>CM052899.1:14577927-14624856 GCA_028534135.1 Potos flavus | reverse complement strand
TTTTTTTTTTTTTTTTTAGAGAGGGAGGGGTGAGGTGGAGGGGCAGAGGGAGAGAAAGAATCTTAAGCAGACTCCATGCCCAGCACATAGCCTGACATGGTGCTCAATCTCACAAACCTGAGATCATGACCACCCAGGCGCCCCTGTACTTGGCTATCTAAAAATCTCATGCCATCTGCAAAATCCATATTACATCCTTGCTTGGCGAACACTGGGTCCCTGGTAAGATTGTAGGATGAGGAATAATTTAGGTATGGCAGACCATCTTACAACTTCACTTATACGTTATTAATAACTTAATATTAACCTGCCAAGTGCAAGTAGTTTGCAGCTAATTGAGGTTCTAGAGAAGTATTCAAAAACCGATCTTTCTGTGTTTCTGTTTTTAGGTTCTCCTTTCATTAATGCCATTATTCATAAAGGGTTTGATGAGCGACATGCGTACATAGGAGGAATGTTTGGTGCCGGGATTTATTTTGCAGAGAACTCCTCCAAAAGCAACCAGTATGTTTATGGGATCGGAGGAGGCACGGGCTGCCCCACGCACAAAGATCGGTCATGCTACATATGTCACAGGTGAGCGTCTTGCCTTCGTGATTGCTGTCCTCGGGTCATGAGCCCGAGTAGTTCCTCAGGCTCTGCAGAAGTCCAGCTTATCCTCGGTGTGGTTACTCAGAGTGAATCACACCGGTTTGGGGTTGGATGGGAACAGCGGACCAGCCTCTACCCTAACAGGAGAAATGACACAGAGCTAATAGCCGTGCTGGTCAAACCCAGATACGTGTCAGCCAGTCACACGTTACGATGAAACTCCCTCCATCTTGACTTTGTCCCTGGGCTTCCCTTGCCTTCTTCAGATTCAGAAAAAGAAAAGGTTGAGAATTATTTCTGTTGAAGAACCTCTAGCTTTAGACACATTTGAACTAAGACACACAACTTCTGTAAACAAGTTGAATCTTTAACTTGTTTCTGGTGTTGCTCGCAGGGGTTTAAGGCAGGATATTTAATTCGCCATGAGAAGTCCAATTTCAGAATATTAACTTTGGATTTAATAGTAAGCGAATGAATGTTAGCTTTTTAAATAGAATTTTAAAACTCAAATTCAAGAGAATAGTAGTATACTCTCCCTGAAGTCCGTGAAGAAAATACCATTCTCTTCCGTGCCATTGGAAAAAATACAAAAGAATTGTACGTTACAAAGATTGCAGTTGACTGTATTTTTCTTTAAATTAACTAGATGGAAAGATGGGTTACTTAGAGATCTTGTAATTCAGGAGAAATCCCAAAAAGATCCAGATAGCCTCGAAATTCGTTATAGTTGTTGACCTTGAAACCTCCTGTTCGTTACTTTATGAAAATCTTACAGCCATCAGCAGTTCTAGGATGGATGCGGTATGTCCAGAAGGAACCATCTTTCTAGTAAGGCCTCTGGTTAATAACACACAAAAGTTCCGATGGATATGTAACATGCAAAAACCCTTTGTTGCTGCAAACCTAACGTAAATAAGCAATAAAAGTGAACCTAGATGAAGATTACCAGTTGCCCACTACAATTACACACGTAAGTTTATGTCTTAGTCAGGATTTCCTAGGAAGCAGAGCCTGTGCTAGCGCTTTCTTGGTAAGTGCAACACCAGGGAAGCGGCAATGACCGTGCAAAGAGAAGTGAGGCGGAGAAGGGGGCAGAGCAAAGACAGGGAGGTGCGTCAGTGAGTTGGCCTGTTGCATAACAAGTGCGGCCAGAGGCTCAATCCGTGAGACAGCAGCTTCGGGGGAACAGTAGTGCCCTGTGCGAGAACAGTAGTGCCCTGTGCGAGACCAGAGCTGAATTCACCTGCCGGCTCCTGGCTGGCACTGGTCACCACAGGGCATTGGTGTCCCCCCATCCGGGGCTGCTGTGTCTGCAGAACGCAGCACGACGCCCAGGGCTGGCCAGGGAGCGAGCCGAAGCCAGTGCTCTACCCCTGCCCGGCTGCTGCCGCAGCTTCGGGGGCCGGCCATGCGTCTTCTCCCGCCACCACAGCGCAGCGGGGCTCGGGGCAGGAGGCGAGGGCCTGTCTGTGATACACGGGGTAGGCACAGCAGTGGGCCCAGCAGGCTGAGCAGGCAGGGTGCAGCGACACCACGGTGCTGCCACGACGTGGGGATGGAGCTCCGGCACCTCCCTCTGACGTAGATGGGCTGGGGCGCCTGGGCCGCCCCGGGGGTTCGGGTCCGACTCTTCATTTCCGCTCAGGTCACGGTCTCCTACCCCATGTCGGCGCCGAGCCTGCTGAACGTGCTCTCTGCTCCCCTCCTCTTCCCCCTGCTTCCATGTGCGTGCACTCTCTCTCTCTCTCTCTCTCAAAAAAAAACAAAAAACCTTTTCCTTGGGGACCTGCAAGAGAATGCAGGGAATAGCAGGCCAGCCCCCAGAGGGTCATCAGGAACATCGCGCTGAAAAAGCCAGCCCAGGCAGGACCCAGTCATGCTGGATCCGGCCCGATTTGACTCAGAATAGCATCTCTGGTTAGTTATAATGCAAAGATCATACTCTGTTAACTAAAAACAAACTATTTGAATAATAACTATTTTACGCATTTAACAGTATGACCAATCTCACTGAGTAGTTAAAATGTTTGTGGTTTATATTAAAGGTTCACAAACTTTGATTTTAAAGGGCTACATAATAAATATTTTCAGCTTTGCAGGCTGTATGATCCCTGTCACAGTGACTGACCTCAGCCCTCGCAGTGCAGAAGCAGGCACAGAGGATGTGTGAATGAATGTGGGGCTGCCTTCCAATAAAATTTTATTTACGAAAACAGGTGGCAGACTAGGGTTAGTTTATATAATGCACTTTCTTCCCAAATTAGCGTCTCTTGTCCTCTGTAATAGTCAACATCTTCCCCTGTTTCACCCAGGTAGGATGATTTCCAGCCATGTGTGTAAGCTAAGCACTTTTGTATAAGATCCACTTTTATTATTATTTATCTCATCCTGTTTTTTACGTCTTCATAATGAGTAAACCCCATCTTGATTTCAGATGCTGCTGCCATCTGTGTATTTGCTTCGGTCCTCCCAGCCCTCCATCCCCCCTCCCAGTTCATTCTCACAAGAACTCAGTTTTTTTTAGGATTTCTCTTTTCCCACTAGTCAGAACTTGCCAAGTATTTTCTGTCATTGATTCTGTAAACACATCGAAACTACTTTAACTAATGGGGTGCCTGGGTGGCTCAGTGGGTTAAGCCTCTGCCTTCGGCTCAGGTCATGATCTCAGGTCCTGGGATCGAGCCCCTCATCCGGCTCTCTGCTCAGCAGGGAGCCTGCTTCCCCCTCTCCCTCTGCCTGCCTCTCTGCCTACTTGTGATCTCTCTCTCTCTGTCAAATAAATAAATAAAATCTTAAAAAAAAAAAGAAACTACTTTAACTATTGAGCCTGCTGTTTGTGGTAAATCAGGATATCAAATCCCATCCCATCCATCCCTACTCAAATTCAAAAGTGACATTTTAAATTAGCTTGCCTCGTGTTAAATATTTATTTTAGAAAATCATCAAACCTAAGAGTTCTATCACTCTAAGATTTAATGCTTCCTTCAAAGCATTGCTTTCCTTTTTTTCCTTAGGCAAATGCTTTTCTGTAGGGTGACCCTTGGAAAATCCTTTCTGCAGTTCAGCACCATGAAAATGGCTCATGCCCCTCCAGGACATCACTCAGTGATTGGGAGACCAAGTGTGAATGGGCTGGCATATGCCGAATATGTCATCTACCGAGGCGAGCAGGTACGGTACCCATGAAATCAGCATAGCCGAGCTACTAAACATGTCAGCTCAGCAGCTTCCATTTAAGGAATTTTCTCTATGGATGTACTCACTACAGACTGGTCATATGAATTGAATCTCTGTATTTCTGATCGTGGCACTTAGAACAATAGCTTTCTGAGTTGTAAAGCTGTAGTGCATTCCATTTCTGCCCACTGCTTCAGGCTCCAAAGTAAAATTGTCAACAAGCAGGAAAATTTTCTATCATTTTCCAACCCAGCCCTTAGCTTTCACAGTACTGCTAAATGCCTGTCGATATCTAAAAACAAAGATCAGTTTGTCTGAATTTAATTGAATTTCAAATGGGTACCTTAACTACTCTGTTGGAGAATTGGAAAAAAGAAAGAGAGAGAGAAAGCAGGAATTAATTAAGTACAGGTAACGTATGAAAACAATAATTTGTTATATGCCATCAGTCCTGGCCAGGTAAGTGTGGAGTAGCCATAGGAAAGGCACACAAATCCTAAACTTCGTTTACTAGATGTGTTGATTGTGGTGATATGGGCAAAGCAATGAAACTCCTTTAGGTGTGTTGTAGGATTGAGCAAATGAGTAAATGTGTCGATGTTTGATTTGGGAGCTGGGACTCTCACGGTGGAAGAAAGGGCATGGTAAGAATGACTGTAGAGAGGGACTGAAATTGATAGGAACTCATCATTTCTAATACATCTATGTATGTTTGTGTACTTATAAATATATGTGTATGCAGGGATGTGTGTAAGAGTATATGTAGGCACATGTTTGTATATGAGCATAGATATGCATATATTTCTTAGCACTGTCTCCTGAAAGCAAGGAAAGCCCAAGAGCAGTGAGCACACCTAGACCTAGATCTTGGTCTCTAATACCGTTCCCCACCAAAAGGAACCCAGGCTCTTTGGAGAAACAGCTAATTCCAGGGCTGAAGCAGAATAGGAACAAGGTGAGCCTGGAACATCCTGAAAGTAATGAAGTACTCAAAAAAAGTGAGGGGGGGGGGCATGTCACAAGGACGCAGTGCCAGCGGGAAGGCGCTCCCACTGGCCAAATCTGGAACACTTTCAATACCAAAGTAAACACAGTAATCAATTTTAAACCACTGGAAAAAACAGGAGTTCATGATTCTATAGTGATAACAAATAGATAAATAAATAAATGAAGGGGCAAGGAAGGCTTTTGCTTACAGTGGAAAGCCAAGGGCAGGTGAGTAGAGGTGGAGGGAGTACTGGATTTGGAAAATCACCATCTTGGGACCATTGTGACAAGACTCATAAATGGATGCTAAATCTAGGAGACAATTTTGATTAAAAATAAAAGGATATGTGTATGGTCTTATTAACTACAAAGGAGAAGAAAACAGTAATTATACATTGGAGAAAAGGGGCAGTGCCTTGACCAGATGATCAAAATTAACGTCACCAATAAGGGACAGATAGAAATAGAGTGTGCCTCAGATATGATACTCTGAGAAGGACACAACATTGTCTATGCAATATTCCAGCCAAGAATGCATAACCTTGGTATAATCAAAATGAGGAATGTTCTATTAAAAAAAAAAAAAATGTGGGAAGACTGGATTCTTCAGAAATGTCAATATGATAAAAGGCAGAGAAAGACTTTAAAAACTTTCCAGATTAAATGAAACCCAAGTGACAGGACAACTAACTTAAGGTCCTACCCCCAGTCGGATCTGGTATTGGAAGAGAAACAACATTATTAAATCAACTGAGAACATTGGACTATGAATGATAGGTATTATATTAAAGTATTATATCAACAAAATTATAAAGTATAAGTACACTTTTTGTCCTTTGTATTCTTGCTGAGCCCCCCTCAGGAGGAACTTATCTTTAATGGATCATAATAATAATGTCAATAGTAATAACTTACACATACTGGATTCGTACTATGCCAGACCTGTGTTGAGGTATATTCCCTCTAAACCTACTTTGTTGAGAGTTTTTATCATAAATGGATGTTATACTTTGTCAAATGATTTTTCTGCATCTATTGAAATGATCATATAGTTTTTATCCTTTCTCTTATTGATGTGATATATCATGTTGATTGGTTTGCAAATTGAACCGCCCTTGTAACCTAGGAGGAATTCCCACCTGATGGTCATGAATGACTTTTTAAATGTATCGTCGGATTCGGTTTACTAGTATTTTGTTGTGTTTGTTCTGTTTTGTTTTGTAGAATTTAAGTGAAATCATATGGTATTTGTCTTTCTCTGTGTGACTCACTTCACTTAGCAAATACCCTCTAGGCCATCCACATTGTCACAAATGGCAAGATCTCTATTTTTTAGTGGCTGAGTAATATTCCATTGTGTGTACAAACATCACACCTTTATCCATTCATCTATCGGTGGACACTTAGATTGCTTCTATCTTGGCTACTGTAAGTAATACTTCAGTGAACACAGACATTCATGTATCTTTTTAAAGTCTAGTTTTTTTGATCCTTTATTCTTTTTATTATCTTACTCCATATCTATATGCAAGTAATTTGTAAGTCAGCATTCAGCAAATTATTTTTGGGCCCTAAACCACTTACCTCACTAAAGAATACTAGTGTCCAGCCACAGAGCACTCTGAAATACTCCATCTAGTTGTATCATTATATATATTTAGGGTTGAAGAATTCTTACATAATGTACATGGTTTTAAGGGGGGGGTTTGCCCCCCACCCAGTTGTCTTGGTAGTGATTTCCTCTGAGAAATAGTCTTTCCATTCCAGATATGGAGCTTTTCGTTTTATGTACTAAGAAAAAGAGGCCAAAGAGAAAGAGAATAAATGGGGTGGCGAGTCTCAGTCTGAACCATTATGTTACCTGTGAAAGTTGCCTTTTATTAGTCACCTTTTAAAAATGATCTCCAAGCTGTTCCAAGTTACTGGTGACTCACCAGGCCTCACCCTTCCTCCTTCTAGCTCAGTGGATTATATTTGGGAGTAATTAATTTGAAATCGGTGCAGCCAAGTTACACTTCCCTTCACCAGACTTTTATTAAACGTATGCTATGTGACAGCACTGTGTCGGGTGAGGTGGCAAAGAGAGAGACTTTCTCCTGCCTTAGTTTTCTCGTCAGCGGCATGTGCGTGAAGGATGAACGCGTCCCTCCGAGTGCTCAGAGTGGAAACACTACAGCGGTTCTCTAGATTACAGGGTCTGGACACGTTTCCAGGCAATACACAGGTCTGTCTGGCGTGTGCGTGTTGTTCAGGCACCTGTTGATGGCTGGCCTTCGCGGGCCCTTGGGTGCATGTGGAACACTGATGGGGACCAACGGCCTCTGGGACATCCACCGAATACTGTACCGGCCAACGGAGTGACTCGTTTCTCTTCTGGCCCTTTGCAGGCGTACCCTGAGTATCTCATCACGTACCAGATCATGAAGCCGGAAGCTCCCGCACAGAGCGCCACAGCCGCCGAGCAGAAGACCTAGTGAACGCCCCCGGGGAAAGGCCACAGCGGATTTGAACTTGGGACTGGATGACAGTGGATCGTTGCCAAGAAAATCAATATTCCGTAAATCCCAGACAGCCCAGAAAGAAGCTGTCTGTCTTTTACAAAGCATTGCGATAGTGATGAAGAGAGTATGAGTTACTGATCCGTACCCCACTGCTACTGTTCTCTTGGAGGAAATGTTTACAGGGGCGGCCTTTTACCGTATCTCAGGCTCAGCTGCGTTGCAGCCGTCCATTTCCAAAACGAGATTGCTTTGATCTCGGCTTGGAAATGGGGGGGGGGAGAAAAAACCCATAACCAATACTTTCCCAAATTTCACACTTCACACACTACATCTGCTTTGTTCCATATGGCACGTGTACGTAACAAATGTATACATATGGTAGGCTCATTTTTAATTTTTTCTAAACATGCATCATTGTCTTTTTTTATCTTTCTTCTTTTCATTTTTTTTATTTGTTTGTTTACTTTGAAAATGAGCCAGAGCCTTCTCGAGGATATTTTGCACAAAGTCACACTGACTAAAATCATTAGCGATTCAACCCAAGCTTCTGGCTGAGCAAGACTTAGTGTCCCCTTTTTTTCACTTGGATTTCTTTTGTATCCGTACTTCCTATCATTGTAAATTGGGATGGGAAGGAAAACCATCACGTTTTAGTTTCCTTTTATGAATTGGCCAGTCTTACCAGGGAAGGGCAGAAACGTCAGCCTGACTGAGGAGCTCCCAAGTTCAGAGTCAAAGCCGCTGAGGGCCCCTTGCTCTTGTCCATCGCAGCCTGCCCCGGAGGCGTTCAGGACACTGCCGGAGACCCCGGGAGAGCAGGGTCAGCGCAAGGTTGGAGTGACGTGCCCGGGGCTCATGAAACCGCAGCACCGGGGGAGGGCTGGGGCGGGGGGAGCAGCGCCAGGGAGCGGGGAGCATGTGATTCCCGAGACTCCAGCAGGAAAGGATTGCAGGGCCTGCTGGAAAAGTCCTTCTCTTCCGCCTGACTACCGGGTAATCGCCCCCAACATTAGCTGCCTTATTGCCAAATTCAGTGGAATTTTTGTGCTTCATTAGAGTCACAATAATCTTTATTGTTTCTCCAATGTAGAAAGCTAGGATTCACATCCTCTTTAGTAAGTAGATATGCTAGAACTTTTGTGTTTACTCCAGGTTTGGGGTTTATTTGGAGTGAGATGCTTCGAATAGTTTCTGTAGGTCCCAGCACTACATTTTCGAACCATTTCTTCAAACTTCTTAACAGACAAAAACAAAAACTGAAACCAAAGCTCTTTCAGTTATTTTTGTAAAGGAAGGTGGAGAAATACTATACTGTTTCTTCAGGAAGTTGCTACTTTGTTTTGCGTGTTGTAATCAACATTTGCCTGGTGCACATTGTCGCTTGTAAAAGATGATCCATTGCACATCTCACACTTGCCCTTTGCACCTTAACTGAACAGCGAATTGACCGCATTAATTTATTTACTTTGACATGCTGTGCATCTGCTCAGCTTTGAAGCAAAAATAACATTAATGTGGTTAAAAAAAAAAAAAAGGAAAAACAGTGTGATGCAAACCTGCCATTTCATCTTAAAGTTCCAAAAACTAATTTGTGTTTTAATGCAGGCTCATTAAACCGTGACCTCATTTAATCTCCTGAAGGAAGATAAAATGGTGACATGCAAAAATTCTAGAATAGGCTCTTAAAATATACATTTAGCTTTCTTTTTGGCTTGAGTCCAACGCTAGAGCTAGGCATTGGGAGTTTTATAGCAGAATCTTGCATGGGTCCTCAACATGAAATCAAGAATTAGCCTCCGTTGTTGCTTCTATTGAAGTTTTAGTGACCCAAGCTGGGTGTTTGTGTCTTGGCTACTTGTGTAATAGCACTAGAATTCCACAGGAAGCTTCAGAGTTTCATATTTGTTAAGAGGGCTTTTTTTTTCCTCCTTCCTTTTTTTTTTTTTTTTTTTTTTTTGCTGTGTATGACAATGGGTTGAAGGAACGGCGTCTGTATAGTTTTCAGTAGCTGTGAAAGTGTGTATTACTTGCCTCCCCACTTAGATATAGTTTAAAAAGGTAAACACAGCTGTGATTTTTAGTTCAGTAAAAAGGTGAACATGGAATAGATATCAAAGCTTTATAGCTTTATTAAAAACATAAGCCACTATTCGACTGTGGTTATATGTCGTTTCCATCATACTAACTAGATTAATGGATGTTTTCAGCTTCAGCCTTACACTTGGGAAGTTAAACTGTGGTTCAGTATTTAAACTGCCGCCGTTATGTATCTGATGTTCTGTGTGCCGAGTAAAGGTGCTGTGTAAGGAAGACATTGGCAGTGCTTCTTGTCTTGTAATGATTCGAGTGTATAGTAGTTATTGAAAGAATGTGTATATATGATTCATCTGCTAAAGAGAATGGGTTAATTGATACTTCACAGGAGCCAAATACATTTTTTCAAAACTTGAAAACCAAAGGTCATCATGAGTGCCCACAAGTTAGCAAAAGTTGATTACGTTTGGAACTTCCATCTATAGCAGTGTACAAAACCCTTTGGAATATAAAAGCATGGCATTAACTTAGGCCAAAATCCATTTCATTGCTTGTGTACGCACTATATAGCAGCACTAGCAAGTTGCGGAGTTCCAATATGGCCTCCCCCGAAATGGCCCGTGTGTTTCCCAAACCAAACGGAGAGAGAATCTGGACACCTCTACCAGCTTTACTGCAGTTCTGAAATCAAATCTTCTAGGCCTGGTGGTTCCGGTTTACTGGGTATTGCCGGCTGGGTTCTTGAGTCATAAATTAAGCATAAGTTAAGTGCTCTGAGCTGGACGCTTTCTCCTCGTACTTGGCATCCTTCCCTTTTCCCCATGTTACTAGTCTGGAATTATAATTCGCTCCAATAGTTACCTTTGACCCCATTTGTTTTCCTCCTTTCTTCTTCCTGAGTCTTGCAAAAGGAGACTGGACCTCTGTTTCCATATCACAGCCAGAACCGGGTATTAGGCCTCATGTGCTCTGCTCCAAATTCTGCCAATTTGTTAACAAATGACAGCAGTACAACCAGGACTCTTACCTTTTCCTTCTTGGAATTTGGAATTTCTAGCTTTCCAGTAACATAAATAGAAAAAATGACATTAGGATGTTTTCATGACAGCATCCTTGTGCTTCTCGACCTGATGTCAGCGGCTAGACTAATTTCCCTTTGCTCTCAAAATAGCAAAGTGCATTGATATATACAGAGAAATGCCTGAATAGGGCAAATAAAGTAATATAGATTAATAGTCTATTATTATAGTCTTTATACAAAAAATAACACTTTGGTGTGCGCTCGAAGAGCAGTAGAATGCAGTAAGTCGCCTAGGTTTTTCTTTATTTCAGTACACCTGCCAGATGCACAAGGGTTACTGGCCATCGCTCACCCCCCCCCACCCCCTCAACGCGTGCGCTCTTCGGATCCCCGCCAACAGCCTTGCAAACAGAAATGGTGTGTTTCCAAGCACCTTGCCTCCATTGTGGCCAGAACCCACTTGTACGATAACGTGTGATAAGCAGCCTTCTTGCTGCGACTTTTGTTGGGCAGTTATCTTCCATAGAACTATAGACTTCAGTCATTCAGGGAACACTCAAAACTGACATTAACACAGGGTTTCGTGTGTCAGAAATTCCACTGAAAAGACTAAACTTAAACTTGTCCAATGTCAAATCAGTGACAGAAAAATGAAAAGAAAGTTAATTGTGAAGATACTATTTGAGCTTTGGTTGGACTTCTAGCATATGACTAGGAAATGCTTTTTTAAAAAACCACCCTAAAAAGTAAGGCGTCTTCAGATACCTTGTACATTATGAAATTAATAGAAAATTAAATGTTTCTTCTTAAGAAAGCCTTAACTATGGCAGAAACTTTTTAACCTTTTATAGCCTAATAAATAAAAACTTGTAATTCCATTTCTTAGTGTTTGAAAGGTGTCCGTGGGCCGGGCGTGTCTCCACGTAGGTCCCCCCCCCGTGAGGCTGATTTGATGAGGGTCTATTTCATAAGTAATGCTTCCTCACATGCCAAGGCGCGGATCTAATCAATCTCTCCCGATTTCTCTATGTCTGAAATTCCTCAGCTACCAGATATTCTGGTTTCAAGAAATGCTAGCAAGATTTCCATAGTCAGTGTTGTGTGTGGGGGAGCACAGAAGCATCTCATGAAGATCCCATGTGGGGTCTCAGTGTTGCCCAAGCTGTTTTTTAATCATTTTAAATTACAAGCCGTAGTTCTGAGTGAAAGGCAGCAGGAAGCTCCGGGTTTTTTACCCTCCAAGACCAAACCCGTTCATGGTGTGACTGGTTTTCTACATCTGCCAGAGGGCCCTGCCTGCTTTGAAATAGCATTCACACCGCCTGGATGATTGCTTTTGGACTCATCCTTCATTCACATTTTCTATTCTCCTCTACATTTTTCACACCCACCCTACCACTCCTCTTTTCCAGCAGATTTCTAATGTTCCACGATTCAGATTGTTTTGCTACTTTTTACCTGTCTCCGCATTTCTGCAGGCAGCCCTGAAAACCCTTTGCTGATTGAGTGTTTGCAAAGAAACGCAGTTTAACTCTGGTAGTGGGGAGTCTCGCGCACACACTCCCACGCCCCTCCCCAAGGTGCAGGATGAGAAGCTAGAAAACACAACAGTACAAACGCAACCAAAATCTTGGAGGCTAATAACCTCGACCTAGGAGAGACCTGGACCCTTAACCATTGTATTCATCACACAAAATATTTAAACTCTTCATGTGCATATATTACCTGCTTCTGCTTCCATTGTTTCAAGCTCATTGGTCTTTGTGGTAGTTGAATTTGTCTTTGATAGCTACAAACTGAAAAGGTACTTTTATCAACAAGGTTTCTCAAGAACATTTACAAAACCAGCTTTGAGGAAATCTAGAATGTCCTGGCAACAGCATTTGAGTAGTAATCGTTATTTTCCCATTGTGATGTTGGTCTGTGTGAGTAACCATCGTAGTGACTGTTTGGTTCACTATCGGTGTCGTTTTTATTTTTAGTCTCTGTGTGACCCACCGGTGGCAGGGGGTTCCAATCCCCTCTCTTTGCTTTTTTGCGTTTGTCTGTCTATAGGATTGCCAGATAAAATACAAGACACCCAGTTACATTTGAATTTTAGATAAATAATTTGTTAGCGTAAGTATGTTTCATGCAGTATTTGGCATATATTTATGGTTAAAAAAAAGGTATTCGTTATTTATCTGAAATTCAAATTTAACTGAGCATCCTGGCTTTTTGCTTTTAGTTTGTTTTACTAAATCTGGCAACCCTATCAATTTGGTCATGGGAAATCGCTCACAGCATGTAAATCCTTCTAGTCGTCACTGTCTTTCACGTGGATGGAAGACCTTTTTCCCTACGCCCTCTACTTTCCAAAAGAGGGCGTCAAGGAACTTCACCTGCCTGCGTGGTGGGTTTCTATTTAAGACATCTTTATGATTATATTTAACCTGTAATTGTGCTTTGGCTAAATGTCTTAACAGTACTTGTAACTGTTTAATATTCAATAAAAACATTTTTAAAGTATACTCTGTCTGGAGAGCAGTCCGCTCTGAAGTGTCTTCACTTCACTGTTTGTTCATTTCATTCAGCCTGAGCAACCCCAACACGACTGAGCTACAAGTGTCAGCATTCCAGTAACGACTGTCCCTCTGCTCTTCCTCCTGAGATCTGTGCCGACAGCGCCTTATCCGCAGCTTTCGGCTCGCAGGGGAGTTAACCAAGTGCAGCAGGAGACAAACGGGCTCCTTCCAGAAAGAGCTCTAAGTAAATAAAAATTAAAAAAAAAAAAAAATAGAAACAGCTCTGAAATGAAGGGGCGTGGGCTCTGGCGGCAGACCTCTCGCCGGCTCCCAGGGCAGCTCAGGGGCCCCGCGCCGCTCGCCCTTCAGACTCCCGTCCCTCCTCTGTTCCTGGCACGAGACTTAACCTCCTGCGCAGCGCCTGGCCCCTCGCACGAAGGAAATTGTTTCCTTTGCTTCCATTCTCCTTTCTCTGTGCCTAGTGACTCATTAGGTAGCAAACGAGAAGCTAGAATTTCATCCAAAACTTCTTTGCCAGAGGGAGTATCGGAGTCACAAGGAGACGGAATGAAGTACTTGAAAGCACGCTAATAACCCTACAAATAACAAGACCTGTCACCAAGTCCTTACTGTTAGGAGTGAGTTGGACAGTTAGGGAGTCAGGGCCAGGGTCCCCCATGAGAAGATATGGAGTCAGGACAGCTACAATAAAACAGCACAGACACACTGTTCTGCCGCTGAGACGGGACCGTGCCAGCATTCTGCTTTGCAGCCTTTGCAGAATTAACTTCTGCAAAATGTCCTAAAATAAGGCAATGAACCACAAGGCATTTGTCAATATCACTGGCAAGGGTCAGTTAAGACATAAGCCGCCCCCCGCCCCCCACCCCCTGATGTCAGCAAAAAAGACCATCCACACGTTGACATTAACTTAATAGGTTGACAGATACATGACCAAAGCCCGGTTTGACACGACTCAGCACACCCTGATGGCTTAAGAAAGTTCCACAAAAGAGCTCATAAAAAACCCTAAACTTAGAAACTCTGGGGGCAACCCTCTCGGACCCCCTCCCTCTCCAGGAGCTTTATACTCTTGCCCAATAAACTTTGCTTTGCTGCCCACCGCTCTTCATCTGGTCTACCCTGTCATTCTTCTAAGCAGTGGCAACAAAAACCGGGGGTGCTAGAGGCAGAGAATTCCTGCAACATTATGAAGAACCAGGTAGTTTGTATATATGTTGTCATTAATAATCCCAACATCCCACAAAGTAGGGATTTTAATCCCTATTTTACAGATAAACTGAGACTCAAAGAGGTGAAACAAATAATTTATGTCCCAGAATTCTTTCCAATATAGACTTTGGCACCTATCGATAGGCTCCAAACCCAACTGCAGCTGAAGTTTTCAAGTTTCCATGTTTAAGTGGGCACAAAACCCCGCAGTGACCCTACTACATAGTTTTATGTCGTCAATGTCTCATGGGAAGATCAGATTCTAAATGCCGTTAGACTCGGGTTTTCCCTGCGGTTATTGCCGGTGTTAGAAAACAGAAATTACAGATTGTCTTTTAAATATCTCTTTCTGATAGTCCTTTATTCGAGTATAGAAATGCAACCGATTTCTGTATGCTAAATTTGTATCCCGTGACTTTACTGAATTTATTTATTCTAACAGTTTTTTTGGTAGAGTCTTTCACAAAGACTTTTTAAAATTCAACGCCAAAGGCACGATCCACAAAAGAAAGAAACTGATAGGTTAAACTTCATTAAAATTAAAAAAACTTCCGTGAAAGACACTGTGGAGAGACGAGAAGACGAGCCACAGCCTGGGAGAAAATATTTGCAAAAGACACATCTGATAAAGTACTGTTATCCAAAATATACAAAGAGTTCTTTAAAAAAAAAAAAAAAAACAGTATTAAATCGAACAAGCTGCATAAAACCTAGGCAAAAGGTCTGAACAGAGACCTCAGCAGAGAAGAGAAAAGGATGGCAAGTAAGCATATGAAAAGATTTTCCATAGAACCGGTCATTAGGGGAACGCAAACTCAAATAACAGTGAGAGAGCAGTACACACCCGTTAGAATGGCCGAAATCCCCAAAGCTGGTGAGGATGTGGAGCAATGGGAACGCTCATTCATTGCTGGTGGGAGTGCAAAACAGCACAGCCGCTTTCAAAAACAGTTTGGCAAGTTCCTCACGTACTCATAACCATACAATCCAGCAACTGTGCTCCGTGGTACTGACCCAAAGGAGTTGAAAACTCTGTCCACACTAAAACCTGCACACAGATGTTTATCGCGGCTTTACGCATCACTGCACAAACTCAGAAGCAACCAGACGTCCTTCAGCGGGTAAACAAAAAACTGCAACACATGCAGACAATGGGATATTTTTCAGCTCTAAAAAGACAGGCTCCCAAGCCATGAAAAGACAGGGAGGAAGATTGAGTGCCTACTACTAAGTGAAAGAGACCGATCCGAAAAGACTACGCACCGTGTGATTCCAACTCTAGGACATTCTGGCAAAGCCAAAAACTATGGAGACGGTGGAAAGATCAGCAGATGCCAGGGGTCAGGTGGGAAGAAGGTGGAGCACAGAAGATTTTTAGAGCAATGAAAATACTTCAGGATATTGTGATGGTGGACGCGTGTCCTTATAGTTGTCCAAACCCGTGGAACGAACAGCACCCACGAGTGAACCCGGAGGTCAACTATGGGCTTTGGGTGATTAAGGTATGTCAACGCGGCTTCACCCACCAACGAATGTGCCCCTCTGGTGGGGGGCGCTGACAGTGGGGGAGGCCACACATATGTGGGGACAGGGTGTGCAGGGCAAATCTCAGCACCTTCCAGTGTTGCTCTGAGTCTATTTTTAAAGTGAGAGAGATGAGGATGGAAATGTGTTCTAGCAAAGATAGATAGACAGACAGACAGTAGATGGATAGATAGATAGTAGATGGATAGACTTTCTCTTTTAATAGAGGTAGGAAACCTAGAGAGGCACATGAAGAAATAAATATTAAATAAAAATAGTTAATTTTGATTTAACTCCTTTGACTTCAAAGAGGTGGTTAGTGTAAACATATATTAAAGAATCCTGGTATTTTCAGTTAGTTTGAAGCTAGGGAGAACCAAGGGGAAAAGCAGAAATTTGTTTCCTCCACTTTGGACTCGGAGCTGGATTTTATAGACCGGTGCTCCAAAGCTGAGACCCAGGGGGATTACAAGGAAAAGGGAACAGTAAGTCAGACGAGCTCTTCTCCCCTGGGCTCACCAGTGTATTACAGTAAAACACAAGTGATGGTCCTTCTCGGCGGTGGGGGCCCGGCCACGGGGCAAGCGGCTTTGTTCTCTGTCTAAATAGTCTTTAAAGTAAGGCAGAATTAAAAAAAAGTTTTAATTAAAAAAAAAAATAAAGTCAGGCAGGATAGTATACACCCAAGAGAATTGAAAGCAGGGACTCAAAATAGGTATTTGTTTAAAAAAAAAGAACAACACTATTATAAGCAAAGACAAAAGACAAACAGGAAATGTTTGCAATTCATACTATGGACAAGGGGTTAATCTCTTCCATACAGAACAGAGTTCCTGAAAATCTGTAAGGTAAAAAAAGACTATCAGTTATGAACACACAGTTCATAGAAAAAAATACAAATGGTTCTTGAATACATAAAAGTGTTCTATCTCATGAAAAAAGAAATGCAAGTTAAAATAGTAAATTAGTGCAGCTTACCTATTAGATTAACCCGGGAAGGTTTATGACAAAGTGAGTCTTTGGGTAAAAAAGCAGTGTGTGGGGGAGAAATTCCGTAAATATAAGCACCACATACATTTCCATCAGACATAGCACATTCTCTGACCCGAGTGCAATAGAACTATAACCATCACATAGAATAGTTAAAAAACAAAAACCTAGCCACTCGGAAGTTTAAAACACTCTCCTGTACCATTCTCGAGCTAAAGAAGAAATAAAAAGTGAAATTATATACTATTTAAAAATAATTCGTCAATACTCTATTATAAAATATTATGCAGCCATTAAACAGGGTGAAGGAGAACAGTATATACAGACACAGGACGTCTCCGGAGTGCGTTGTTAGGTGACAAGGCAGGCTGTGTGTGGATTAACACGTGTAACCAGCATCCCCTGGGCCCGGGGGGGTCTGACTGAGCAAAGGCAAGTACTCTCTCATCTAATGCCTTCGCAACTCAGAAGACGAGAATGTGATTCCTTAGTTTCTGTGGTCTAGCCCGGTGCCATCCCTGACCGGGGGCGACAAGAGTAAATAAATGTCCAGGGGCGCCTGGGTGGCTCAGTCGTTAAGCGTCTTCCTTCGGTTCAGGTCATGATCCCAGGATCCTGGGATCGAGCCCCACATCGGGCTCCCTGCTCTGCGGGAAGCCTGCTTCACCCTCTCCCACTCCCCCTGCTTGTGTTCCCTCCCTCACTGTGTCTCTCTGTATCAAATAAATAAAATCTTAAAAAAAAAAAAAAGTATATGTCCAGCTGATCACATTGAGGGCAGGGCAGGAGTAACAAGGAGCAAGAGAAAAAATTCTGCAAACTGTATTAGGCTGTCAAGCACATACGTGTGTACAACCCAAAACTACAAGTCTCAAAGTAAGGACA
The DNA here is from genome assembly GCA_028534135.1 of Potos flavus. Lineage (NCBI taxonomy): Eukaryota > Metazoa > Chordata > Mammalia > Carnivora > Procyonidae > Potos > Potos flavus. The sequence goes on along the minus strand of CM052899.1, from coordinate 14,607,409 downwards.
CCGACCTGTTCATTTTGGTCACCGAAAGTTCAAGAAGTGGAATGCAGGGCTGGGAAATGGAGGAGAAACGTTCCACTGTTACCCTTAAATATTTGTGTTCTTTGAAATTTGGGGCAGTGAGCACATTTCCATATATGAATATTTGAACAGCTTTACTGGGATATAATTTATATGCTATAAAGTTTACCCATTTTAAGTGTGCAATTCAGTGATCTTAAGTTTACTAAATTTAAGGGTTGTATGACCACCACCAAAGTGGTGACACAGAGTCAGCTTGGAACTCTGATGGGAGACACCTGGAGCCTCAAGGTCAAGTTCAGGGGCTTCCCACTGAACATCCCTATGACACCTTGAAGGAGGCAAATGCCCAGGTTATTGCTCTGATAAGGCTTGAGTCCCCGCCTTCACGAGAGATCCAAGCACTGTTTCCAGAAGACTCCCTATTCTGTCTGCCGGGAGCCGTGAGGTCCTTGGGACGGTGATGGCACCTTTGCTAATTCCTGCAAGATAAAGCGCACACCACTGAGACACATGGATCCAGGGGCTGGATGAAACCTTTAGGAAACAGTTACGAAATCCCCAATCGCAAGGGTAACAGAAGACTTTTCTATAAAGGCATCTCCTCCAAAGACACATGTTGGAGAAACCGATCCTTTTCACCTGTTTCTAATCCGTTTCCATGCCTCTGCCGGCCCATCTACCCTCTCGCTAACCTCTCCCCCAGGGAGAGGACCCCCATCCCAATGGTCAGAACTCAGGACATCCACTGGACTACATTTTTTTCCCCTGGGTGAGGTTCCTATGCCTCTAGATTAACATGGTTTTCTTGTTCTTTCTCCTGCCACAAAGTCCTTCCCTTCCCTTCTCTACCAGCAACTAGGAAGGTAACTTCGTGTGGGGCTGGCTCTTTCAGCTTAGCTCTTTTGGGTTCATGGAGTACGTTGTTGGGTCGAAGCTGGGTTGTCCGTCTCGGGTCTTGTCTAAGAGCCCATTGCTGGGAGGCAGCAAATTCGTGCCCATTTGTTAGATGTTACTAGTAACATCCTTGGATGAAAATCCAGTCCAAACCTCCCCACCCTCACGGCATGGTATGTGCTCAGGAGAAGCGGGGAAGGAGCTCCAGCAAGGGTTCATGGGAACGTGTCTGTCTTACCCAGAGGCCCCCGGAGCTGCCCAGGTCGGCCTGCCTCAGCGGCCTGACAGTTCTAGCAGCTCTGAATTCTGCTGGTGCAGAACCCGACACACATGCTCTCTAGCCAGCTGACCTCCGTATCAGGCCCTCGGCCGGTCTCTGTGCCCCTCACTGTGTAGCAGGGAAGACGGCTCAGGTGGCCCCCGATGTAAAAACGTGAACTGTCATGTGGAGGTGGGGATTCTGAAATCAGGGGTTACCTCAAACCCTCCTAGCTCTTTTCCCTCCTTGGATGGTGCTTTTACAGCTTTCTACTTTCTAGCATTTCTTTATCTAAGACTAGGTGTATCTTGTGATGTTTTCTGAATCAGATGGGGCCATCGATAGCGCGCATTGTGGTTGAAAGCTGTTTCAGTCCTTGGAGATCTTAGATGACAAGTGTCTCTCGATTAGGAGTGAAACTTGCGCTTTCAGGTTCTCCTGAGTCTGAGAAGCTTGACACTGGCTTCGACCAGTACAGTAGAGAGGAGGTGACACTGTGACTTCTGAAACCAGATCACAAAAAAGGGGTGTTGGCTGGAAGCATCACGCCAGAGCTCTGGTAGGTCTTGTGAGGGATCTGACTGCTCTAGGGAGAGGGCGTGTGTCAGCGCTTGAAGGGACAGTCACAACCGAGCTCTCAGCCAGAAGCCATGGACTGCCCATCATTTGAGCGCACCATTTTGGATGCCCAGCCTAACCACCTTCAGATGACGGCAGCATGAGCCCTCACTGACTGTGACCACCTGAGACACGCCAAGGGACCGGTGCTCAGCAGAGCCTTTCCCAAGTTTCTAATCTACAAATTCGTGAGCAAAATAAAGTGGTTATTGGTTTACACAACAAAGTTCTTGGGTAAATTGTAGTAGTCACAGTGACCATACTTGAAAGTTCTGGTCTGGAAGTTGAATGGGAGGGGGATGGAAGACAGAGCCGTACCAGGCATTCCTGAACTAGTTATACATCAGAAATCGCCTGTAGAAAAAAAAAAAAAAAAAGAAATCGCCTGTAGGTCTATAAAGTCTCTGACTCTATAAGTTCTAAGTGGCCCCGAGAATCTCTATTTTTTAAATAACCTCCCACAGTACAAAAGGATGTAAATCCCATCCCCTCCCCCACCTTAGGGGTCTCTCCCATCTGTTACTTTATCAGTTTTCCTACCTTTTTCTACATATTTCTCCAGGTGAAATCAGGATCATTTTGCCATGTTCCTCACAAATCCCGTCGGGTGTCTTGAGATCACATTAAATGTAGATTAATTTACGGAGACATAGTATCTTTTCAGTATTGAGTCCGTTTATCTGAGAGGATAGTACATCCTTTGCTTTTTCCAAGTGTTCTTGTATGTCCCTTGATATGTCTTTACCACGCCCATCATCTGGGGCTTGCCCGTCTCTAGGAAAGTTTATTCTAGACTCTTCATCTTTAAATTATATTGTAAATGGGATCCACTACTTCTATTTTATTTTTAATTGATTTTTTTTACCTGAGAAGGCTATTGATTTTTTCCTATTAACGTTACAGTCAAGCACTTACTGACTGCTCCTGTTTCTGATGGTTTTTCAGTCGAGTCTCTTGTGTTTTTCTGACACGTTACCATCTGCAAACAATTTGGCTTCCCAGCTTTCCAAATCGTATACCTCATTTTTTTCATGGCTAATCACATTGGCTGGTACTTTCAGAGGGTTAAATTAACAGTGATTCAGTGGGAATGCACGTTTACTGATATGGTTTTGGTTTATAATTTGGGAAATTTATACCAATGGAATTGGACACAAGCAATCCAGAGGTCAGCGCTGGGGGACCACTGACTTACATCCACGTAGATTTTCAATCTGGCCTTGAAAAATATTGCTAACTTCCATGATCCCGATGGAATATGAAGTCAGTAAAATTTCCTAAGTCTGTGTGAGCCAGGCAGGACCCCCTTGTTATCGGTGGGGCGGGGAGTCCAGCAGGGGTAAAACCTTATATATTCTCCTACTCTAGCCCTAATCACTTCGTGTTTAGGCTGTTTGATTGACTTCTCCCACCAAGGAGAATCCATCCTGTGCCTGGACCAAAGCAGATCCGATGAAGGACACTCCCTATCTCTTATTGTCCAATTCTTTCTTCCCCTCGGAGGCTCTTACTGGAGAAACCACGTTCTGAGAGATGCAAGTCAGCCTGCTCCTCTCACTGTCCTTGGGTGGTGGTTCAGGAAGCAAAAACGGGCCCACTGGTTTGACCAGCCACCATCTTACTGCTGCCGTCACAAAGCACACAGGATCGTCAAACGCCCCAGACCTTCTTTCGCTCCCTTCCAAGTCATCACAGCAGTGTAGTTTTCAAGGAAAGGATAAACCAGGCCAGACGTGGTTGAAAATGTATTTATTTTTCTTCAAATGATCTTTGTCAGGCAATAAATAAAAAGGCATGTCGACTCTTCTAAAAAACGAAACCAAACAAACAAAAAAAAAACCCCCTAAACTATATACATCCTACGGAAATACAAGCATTATCAAATGTAGAAATGACATCACTCTGAAAGATGGGGCTATTTACAAAAGTTACAAGTATTGCATTGCTGTCTTGAAGAAGCCTCTTCCTCATATGACTCCTAAGCTCTAAAGACAGTCAGGGTGCTCCTGGGGGACAGGGTATCTTCAAGAGGTGGAACTCCCCATTATCTTTCTTGCTAGACAAGGAGCATTTAGGGAGCAACCCCAACATCCAGACACCGTATTCAGGTCCCCAACAATACCCCACAGATCAGCCACCTTTCAAGGGGCAGGAAAGGTGCCCCCGTTCAAGAGGTCACCTGCTCCTTGAAGCTCCTGAGAGAAACGATCTTGTCCCTCCGCCGGGCTGGGACGGGCAGCAGGAACCTGCCAAGCCAGTGACAAGCCTCTGGCTGCGGTCTGCGAGACCAGCGAGTTCTGCGTCATTAAGAACCACCTGCAGCAGCACCTCGCCCTCCAGGAAGCAAGGCGGTTCTTCCCACCTTGGCCGCACATGAAAAGCACCTGGGGAGCTTTAGAACCTACAGCGGCCTGGCTTCCAGCTCCAGAAATCCTGGCCTCACTGCCCTGGGATAGCCTGCTAGCAAGGTTTTCCAAAGTCCCAGCTGACGCCAACAGACGGCCAAGGTGAACCACTGCTTTAATACTACGGGCTTGGTGGCCAACTCCCATCCGAATCGACCACCCTACCTCCTTTCTGTCCACTTTCCCAGATTTTTAGAATTTCTCTCATGGCTTCCCAAGCTCGCCGAAAACTCTGGAATCCAGCTGGAACGGGCACCTGAGCGAAACCGCCTCAGGAGGAAAGGACTAAAGCTCTGAGCGCCCAGGCACCACTCACGGCAGCTGCAGCCTAATACTTCTCTGTGGCAAAGTCAAGTCCATTACCCTCGGTGCTCCACAAACATCCCTGGGTCGCACAAGATTCCAGGAGGGAGCTGACCGCATCCCTTGGTCTCTAGAGAAGATCCAAGGTAGCCAACAGCACCGCTGACAGGATCAGTGCAAGTGGCAACGTTCTCTGGCCATTACAGGAATTTTGCGTCACCAGAAATGACTTCATGGGAGACATGCCAGCTGAAATCCACCTGCCCATTCGAGCTGACCCTGTGGTGATGTCTTCATTATAGAGTTATTTCGAGTCATCAAAAAGGCTGCTTGACGGCAGAATTATGACCAAAAAAAAAAAAAAAAAAAAATCCCCTTTTCCGATCAAGCCAATTTCCTATTTTATCTCTGAGAATTCTGGGACTCAGGCTGTTATCAAGTACAAAGAAAATGGCTTTATAAATAGCAGTTTGACACGGTGACAGAAGACTTGAATTGGAAAGCGGGGGAAAGACATGTCTGGGGCTGGTCCGGAGCTCCGTCTGTCCGTGTGGTTGGCCTCCAGTCTGAGAAAGCACGATACACAGGTTTTGGCAATTGTACACTTGTTCTGTGCAATGTGAGTCTGTTCCAGGTTACCTGCGCTCCCCCCGCCACAGGCTCCCCCGCCCCCTGGGGTCTCTCCGCTGTGGGAACCCAGAGCTCTCGCTGCACCTCACTCATCACAAAACACAGAGCAACTTCCAGGAATCAGGAAAAAAGTGGGAATGGCCAACTGTGCTATCTCTAAATAGGTCCACTGTCCAGGAACCTCAACCCCTCACGTCACCCCTACCTATTCAGCCAAGCAAGCTCCCAGGGACGAGGGGAGCCTCTGGCTTTTCTAAAAACAGGAAGCGGGAACTCCGGCCTCACCCAAAGACAGGGCTGGACAAAGGCAGGATGAGTGATGCCAACACAGGTTCACGTTTATGGGAGGAAATGTAATGAACCTGGTCCTGTCTGGGATGCCAGGATGAGAAAGAGCATTCCAGTGCTATTCTGACACTGAGGCTTGAAGTTATTTACGGATGAGCAAGAATGTTCATTTAGATCTAGACTCACGAGGGGCTAAAAAAAAACCCCAAAAAACAAAAAAACAACAACCAACCAACCAACAAAAAACCCAAAAAACAAACATGCTCTCATTTCTAGACGGGTCTGCAAATACCTCTAAGCCGCACTCTGTAACAACACCGTTCCACACTACCACAAATGAAGTAACATGTAGCTTCCCTCCTCCCTCCCCCTAAGCCCAACCCGCAGAAAACATCCTTCTCCCTCCAAAAGCCTTCTCTCCATTCGGAAAGGCCCCTTAGAATGGCATTAACCCAAGAAGGATTCCAAAATGGCGCCCGCGTGCCCACGGTGCCCAGGAAAGCAGCCCAGCAGCCAGCTCCCAAGCAAAGGGTCTGTCTAGCCAGCTCCTCACTCACAACTTCTTGCGTTCTAGACCCGAAACATGGTGTTCACTCCCTTCTTCTTGTTCAAGGAAGGGCTTTGAAAAATATTCAGCTACACCAGGAATTTTAAGAAGGCAAGAACTTCCTGCTGTACTTCCCTCTGCGCCAACCCTCTAACAGTAAAAACACCAAAGCGTGCAGAAGACAAAAGACGGTGCTTCCAATCACCAGAGGATTCCCGTCAGGTTCCTCTCTAGTTCGCCGCTTGCTCCAAGGGCCTCGCTCCATGTAGGACAATCTCAACTGCACCCAATTTTCCAGAAGCACCTTTTATAATACAGCATTTATCCCAGATGATAGACGAGTTTGCCGGCAGGTCTGTGACAAAAGGCTCCCACCCCCAAACTGAATCACTGATCCTAAGAAAAGGCTGTGTCCCTGGGACCTAGAGCCGCTTTCAACACTGTTCCCTGTGCTTGGGAACCAGCTTCAAAGGAATCCAAAAGTAGTCCTTCCTTTCTTCCTCCCGCCGCCCCACTCTCCCTGCCTCTCAGTGGCAACCAGTGCGGGTGACCCTCCCGCCACCTGGTTGTACCTGGGAGATACCGTCAGGCTCCCAACTGTCTTGACCCTTGCGGGACATAAATATACCCTAAATTCACCATCCCCAGGCTCCTTGCACTTACATACTCTGAGGAAATTCTTAATACTTTTATTTATTATTAAGCATCATTATCCACCTGTTGGAGACTTCGAAAGGAAAACCATATCCTGTAAGATTTCTTAAAAAAACAGAACCGAAACCGAACCCCGTTACAAGAACAAAAAAAGAAGGAAGCACACAGAACCAGGCACTTCTGGCAAACTTGTTTTCTTTTTGTCCCTTTCCCATCCCCGCGCCCCCCTGCCCCCGAAATAAAACTGGGTGGGCACGTTTTGCCAGGATCTGTGGGTTTCATAACTTCAAGCCTTACTGCTTAAAAAAATGAGGTAAGAAATTCCCATCTGAAAAGCAACACGGACACACAAACCAGACCAAGGTCTTCCCTGCTCGCGGAGGCAGCCGTTATTGCTCTAGGTTGGAGTGTTTTGTCTGCTTGGAAGGTGGATTCGAAGTCCTTATTGCCATTCTAGCTGGCCCCGGAGGAGGGGAAGGGGGAGTTTGGTCGCCGGCGCGAGCCCCGCAGTCCCCGCGGACGGCCTGCGGCGGGGGGTCGGGGTCGGGGCTCCCCTAGCAGCTGGGGGAGGTGGTGATGGGGCTGTGCAGGTAGGGCAGGCTGCTGGGGGCCGCGTGCACGCCCACCGACACCGGGAAGCTGAAGACGAACTGCGACGTGGGCGTGGGGGTGGCCTTGCCCCGCTCCCGCAGGGGCCCCGACGGGCTGGCGGCCTCGACGGCGCACGACGTGGCCAGCACCTGCGACTCGAACTGCAGCAGCTGCCCCATGAAGCTGAAGTTGGGCGAGATGATGCTCCGCCGCTGCTTGACGAACTCGAAGGCCTCCTCCAGCCGCACCCGCTTCTTCATCATCAGGTAGGCCAGGCAGATGGTGGCCGAGCGCGAGATGCCCGCCTGGCAGTGCACCAGCACCCGGCCGCGGCAGTCCTTCACCGCATCTGGGGCAGAGAGCGCGGCGCTGTCAGTGCCCTGCGCGCCCCCCGCCCCGGGGTCGGGCTCGCCCGCGGCAGGTGCGGGCAGGTGCGGGCTGGCCCCGCCGGCCCCCCGGAGGTGGGAGGGGTCTCAGGAGGGTTGGAGAAGGGGCACTCCCACTCAAGGAATAACAGCCCTAGCTGAGGAGGGGGCGGGGAGAAGCCCACCGCAAGGGACCCTAGGATTCCATCCATTCTGGGCTATTTTTGAGACTTCCCCAAACAAATGCACTAAGCTTAGGAAAAAAACCCAGGTTTCAAGCCGGTGAAATCCCGACGTACCTTCAAGGATTTCTATTTGCAGAAACAAAAACAATGACTCCATTCTCCCTTTATTTGTCTTCCTCCCCAATCCCCAAAGCCTTATCACCTAGACATCTGGAGACCGGCAAGGAAAAGGTTGTTGGCTGGATAGGCTAAGAGCAGGGGAGTGGGACTCGATCTTCCTATTCTCCACCCCCCAAACACAACATGGAGGGGCCGGCCTCCCTTCGAGGCAGAAGGGAAATGGGTACGCCCTGGAGACAGCACTGCCTGAGTCCCTCTTTCAGCTGGGAGGACTCGTGGTTCCCTCCCAGCCTCCCGGCCTCGGCGGGCACCCCAGCGCCCACCTACCGATGTACTCGATGGCCTCCATGAACCAGGAGCTGATGTCTGCCTTGTGGTTGTCTTCCACCGGGATGCACTTGTACTGATAGTGTCCTTCAAAGTGGTTCGGGCAGTCGGAGGAGACATTCAGCAGGGCTGTGATCCCCAGGGCATCCAGCATGTCCCTCCGGGCAGCGTGGTAGGCACTGCCGAGGTAGAGGAAGGGAAGGATCTCCACCGGACCCCCCTGCACCAGAAAGGGGAAGCAAAGGCCCCCGGGCATGGTGAGTAGAAGGCAGCTAGGAGAAGGGAGGACGGGGACCGGGAGAGGGAGCCTGTCCGGGGCGGGCTTTCACAAGTCCTGGGGAGAACGCCTGGGGACACGGCCCCCCCCAGCCTTCCCCTTCGCCTGCTGGGGCTCCCGGCGAATGACAGACCCAGGGGGCTTCTCTAGCCTTTCCACTCCGCTCTGCTGTGAGCAGAGAAGCCGGGGAGGTAGAGCCTGGTGGGCTCCCCTCGCCGGTTCCAGCCGCCCGCCTCCGCCTTCATACCGGATGCCACGCGGGCCTCGCCACACCGTTGTGACATTCATCTACACCTACTAACGGCCAAGCTATCTGGTGTGTGGTGTGGGGACTTCTTGGGTCGGATACATCTCCAGGTGGCACATTAAAAACGGGTGTTAGGTCAGCCTCACAGACAAAAGGAGGGACCTTGGCAACATGAGGTATCGGCGGCTTAAATTCGTGACATTTTCTGAGTCACATCAACCCAAACGATCTGGGACCTGGGAGCAGACTTGCTGGACCCCATAAATTCACCCCCTCTCCACCTAAACGAAAGGGCTAGAAGGAGTGGGCTCCTAAGGGATAGGGCAGCTTAAGCTGGTTTCCTGGGGAGGGGGGGGGATGGCCGACCATTTACATCCACTTGGCATTTACAGCGGGCTGTACACGGAAGGGGGTGGCCTCAGGTCCCTGCGCCGCGCCTTCAAAGAGCGGTGCTCTCCCAGCTTTCTACGTAGGTCACACACTTCTGACTTCAGCAATCCTCGCCTGTCTGCCCGCAACTTCGGAGGCTAAGTCGCAAAGTTATGTCTTCGTATTTTTCCGAGTGAGGCTAATTCAGAGGGAAGGGGAAGGATTCCAAGGAACAAATGGACCCTCCCTAACACCTCGCCCCAGCGCTCAGGGTTCACTACATTCTCCCCAAACTGAGGCCCTGCGTCCCAGACCCCTGAAAAGCAGCAGCCTGAAAACAAGTCCCCTTGCCCCCCCACGTTGCCGCTCTCTCCCGGGCTCTGGGCTCCGAGTCTACCTGGTCGTGCAGCGGGGTTCCGCAGGAGCTGCAGCCCACGTCCAAGGATTCGGCAGCGCTGGGGGGCACAGCAGGTGGGAGGGCTGCCAGGGCCTTGGTTTTGGAACAGAACTCTGGGTACTCGGAGGAAAACCTCTCATAGCCGCCTGTAAAAGAGAAACATGTTCCGGTTACTAGCGTCACTAAACAGCAGAAAACCAGCAAGTACTTGAATCCTACCCCTAGACTGAGAAGGGCTCAAAGCTGGGGCTGGCTGGATCTACACTGGCCACCAGATGGCGCTGTGGGTCCAGAGATCATGGCTACTGAGCCTTCAGAGAGCCTCATTGGGCCAGGCTTCATCCTGAAGGCTGGAAGGAAAGTTTTAGGAACAAGACTCAGGTTCGGGATGCAGGTGCAGAACGGAAGACGTGCGGGGGCATGCGGGGAAAACAGGATGGCCACCGTGGGTTTCTAAGAGCACAGAGGCAGCCTGGTGCCACGTCCTGGGACCTACAAAGAGGTCTGTCATCCCCCCAACTCCAGCCCCTCCTTTGGAGAGGTTCTCTAATGTGGGAGAGAAAGAAAAAATAATTTAGCCCAGCACCAGCCCCTCTGGATCTCAGCAACAGAACAGATGCCAATCGGCCAGCCCCACGAACAGCTGTTCCATCAACAAGGGGCCAAAATAAGAGGAAACGGGCTTAAATATAAATCCCTCTTGCTAACATGCAGGTTTGGGGCAAGGCAGGATTTCCTGCCCTGAGAGTTGCTAAGCTCTGGAATGGTTATCTGTGGGATCGTCTTCCGGGGAAAGGAGGTCTTTTATGCAAAAAGAGGTGAAGGGCCAACTTCTCTGGAAGAGCCCTAGGGGCGAGCAGAAGAGCGCCGCTGGCTGGGGGCAGGCAGAGACGTAGGTAGGCAGAGGGGCAGGGAGATCCCAGGAGGAGAAAACGCCTGGCCACTATCTGATTCACTTGGGAGCTCTGGGACTTGGCTTGGCGAGTAACTCAGCATCTACTGTCCACGTTTGGCCCTGCCCGTGTTTTTTATTTTGCAGTTTCAGGAGGGACCCACAGGGGGTCATAAATTAATTCAGTAGAGCCTGACGGTTGTGGAACAACCACTCTCACGGACCCGTTCTCCCAAAGGTCACGTAGGTAACAGCTAAACGGCTGGCTGTAAGCGGTGTGGGGCCAGTGTGCCCTGGGGCCATTCCCGGGAACCTTCCGACAGGCAGGCATGTGACGGTGAGTCAATGACTTGCCCAAATCCCACTCCCCCGCCCGCAGAAAACACTGCTCCGTGGAGGCAGGGAAATCATTCTTCGCCGCATCGTGAGGCTTCCAGAAACACGGTAGACATTTTTTCCTCTGAGCCCCAGTCTTCTGTATTCCCCTCCACTCCCTCCCTCAGGATACCGGCCTGGTCATCGGCCCGGGTCACCGGCCCGGCTGCTGCTGAGTCACAGTGACCAGCCTCCCCGGATGGAAAAGGGCCAGGCGTGTTGGTCGCCCTCCTGGTCATGTCAGCTCAGGGGCACCCCTCCTGCCCATCAGTACCCCTTTTTCCTGATAAGGCTACAAACCCGGCTGCCCCAAACGCAGTGAAAAGAGAATGGGGTCGAAGAGCCAGCAAATGTCTTGAGCTGCGGCCCCCAAGACGGGACTCAGGGAAACTTCCTTCAATGCTCCCCCTCGGAAGGATGGAAGGGGAAATGGATCAATCAACAAACCCTTGATGAACACCCGCATACAAAGCCATTACTTGTTGCTCTACACATTTCTATAGGATTTGAAAGTTTTTAAGTAAACTACTCTCTGTGTTTATATTACATAATTTGAGCCATCCAAATACATTTTTTTTTTTTTTTTTCAAAGAAATGTAAGGCCTGGGCAGTGCCGTCCGTAAGCTCTCCCTAGACAGGCAGACTAGCAGTGTCCACAAGTGGGTGGGGGAGTCCTGGGCAGGCCAGGGCCAGGCGGCAAGGTCACAGAGGAGGAGCACCCCGCCGCCCCCGGCAGTGGAAGTGGGAGGGGCCTCAGAGTGATTGACACGATGTTTTTCCCGTGGCTGAGAAGGTAGGGGCAGGGAACCAGACGGACACGCCTTCAGACTCACAGGTCTGGTCCAGGGATCATCAGCTGTGCGGCCTAGGGCTGTCATGGAACCTGTCTGAGCCTTTCCCTCATCTGTAAAATGTGATGAACCGTTGCAGCCCGGCGACGTCGCTCAAAGACCGCTTGGAACAGCCAGTGCTCTGCGCCTGGCTTCGGGGAGACGCATAATGGAGGCTTCCTTTTTTGGCACCAAAGAGGGGACCCGGCATTACTGGCGAATTCCCATACTTTTGGATAGCCCTCTCCTCCCGGGCTTTACTGACTTTTTTCCACTCACAGCCCTGAGATCTGGTCGTGGGACAGTAGAAGGACAGGCATCGCACTGTCCAGGACCTTTCCCCATCGGGGACATCCGCGGCCTCCGGGTGGCTCCTCAGAGCAAAGCAGCAAGGACAGAGGGCTCGGGGGCTGCGATGGGCAGGGGGCAGGCAGACAAATGGGCAGGACAGAGGTGACCCGGGGGGCCAGACCAGGCTTGAGGGGGGCCATTTGTCATCCACACCCCCCCACCCCCAGACTTCCTAACAGGACAGAGAGGGTGGGAGAAGACAGCATTAGAATGGAGCAGAAACATTACGACTGAAGTCAGCTCCCTCTATCAGATCTTTAAAGAACATGCAGAAAGGAACCAAGTGAGGAAGCAGATTAGCCCAAGAGACTGGAGCATCCCAGGCCCGAGGCAGCAATGAGAGGGTTTTTCCCTCCTGAGCTCTCGCTAGCTTTGGAGGATCCATTACAAGGAGCAGTACCAAAGGAGGTCCTTCTTGGAGGCCGATGAGCTGCACTGGGCCAGGACCTGTCCGATGAGTAGAACCCGCAATGACGTGCAGGCAGGGTGGTAGGGGCAGAAGCCTGCCAGTTAGGAAACCACTCACATCCACACCCCAAAAAGTATCCATCCTCTATGGCCACCAGCACCATGTTAGTAAAAATGATAGCCACTGTTTAGGGGAAATGCTGACTGTGTGCCAGGCTCTTCCCAAACGTGAGTCCAACCAACAGCCCTTGAGGTGACTGGCCCTGATGTCACAGGAGAGGAAACTGAGGTTCAGGGCCACCCCCAAGGAAGGGGAGGGCCAGCGTTCAGCCCACTAGCCTCGAAGCCATCTGCTAGTCTGGCCATCAGGAGCCCGCCCTGCTGTGTGCCCAGCTCTGCCTTCCTGGTGGTCCTTCTCTTGGGGGAGCCACGGCCTGCTGGTTTCACCCCATTGAAGACACAGAATTTTCAGGCAAAACCAGAAAGGATATGAAGAGGACACACCTGACATTTCACCAAACTTTTCTTCCCAGGGCTTTTCAAACTATAGGTTGTCACTTGGAAGTCATGAGCAGCACGTTTTATTTAATGGGATATAACAGAATAGAAACCTCTAGAATGCATTCCATTTAAAGAGGGCGTATAATTTTACGGAACTCTGCTTTTAGGTGTGACTGTATCTCTACAGGGTCGTGATGTCAGGATTTCAGATCATCTCATCTTTAAGTGCCAATACTCTTTTTTTTTTTAAGATTTTATTTACTTATCTGACAGAGATAGAGGGCACAAGTAAGCAGAGAGGCAGGCAGAGAGAGGGGGAAGCAGGCTCTCTGCTGAGCAGGGAGCCCAATGCGGGGCTCGATCCCAGGACCCTGGGATCACGACCTGAGCTCAAGACCGCTGCTTAACCAACTGAGCCACGCAGGCGCCCCTAAGTGCCAATACGCTTGTGATCTTAAATGTCACAAACTTTATTTGCAAACTACGAACTGATAGCAGGTGTCTCCAAGATCTGCTTTTCGAGCTTCTGGATACAATTGTGTGGCACATACAGCAATGACTTTCCACCTGTCGTGTCTGTGTCCCACAGACACTCTGACTAGTTTTGACCCATTTTTTCCGTGTTCTTAATAATAGACTTTCTGGTCTTAAAGCTCTCATTTTCTCACCTGAATTGTAAAACTTGAGGGGCTAGAGGAAAGAAAAGGAATATAATTCCTCCCCACGCCAGTCCCGATCAACTTTCTTGAGGAATAACTACCTCCATAGCTCAACTGCACGCTCTTTGTCTCACGTTCACACAGCAAGACAACTGTCACAGCTTACTGCAAAGGACAGCCCACTGGCCACGTGTCCGTGCAGGGCTGGGACAGTATGCATCCAAGTGTTCTAGAAAAAGCAGGCTGATGTAGTGCTGATCCTATCACCACAGCAGGATCTCTAGTGGGGTCTGTGCGGGGAAAGCCATTCATTTGGTGGTGACAGTGGTCATGGATCCTAATAAGGCTGTCACTCTCTCCATTACCCTCTCGATAGACTGTCACCCATTCACAGACAGGGCTCCCGGGCAGACAGGGGCTTGGTGTCCTGGGACATCTTATCAATACAAGGCAGCTGCTGCCCAGCAAGAAAGTCTGGGGTCATTTGGCCTTGAGAACTTCCCTTGACGTGGGCGTTCACTCAGTAAGCACCCCTGTAAATCCTGAGCAGGACTGAACATCTACCTAAGCGAGACGCTCACACTGGGACCCCAGGCACAGACGCGTGGTCCCGCTCCAGCTGGCTGACGGTGCCGCGCCGGACCTGGGTCTGGGTTGCGGTCCCTCCCAGACGTCTGGGCTATCTGCTCCTCAGCAAGCGGGCTTCCGCGGGCTTCCGCTGGAGACTGAACTTTCCTTCCTGTCAAACTGCCTTGGTCAGGCGGCAACTGCCTCCCAGCAAGGAAACTGGCTATCTGGTTTCAGATGTTCTGATTTTTTAAAGGACTTTCTTGGCTCCTTAAGAAAGCTGCCCTCAGGGGCACCTGGGTGGCTCAGTCGTTAAGCGTCTGCCTTTGGCTCAGGTCGTGATCCCAGGGTCCTGGGTTCGAGCCCCGCATCGGGCTCCCTGCTCGGCAGGAAGCCTGCTTCTCCCTCTTCTCCCTCTCCCACTCCCCCTGCTTGTGTTCCCTCTCTCGCTGTGTCCCTCTCCGTCAAATAAATAAAATCTTAAAAAAAAAAAAAGGCCGTCAGCCCGCCTGGATGGCTCAGTCGGTGAAGCGTCTCAGGTCATGATCCCAGGGTCCTAGGATCAAGCCCCGCGTCAGGCTCCCTGCTCAGCAACTAGTCCGCTTCTCCCTCTGCCTCTGCCTCTCCCCAGCCCATTCTCTCTCTCTCTCTCTGTCAAATAAATTAAAAAAAAAAAAAAAAAGGCCACCCTCCCAGCATCCCGTGTAGCCCACATCCGCAGTGAGCCTCGAGGACAAGCCCAAGGGAGCTGCGATGGGCTTAGTAAGGATCAGATTTGCACTTTCAATTTGTACCTACACCCCGCCTTTAGCTACTTTTGTTCGTTGGAAGCATTCAGTTCAAATGATGCAAAAAACAGTGAGTTTGCTTCATTCGTTGTCATTGTTTAACGAACGGCAGTGGAAGTTAGAGACTATCTTTAAGGCCTACCGTTTTGTGTAATTCTGATGCTCTCAAGCCTTGGCTATCATGGGCATTGTGTCCTGTTTATAGGAAGAAAAGCTAATGCATTTCCCTTTGGGTGGAGGAGGTATGCAACCTCGTACCCCCCCTGGGGGGGTTTGCTGTTTGATGCCACTGACCTGGGGAGCGGGTTGGGGGGGTGGGGAGACCAGGACAGGCTGGCCAACTAGGGACTGAGAGAGACAAGACAGGCACCAGAGTGCGAGCAGGGCTGCTGGCTGAGCACTCCCCACTCCATCACTGGCCTTGCCGGCTGGCCGTTGCCTGCAGAAAGTGTCACGTCACCATCTGTATGGTCAGGCCCTAGGACTAGTGCGTATGTGAGTCCCAACCTGGAGGAAGAAGCTAGACTATCTAGCTGATCATCCTTTCTCAAAACACACCAGGACAAGTTTTAAATCAGAACTCAAATAAAAACGGACAAAAGTCATGAGCGGAGATGAATTTTAGACAGGAGGAAAGTAAAACAGTGCTTTTATACCTAAAATCTTCTGCGTGAGACTGACTTATTTGAGAAGTATGAGAGGCAAAGAATGACCTCTATTAGGGTAAGAAAATGCTCTTTTTGTCTTTCTCTAATGATCAGGGTCTAAAATCCCAACCTGAGGGTTTACAAAAGAAAGAGAAAGGGACTTCAAAGGAGATGTGTATTGTAATAAACATCTGAAAAGCTGAAATTTCTGAACTTTCCCTAAAAATGTCTTAAGGTTTTTAAATAATGGAACCTTAGAGACGAAAAAAAAAAAAAGGTTTATGCCAATGGGAATCTTTTACTAGCAAAAAGACCAGAAAAGGTAGTGATTTAGGTGATCGCTCTTAGCAAGACTTGGATACTATTAGGAAATGTAAAGGCTAGGCAGCATTTTATTGACATTAAGTAACATTTACTCTTAACTGTGAATTTTTGCATGTGGCAAGAAAGAGTGGCAGAAAGAGAAAACAGATTTTGAAACACCATTAGTCGGTAGAATTAGAGGTCCTTTGGCTGGGAAGGATAATATAACTTATGAAAATATTCTACTGCGTTTCTGTCCCCGCAGGCTGGCAGAGACCAACACTCAGGTCTTCCGCTGGCTTAACGTCTGTCCGCTTTTGCTCCACATTCACGAAATGAGACCTACACAAAGTCCCATTAGGTGAAAACTAAAATGAGCAACTACAATGGGAACCAAACTAGCCAACCCCTAAGCCATTGGGGTATCTACTAAAGATAATCTAAGGGGCTTTCCATCCCCCCTTCCCCGGTGCTTGCCTTTAGTTCCCTGCCCCCAGACTGCCCTCCCACGAAGCCACATTTTCTCCACCAGAACCTAGGAAGCTTGCTTTCCTCTCCCAGCTGGGTTCAGGAAGACAGTTCCTGGGTCTCACTAGGGATGCCTTTTCGTTAGAGGACCAGGAGGAGGAAGGGGAATGGTGTTGAGACTTCCTCTCCTTAGCACATGCGGGAGAAGCAGCCAGAATATGCCCCTGTTCCCTTGTTAGGCAGACGTTGTACCATCACTGCATAACTAGCCCCTTACCACCACCACCACCTGCCCCTCTGAATTATAGGAGGCTGCTCCCAAAGGCAGCCTCCTTTGCTTAGAAGACACAGCGGAACCTTTCCTGGCTCCTCCCCGGGCCTTTTCCTGCAGAGACACTGTTTCTACCTGCTGCTCAGGCCTAGACGCTGGAGGATGTGGACTTGGACAAGCCCAGCGTTGCCCTCCCGGCCACGCCAGGTCAGACCACAGGAAGCAGTGCCTCGGGAGTTAAGAGCCCATAGAAGACTCCTTTTCCTTTGGCCAGGGACCTCGCCAACGGCCAGGAGGCTGGCATTTTACCCGGAGGCTCCTGTCTTACAAGGGGGCTGTCATTGTACCCAGAGACTCCCGTCTCACCCCGAGCCTGAGCCTGGCGCCTAGCGGCAAGTCCGTGGGGCCACTGTCCAAACGAATCTGGCCCTGGGCTCTCCCCGCACGACCAGGGAGGAAGCAGAGGAGGAAACCTTAAAAATATGCCTTCCCAATTCGAGAGGCAGGGTGGGGGGTTGTGGGGGGTGGGAGAGGGAAATGAAACAAGAGGGTATCAGGAAGGAGACAAACCGTAAGAGACTCCTAAACTCATGAAACAAACCGAGGGTGGCTGGGGGGTAGGGGCGGGTAGGGATAGGGTGGCTGGGTTATGGACATTGGGGAGGGTATGTGCTATGGTAAGTGCTGTGAAATGTGTAAGCCTGAGGATCCACACAGACATGTACCCTGGGGCAAATAATACATTATGCTTTAATTAAAAAATAAAAAAAAATATGCCTTCCCTCCCCGGGGCTTGGGTGTCCTCTCCCCCGGAAGCCCAGGGCCAAGGTCCCCGAGGTGTTGCTCCGGGGCGATCCCCTCCGGATTTCTTCCAGGAAGAAAAACAAAACAAAACGCACCCAGCCTCCACGTGGGTCTGCACGACCTCCAGAAGAGCCCTGGCTTCAGAGGCCCGCGAAGGAAGACGCAGGCTTGGGCTCGAAATCAGGGGAGAGAGTCCTGGGCGGCGCGGCACCGAGAACACCCCGGCCAGCCCGTGCCACTCGAGGGGCCCATCGCCCCCGAGAAATTTCTCTCCCCGTTGCCACGAACGCCAGCAGTGGGTAGGGGAAGGCGGGCGTGCTCGACAGCCTCGCCCCCCACACCCGCGCGGGAGGAAGCTGGACGTGCGTCCGCCGGGTTCTCCCGGGCACTGCTCGGTCACCAGGCAGGCAAGGTCCCCGGGTCCCCGGCACCCGGCTCAGCGCCGGGCCTTCCGGTGCAACCCCTTCCCGACACTTTCTCTTAAAGCGCTTTGGGGAGAAGAGAGAAGGATTAGGCTCCCTCAGAGGTGCAAAAGGCAGCCCTGGCGGAAACAGAAAAATCAGCAAAATCGCCTTAGTAGTTCAACCGAAGGTCAACAGCAGCATTTCTCCAGCAGCTGACAGGTCAAATGGCCAGGAAACAACTGCCGAGAACAAAGCCCCCCGCTGTTCTGCAGGGGCAAACCCGGCTCGCCGGCACTGAGCAGGGTAATTGTGCTTTTTGGAAAGGGCGGCGGGGAGAGGTTTCCGCCCCTCCTCCCGCCACCACCTCCCTTCCTCTCGGGTGAGCAGGTCTGGAGGGAAAAGGAAAGGAGGGGAGGAGGCGAAGGGCGCCTGCAGGGAAAGGAGCGGCTCTTTGAAGGCCTGGGTCTGAAACGCCTCACCGATTCCGAGGCAGGGACCGGACGCGGGCGAAAGAATGCGCGGAATGCGGCGGTGGGAGGCAGGGGCGCAGCGCGGCGGGGGCGCCCCTACCCACACCCGGTCCCGCCCGCTCCCCCCGGCGCGGGGACCGCCAAGGGCCGCGGCTCGACCAGGCCGGGCAGGTGCGGCCGGCGCACCGTCCCTCCGATCACTTAGCGGTCTTTTGGGGGTTTCTGACTTGCAGGTTTGACAAGAACTCCGGTCCCCGAAGAGTTGCGCCAGGGTTCACTTCAAGCAAGCACGCGCCGCCAGCAGTCGAGAAGCGGGTCTGAACAAAAGGTCTTACCTCTCCGGGGCCTCAATTGAAGGGGCACCGTCCCATCTCGCGGTCCCCGAATACTCAGTCCTCCTGCCCTCCGCTCCCGGAGCTGAGGTCTAACCCGAGGCGGGAGAAGTTGGCCACGTTCCAGGCGGAGCTCGGAGTTGGGCAGCAGGGGACGAGACCCAGAGAGCTCCGCACAATGTCCGCAACCCGATCCGCCTTTCTGCATTTACGGAGCCGTTCCCGCTTCGGCGCTCACCCTTCACCCTCTTCCCCTCCTCTTGGTTCTCGGAACTCGGCGCAGGGCCCGGGCGCGCCAAGCCAACAGGCCTGACCTGTCCCCGCCCGCACAGTGGCACTGGGAGCACCCCCCCCCCCGGCTCTAGGTGGGCAACGCAGTGGGGTCGCTTCGCCTAAGCGGCTTGACGGTCAGTGAGTGTAAATAAATGCAGAATCTCCGAAGGCTCTCGACTCGGCAGGTGACAGAGGAAACGCACCCTCGCCGTCGCTGAGGACTTCAGGCGCTCGCACTTGCACACAAACGCACAAAAACCTTGCAAACCCATGTTCACCAGCGCGCACAAAGGAGTGCGCGGGGATCCTCGCGGCCACGAATCCCTCCGGGCACTTCTTCCCCTGCCCACTAAGGCGCAGGCCGCCCAGCCCCGCTGCACCTCCCTCCGGCTCGCGCCCGGGCGCCCGAGTTTACCTTTGAGTAGGCAGATGTCAGTGCGCTCGGCGTTGCGGCGCAGCGCCTGCACGACCAGCGACACGGTGCTGTCTTCGCGGAGGCTCTCGGCGCGCGGGCTGCGCTCGTCGTAGACGATGACCGCCGAGTAGAGACCGGAGCGCAGGCGGGCGCGCACCTCCTCCTCGGCGGGCAGGATCTGCTCCAGGCTCACGGAGCCCTTGGCCCGCCGCCGCACGATGGTGTTGCAGCGCACGTTGACCGAGCCTCGGATGTAGCCCGCGCTGTGCGCCAGGAACGGTCTGCAGTCCAGCAGCAGGCACTTGCCGCCGCTCAGCAGCCCCAGGGCGCCGTGGCTGCCGCTGCCGCCCGCGCCGCCGCCGTTCTCTTCCCGGTTCATCAGCCTTTTGAGCACGCTGCAGTCCATCTCCCGCAGCTCCTCCACCGTCACCATGGTCGCCGGGCACGCGAGGAGGCGAAGGACCCCTGGGCCAGCCGGGCTGCGGGAAGGGGCAGGCGGGGAGCTAAGGGAAGCGCGCGCCGAAGTGGCCGCAAACTTGGCCCCCACGGCCTCCCACCCGCGGACCTCTTCTCCCCGGTCCCCTTGCTCCCGCCGTCTCGCGGTTACATAGCAGTCCGAGCGGCCTCGGGCGCCAGGCAGCACCGCGCGCGGGGCCGAGGGGGAGGCGGCGGCGGAGGGGAGTGTGTTTACGAGAGAGGACCGCGGGCTCCCTTCTGTTGTTGCCTCTTTTGTATTTTGCCAGTTGTGGGGCTCCCGCCGTAGCCGCCACCGGCGATGCCGTTCGGGCCGCCGCTCCCCACCAGCAGCCGGAGCTCCGCGCACTGCCCCAGCCAGAGTTTCCTCTTCGGCTTATAGATGTATTAATGCTCCTCTGCTCTCCCCCGGGAGGGGGCAGATTCATTACTACCTCCCGAGGCCCCGCCTCTTGCCATTCCGAGCCTCGCGCCCCCCCCCCCGCCCACGCGCCGGCTCCCCGCCCCATCCCGGCTCCCTCCGCCCCGCCGGCCCCTCCCCCGCCCCTCCCCTGCGCGTGAATGGAGTGAGGGCCGCTGGCGCCCAGTCATGGGAACGCGACGTCACAAAGAGCGGAGTAAACAGGGCGCTCGGCGCTCGCCGTCAGGCCCATTCATAAAACCGAGACCTAGAGGAAGAGGGAGGCGGCCTCCGACCGGCAGGCGAGCGGCAGCGCCGGGACTTTGTGAATGGAGCGCGGCGGCGGCGGGCCGGGCCCCGGCCTCCGCGGCGCGCCGCCCGCCCGGCACTGGTCGCGGGGCCGCCACTCCACCCCGCCGCGGCGACACGGCGTTCGGAGAACGGCCAGCCGGGCAGCCGGCCTAACGGGAGGCCGGGGGCTCGGTTTGGAGGTTTCGTTCCTTTTTGCCTCCGTGCTCCCCTCTTAGCAGCCTCGCAGGTCTCCCCCCGCGCGCCGGAGTGCAGAGGGCACCACTGTCCCGCTGCCCAGCGGCACGGCCGGCGGGGGACCTCCTCGGCCCCGGCTTTCGGAGTGCGCGCCGCCTGGCCGGTCGCTTGATCCACGCGACCCCTCAGACGTTAGCTTCTGCACTAGCGTGATCGATTTTCATCGCAAGCCATTAAATCCGCCTTAGAGCTTCCCGAGGAACGTGGGCAAGCCCCAACTTCCAAGATGAAAGGGAAAAGCCCTCCTGCCCGAAGCCCATTAATAGCGAAGTGTTGGGTTTGTTGCTTTACGACCCAGAGGGAGGCATTAATGGCCGGAATGTTGTTCCTAGGGAGGAAGGCAGGGGTGCCACTCCCGTCCACGCTTCCTAAAGATGTTTATTGAATCCCGGTGGGGGGGGAACCCCGACGTTTTCGGCTTTCGGAAAAGTCCTCGCCTCATCTTGCATACATGTGAATTGTTCTCTCAGGAAATGACAATTAGGGTCTACATTTGGTGAGAAGCTAGAGCCTGAGAAACTGACCCGCGAAGGATTTAATAAGTTCTGAGGGCGATTCCGTCCCTCTTTCCAGGTCATGTAGCGTTCTCCCCGCCCCCAGTTCTACTTAGGCATTTAATTTCCCAGGGGCCGCTTTTGGCGGGGGTTTTGTGCGCGCCGCGGTGGGGACACGACAGAAGCCAAAAATCATTCGCCCGACATCATGACAAATCTTGTTAATGAGAATTAACCACCGAGCGGGGGGGACTGCAGGACTCGCCCGCGGCCCGGGGTAGCAGCGGAGTCGAGCCTTCCATTCCGGGTCCCGCCTGGAAGCACGACCCCGGCAGCTAAGGCCGCCCAACCCGCGGGGGCCTTCACGCCCCCAGCTCGGCCTTCCGCTGGGCCTTTGTTGCAGGCAGAGCGGCTCCCTGGAGCTCTCACCTACGGGACCCCAGAGCCCCCCCTCCCCCTCCACTGCCTTACCGGGCCTCGGGAGGGGGCCTCCACTTCCGAGACTTACCACCCGCGCTCCCCTCCCGCTGCGCCGCGGATACCCCGATGCCCTGGTCGAGGAGGGGGATCTTCCCTTTCCCTCGGACTGCAAAATGGCTCAGCGCGGCACCGCGAGGATCCGGTCTCTATTTGGAATTTAATATTGTGTTCATGGATTTTTTTTTTTTTTTTGCAATGGTTTAATTTTAATTGTCTTTGAAAAGCGCTACATATTTGAACTCTGACTTTTTACGAGATTTTACGCCACAGGCACGCCGATCAGGCCCTGGAAGGGGCCACAACTGCGCAGCGACCGAGGCGTCCGGGGGGCGGCCCTGGGGCGCCACGGACTCGGGGTGGGAGGTCAGCAGTCCCAGGCTCACTGCGTGGCCGCTCCTGCGGGGAGGGGTGTGTACTTCCTCCCGGGGGCAAAGGGGGTCTCTGTCCCGGTGTCTCACTTGCTGAGCCGGCTGGAAGGCTCTAAAGACTCGCTCTCACCTGCACACCCGGGACGTGCGCCCTGTCCAGGGAGCCTCCCCCCCGCCCAGCCCCGACCGGCCCGGGCCCCGTTCCTCTCCGGCGGCCCAGGAACCGGGCCCGCCGGCTGAGAGCTCTCCCGGCTCAGGAAACGCCGACGCCTTTACCAGGGCTTGGATAGGATTTCTCTCTTGGAGGAGCCTCTGGGTCGGAGGCAGGTCTGGGCTAATTTCACACGTGTGGCTGGAGCTGCGGAGCCGTCCCTGGGCCACACCGGCCGCGCTCCGCCAGCCTTTGTTTCCCGGGCCCGACCCCCGCCCAGCGCTCACGTGGTCGGCAAATAACCGTCAAATCCGGGGGGGAGGAAAATGCCCAAGGACAAAGGCTTGCTTTCTGCACCTGACAGTAATCCGTGGTGGCGAAGCCCATAAATCCCGCAGGCGATTCACAAGGAAGGTGGTGTGGGCGGGTGCGTGTGCGCGCGCGCGCGTGTGTGTGTGTGTCCACGTGTGTGTGCCCGCGCCTGCGCGCCCGCACCCCGGAGGGGAGCCGCGGCTTCGGGCTTAATGTATTTAAGCCAAGAGCAGCTGTAATTACGAATACGAATCCCTGTTTTTTGAGAGACTAATAATTTAATAAAAAAATCCTCAACTCCGGAATTAGCTTTCAGTTGTGTGAATTTCAACAAATGAAATTTAAATTTTGTGTTTATCCGATCCTCCCTAAGCACCCTAAATAATTTTTTTTAATTTTTAATGTTTGGTGTTGTAAGTGTGCGGGCCATTGGGGACACGGTTTAATGAATACAATGTGAGGGCTACCCGATACCCGCTGTAGAGATGTTAAAACTTGTCTCCAATTAATTCGCGGGCTGGGGGTGGGAAACAATCAGTTTACACAGGAACCTTGTCAAACAGCTGGTCTATAAGGTAGATCTCGGAGAAAACAAAGGCGTTTGGTAGGAAGACATTGTTTGAATGTCATTTCAAAGTTAATTTAATTAAGGAAGGCATATCTGCAGGAGTTGGAGTGGGATTGCCCACGGAGAGATATTTTATTTATATTCAGGAGTAAACCTCTGGGTGAAAATACTTTAAAAATTCACTGTGACATGTAAATCCAACTTCTCTTTCATCAGACAGTCCTTAGACCGACCTTATTAGTCACTGGCAGGCCTGGCAAAACCCCTGCTCTCGTTTAAGAACATTTCTTTCCAATTAGGAAGTTGTGTGATCTGGGAATTTAAAGCCCAGAGTCAGATCCCCAGAGAGGACTATGGCTTCTATTCTGGTTTCGATGCCAACCTCTGACTCACTGCCTTGTCCCAAAGTGCCTGAATAAAACTTGCCTGAAAACCCATTAATGAATTAATCAAGGCGGCATTGGAAAGAAGGGTCTGTGGATTCCTCTTTCCTGAGCGGAGAAGGTACCTTGTTCCTTACTCTCACCTGGAACTGGAATGATCTTCGTTGCCTGGAACTGGTGGCTGGGCTTCCTCGATCAGCTGACTGGGGAGCGTCCCCTCTGGCAGGGAGAATGCTCAAAAGGACCGGGAAGCTGTCTCCTGCTCCTCCAAGCAGAAAAGTGTGTGTCCACTGCGTGCTCTTAGGCAACATGTACAAATGGAATTGAGGAATGCCTGTCCTTCCCTGCCCACCTCTGCCCTTCAAGTCAGAACTCAGAAACCGTGGAAGGTTCTTCAACGTTTAGACGGAACATCAAGCAATGTCAAAAACATAGCCTCAAGTGCCTGGGTGGCTCAGATGGTTGGTTAAGTGTCTGCCTTTAGCCCAGGTCATGATCCCAGAATCCTGGGATCGAGTCCGGATTGGGCTCCCTGCTCAGCAGGGAGCCTGCTTCCCCCTCTCTCTTTGTCTGCCTCTCTGCCTGCTTGTGATCTCTCTGTCAAATAAATAAATAAAATCTTTAAAAAAAAAAAATGGGCTTGGCATTTTTGGGGGGGGAGAGGGAGGGGTGATCACCGTAGCTGTGAATATTGCTTTGTTCATTTATTCAACAAACACATTAAACTCTGTGGGGGAAACAAATTTGTCCAAAACACTGACTATGTCTTCAAAGAGTTTATAATTTAGTTGGGCTAGTCAGGGCGGGAATGTCACTATATGTTACTACTGGGCAGGATCTAATAAATGTCATTAGGGAAGAACAAACAAAATGCCAGGGAGATTCCTACAAGAAAGGGATTGCACTATGCTGTGGGATTAGGAAGATGGAAGAAAAAGGCCAATTGGAATAAAATGCATTTCATCTACTTAAATGTTATCCTCCACTTGTCTTTTAGGTCCTTTTTCTTTTTCTTTTTTTTTTAATTTTTATCCCACCTCTGACATTGATTCCGTCCTTGTGACTTGTATCTTTTCTTTTCGTTTGTTAACCTGGCTCTTCCCCAGTGGTTTTGCCTGCTAAAAATAGATGAGCAATTGGTCTGAAGCTATGAGAGAGCCAAGATGATGCAAAAGCTCTAGAAAATCTATGCCGTGGATGATGAGCCAACCTAGATTCCGGATGACCTAGGGGTGGGCCGACCTCTAACTAGTGACAATGACATCATCTCAAGCAAGTCGGTTGTTCTAGATCTTAATTTTGCCATCTATAAAACTGGGAAAAAGAATATAATTATTATTTACTTGTTTTAGGACAAAAAAACATCTAAATCACCCAAGGATCCTGCCTTGGTGAACGTATTTTCCAAAGCAAACATTCTAGTACATGCTCAGGAAAGATTTTTGGACTTACAAAATTATTTCTGTAAAAATTCTTACCAAGAAGGGGCTCCTGGGTGGCTCAGTGGGTTAAGCCTCTGCCTTCGGCTCAGGTCATGATCTCAGGGTCCTGGGATTGAGCCCCACATCAGGCTCTCTGCTCGGCAGGGAGCCTGCTTCCCCCTCTCTCTCTGCCTGCCTCTCTGCCTACTTGCAGTCTCTCTCTCTCTGTCAAATAAATAAAAAAAAATCTTTAAAAAAAAATTTTTTTAATTCTTACCAAGAAGTAAACATTAATCACATTTGTTTAAATAGTTTCTAGATCTTCTTTTACTGAAAGCAATAAAAACAGCCCCAAATTGAGACTGTCGCAGAAAATCTGGGACTTTGGGGCATTACTTCTTCATTGGAGAAACAAAAAACAAAACAAAAAAAAGGAAAAAAACAACAACAAAGTTACAGAAGACCCATGTTGTGCCATTTTTTCCCCCAGAGCCCCAGATCGTCATTATCCGCTGACATCCACACATGGATTGCACAGCCGGTCCTGGACACAGTTCTTCCTGCCCCGTAAGTGTGAGGAACGTGTGTCCTGCCTTTCAGACCTTTATGCTGCTCTTCGCTTCCACGTTTGGCCTCGTTGAGGTTTTCTTTGTGTAACAGTCGGCTAACTCTCATCATAGGGGAGGAAAAAAATCTTTCCTATACCCTCTTAGGGTCATACCCAGGGCCTGCAAATTAAACTGACAAAGGTTGACAAGAGAAAAGGAGAAAAATTAAAATGTAATTTTAATTGATGTTAGTCTTTTTTTTTTTTAACATGCACAGGGGCTCCACAGAAAAGAAACGAAAGCCGAAGAAGTGGTTAAACTTAAGGACTTATTTGCCATTTTAACAAAGGGCAATACATTGTAGATAAATGACTGGATGAAGGAAAGGAGGATTGGGCTTCTAGGGCTGATAAACTATGGAAAGGCAACTAGGAAATATATGGGGGAAACTAAGGGTAGATAAAGGTTATTGAGTAGGGTTTATTGTGCAGATTCGTCTCGGCGCCCTCTGCATCCCTGGCGAGAAGGGTTGTTCTCTTCCTTCCATGGAGGGGGAAGGAGGCACCAGCACAAGGGAAATGTTTATGCTCTGCTTTGAGGCAGATGGGAAAGGAGAGCAGAGAGCTCTTCTTATGCCTATATTTTTTTTTTCACTTGCATCAGCTCAAAACAATCTTTATGCCAAAGTGGGCTATTTTGCCATGGTACCTCCGGATCCCCTCCATAACCGTATCACAGCCTGACCAGGTGCGAAGAGAGGTATCCGAGTTTCTGCTGAGATTTGCTTGAGTGACAATCAGTGGCTTTAGAAGCCCTTAGTCATTTAGAAACCCTAAGCCCTTATTTCTGAGTTTTCAGGTAGACGGAAGGGAAAGAGGAAGAACCCACAATGCATGGATGCAAAATATCCACCTAATTAGCAATTTCAGGAAAAAGCAAAAGGCTTTCACACTGCCTGGCATTGACCAGCTCACCTTCCTTGCAATAGTAGTTTTCTGGAGCCGGGGCCTGAGCGGCCTCTCCCTGCCGGATGGGATACCCCGACGACCCGCCTTGCAAAGGAACAAAAGGACTCCGCTCTCTCCTTCCAGCTTCTCAGCGGGCGGAGGCTCGGAGCCGAGCCGCTCCTGCAGAGTCACGGCCCCACCTGCCCACGCACCCCCAACAGCCGCCTCGATTGGCCTGCACCTCGAAGCCAGTCCTCTGACACTGTAAATTTCCCTCCATCTAATCTAATCTTCTGTGTAATCCGGTTTTTGTCTTTAAAAAAAAAAAAAATGATTTGGGCCATCTGGCATCAACATACAAAAGGAAAATAGCTAAATATGCTCTATTCTTTTCCAGATAAGAATTGTAGTCTCTCTTTACCTTTTCAGTTAAATTAGCATAACAATCCGCAGGGGTTTGCTCAGGGAGGGAAATACCCAGGGTCCTCTTTAAGCAGCGGTTAATTACATCCTGCTATTTATCCCATTTATTAGAGGTTAACTAATTTGCACCCAGCCAACTCCATTTTTAATCTAATCTATTTCTTTCTCCCCAGACTCCCCTGTCCTGTATCCTCTCTGTCGCACAGCCTTGAACTTCCCCCACCAAGGAACAAAGTAACAAGGTCTGGCTTCTCTTCTGGTTGACCAGAGGTCCCTTTTCAAGGCCCATCCGGATGCCCCAGCCTTGAATCTGAGCTATATCCTCTCCAGACTTGAGTTTTGTTCGGTACAGGGGGTAAAGACACAGGCTTTGGAGCCAGACGGATGTGGGTTTCCAGGCTAACTCGGCCATTTAGCAGCTGGGAAACTTTGGATAAGTTCTGACCTTCACTTTCCACATCTTCTCAATGGGAGCGTTACTAACACCCAGACTGATTTTGGGAAGTGTCATTGCACAACTCTTATTCCCTTTCATTTAGAGAATTTTTGTTAAGAAGCTCGGTGAGGTCTGCAAGGCAGCATTTCTGAAATACTCATCATTCTCTCCGTGGAGGTGCAGTTGGCAAAACACCAGGAGCATTAGAAAGCACATGTAGGTTCCGTGTTGTCAGGCCGGGCTACTGACTTGGCGCAGCTGGTAAGCCCAGTGTTTGCCCGGTTGTTTGCCCATCGGCCGGCGCATCCTTTCTGCGGCTTCCCACAATCCTGCACCGCTCCATGCCCCCTCCTCCCAGCCCCCTCCATATGTCTCCACCCACCCCCCTGCGTCCACACACATATCTCCCTGTACCGGGGAGACCTGCTGGGACCATTGCAGTGGGAAAGGCAACCCTTCCTCCTGATTTTCTCCAACGCTTGCTGCCTTTCATTCATTTCTTTCTCTCTCTTTAACGTCTTTTTGTTCCAAACCTAAGGGTAGAATCCAGTGGTTCGTCCATCGCATACAACATCCAGGGCTCACTACATCACGTGCCCTCCTTAATGCCCATCACCCAGTTACCCCATCCCCCCCTCCTCCCCTCCAGCGACCCTTGGTTTGTTTCCTAGAGCACAGTGTCTCTTACGGTTTGCCCCCCTCTCAATTTTCATCTGACTTTATTTTTCCTTCCCTTCCCCTAGGCTCATCTGTTTTGTTTCTTAAATTCCACGTATGTTCACTCATTTATTCCTTATAAGCACAGTGCTTATCTTTTCACCAAGGTTATGTAAGACATTTCCTTGATAAAATGGTAACCTCCAATTCTACAACTGGGTGAACCATCTGTCGTAATGGGATCAGTCTGCTTATAAGAAAATAACCACAGACCAGGCGGCTTAAAGAACAGACATTTATTTCTCGGGATTCTGGAGGCTGGGAATTCTGTCCAAGCTCCAGGGGCTGGCAGATCCGGGGTCTGCTGGGGGGACCGGATCTCTGGTTTGCAGGTGGCTCTCTTTTCATGACATCATCACGTGGTACAGAGCAGAGAGAGAGAGAGGGAAGCAGGCTCTCTCGGGGCTCTTCTTACAAGGGCACTAATCCCCGTTCCTGAGGGCTCCACCCTCATAACCTCGTCACCTCCCAAAGCCCCAACCCCTAGTACCATCGCCTTGGGGGGCAACGGTTCAGCGTGTGAATTTTCAGGAAACACACATATTCAGTTTGCAGCAAGCTACCCACTTCTATACTGAGTTTCCCTTCTTTTCAAGAGCAGAATCAAGTCATCTCAGATCATTCCCGGCAAATTCACGATAAAACCTCTGTGCGTATCGTGTGCCTAGCCACACTGTGAGCTCTGTTCTTGAACCTTGGCAAAACCACAGTCCTTTAGGCCAGAGCTCTGCCCGGAACCTCGGAACTGAGATCTGGGAATGTATTAAATACTGTGACTGCTCAGAAAAAGGACCCAGAGTTTTTGTGTGTTTCCCGGTCTGCATCCTCAACCCCCAGCCTCCCTGTGGCATTTGCGCTCCTTCCGTTTTTCCCAACACCCAGTAAGATTCACCTGCTCGGCCACACCGTCACTGTTGCTGGCTTCTCTCCACCATTTCCTGCACCTTTTATGTGGTTTTGATGTTTGCAGCCAGGCTCCCCAGGACCATAGCTCAGTTCTCTGGAGAGATCCATCCACACCCTCAGCTGCCAGGCTAGTCCCCTGGGCCAACTGCTCCCTGCTCCCTGGGCTCCTTTGGCACCAAGATGCTCCGGGTGCTTTCCAGTCCTGCCCCCATCAGGCGTGTCCTGGGCGGGAACTTCTGCCCCAACTAGCTGCTTCCGCTTGGCCGAGGCGCACAAAGGCGGTCACAGTGAGGCCGGCTGATGTGTGTGGATGGCCAGGCTCGCCAGAGCCCGAGCTAAAGGCCGGACTTCCGCGCCTAAGGCAGAAACACCACGTATGATTTTTTTTCCCCTTTCACAAGGGATATTTTTCAGGCTTGTCATGAAGTGTGGTCAGAATGTGTTCTCTTCTAGAATATGAGGTCAGGCAGAGTTTTTTTCTTTCTCTGTCTTATACGTGTGAATCCGCGTGGAGTCAACAAAGCCCCCCGTTCAATATTTTACACAAATGTCAGTGGATGCAATTCCCGAGCAGAAGTTTTCGTGGGGTGGTTGTTGTTGGTTTAAAAGGAAAGGCAGGACACCCGACTGGGGACCGTTAGAAGTAACTTCAC
>CM052899.1:14561985-14577427 GCA_028534135.1 Potos flavus | reverse complement strand
AGCTCCAGTTTCCTCTGCTGACAAGTGGGACAAGATACACACCCACCTCAGGGTCAGCCCGAGGGTTCAGTGATGACCCAAGAGAGCCTGGGACGCTACCTGGTTCAAGACCCAGTTGCCCTACCTTACCGCTTGCCTCATTCGCTTCTCTGAGGCCCCCAAGGACCTGCCCATCTAGAGAGCAGACAGACGAAGTAATTTCTAATCCGATCAGCAATTGCCTGCTGGGTCCATAGCTTATGCCCCCCTCTCCCTGCCCCCATAATTCCTCAGAACGTCGAGGGAAGGATCTTGGTCTCCTGGTTCCCACTTGCATAGCTAAACCCGCTTGGTGCTCCAAGACCTTCCCTCCAGCAGCTCCTTCCCCTGCCGGGCTGGCTGGCCGTGGGGGAGAGTTAGGAAGCCGCTTCTCCAAGGGCACTTGCCCCAGGACAGCAGGGGGAAGGGCAGAGGTCTCCTAGTGGACAACCCAACGGGGCCGCAGATGGAAATCGAAAAGCTCTAGCCTTGGATTGGGGCCAAGGCCAATCCGCTTGCACTAGTGGTCAGACTCCAGTGATTAGCAGTTTCCCAGGCTGTGGAAGGTAGCCTCCGGCTTGTCGGGAGAGTCAGAGGCAATTGTTAAGAGCAGTCGAGGAGAGCAAAGGCGACAGGGGAGAGTGCCAGATTCGCGGGGAGAGCTTGGCTCGTCTTGCTCTGGAAGGCATGGCATGGAGGCCGTCCCCGAAGACACGGAAGGAGTTTCTCAATCAGGAGGAGCCTTGCAGGGCTGCTAGATTCAGCGCCTTCCAAGTGCCACCCCCACGTCCCTCCCACGCTCTCTCCTGCTCGGCCGTGGTCCGGGCTCCGGTGGGCAGTGCTTTTTGGCAGAGGAACCACGAGAGCCAAGAGGTCAGCCAGGGGAGGGGCGTTGCATGGGCGCGAGCCAGCCCCTCGCTGGCGTTGTTCTCTCCTGCCTCTCTTCTGCCTCTGCCCACCCTTCTAAGCCTGGCTCCCATCTTCTCCAGGAAGTGCCAAAAGGGGTGTCTCTTGGTCCCAGTGTCTCCCACCCATCCTGGCCGTGCGTCCACAGCCCTTTCCCCCCACTGCTGCTCGATTAACCTTCTTAAACATAGCCCTGATCATATTTCCTGACTGCAAATGTCTCATGACTCTGTTCTGGCCACGATCAGGGGGTCTCCAGTGAGATGTCTACCTCCTCTCCCAACGTCTTCAACCCTTTGTCTGGCGTCACCCTTTGCTCTGTGTCTTCCTTGGATGTACTCTGTATTTTCTTGCCCGAGTGCTTTGGCTCACACCATTCTCTCTGCCCCAGACGCCCTTCTCCCAGATCCCTAGGAAAGCTGCAGGAAGCTCTTGCCCCACTCCGAGCGTGCACAGACGAACTTGCCCCTGTGCAGTCCCGGTGCACTCCCCCTGGGGCCTCACGCAACCCACCGTGGACCAGTTTGAGAATCGCCCCACATCCGAGTGATACAGAACTAGAACCGTAAACCATCTGAAGAGAGACTTCAAGCTTCACTTTTGAATCAACTGGAAATTTGGACAAAACTTCTGTTGACATTATATCTGCCTCTTTCACTTTCAGTTCAGGGAGACTCACTGATCTTTCTTTTTTCTTGCTTGCTTTCTTTTTTTTTATTCCAAGGTTTTATTTATTTCTTTGACAGAGAGAGAGAGAGACACAGCGAGAGAGGGAACACAAGCAGGGGAAGTGGGAGAGGGGGAAGCAGGCTCCCCGCTGAGCAGGGAGCCCGATGCGGGGCTCGATCCCAGGACCCTGAGATCATGACCTGAGCCGAGGGCAGACGCCCAACCCACTGAGCCACCCAGACGCCCCCTCGCTGCCCTTTCTTAAAGGATGAGACTCGCTTTGCCTGGCAAGTGAGAAAGTCATGTCTGTACATTTAGACTAGTCTGGGTGTCTTTCTTCCACATCACCACTGTGGAAGAAATATTATATTTTCTTGATTTTTCCGGCCAAAAGTAATCCCCTTTCCTTCCAAACTCCTTCAGCACTCCCACATTTTTTATTCATTCAGTTAACAAATATCTAGGCATTGTTATTTTACCTGGCACTGTTATTTGTGGTGGGCTACAGTAGTGAGCAAAACAGACAGATTGTGATAGAAATCTCTAACCTTGTGGAGCTTAGATCATCTATAGGTAGAGACAAACAATAAACACCAAAAAGTAACATAGAAAGGATGTCAGATGTTGACAGAGAAAAATAAAGCAGGGATAGCGATATGCGGTGTGGGACGATGGTAAAAATTTTAAATAAGAAGGTTTTGTAAACCTGACGTAAGTTGGTTTAGATATGCTCAATTCTTAGGTTCTTTTTGGTAGGTGATGGTGGCCGCTAAGAAGCTTGAGTAGCTGAAGGTTTGATGCTCCCCCATAATGTCACCGTCAGGGAATAACCCAAAACACATCTCAAAACAGATTCTGCTTATGACATCTATTAACCAAATAATTGTTAGCAAAGCAGGCCTGAAATCATTCGTAAAAGCTGTTCTGAGTTCCCAGTGACTTTTCCGCCTCTCCAAGGTTCTGTTGCCTTCTACTTGGGATCATGAACCACAAATTGTTCCAAACCAATGTCTGGATATGGGACAGAGTAGGGAATAAACGTCTCCCAATGGGTGCCATTTGCAAGCCTTGCTGGGTTCTTATACCCTGTTTATACGAAAGACTAGGTCGTGTCCCTAAGTCCCTAAATGATTGTAGCGAACTATTGGAGCCAATCGACAGAGATGATTTTAATTCATCTAAGAAAGCCAAGTCTTCCTTTCACTCTGCTACATAACAGGTTTGTAGTTTCACCAATAAAGACCTTTTTAAAAAAAAATTTATCGTGCTAATTAGCAGTGTTGGTTGTTGCTTGAGATGGGAACACCAGAAACTCTGAGAGCGGCACCTTGGAGTGTGGCCTTTCCCAGTGGAATGCCGGCTGAGAATTCCCGAACTGTGCCTTCTCGATTGCACATGAACTGACTATCTCTAGAATTAAAACTTAAATGAACGGACACATATGTAATACACTACTGACCACACCGAAGTATTTTAAAGTAAATTACAAGTATCATAGCAGGGACATGATCTGGCTCAGGTATTCATGGGATCGATCAGGTTGTCTTGTTAAAATAAACCGATGGGGACAAAGGCCACAGCAAGGTGACCAGTTAGGGACCTACTGGAATAAGCCAGGTGAGACTGGTCAGAGCGGTGAGAAGTGGTTGGATTCTGCAGACACAGGGTTAGGTCGCAAACCTGAGGTGGGGTGTGAGAGAAAGAAAGAACTCCACGTCGACTCAAGGTGTTAAGGTCGAGCACCCAGAAGGTTGGATAAGGGGGACAATGGAGAGGGAAACTGAGGGGAAGAAGGTGTTGGGGAGGGGCGCCTGGGTGGCTCAGTCGATTGGGTGTCTGCCTTCGGCTCAGGACATGATCCCGGGGTCCTAGGATCGAGCCCCACGTTGGGTTTCCTGCTCAACGGGAAGCCTGCTTCTCTCTCTCACACTCCCCTTGCTTCTGTTCCCTCTCAGTGTCTGTCTCTCTCTCTCAAATAAATAAATAAAATCTTTAAAAAAAAGAGAGAAGGTGTTGGGGAGGTAGGTGAGGACTTCCGTTTACCAAGTTTGAAAGGCGGACCGGTGATATGGAGTATGCAGTTGGATATAGGAGCCTTATGTACACGGGAGAATGATAGGCAAGAGTTCTAAATTCGGAAGTAATTGACGTAGAGACGGTGCTTAAAGCCATGAGTCTGGATGGGGTGACCCAGAGAGTGAGCTAGAAAGTAGATAAAAAAAAGAGAAGAGGTCCTGAGACCAAGCTCTAAGACTCTCCAGCATTAAGGGGTCAGGGAGACAAGGAGGAACGAACTAAGTCTGAGAAGGAGCCACCAATGAGACAGGAGGAACACCGGGAGATTGTGTGCCCGCCCGGGGAACCAGGGGAAGAAAGTGAGCAAAGAGGACCCACTGTCAAGATGAGGACGGAGATGTGGGGTTTCACAACACAGGGGTCTCGGGTGCCCTTGACGAGAATCCCTCCATTGGTGGGGCAGATGCGAGAGAACGGGAGGAACAAAATTGAGGCAGTGAGTATAAACCACTCTTCTGATCAGTATCGCTGAAAAGAACAAGAGAAGAATGGGGGGTAAATCCCTTTAGGGTGCTATTTATATTAGGTCAATGCCATATTTCCTGATCCTCTAATGCGTGCTAGGGATGGGTGCCAATGAACAAAGCTGGAGCCAGGTTTCCCCCTGGGAGCCCCCACCCAGCGGAGAAAACTCTACAAACAGCCGCAGGCATCCTAATGAAGGATTGCACCAAGTTCGATAGGAACAGGCAGATACAGAGACAAGCTTGGAGGAAGTTCGCGGAAGTGACGTCAGATCTGGTCTTGAAGGAAGGGCGGTGGTTGCCAGGTAGAGTCGGGGAAGCAAGTTGTTCTCAGCAGAAGGGAGAGTGTGGTCCAGGCAGGAGGATGAGATCCTTGGAATGTGTGCAGGGCAGAGGGTGGGAGCGGAGTCCGTTCAGGTTGTAGGCCACAGTGATCATGGCCTCATGTAGAATTTGAACTTGTGTTTGGTAGACAGTAGGAAACACCATTTTTAACTCTTAGAGTGAATGGATCTAATTTTATATTTTGTTAGATACCTCTGGGGTTTTAGTACTAGAGACTGGAGGCAGACAGACCCATGAGGATTTTTTGCAATAGTCCAGGCAAGAAAGAGAGGGGCCCGGATGCCATGACGAGGTTCAGGAGGGGAAGGACGTGGTGAAAGCCACAGGACTCAGTGACAGGTTGACATGGGGACTAGGGGACCCCGTTCACAGGTTGACATGGGGACATGGGGACTAGGGGAAATGGAGGCACGAGAGGGAGGCATGGCTCAAAGGTTTCTGACTCGAACTCAGCCGATGGCTTGATTAATCTTTTTGTGTCCACAGGACTAAACATGCAATAGGGTCATGAAAAGGAGTTCTTGGTTGTTTGAATTTAAATATGGTGGCCCTAAAAGACAGTTCTGAAACCAGTTTGTAAGAAATCCGTCTCCGCGCCCCCCTCAATCCCCCCCTCATGTCCTAGTTCATGGAGACTGCTGGCCGGGGTTCAGGGCGATGGCATCCACGGGAGAGACCGTGCCCCGAGCTGGGGGCTCAGCCTCCCTGAGGAGCAAAGATAACCTCATGCTTCATGGAGCGACTGGAACAATACGGGGTCAGAAGGACACCATGTGATGGAAAGCATTTACCTTTTGGGACTGCGATGACTGTGCTCCGGGAGTGTGGAGAGGGACCCTGGTGGGACTTCTGGGGAGGCCCTGCGGGGGGTGGGGGAGGGGGGTGAGGGGAGTCGTCATAGTGATTATGAATATGTATGGAGCATTCGCTACATGTCCGGAGGACGGCGAGGCGCGCAGAGTTTGGGGCACTTCTTGAAGTTCCTGGACAGGAACCTGGGATCAGCGGAGCCACAGGTGTGACCCAGGCGTCTGGCTCCAGATCCTTGCCCTTGATCCCCCTCCCTGCAGCTCCGCCGGAGGGGAAGAGAGACCGCACTGAGGGCGGCTCGGGAGCGAGTTTGGGGTGCAGAGAAGGGCCGGGAGGAGCTGTGCTGAGCCAAGCAGGGGGCAGCCTTCGCTAGGCTGTTGGAGGGGCAGCTCTGACAGGCAGCTTTCCTTACCCCCCAGACAGCTGGGGGCTGAGGGGAGGTCCTCTTCCGCCACAGAAACCCCGGGGAGAAGCAGGAGACAAGGAAGCTGAGAGGGGGCTGCAGTTCGGGCCTACAATCACCAGACCCCCCAAAACAGCAGGATGGGGGTGCAGAGGGAGGGGGATCACTGATAAGGACCAGGGCAGGAGGCCAGGAAGGACTGGGCTCCTGCGAGACGGGGCCCCCCCAAGACAAGTGGCTCAGGGTCCCCCTCCCCAGGCCTGGGGGAGTGGAGATGGGCTCCCTGTCAGCTCCCCAGGGGCCTGAGCGAAGGGGAGAGCTCGTCTCCCCAGCTGAGCCCAGGAAGCTTCTTGGGCCCGTTTCCTCCCTCCTTTTCATCCCGTCCTCCGGAGCTGAAGGAAGAAAAGAAGCCCAAGAATAGTGCCACGCGGGAGAGCGCACCGTGCAGGTCTTTGACCCCCCCTTCTGCCTTACATAACCATCCCGGTCTCCTTCGGCCCCCTCCGCTGCGGCCTCCTGTGCGTCTGTCTGTCTGTCCGGGCCTTTCTGCTGTAAGCAACGCCCCGAGGGGCCACCGACCCACAGGACGGCCTCCTGCGCGCAGCGCTGACGGCGGGGGGCCCCTGACGCACCCCCAGCCCCGAGCACTGCGGTGCCCCCCCCCCCCCCGGCCGCCTCCCCCGACCAGCCCCAGACGGCAGGGGCGACGGTCCAGCTCCTCCCCGCACGCAGGCCCGGCTCCCGGGCTGGGGGCGGGGCGGGGCAGGAGATCCCAGACAAGCTTTGCGAAGAAGGCAGAGCAGCGTTAGGGCTCCGCATTCAAGGTACAAATCGGCCATGATTCCCCAGTGGGCCGGGGGCGGCTCTAGGCGGCGGAGGTAAAGCTGTAAACCGAGCCAACAGGAAGCTCTGCCGCCCAGGAGCTCACGGTCTAGTGGATGAGTGAGTGACGTTAGCCGGTTCTGAAAAATTCCAGCCTTCAGCTGATGCGACCCCGATGGGCATTCCATCGTGTCCCGCGTCCCGAGTGCCCAGCGCGGCCTCCTCCCCCAACCTTGTCCTGCCTCCTGCTCCGGGTCACCTCGGGAGTCCACGCGCAGATCGCGAGGCAGGGCTGGGACGACATTCGGGTCCATCTCGGCCCCCAGAAGGCACAGCCTCCCCGCATGCACACGTCTGGGGCAGGGCTTGCTGGGCCAGCGGGAGACCGGGTGACTCCCTCGGGCCCTCCCAGGGATCCCTCAGAGAAAACTCCCCCTCCGTTTGACCTTAGGTTGGTCCGAAGTGAGGGTCCTGGGAAACTTATATTTGCAGAGCATAACTTGGCTGGCGGATCTGGAGAAACGTTGGGGGAAACCTTCTGGAATGCACGACATTGCCTTCCTCTGCTTACCATTTGAGAGGCAAGCCAGGGAGACTGCGGGGAGAGGAATCGAGGGAAGGGGCGCGGTGGCCACAGCGCCGTGATGGCCCGCCGCACCCCATCACCTGGAGAGCGCCCTGCCGGGTCTCCGGTGAGGACACAGCAGCGAGCGCAGCCGGGGTGAGGACCGGCCCCAGCACCAGGCTTTCCCTGCGGGAAGCGTGCGTTCCCTCCGTTTTGGTGGGCTTGTCAATCAGGCTGCCCGCCCACAATGGTCGCACCGGGCAGGGGGGCCTCTCGTCTCTCTTTCTCCTGAGCAGACACGAGGTCACCTGGCATGGATTTGCCTCAGGGGGCCCGTGGACGTGAGTCTGCTACTCGGATCGCGGATGGCTCTGATTCCTATCCTTTTCAAGCTTGATGATTCAATTCTGGAAACTACCCCGTGTCTGTCTAACACATCCATGTTCTTGCCGAGATTATCCGGTGTTGCTGGTAACTTTAGACCCCGAAGGGATAAGAAAGCTAGTCTGTGGCTGGTCGCTCGACCTGACCCTGCACAGGGAGAGGTGGCCATAGGGCCGGTCAGGCTCACAGCGACCTCCGGGCCTGCCTTACCCG
Organism: Potos flavus; assembly: GCA_028534135.1. Classification (NCBI taxonomy): domain Eukaryota; kingdom Metazoa; phylum Chordata; class Mammalia; order Carnivora; family Procyonidae; genus Potos; species Potos flavus. Next base: position 14,569,752 of record CM052899.1, on the reverse strand, counting down.
TGCTGGGAAACCCTGGCCAGACCAGAGCCACTGAGCTGCCCTGTGATGTCTGTCCGGTAGTTGACCCGCCCCCACCCTTCTGCTGTGTGCTCAGTGTTGCCAGGAGGAAGACTCCTTCATATTGTGGATGGCAGTTTCTAGAATGTTCTTTTTACTTTGCCTGAGTCCGGAGTGGAGGGGAGGTAGGGCTTCTCAGCATCTGCCTGCATCTAGCCTGGCCTCCCAGGTCTGACTCCTTGCTAGGTCGGACTGCAGCTTGGCTGTCTCCTTCTTGGCCCTCCCATTCTCCCCCAGACCAGCTCACCCTGGAGCTAGGTCAGTGCTGGAGAGAAAGCATAAGGCAGAGAGGAAAGAACCAGAACTTTAAGCCTGATAAAGCCAGTTGCAGCGATGTGGTCGGCTTTGGCTCATGCTTGCATCTCTCGTGGAGGTTCAATGAACGACGGTTCTCTAACGAACCTACTTCTAAGGAGGGCAGACTCTGCAGGGGTGTTCTTTTTCCTCTGGATTTTCATAGCCTCCCATCTCTGTGCCTTCCTGGCTGCTGCACTCATCATTTTGGTTTTAAAATCTCCTGCCCCGGGGAGGGCTAGTAAGTGCTCTCCTTCAATGTGTTCAAGTCCAGTCTGGAAGACCATCTGTTTTCAGGAGGTCCAAGTTCAAGATGGGAAGTTGAGCCACATGAATTCTAAGTTCCCTTCCAACTTAGGGATTGACTATTCTATATCCATTTCTTGCTTTTGAACATCTAAAAGGCTTTTTTTTTTTTAAGATTTTATTTATTTGACACAGAGAGAGAGAGAGAGAGAGAGATCACAAGTAGGCAGAGAGGCAAGCAGAGAGAGACAGAGGGAAGCAGGCTCCCCGCTGAGCAGAGAGCCCGATGCGGGGCTTGATCCCAGCACCCTGAGATCATGACCTGAGCTGAAGGCAGAGGCTTAACCCACTGAGCCACTCAGGCGCCCCTCGTCTAAAAGACTTTTTATTTTTATTTATTTGAGAGAGAGAGAGACAGAGAGAGCACGAACAGGGGGAGAGGCAGAAGGAGAAGCAGACTCCATGCTGAGCAGAGAGCCCGACATGGGGCTTGATCCCAGGACGCTGAGATCATGACCTGAGCTGAAGACAGACGCTTAACCGACTGAGCCACCCAGGCACCTCTGCGAGATTTCTTATTGCAAATTTTTCAAGCATATGGAAAAATACAGAAATAATACAGGAACCAACAAACACATGTAGAGAGCACCTAATTGTCATACTTTAACTTTCTATTCTGGATCCAAATAAACCTGGTGCAGACTTGTTTCTTTTTTTTTAAATTAAATCTTTATCGAGGCATAATTTATATATAATAAGGTACACAGATTTTCAACATACAGTATGGTTAAGTTTTGACCACTGTGTATATATCTGCGTCACCATCAGCCCGGACAGGACAAGACAGAGAATTTTCTATCATGTGTCTTTTCCGGTCAATCCCCCCTGCCAGAGGCAACCACTGTCCTGATTTTTCTCACAATGGATTAGTTTTGCCTGTTCTAGAACTTTATATAAATAGAATCGTACAGAATGAAGTCTTTTGTGCCTGGCCCCTTTTGCTCATCATCATGCTTCTGGGATTCTTCCATGGTGCTGCAAATTCCCATAGTTCGTTCCTTTTTATTTCTGAGTAATATTCCATTGGGTGAATATACCGCAATTTATCTATTCACCTGATAATGGACCTTCGGATGACATATTTACCCAAGATAAATGAAAACATACGTCTATAAAAAGAACTGTATAAATATATTCATAGCAGCTTTTCTCCTAATGGCCCCAAACTGGAAACAACCCAAATGGGCATTCTATTTTTATATCAGCATCTTCTCTCCTAGACAATGAGGACAGGATGCTTACCTAATTCATCTGTGTACCCTTACAGCATTTTGAACATGGCAGATGAATCAATAAGTCTCTGTGGAATGGATGAAAGGCAAAGAAGGCTGGAGAGGTCATCAAGCCTAGTTCAAGAGATGAGGTGTCAGGACTAGCCGTGGTCAGCTCAGCAGGAGTCAGAGAGAATGTTAGCAGAACAAATGCAGGTATTCATTCATACCAGAGCATCCGCGCTAAGCACAGAGCCCAACACAGGGTAAGTGCTCAGAACATACACACTGAGTGAATGAAACGGAGCCTGCGGGCTGTCTGATGTTGAAGTCACTGGGTCTCCTTGCTTTTGGGTCATCGTAGCTTTCGCATCTTCCTTGCTTCCTCGAAAGACACCCTTCTAGGGGACGAGGTCAAAGGGACAGTGTCAAACAGGGGGAAAAGGTCTAGAAGAGGGGTCTGGAGATAAGGATGAGGAGGTTGAGAGTTTCCAGAGTAAGGTGAGATTAGATCGGGTTCTCGATCTTGCCCCCGGCCCCACTCCTTATGTCTTTAATTCCTGTGTGCTGGTAGACCCAAATACAGGTCTCCTCCCTTTAGAATCCAGAAACTCCCCTGGAGAGCCCCAGGGAACCCGCCGCGTCTCAGTTGCGCTGCCCCCTCGCTTCCTGTTGCTGCTTCAGGCTGACTCTTTCAGACCTTTGTAAAGGCATCGAACAAAGCCAGGTGATGGGGAGCTTTCCATGTAACTCAGCGAGGGGCTCTGACCCTCAGCCGCTCAGGAAACCAGACACGTGGCTCTCGGTCAGTAGTTGCTTTTACGAGGAATAAAGATGTGTTTCGGTGTGCTTGTTACAATGCAGGGATACATAGATTTCCTTAAATGACAAGTATGAAAACCTTCAAGTCCTCCTAGGCCACACATAAAGGTCTCAAGAGTAGTGTGGAGAAGAGGAGGTTTGCTGGGCACTCTGTCTCCAGTGTGACTCTTTATCATAAAAGGGTTTGTATAGAAGGATTTAGAGATGGTTGTCTGTGATGCCCCAACTCTAGCACTTGGCCTGGAACCCACAGGCGCTTGAGTTTCTAATAAGCGGTAGTGGGGGAAGGATATTAGGATTCCTCCATTCTTGTGGTTCTATATCTAGCTGTTCATAGGACCTCAGGTCAGCCTGTCTCCTCATCTGTACAGGAGGAATGCCGGATTAGACAATCTCTAAGGCTCCCTTCTAGCTCTGAAACCTATGCCTTCAGCATGACAAGCTTACGTCGATCTGTCGGCCTCACCACTATACACACATGAGGGGGAAACGCTCACAGCGATCTGTGTTTTAAAGATCACGACTCACTATTCATTCCCACGGAGGTGAGCTTCCTGCTCACCGTGTTTTCTCTTTTTGGGTCCAATTCTGAAATGCTTTCAGTCAGCTGTCAGCACGGATGGAAAAAAATCTGGAAGATTTTCTGCTTTATATCCTTGTTGATAATACGCACAAACAAGGCCCCAACTGCCTTCAGAGGATGGTGGAAGGGTAGGAAGTTCTCATCCTTTCAGGTCTAAAAATAAGTATTTGTTGATGATCTGGACAATCTGATTGCTTGAAACAGCAGTAGCCTGGAGTTTTCACCACATGAAAGAGAAGGGTGCATTTCCCCGGCCAGGCCCAGGGACACCAGAGTTAAAATAAATCTGACCTTTTGAAAGGGAACGCTCAGAAACTTGTATCGGTGGTTTCCGCTCCAAGCCCCTCCCGTTCATGGGCCTAAGTACCGAATTTTCTAAGCCCATACTTCAAGCTGAACATCGTTTGTTTCCTGTTAGGACTTAAAGTGGATTATATATTCAGCCTGACCTTTAAAGAACTTAGGACTCGAGGAGGATTTGTAAGGATTCACCTAATGGAAGATGCTGAAGATTAAAGATAGTTCGGTCAGTAAAGAGGATTTTTTTTCCTGTATTTTGTTGACTGACAGAGCTATTGGTCTCAAAGGGTTCTGTGTCCTCACTTTGGCCTTCCTCCCTTTTTTTTGAGAGGTAGCTGACCAGTAGGCTTTGGAGGAGACGGACCTGGGCCCCCGTTCTGGCCTGGCCCCCTCACTCTTCGCAGGATGGCTGCAGACCGCCGCTAAGTCAGTCTGATCCTTCAGCACGTGGCAGGGACCACCTGGCAGAGACCGGGGTGGGGGGGGTGTCTCTGGAGACCAGAGACAAGTGAGCTGATTTCCCTTTCCCTAAGTGGCGTTCCAAGTCACAGTGAAAACCCATCTTAGGCTAAGTTCTGCTAAGCGTACAAATGTTTATTCGCACGCCAGTACAGTTGTATAAGCCGTTCACCCAACCTATATTCTAGAGCTCTAGAAAGGACCTCGCACGGAACGTTTGCCCAGGGGTTCATGGCCTGCCTTCTGGTAGTTCTGCAGGGAACCCGAGGGACTTGGGACCAGCGGGGATGCCCTTCGGCATGAAATTGCTGGATTTGCCCACTTTTTAAACCTCATTTATGCAACGGTCCTGGAGGCTGGGTCATCTTTCTAACCAGCGACCTATTTAAGAATACGTCACCTATTCACTTCACCAATAGGGATATTTCTAGCATCCCTGATGCTAGTTAATAATCTCTTTAGTGTACAGTGATATACCATGATTTAAATGCGAAGGCACTGCCCCTGAAGGTATTCTTTCTTGATTAGGGCACTTTGTTTGTCATTCCCTCCTGATTTGTCCTCAAATACTCGCTAGGAGCGCCCGTGGTATAGATGAGAGGTATCTTGTCCAAGGATCACACTGTTTCTACTGACGTGTTTATAAATTACTTACAAGCCCCGTACCGGTGATCAAGGACAAGTTACTACCCTCCCCAAGGCTCAGCTTCCTCATCTGTAAAATGGGGGTGATAATACCCTCTAGGGGTTAGTTGTGAGGATTAGAGGAGATAAGGTGCATAGAATAAGCAAAAATGTGTGTGTGTGTGTGCATTCGATGGGACATAGAACTTCTAAACACCCATCCCCTTATACTTGCCTCTTGAGGAATCCAAAGAATGGAAGGGAAGCACTTTGACAGGCTAGAAAAAGAAAGCAGAGGTACCAAATATAGGGAGTTGTAAGCAACTGGGGGTATTCCTTAAGTTTTAAAGAAAAGAAAAGCAAGTCAAAGTCACACTCCCACCTTTCTTCCAGAAATGTGCCCTTGTAGGAAATAACATAAAAAGAGAAATTCACAGAAGAGAGAGACCAAGAAGTTTCCTTGAAGATGTTTCCCTAAAAGTTTTTCATCAAAGATGCTCCAGATGCCCATGACCTGAGAGCCACCGAGGATGCCATTACCTGGGGAAGATCTTATTGGATGTGGTGCACCTTCAGGAGAGAAAGCACCGCCCCGTCCGGGCAAGGAGCCACGCCCACTGGCCCCCCCGCGCCGCCCCCCCACCCCCAGGCGGGACAGTGGGTGCCGTCCAGCCTATGCCCTCTCTTATGGACAGAACGGCCAGCGAGGGAGACTGAAATGCTAAAGGGGATGCGGGAACAGACCAGCCGGGAAAACTAAAACCTGGACAAGGGGAAAACAGAAGCTGGGAGGACACAGGGTGTGCAGGTGTGACAGTGAGGGTAGAGCTCACTCAGGTGTCTGAGCTGTGCCTTCAGAATGGCCAGCCCTCCTCGCTCCTAGCAGGCGGCCGAGGCTCAAGTGGGGAAGGGTCCTTCTGAAATGAACAAAAGGTTCGCCATCTGATTCAAGCCAGTTAACACAATGCTGGGACCTGGAACTTGGGTCAACTTACCTCGACATCAGTGGAAACTCTGTTGAGCGGCCCCTACACCAGCCATGGGCCTATAACCCATTCTCGGTGGCTCGGGAGAAAAGATCCAAGTATTTCAGAGACAACCAAATAGATCTTGAGGGCGAGATCTTCACTGGAATAGTAAGGATGGGTGGAAACACTTGGGCTTATTACCTTTGAGGCCACCCAGCAAGCTGGCCCTGGGGTCATTATGAAATGTCCTTCCTCCTAATACTTACAAACAGAACCTTGAACTTCTGCTCTTGGACGGCCCCCGAGTCTGCTCTCTTACGTTTGGGGGTATCACTGTGACACCACCGGGATGTCAGGACACTTTGTGGGTCTGGGATTCACAACTCAGCTCGACCACCTGTTAAGCGGTATAACCTTGGGGAAGGCACTTAACTTTTCCAAGCTTTGGGCTCTTCCTGTAAAAATAGGGATAAGAGAACTCAGAGGATGGGATTGGAGCCCGTGGTGGTGGGAATGGTTGGCTTTCCTAAACCGCTCGTTCAAGTTTGTTCAAGTACATTTTTTTTTTTTTTAAAGCAGATTTTTAAAATTTTGATAAGAAAAAGTCAAGATTGTGTCAGCCAGCTGGATGAGGCCTTGGGTCAGGACAGTCATCTGGGGAGGAAGCTGTGTTTCCTTGGGTGGCGTGTGGGGACAGGAAGTGGAAATAGCAGGAGAGGAAAGGGGGAACATTAACAGCTGGAATCTCAGACCCCGCCATCTCCTCCTGCCCCTCCCCCACCTCCACTCCTCTCCCCCCCCCGGCCGACGTAAGCCAGGTGAAGCCCTCTCTATTGGCTTGTCCTCGAGCAACAGTGTTGACAAATCCGTCACCGCATGGGCACAGACCAATTTTCTGTCCCCTCTCTCCTGCCCTCTTTCTCGTTGACTTGGGGGCTCTAGAAGCACCAGGATTTCAGCGTTCGGGGTCTAGCACTGCATGTTCGCTCTTCAGCAGAAAGGAGCAAAGCCCCCAACCCCACTCGGACACTCAGGCCTGCTTCCAGCTGTGTTCCTGATCCTTCCTTCTCCTCCCTCGGCCTCCTTGTGCTCCGGGCCTCCCTCCCGCACCAGTCCTTCACCGGCTTGGAGAGGTTTCATCCGCCTGTCCGGGTCTCTGCCTGGGGACGTGACAGAAACTATCACATGCCACCGCCGGGGTGAGTCTGCGTCTAAGCTGCTGGGGGTGGACAGGAAGCAAAGGAAGACGATGTCCTCATTCAATGTCACAAGGCATCGGTTTCTCCTTTTCTGTTTGTTTTACCTCAAATAAAGCTTGGTTTTATCCAGTCTTCATCATGGAAGCCAGAGGTTATCTTCTGATTCTCTCTTTTATCACTCTGAACTTGACCCCGGGAAACATCCAGATTCAGATTTAATGTATTTGAGGCACGGGGGAGGGGAGCAGTGGGGAGCTCATTATACTTTATTATATTTTTCCTTACATGTAGTTTCTCTGACTCATTTGCTCTTTGTATTTTCCTCTGAGAAGCAATCAAAATCACAGATCTTCAAATCCGTTCCACAAAGCAGCAGGGGACAGAAGCAGAATCCTGGGAGCGTCCTTCCTGCCAGGCTGGAGGCGGCTGGCGCTACGAAGGGGACCCCAGCACACGTGATCCCGTCCGGAGCACAGATGTCAGGGGTCCCACTGATCGCCAGGGCAGAAGCCCCGGCCTGGCTTTCTTACAAACGAAAACTGACGGGTGTGTGTGTGTGTGTGTGTGTGTGTGTGTGTGTGTGTGTGTGTGTGTCATTATAAGAAGTTCAGATCAGGGGCGCCTGGGTGGCTCAGTGGGTTAAGCCTCTGCCTTCGGCTCAGGTCATGATCTCAGGGTCCCGGGATCGAGCGCCGCATCGGGCACTCTGCTCAGCAGGAAGCCTGCTTCCCCCTCTCTCTCTCTGCCTGCCTCTCTGCCTACTTGTGATCTCTCTCTGTGTCAAATAAATAAAATTAAAAAAAAAAAAGTTCAGATCATAAAGGCATTCTGTACATAAAGAAAAATCCCAGCACCCACCCATAGTGACCATTAACATTTCAGTGTGATTTCTTCCAGTCTCTTCTATAACAATACAGTATAGAAATCATTTTCTGGGAAACACT
>CM052899.1:14529661-14561485 GCA_028534135.1 Potos flavus | reverse complement strand
AAAAAAAAAATAAGAATACCAGTTCACAATAAGGGATTATGCTAATGCTGGTTGGCAACTATTTCTGGTTCTTTCCAGTTCTGGTCATATTTTCAGATTGTACTTCCCTGCCCCGCTTTGTGGTTAGGTGAAGCCAAGGGACTGATTCTAGACATTGAGTTGTGACTATAAATGATATGTGACATTTCTGGGCTAGAACCGTGACCAACCATCCCAATTTGCCTGAGACTAAGAGGTTTTCCCAGGATGTGGGGTTTACAGCGTTAAACTGAGACAGCCTCTAGGAAACCAGGCCAGTCGTCACTTTAGATGGAGCATTTAAATTGCTAGTTCAAGACCCTCCCTCCACAGCCATCTGTTTTCCCTTGTGGCAGTGACTGACAGCGTTTAGCTGGGAGGTTCTCCATCTTTCTAGACCCTTGAATCACACAATGAGCAAACCCATGATGGGCAGGTGAATGATAGCAATCAATAAAATTTTGTTCTTTTTTTTTTAAAGATTTTATTTATTTATTTGACAGAGAGAAAGAGAGAGAGATCACAAGTAGGCAGAGAGGCAGGCAGAGAGAGAGGGAGAAGTAGGCTCCCCGCTGAGTAGAGAGCCCAGTTTGGGCCAGATCCCAAGACTCTGACACCATGACCTGAGCCGAAGGCAGAGGCTTAACCCACTGGGCCACCCAGGTGCCCCAGTAAAACTTTGTTCTTATGTAGCACTTAGATTGGGGAGTTTCTGTTCTTGCAGCATAACCTAGCTTATACTGACTAACAGTTGAGTTCACATACATTGGTGAATAAGTGCTTCTTATTTTTCTTCTAATAGGAAATTTTGCTTATGAAATCAAAGAATATCACATAGTGGCTTGAAGAAATCAGAAGCAGAACAAAAGGATTTGGATAATCTTAACATGTTTACATTTATCTGTGCCAGATTTATCAGTCGATCTCTTCTCCAAAGAGGTATCTATACTACGCAAACTTGGTCAGGGACTGTCTTTCATTAGGAGTATGGGAGAAGAACTACCTGATTAATACATCCTAATTTTTCCCATCAAGGCTCAACATTATCATATTACTTTAATTTCACAATAGGCTGCAAGTTCATAAAGTACCTAGAAATCTTCCCGTATTAGAAAAGCCATTTTCTACTGGTATTTAGGAAGAGCCTTCTAGTCTTATTAGCAAATTTCCTCTCATTCTCATTTCAAAGCGCTGATTTTATTCATTAGTTTAACAAATACTCGTTAATGCTTATTTCCTGCCAGGTGCGAACAAAGCAGACAAGATCCCCAACCTACTGGAGTTTATATTTCTACGAGTTGGGTCAGGGCTAGCTATAATAATAGAGACGTAGTGATTTTCAGTGGTTAAAGAAGATAGAAGTTTCTTTTTCTCTCACATAACAGTCCAAGGGAACATTCCAGTTAGGCAGACAGCTCTCCTCCACACAAACTATCAAGGACCAAGTTTCCTTCCACTAGTCCTTTGTACCATTAACCAGGGTCTTGTAATTGCTACACGGGTGAAGCTTGGAAGGTGGGCGGGTTTGCTGGAAGGGAGGAACAAAAGAATACAGAGGGGACGCAACCGCTTTCTCAGGCTCAAACCTAGAAGTGACGCGTACCATTTCCATTCACATTCTGTTGATGGAGAACTTAGTCATGGCGTGCTCCTGACTGCAAAGGAGTCTGGGAAATGTGGTCCGCTAGGTGCCCAGAAGTAAGGATGAAATGGATTTTGATGGGCAGCTAGCAGCCTCAATTTTAACATTCCAATGGGAGATATAAGAATTTATTACTTCTCTGTGTACAAACCTCTTCTCGTCACCCTGAGGAATTTACCTCTGAGTAGAAGGAATATTCTACAGGAAAGACAGGCACATAGCCATAGTATAAGGCAGACTGGTATAAATGGTGCAAGTACAAATACACAGAGAGTTCAAAGGGCAAAGGATGGTAATAGGCTGTCATCTCCCCGAGGGATTATAATACTTCCGGGCTCCGCTCTGTGCCGTATCAGTATCAACTCTTCTCTATTGATATTGATGCCTTGCAACATCTTCTATGGAATATCGATTGATCACCTATATTTTGTCTCCTCTAAAAAAAAAAATGCATCTTCCTTATTGTCCCTCGTGGAACAGTTAACACCTTGATAATATTTCCTGTTGGTAGGTGACTAGCTAACTTATCATCCAAACAAGGACAGTTCTGAGAGGGCAAAGAGCTGCCACTACTCCTTAAACTGGGTCTACAAGCATAACGTGTGATCCCGTCAGGCCAGCTGGGATGGATGGTCACCCCACCAGCGGAAATTAAGTCCCCTCTCCTGACAGCCACGCCCCCCAGTCACCCCAGTCCTCCCCTTCTCTATTCACCTGCTTTCCCTTCTCAGCAATTTTCCTGCCCGTGCCTGACTCCTAGCTTATGATTCTTCCTTAATTTAGATTAAAAAGCCACTATTTACTAGACTTCGATGTCCTGGGGCTGGGGTTTTATGTTCTTCTTTTTTCTTCATTTCCTCAATGTTGAGACCTTGGCGGTAGAACTTACCGTTGGTCCTGTAGCCCTTTTTTTTATTCAATACAGTCGTGCTTTGTATTAATGGCTTAAGTTACTTCGTTCTAGTTTCCCTCTTCATAATAAACAGGATACAGCCTCCTTTTAGGAAAATGCATCATGCAAACGCAAGGCATCCTATTTATTATTATTATTATTATTTTTAGTTATTGTTATTTGGTAAGGGTGGGGTGGGAACGGTAGGAGAGGAATGGGGGGAAAAGGGGAAAAGCCGTGGGAGTACAGTACGTCTTCTCATAGTCTTCTTTTAGGAACACACTGGGGGAATTTACAGAACATATCAGGCAAGTTGGAATTAAGCCAATCTACATGGCTCTATCTTTATTTTGGTGGGAAAGTGTTCCTTTTGAACACAAGTGCCTTATATGCTGACATTTCTCACTGCTGTGGGATATAGGAAATGCGTCTTGTTCGTTAAGTAAAAAAATTCCAAATTCTCTGACCTTGGGCCCTTTCGCACAATGGTCTAGAAAAGAATGGTCGGGCACTCCCGAGTCCTCCGAAGTCACTTTCTGGGTCCTTGAGCAGCTGGGCTGTCCTCTTCTTGTCTGGGGGAGCTGGGACCTAATGTCAGTGGGCTCTCCGTTTTTCACATGGGACCAAGAGGATTTTGAAAACTTCTTACCAAACTTCCCAGGCTATTTGGGATTTTAGAAAAAAAAAATTTTTTTTAAACCATCTTTTTATTGTTCGGAGTTTTCTTAAAGACAGCTCACCTGTGATCTGTGATCCTAAACGATAAAATGCATTCCTTTCTGACAACGTGTTGTTTGCTCAGTCGTACAGAGTGGGTTGTGGGGGTGGCGGGGATGGAACTAGGTGGAGCCTAAGACATCAGTTCTTATCTTTACGGCTCCTGAGAAGTCAAGGGCTCTAGAACCCGGAAAAATAGAACATAAGAATTTGGCTAAACATGGCTCAACCTGTATGAAATAAAAGAAAAATTCACTGGCTCTCAGTGATTGCTAGGGAATGCCCCCAAAGCTGGCAGAGACATTCGAAATTCATAGATGCTTTATTTTTTTTTTTTTAAGATTTTATTTATTTATTTGACAGAGAGAGATCACAAGTTGGCAGAGAGGCAGGCAGAGAGAGAGGAGGAAGCAGGCCCCCTGCCGAGCAGAGAGCCCGATGTGGGGCTCGATCCCAGGACCCTGAGACCATGACCCGAGCCGAAGGCAGAGGCTTTAACCCACTGAGCCACCCAGGCGCCCCTCATAGATGCTTTAAAACCCGATTTCACTCAAACGTTTGAACCTAATAAAGCAAACCAGACACACGGAATTAAATGGATTTTTTTTCTCTATTCCCAATGGACGAGAACAAGTGTCAAAGACTGGCAACGGCAGAAAGGGACAAGAAACTATGACCAATGTTGACTCACCTACGAGACAGTCACTCTGATTTCCACGGTATGTGAACAATGATAATAGATAATGTTGACTCAGTGTGCTCCATGCCTCGTGCCCTGGGTTCATGTTTTAATATCTTTTCATCTAAATCTCACAAAAACTCCTTGAGGACGGTGTTATTATCTTGATTTCGTAGATGAGCAAATAGAGACTTAAGAGAATAAAAAAAACGTAGCCCAGAGTCCCAATTAAATGATTGGCGGCACCAGTAATGGGATCCTAGGCTGGTTGACTCCAAAGCCTGTTTTTATTTATTTATTGTTAAACATTTTATTTATTTGGCAGAGAGAGAGACATAGTGAGAGAGGGAACACAAGCAGGGGGAGCGGGAGAGGGAGAAGCAGGCTTCCCGCTGAGCAGGGAGACTGATGCGGGGCTCGAACCCAGGACCCTGGGACCATGACCTGAGCCGAAGGCAGACGCTTAACCACTGAGCCATCCAGGCACCCCAAAGCCCTGCTTTTAATTGCAATACTCGATCACAATGCGATGGGAAGGAAAGAGCGTCTAACGTGCACATGGGGTGAATAGCTTGTGTGTCATAGCAAGAGATCATACCTCTAAACAGTATTAAACAATATACCTTTCATCCTTCTGTTTGTGGCATCTGAGGATTTCACTTTACTTTAGCCTTCCAAAGGGAGTTTAACCTAAGGAATATAACACAGTAAACAAAATGAATTATATTTCTTTGGAGGGAGTGTTGGGTGGATAGTACAGGGTGGCAAAGGGGTACAGCTGACCTAGTTCAAGGTTAGAAACTCTCTATTATCGGCGGACCACAGAGAAGCTCATGGTTGATGGTAGCCCACCTCCTCTTTTCTGGAAAAGCTCAACCTTAATCCCTCCAGATTAGGAAAAGCCCAGATACTTTCTGAAGGGATCTTACAGAATCTTCCATACTGCAGGAATTAGCTGCTTGATGACCCCAAGAGAGCAAGGGAAAAAAAAGTTGCCTTATTTGTTGAAAGACCGTAAATGGAAAATATTCAAAACATCAAGCTATGGATTTGGGGTTGGCAGATTTTTTTTTAAATTTAATTTTATTTTTTCAGTGTTCCAAGGGCAGATATTTTTTTAAAGGGATTTCTCCCTCTGGGCCAATTCTACACTGAGGTTTTGTCAGCTAGGACCAAAAAGTGGTCTTGTATCTTGACTCTATTTCCTCTCCGCAGGGCAAGGCCTTGGAGTAGTTCATTCTGATTATGGGAGTAAGTGTAATTTTATTTTAAAAAATATTTTTAATACCTTCTACAACTGGTATGTGTTACTTGTACAACTATTAAAATAGAAATATTAAAGATCGACGTATTCTTGAGTCTCAAAACCACAACCTTTTTACCCTGCCATGTACCGGAAGTGGGCTGTGTGTGTGTGTGTGTGTGTGTCTGGTTGCGACACCCCCTACTGTGACTTTCATCTAGAAGTGTTTCCTTTGCTAATAGGTTCAATTGCCTATCAGTTTCCTTTCCCTATCAGTTTTCCCTATCAGTTTCAAATCCCTATATGCTTCCTTATATCCATTCGTTAAGAAGCATTCTGTTTTCCATACATTTTATTGATGTATAGCTTGAATAGATAATCTACCCACCTCGTTCAACATGAAGAAGGTGCAAGAAGTTCCCTCCTGGAAGGAAACAAAGTTATGCTTCTTGCATATTTTTCCGGAGATCTTTCGCGTTTATATAAGCAAGTGCACATGGGCCGCACACACAAGTTTTTACTCTATCCGTTTGGCACCATTTGTTTGGGCCGAAATTACAACTAAACCAAGACTGGAAATAAAGCGAGTTTTAGGTTGCTTGGCTTGGGACAGACCTACCTCCCCTGTGCTTTACCTTCTTCTTTGGGATTGAGATGCAGACTCTAATCTCAGTCTTTCCTCTTCTAGCTGAGCCAGAAAGCGCCACACCCATTTATCTCTGGTTCCAAATGGTTACCTGTTTCTTCTTGCCTTAAAGAAGCGTACTATTAGGTGATAGAATGCTACTTTCGAGCAAGAAGCAAACAAGCAGAGGAAATGGGGAGAAGAGAAGAGAAGGAGGCTGTGACAGGCCACTCACTACTGCCTCGGGAAAGCTGTCCCCCACGTGCCCCACGCTATGCCCCGTGCAGCTCCCGGACTGTGGAAGGCAAGTGTCCATCAAAGGGGTGACACTGTGGCCCCTGACAGTGCCATGTCCCCGCCACTCCTGCGTCTGTGGGGATTCACATAGAACTCCTCTTTGTGTCCCTGGTCCACAGCCCGACACATCAGACACCCGTGCGCCTGTGAACGGTGTCCTCATTTCACACTCGGGGAAGGTGCTCGGTCACAGTGAAAGGGACTCTGCAGCGACAAATGGCTGCTGAGCTTGAGGTCTGTTATTAATTTGCACAATTATTAGTGACAACAGGAATCACAAGCGTATGGTTTTTTCCCCCCAAAAAACATAATGTAGCCTCCTCTCCCATCACAGTTCAGTTTTAGTCAGAATTAAATGCTGTTCCTCCTACCAGGTTTCCAAGCACGCTGAATCACAGACTTCTTGAGGAGAAAGGGACCCTGGTGACAGTGTGGTCTGGTCCTCAGTTGACAGGCCCACGCCTCTCGGGCTGATCAGATCAGAGACGTTCACGCTTCAGTTGCACTCTCAGGAAATGCACTTAAGTTTCCCTGAAAGAAAAAGTCCTCTGGACAAGGTCATCTGTTTCTGGTGGCGTTTGTCAGACAGCTTCAAATACGGTGACTCATAGTCACAGGTTGGGTTAAACCTACTCGCTATCATTTATTAAAAATGAGTTCCCACCACCTGGGTAGGCTGACTGCCTCCCGTAAATCATGTCTCCAGAGCCGAGTGGGATGAAATCATTTTTAATGACACGGTCTCTAGATAGCCCAGGCTTGCTTCGGTTGTTGTTTTGTCTCTTTTGATTCGCGACAGGTCCTTTGCTAATATTTTAGCCCTCACGTGAGGTACAGAACCATTGGCTAGTGAGAAAAATTTGCATTTCTTCCTTTTCCTGCCAGAAATGGCCTGGGTTCCACGGAATAAAGGGCTGGACGAATGGTGAGTGGAAGAGCTTGCTGAGTGGAGGTGGGGAGCATGGCTGACCTAGGCATGGGGGCCACTTAGACAACCTGCTCTTCCTCTGCTCCGGCCATTAGCCACACCCTTGGCGAATGGAGTGTTCCAGACTGACCAGCTGTCACTCTCCAGGGCAAATCCCCTTACCAGATCTGGTCTTCTGGTTGGAGTTTCTGATGAAGCATAGAGGAACACAATTATTATAATCAAACTCCCAAGAGGAGATGATTGATTTAGAATAAGAAGTATAATCATGAGGGGACCACAATGCAGTGCACTTACCGGGTGGATAATTTCCTTTAGACTTATGTATATGAAAAGCTAATTATAATTTTAGAAAGGGCCTTGGTACAGCTAGAATCGGAGGGAAAGGAGTGAACTTAGAATGCATATCCAATTATATCTACCCCTTCATTGTTTTTGTGTGCTTAGCAGACTTGCTCAAGTCAAATGAAACAAAACAAAACTACAGAACAGTTTTTCAGATTATCTGCTGTTCTTTTTATTTACTACTTATTATTATTCCTGAAAAAGAATAATAAACATGCACATACTAAAAAATTCAAATAAAAAAAGAGGATGCAGTGAAAAGAGAATCATGCTCCCACCTCTGTTCGCGGTTCTCCAATTCCTGCCAATATCCGCACTTCCTTCCAGAGATATTCTCTATGTGTAGAGACATACGTGTTTGTGTATGTCTTTCACTCATATTTTATATGAACTTCTGGTAGTGCTCTAGACACACCATCGTATGCCGTGTTTTTTCACTTCACATTATACCCTGGGTATTTTTCCAAGATGTCTGATTTTTTCATTGTATGGACATACCATAATCAACCAGGCCAGTGGATTTCTTCTTGGACGCTGAGAAACACTGGCAAAGTGTGACCCTTCTTTTTTTTTTTTTTCCACTCTCTCCTCTCCACCCCCTATCCCACTAAGTTTTCACGAATACCATGACCCTTCTTCCTTCTGAGCACAATGTAGTCAGTCTTTTACATGTTGGCTTTCCCAAAGCTTTTCAGCCATATCTCTATGGAAAATTGTGTGCTACATTTAGAGATATACAGTATAGAGTGTGTGTGTATACATGTCAAACTTGTTTAAGTTTTGGGAGAAGGAGGTTTACATTTCAGCCAGGTAAGTAAGATAAAAAGGAATATATGACATCTGTGGGTTTTTTCTTTTTTTAAGATTTTAAAGTATTCTCTACACCCAGCATGGGGTTTGAACTCACAACCTCAAGATCAAGGGTCACCTGCTCCGCCCACTGAGCCAGTCAGGTGCCCCCCAACACTTGTGTTTTTAAGAGTCCCACTGGCACATTTGCCACAAGAAATTCCTTACTGACCACACTTCTGCAAACTTCAACCTCCTATGCCCTACCCTCTTGCAGAACCTTCTTTGTTTCCCATGGTGTATTAGTAAAAGCCTGTGATCTCTAACCCTAACATTGTCAATTTCTCTCCCCCGCAAAAAGATTATACATCTCTGAGTATTTAGCTCCCTAATGAGCACAGAAATGGGGCCTGAAGGCACTAGCACGATACTATTATCTATCGGTGCCTCTTAGATACAAGCTTGACTTCCAGGAGCCATGTCACTGAAAAATAGAACCCATCAGAATACGCTAACTGCTACCTGATTTGTTATTTGCTGCTTGCACCTGCGGTAACAAATAGACCCCCAAGTATGTAATGGCTCTAACACACTCAAAATTTATTTCTTGCTCACATAACAAGTGGGAGATTGAAGAGTCGAGCAAGATAACCCTCCTCCACATCATAATCCTGGGACCCAGGCTTCACTCTACTCTCCGACATGTGGCTTCCAAGACTGAGACTCCATCCATTGGTAAGAGGAAAAAAAAAATGGAGAAGTACTGCATGGCAGGGTTTTATGGGTCAGACCTGGGAGTCATGCGTGTCTGTTCCTCTCCCATTCGGCAGGCCAGAACTCAGTCACGTGACCACCTAACTGCAAGGGAACCTGGGAAATGTAGTCTTTGGCTGGGAATCCATTTTTCCTTTTAACTTTATTTATTTAGAAAGAGGGGGAAGCGGGGAGGGGCAGAGGGAGAGGGAGAGAGAGAATCTTAAGCGGGCTCCAGCATAGAGCCCAACGTGGGGCTCGATCCCACAACCCCAGAGATCACAACCTAAGCCAAAATCAAGAGTCAGACGCTTAAAGGACTGAGCCATCCAGGTGCCTCTGGGCATCCACTTTCTAGCAACGACTCTGTACCACGAAAGAGGGTGTGTGGACACGTAGCTATCTTTCTTTTATAATCATCATCATACTATTTTCATGGAACATCTTTTGCATACATTATTTACAAGGCATTGTACTGTATGTATATGCACTACCTAATGTCATTCTCTAACAAACAGCTATTTGTTGTAGATATTATCATATTTTATAGATGAAGAAACCAAAACTCAGAGATGAAATTACTTGCTCAAGGTCACGCGTGCAGTACATTTTGGAACCGATTCAAATCCCGTTCTACCAGATTCGAAAACCCCACGCTCTTACTTTTTATGTTATACTGCTTAGGAAGCACCGGCATTTTGAGGCTTTAACGGCTTAAACAAAAGACAGGGACCAACCCAAAGTTCCTCTTTTTTTTTCTTATTGCTTTTCTGGCGGCACTGCGGAGAAGATCCGATGTTCTTAGCAATCTTGCTGGTTTTCACACCACCCTCTTACCTCTCCTGCCTTCACTGTCCAGAATCTGAATTCTTTTCAGTCATGTTCAAAGATTCAATTACTATTTATGTAAGGATGACTCCCAAATATTTCTCTTCGGCCCCAGCATTTTCACTCGGGCTTACATTCCTCCTTCTGCCCGCATACTCACCAGATCTGCAGACCCTGCAAACGCGGCTTGTCGCCAAACGGAAAGCATTGTCCTCACACCCTCAGACCCGCCCATTCCTCAGGCTTCTTAGCCAACAGCTCGCTGCTTTTGATTAGCTCCCCAGGGTGTGAGCACCGAATTTGTTTTTCCATTGCTGCTCAAGTCCTAAAGATTAAGGAAATGCTTAGCTATTTTGCATGTTTTCTAGACGGTCCAAATGTCATCACTCTTGCCAAGAGGGTTGAGGGACTGTTTCCGAGATGGCAGTGATGGTTATCTCAAGAAAACTGCCTCCATGTGCAGCCTCTTCTTCTCAATTTCTGTTTGACACTGAGGAAGCTGGGGAAGACCTCTAAATCGCGCACGTCCTAAGGGACTGGAGCCTGGCCTGAATCATGGACGCACACTCGCGGAGACACATTCATTCACACTGGTGAAAATCATTGTGTAGGCCACATGCCTACCTTCTCAAGTCGCTCTGGCCAACTGATCCTCTGGGGACGACATCTTTTCTCGCCCTGCCTCTCCCACCTCTGAGCTGTCCCGAATGCAGCAAAGATCCCAACACGTCAGAGGTTCACTTTCACACAGATCTTCACGATAGCTTGTGAGAAGAAGGTACTTGTCCTTAACGAGCTCGGCCCACGGAAACACAGGGTCCTCTCTGAGGCGGTTCGTCTCCAAGAAAGCCCAGGCTACTCGCTACAGATCCCGGAACTGGTCAGAACGGGGCTGGCAGGCCAACCAGTACCAACCACTGCATTGAAAAAGGCACACAGACACCAAGATGTCTTAGGATAAAGAATCATGTAAAAATGACAACTGCTAATCAGAGAATTTAAATCTTATTTTCTGCTACCTTTTCGCTCTTTGCCTAAAGGATATTTTTTTATGAAATGTGAAAGAAAATATTTATAGCTGTTGTTTAGTTTCCTCTTCATATACCAGGCATTGCTGCTAATCTTAAATAAATAATCTTAAAATAAAACCCCTGCAAGGTAGGTATTATGTGTATTTTACAGGTGAGGGAACTGACCTCGGAGAGGCTAATGGACAAGCCAAGTTACTCAGGTAAATAGTGTTTTTATTTCCCCCCTGGTTTTATATCTATAGTCACAGACCTAGGCAAGTGCTTTCTGCCCTTCTGTATCCTTGGAGCAAGTACAATTCTTAGTACAAAGCAGGGGCTCGGTAAATAAAGGAATGAATGGGACTCGGAAGTAATTAAAATGATATCTCCTCCACCTGGGGAGGTGTTGATTGCAACCGGACAGGTTATAGTGTGGTAACAAGAACCCCAAGGTTTTAGCAGTTCCCAATAACAAAGGTCTGTTTCTTTACTCACTGCGTCCATCTCTGGTTGTTGGGGCCTCCGCTCCCCATTGCTATGCAAACCCCCACGTTGATGGAGGGGCTGCTATCTTAAATGTTGCTGGTTGCACTGTCAATTCCATCATTGACATTGGAAGTGACGCGCATCTCCTTGCCCGGAACTCATTGGCCAGAACTATCCACGTGGCCCCAGTGAACTACAGGGAAGACAGGAAGTGCACTTCAATCACGTGACCGGAAGGGGACAGACCCGGAATTTTTTGGCAAACAGCAGTAATGACATCCGTAGGATGTAGGAGTCCAGTGCTATGGATGATATAAACACGATTTTTGTCGGGAGGAACAGTTGGTGTTTAGTGGGGATAATTAGGCATAAGAAGGCCTCAAGGCTTTGTGTTGGCTGCAACTTGGACCGTGCGTCTGGAATTCATCCTGGGCCGTGACAGAAAGCCCCTGAGACTGGGTGAAAAGAGAATATTAAGTCCAATCCTGATCCCTTTAAAAATGTCAAGATGGTCTGTGATTCATTTTAAGTTACATTTTGTACATGGTGTGAGGGAAGGATCAGGCTTATGTATCCATTTACATTTTTACATATGAAAGTCCAATTATTCTAGCACTATCCGTTCAAAAGATTTCCCCTTCTTCATTGGATTGCCATATGTTATTCATCTTCCTACTCGCCTGTGTATGGTTGTGTTCCCAGCTCAAGATTTCGGTCTCTGCTTTTGTTTTTCTTTTCTTTCTAGTTCTTGAACGTTTCCTTCACTTTCTAGTATGTCCTACATACATTAGCATTATGGTTTTTGTTTGTTGTAAGTGATCAAGGAACTAGTTACCTTTCAGTGGGCGTGGGAGCTGCAGAGCCCCTGATCTACCATACTGCTGCCCCCTCAACTTCCTATCCTCTGTCACTTTGTTTTAACTTAACTCCTTTTGAAACACTATAAAGAACTCCCTTGCATCATTACCCACTTTCAACAATTATCAACATATTATCATTCTTATTTCATCTCATTGCACTTCCCTCATGTGGCATGGGCTTGTTTATGGATTTTTTGTTTTGTTGTTGGTTTTATTGTTGTTTGAGAATTGTAAAGCAAGTCCTTGACCTTTTATCAATCTATTCCTAAGAATGCCAGTATGGATCTCCCCCATACCATAATGGCAATACCATTGCCATACTTTGATAATAAATACCCAGCCTGGGGGGGGGGGGCATTCATTTTCCACATGTTGCTTCCTGAATCTGTCGTCTGAGTTTCTTATCTTGTCCCCATAACCATCTTCTCTCTATTCGTTCAGGCGTTCTTGATTTTTGAGGCCACCCATTTAGATGTGAATGGTGAATTCAGCTACTAAAATTTTCAGTTTACAGATCATATTTTTAAGCCACAGGATTCTAGAGTTCGAGGCTCATTATTTTTTTCCCTCAGATGTCCAGCTATCACCTGCAATAACTCTTTCACTGGCCTTCGTTCTAATGATTTAATCTCATCCTTCCTGGCTGCTCGGGCTGCTCAGGCGGGCCATTATTTTCTCTCTGGGATGCAAGTCTGGTGGACGGAATCCCTTTCATGGCAAAATCCCACAGGCTGTGAAAGCCAAGGTATCTTAATTAGTGTTCGTTAAGTCAGTAATGAATCTATAGCCAAGGATCCGTGTATCTATTACTGTTGTCCTCCGAGCAGACTGAAGGAGTAATAAAATTTTCACCTGAACGCCTGCTCTGAATTTTCATTTCTAAAGGCAATCTGTTCTGGGGAAAAATGGTTTCCCTGGGTATATTTTTAGTTGTTATACGAGCCGTGCCAAGCTTGGTCTTGAAAACATCCCTTGGGTCAGAGGAGTATTTGTCATATATGGCACTTAAACTAAGGATGTAGGGGTTCTGTAGGGCTGCATTGTGTGTGCGTGTGTGCGTGCGCACATGTGTGAGCACGTATGTGCGTGTGCATGTATGTATATATCTACGTTCTTGTGCACATGTACACGCATGTGCATGTGTGCCCGCACCTACGTTGTGGGAGGGAGAGGTCGCGGGTGCCCATTGCGTAACCAGAAGTTTCCAACAATTATAGGGTTTTAAAAGGGTGATTCTTAACTTTCACTTTTCTGTTTTCTGTTGAACTTAGTCCCTTTCCCTAGAAAAATAAACAAGTGTAAACTGACCTGAACATTTGCATGCCACTGAATGGTCTCACGTTTCCTTTCCAGAAGCCTCTTCAGAGGTATGAGGAAACAATGCAGCTCGGAGACGAGAAGGGAAGGGGACATTGTCCTCAGAGTGATGAGCATGGCGTGTGAGACCCAGAGTCCTGGGTGTTTGGCTGGGAAATATAAGGGCTTGAGACCATATTTGCCTGTGCGATCTGGGCAAGTCACTTATTGAAAAATGGACATCATCATACCTGCCTCATGGAGTTGTTTCAAGGATTCATGGAGGCATGGCAAGTGGCTCAATAAATGTTAGCAGTATTACTTGAAAATTCAGTGTGGGTCCTAAATACCGTGTGTTTTCTTCTGTAGTGTATAGCTATGTTCTGGAATTTTCCTCCAGGGGTCCCAACACTTCGGGACTTTTGGTAGCAATGGTTTTTCAACCATGCACAGAGCATTCCTATACAGACTTAACTTGGTGTTAATAAATAATTGTTATTTTATATTTAAAAATCCATGTCAATGTTAATGCCCTTGTCCCTTAAATTGGTCTGGGTGGAGAGCCCACCTTCCGCTAGGCAAATTTGCCCTGAGGGGGAAGAGGCGTAGCAGGCTTCATCACTGCTAGTGGAATATTAATAGACTGTGTTTAAGACTGAGAACGTAATGCTTAAGAAAACCCTTGATCCAAGTTACTGGAAATCAAATCTAGGTTTTCCAGAGAAGTGTTTGAAAGTTAACCTGGTGTTTTGAGCACGCTGCTAGTCTTCAGCTGGTGAGGGGGAGGGTAAGCACAGGGAAAGGAGAAATGTGGGTATGGTGTAACAGGAAAGGAAATCATTAGAGAAAAGCCTATTTAAAAATGGAGAATGAAGGAAGTGGGCCGACCTGTTGATTTTCCTCTTTAAGAGAAAAACCAGGTGTCTTAATTTCCCAGAAATCAGAATGTTATGACTTTTCTCCGCAAACGGTGTGTAGGGCAGGGATGGACATGACGATGTGCTTTCGATGTGACTCATTCTTCTCTGGAAGCTGGGTGTACCCAGGGAGTACTTTTCCAGAGGGTCTGTTCTGAATGGATGGCATGGGGCACGGGATTTGGGGGGTGGGGTTAGTAATGACAGAATCCGGGGAGCTTGTTCGAGAGAGGAACAGAGGATACGCGAGCAGGAATCGTGGATAATGGTGTTGGGTGTGACAGCAGCAGCGTGCGTGTGGTTTTGTTAGTGTGACAGCGCTAATGATTCCGGATTTCTCGCAGCATGATGGCATGCAAGCAGTGGCCACACTTTGAAGAGATGCTGGAGATTTAAAATGCCAGCCACAATGTCTCTGATCTGCTTTTAAGAACATGAAGTAGACCAAAGTTTTAACAGTCGTTTTGTGTACAAGGTGCGGTTGGCAATGGCCTCTCGGCCAGTCAGGAATATAAGAAAAATGAAAGGATGCCTGGGGGGCTCAGTTGGTTAAGCTACTGCCTTTGGCTCAGGTCATGATCCTGGAGTCCCAGAATCGAGTCCCGCATCAGGCTCTCTGCTCAGCAGGGAGTCTGCTTCTCCCTTTAACCCTCCCCCCTCTCATGCTCTCTCTCATTCTCTCTCAAATAAATAAGTAAAATATTTTTTTAAGATTTTTAAAAAAGATTTTTATTTATTTATTTATTTATTTGACAGAGAGAGAGATCACAAGTAGGCAGAGAGAGAGAGAGGAGGAAGCAGGCTCCCCACTGAGCAGAGAGCACGATGTGAGGCTGGATTCCAGGACCCTGAGATCATGACCTGAGACGAAGGCAGAGACTTTAACCCACTGAGACGCCCAGGCGCCCCTTTTTTTTAAAGATTTTATTTATTTATTTGACAGAGAGAAAGAGATCACAAGTAGGCAGAGAGGCAGGCAGAGGGAGAGGGGGAAGCAGGCTCCCCGATGAGCAGAGAGCCTGATGTGGGGCTCGATCCCAGGACCCTGAGATCACGACCTGTGCCGAAGGCAGAGGCTCAACCCACTGAACCACCCAGGCGCCCCAATAAATAAAATCTTTAAAAAAAAAAGAAAAATGAGAAAGAAAACCACAAACAAGCACGTTATTATTTTAGCAAATGGAAAAAAAAACAGTAACGCTCTTTGCAACACGCAAAAGGTATATGTTTTCATCTCTAGGATCCAGTACCTTTGATAAAGCTCTGTTGCTACCCAATTAAAAGCAGAAAATATTTGATTGGGTAGCAAGAGCCATTGCTTCCTGTTTGCCTGCCAGTCTGGGAGGAGAAAAGCCGTCGTGGTGTAGAATCATCGATAGGACTGTAAAGGGGATTCCTGCACGGTTGTTTGCAATCCGCTGCTGGTATTAAATGAGGCATTTGCTTTGTCATAAATGGAAAAATGTTATCTTCCATCCTTCCCTGGCTCCTCCCAACGCTGCAGCCTCTGTGCTTCTCAGAAGGCAGGGAGTATGCTTTCTTTCCAGAAATCACTATGCCAGGTGTAGGAGCTGCAAAGCCTCATTCATTCAACCGACATGTCGGGGCACCAACTATTGTACTCAGCACGCCGGACACAAGGTGGTGAGAGAGGGAAGGCCGGCGAGGGGCTCAACGCTAGAGGGACTCACCGGCCCTAATAAAGAACTGAAACTTCATCTTTGGGTCCACAGTTCTCAGTTCTTGGCTCCTCATTAAAATCACTTAGAGGTTAGACCAAACCCCCATGTCCATTAAATCAGAATTTCAGGGATTGGGGCAAGGGCATTGATATATTTTTTAAAGCCATCCTCGTGATTCCAAAGTTTAGCCAGGGTTAGAAACAACAGGTTTCGGCGAGGGAGCGTCAGGGTGCAGAATATTATAGAAATAAAACCGTTCAGGGTCCCCTGGTTACGGGCGCGCTCCAGAAAGGTTTAAAGGGGCCGGAGAGGCACGGGCAGAGGCACGTGAGTGAGGACAGTGTTTCTCCGACTTGCCCGTGCTCATGAGGGGCCCAGAGATGTCGTTGGAAAGCTGACCCTGATCGCACAGGCGCGAGGAGGGCCCAAGAGCCTGCATTTCCAATGAGCCCCCCGAGGGATGGCGAGGACGCTCTTCCTCTGGCCACACCTCGAGTATCAAGGACAAGAGCTACCGAAGGCCTGACAGGAGGCAGTGTGCCCGGGGACGGAGACAACCAGCACAACCCCAGAATTCACGCTTGGTGGCCGAGTAGCGGCTGTCGGAGGAAAAGTTTTCACTTGACAAGAGCAGGACTTGCGGAAGCAACAGCAAAGCTGTGTTTGGTGGCCATCGACTCTGAAAGAGCAAGGCCAGGCCACCCACGACCTGACAGGAGACTGGCGCTTGTTTCTGTGTGTTTTTTCTGGAAGTGTCGTTGACGCACAGGATTACGTTCATTTCAGGTGTGTCACACATCGATGCCCCGATTCCGTACGGTACGCCGTGCTCACAGGTGTAGCTACCTTCTAGGTGACGCTCGCTTCTCGCCGAGACTTGTCCCCTCATTTTGGCCATTCCAGAGGGAAAGTTTTCAATCCCGAGTTAGCATAATCATCACAAATTCCCCATTTGCAACACTTAAAAAGCACTACGTTTTCCCTGTCAGGGAACCACGTTTTTTTTTAAAGGCTCGATGGGTCTCTGACAACATTGGAGTATGGGGCTGATAGGGATCACAGGCAGCGGGTGGGGGGACGCGGAGAGGGGCAGGAAACGGAGTTGAGTTTGGATATGTTCACATTTGCGGGGCCCCGTGATGCAGGGGTTCAGTGAGCCGTGGGTACACACATCCGGGTGCACAAAGGGCAAGTGTGGTCGAGAGCCATCAGGATGCGTGCGGGAGTTGGACCCACGAGAATGAGTGAGATGACCCTGGTGGAGGGAGGTGGGAAGAGAACCCTGGGCCACATCAGCCCCGCGGAGATGGGCTGAAGGTGAGCCAATGAAGGGCCCCCACCGCAGGTCTGGGGACCCACGCGCATCAGGGAGAGCTACCGAGGGGGTTCTGGAAACTAACGGCCCCTCCTACCATTAGGGGCTGAGACAGTATGATTTGTCTTCTTCCCTCAAGTTGTGTTTTCTCTCAGAGATCTAAAATCCCCTTTCCTCGTTTGGCTTTTGTCTTTTCCCTGGGTCCCATTCCCCTAGTCTCTAGATGTGCCTGAAACGGTCTGAGCCCTAGAGGACCCTCGTCCCACGCAAGTCAGAGGAGACAAGTGCCTAATTCCAGTGTCAGATGCATTAAAAGCTCAGCTTCAGCCCGGCCAGCATCCTCGTTTAATAATAAAGCCACTTAAGCCCCCAGTCCTGCTGCGAGGAGGTAAAGGAAGGAGGATGAGGGTCAGGAAAGAGTAGAACTCAAAGACAACTGGGAATTTATGAGAGGCTGGGAAGATAGAGCAAAGGGAGAGACTCAGCTCACATAGAGACTGAGGTCACAGTCAAACTGCCCCCAGACTCATTCAATAAATGACCACTATGGGAGGAAAAAGCAAAGCAAAACAGCAGTAACACTCAACCCAACATCATCAACCACAAAATCCCAACTGTGGCATGGCTTCCATATTTATTAGACTAGGTTACATTTTAGCTTCTGGAGGAGGGGCTTTGTGTTTTCCTGGTCTTCACTGCTCTTGTACTGGGTCTTGGGGTAACTGGGGGGGGAAGGATGACCTAAGAAAGTCTTCGGAGGTTCCGTCCCATGGAGCAGAACTTCCAGACTTCGTCTCTCCACCCTCAGATTCTGTAAAGGAGGAACCCACGGGAGTCAGGGGTGGTGGAAGTGAGATCAATACCTTAAATTTTCATTGACTCCCAGCAAGGCCGTGGATTAACAAAAATCTCAAGATTTCGTGCTCTTGACTGGATTTTTATCAACTCATTACAGAATTCTGAACATCTCATGTCCATCAAAACATCTGATCGGCACATATTGGTATATTTGATGAGCAAAACTGGGAAATGTACATTATGCACGAATGCACTTTTCTTGGAAAGAAACTCTTAGAACACAGTTTCCGTGATGCCGATGGGGCTTGGGGGTGTGCTCGAAGCTTTCTGCTGGGGACAGGTTGGAACAACGGTGCTGGATGCTTGGTGTTCCGGAGCCTCATTCCACAGCTGTGAGGGGCCAATACCATATAGCAATTTATGCAGATGATACTTAATATTCAAGTCAGACAATAACATTCTGGGACCTCCAACTGTCATCCGGGGAGGCACATATCCCTCAGATTTTTAAAATATCACTTACACTTCTCCAAGGCCGGCTAGGAAACCCATTCATTTTGCAGATGACACCGCTGAAGAAACACTGAGGTAGGTAAGAGAGACAGAAAATCATGAATTTAGTGGTTGTTTATTTTTAGAATCATGTAACCAAAGGGTAATGACGCTGTATCACCCTGGATATGGGGAGGGAATGAATGGCTAATGGAAATTAAATACTCACTCACCAGCATAGGAGGTGACATCTTCGCCCTTATCCTTTGTTTTTTTTTTTTAAACCGCATGACAAATTGATCAGTTTATTTCTATATATTCCATAGCCCTGGATGGGTTGTGTTGTTATATAATTTGGACTCATACAGGGAGATTATTTTGTGAATTTTGTGTCAGTACGTGACTCAGGTTTAATAAAATAACCCTCCCTAGAGACAGCGGCAGACAGACGCGCAAAGCGCGCTCAGGGTGTGGGTCTTCCCCACTGGTAATATTTGTCTTTCATTTTATGAGAAAACTTTTTTTTTTAAGATTTTATTTATTTATTTGACAGACAGAGACACAGTGAGAGAGGGAACACAAACAGGGGGAGTGGGAGAGGGAGGAGCAGCCTTCCTGCAGAGCAGGGAGCCCGAGGTGGGGCTCGATCCCAGGACCCTGGGATCAGGACCTGAGCCGAAGCCAGACGCTTAACGACTGAGCCACCCAGGCGCCCTGAGAAAACATTTTTAAAGCATGAAATAGCAAATCTATTTTGAATACTTGTTAGTAGACATAAATTTTTAGCAAAATGCTAGCCATCCATTAGGTTAAAAAATTAAAACACTGCATTTCTTTTCTTTTTCTTTTTCTTTTTTTTTTTTTTTTGGTGGGGAATCAGAAAGAGAGAGAGAGAGAGAGAGAATCTTAAGCAGGGTGCCAGGCCCAGCAGGGAGCCTGACGCAGGGTTCAATCTCGCAACCCTGAGATCATGACCTGAGCGAAAATCAAGGGCTGGATGCTTACCGAGGGAGCCACCCACGTGCCCCTAAAACACGGAATTTCAAACAGAGTAAACCCACGTGCCCCTAAAACACGGAATTTCAAACAGAGTAAATGTAAATTAACTTAATTTTAAAGGAAAGCAGTTTACAAGAGATACTGGGAAACATAACTGGTAAAGGAATGTTTGGGATGGAGAAGTTTCGAGTCCCTGTTTTTGGGTTTGCATCAGGAATACAGCCGAGTGCACGCTGCCCACCTAGGATATATTTTTGGCTTTATCACAATTTGAGCTCAGGCTCAGATACTATCATTTACCCCTCGACTCACGTGCAAGTTGGGCTAATAAATCCCTTTCCCGACTCACGTCCCTATTTTAAAGAAGAGTCGGTCCCTGTTCAGGGCAGGTCACGTGTGGCCCTCTTACACATACGGAGGCTGGGACACTGTGTGACATTTTGTACTCCGGAGGATTGGAACTGGCCGAGGGTTTTAGGGAACAGAATTATGCAAAACCAGGAGAACCTTTAGAGCTGAGCCACAAAGCCGACTTTCGAACGTTGGAGGGAAAGGAAAGGCCGAATGGACTAGAACTATTGAACCCCAAGAAGACTGGGCTTTGAATAAAATAAATACCATTCGTATCTGAAAAGAGGAACAATTCCCATCTGAGACAGGTGCATCGCATGGGAATTAGGAAGAATTTCCAAATAATTATATTAGAAACAGAAAAAGGAGTGTTTGGGTGCCAGTGTGGGATAAGACATTATTATCCGTTCAGCTATAAAGAGCAGAGACGCTGAGTGACAAGAGGGCTTCTCACCGTCCCAGCTGAGGAGGCCGAAGCATTACTATTACACACGGTGAATCGCCACCCACGGTTGGTAAGTGCCAACACATGCTGGAGTGACTCCTAGGCAGAAAGGCACCTCATGGCTAATTGACAACACCTACTGTTGGTCAAAAGATCCTAAAAGGGGAAGAAGGAAGGTATATTTTCATCATCATATCCTCTTAAGGAGGGTGTAGCCCCCGGGACCCCTCAGATAAAAATAACCCCTCTCGGCCGCTTTTGCTACATTTTTAAGGAAGTGATAGTTCTGAAAGAACCGGAAAGAACCTGCCTCCTGAAAGCGTTTCTTACTGATCAGTTGGTGGGTGTCCAGTGACTCCCCCTGAGAACCAGAAGCTCTCTCGAGGTGTTCGTGTCCAAGAAGGAAACGTCTCAAGCGTGGAGGACAGCCCGCCCATTGCCAGAAGGTTCCGTGGCAGGTGAAATGTCTGAGGGGCTGCCGGCTTCCATCCATCGTGCATTCTTGCAGCATCCTCTCTGAATGAAGAATTGCTCAGTTGAGAGGATGTAAACCTTGATTGAATTATAATGGAAGAAAAATAAGCACGATGCCAGGAACAGTATTTTTGTGTTTTTGTTTTGCTGACAATAAACACGAGTCTGGTAATCAGCCATGACAGAAAGATGTTTCGAGCAGCCTCCAGAGGGGGATTTTTCCATCAGATTCTAAATTACATTCTTTATCAGAGCAGAGGAAAATGCTTTAAATAGCCCTTGGCGCCCAATCAAGTGGGTAAGCCTACGCCGTCGTCTTGATTTTCACCTACGGAGAGGCTTTTTATCATTGAGTCAGCAGTGGAGAGAGGGCCTGTGTTCTTCGTCCTGATGTGTTTGAATGATATTCATTATACATGGGATGATTCTGAACACGGAGCGAAAAATCCTTCTTCAAGCTCTTTTTCATGTCATTAGACTCTAAGTGCTTTCCGAGTCTCTCTGTGAGAACAATTGTCTTCTTAGAAAACCAATTGGCATACGGGTGGTGCGACCAAGGTTAATGTCGTGTAGCGGGGGTATCCTCAGACCTCCAGCTGGCCTGTATTCACTTGGGATCCAGAGCTGGCTGGAGTGGGTTAAGTGAATGAAGCAAATGGTCAAAATTCCAGAAAGGGGAATGGAAAACTATTCTTATGTGCCAGGTGAGCTGGGCCCCAGTTCTGGGGACAGAGTAGGCGCCTCTGTAAGGTGGTCTAAGATAGTGGTTAAGATCATAGCCTTTGGATCAAACCAGTCAAAACCATAGCCTTCGGCATCACTCAAACATGGGTCTGATTCCCAGTCTCCCCTATGGCCTTGGGCGAATTGCTTCACTGCCACGACCCCCGTTTCTTCATTTGGGCAACTGGGGGAATTGTGCCTAATTTAGGGTGGCGATGTAAGCATCCAGGGCAATAATGTTGAAGATGAGTTTAGGAGTGCCTGACACGTGCTTGTTTGTTGGACATTCTAATTCATGTCGTCGGAGGGGACAATAAGCAGTGAGAGTAGTCCTGTACTCATGTTCATCCTCCTTGCAGGGTGCTCTCACTGCAGAAGTTAGAAAATCCCAAATTACCACATTTCCCAGATTCTTTCACCTAGAAAATGGTTTCCTTTCTTTAGATTTTCGTGTATGGTATTTGCAAGGAGGAAGCAAGAAAGTGACCATTTTTGTGCTGCTAAGCCAGGTCAAAGGATTCTGGAATTTTCTGGAACACCTGTCTAACTTTGTGGGTGATGAGAAGCAACTACTTCCTGATCCCTGTTTCTTCAGCCCTAGATCGAGGCTATGGTGCTACATTCTTGAACTCAATAGATTCTAGGACAGCTTCCTGATTCCCTACTTTCTTGATTTTTAGCAAAGGGAACCACTCTCTGGTGGTCAGTTCTTTGGCATTCTAGAAATTTCTCCTGGAGACTCCACCTAAAAAAAGTCACTTCTCTGGCTTTTCCACCACTTTCCTAATTAAATCCCTTTGTAGATTCTGTTCCACGCACCACATCCTGACTTATCCAGTTAACAAGTCCCATGAGAGAAGGAAGACAGAAGGTAAAAGGGGAGCCAGTGTTGGGAAAGAGGAGGTGCAAGAGGAAGGAAGAAATCCTTTCAATTGACCAATAAGGTAACAGCCACAATTGATGACAGTCCACACAGAACATGAAAACCTCAAGAAGGGAAGAGTAAAAGCACCCTGAGGTTGGGGCTTAAGGTCTGGGACTAGGTAGACATCAAGGATCACATTGATCTGCTGGTCATCAGATTTGTGTAACCAGCGTGTGGGGTATTTGCAAGGAGGAAGCAAGTCGCTCCTCGAGTAGAGCCTTTGAGGGATATATAGAACTTTCCACAGACCACTTACTCCACCAAGGAAGTCTAAGAAAGAGCTCCCCTCACAGAATTATTCCGTAAGTGGTTCGAATAATGACATTTGATGGAAAAAGATTACTTCGGTTGCTGTCTTGATTAGACTGGAAGTAGATCGTCTCTGTAAGCGTCCCAGGGCTGGGAAGTCATTCCTTGTTGGTGCTTTCCTACCCGAGGCTTGATGATTAAGCTGCTGTTCCCCCGGGGGCTGCGTTCCTATTTCAGGGGCCAGTCTGTCGCGAGCATAAAGGGGACTAAGCATTACTGGGACATTCTAGGCTATTAAGCGTAACACATTGTACTGATGGTGTTTGCATTCAACCGTGGCTCCGAATAATCATGAATCTAAGAGCCCTTACGAAAAGTCTCTCATTAGCACGTTTATCCACAGGTGTCTAGAGACTACAACTCTTAGTGAAACGTCAGCTCGCTAACTGGTCTTCAGCTGACACTAGTTGATCAGCAAGGGTGCTGTGAAAAAGGCACTTGAGTGTACAAAAGCAACCATTTTCCTAGCAATCGTGGGGAGCAGATCGGGACCATCTTGCCTCTTCTTCTGTACTAGATACAGGCGACCGAGTTTCAGAAAAGGTTTGATGTGCCCGACCTTATCAAGGACCACAAAGATTGTAATGAGGCCACAGCTGCCCCATCACAGCTGGGATCTTTTTGGAAAGGGTTTTCTCTCCCATCCTGTTGGACTGTCATCACCAACGGATGCAGACGGAAGACTGGGCATCGGAACATGAGACGATCAAGTTCGATGGATTTCCTGATGTGGGAGATGAAAAATAGCACAAAGCCCTTGCAGCTTGTCCCATCAAGGGGTGAAACCTGTTTCCCCACCCCTTCCAGCTGGGCGGCCTTGTGACTTTCTTTGACCAATAGAATGTTGGGGAGGTGATGTCGTACCACTTCCAAGCCTAAGCCACAAGAGGTCTTGCACCTTCTGTTCTTGTCCCCCTGAAATGCTACCACTGCTGCAGGAAGAAGCCCAGGCTAGCCCATGAGAGGATGAAACTATATAGGACAGAGAAGAGCCATCCTAACTGGGACTCCTTAGACCACCCAGCCCCCAGGTGACTCCCCCCACTTCCCCCACCCAAGACTGCAGCCTCTCTGAGTGACTCCAGGTAACACACGCAAAGGTCACCTCCCCGGCTGATCTCGACCTGAATTACTGACCCACAGAATTATGAGTAAATAGGATGGCTTTTATTTTAAGTCACTAAATTTTGAATTGTTTGCCCTGCAGGATGAATAATGGACATAATTAGCTATATCGAGACTGACCAAGCCAAGGAGAGAGGGAGGGACGTACAGTGCTGTAAGTTCTGATGGGCAAGCCAAGAGTTAAAATTATTCTACATCTTCAAATTGGATTCAGTAAGAACCACAATTAGCAATTTTTTTGCATGCCTTGGGACCAATATACTTCCTCTACGTAGAATTTCATTCTTCAATGGCATCCTGAATAACGCTAAATTCAACTACTTCTTATTTTGGAAATCTTCCTGCCTAGGTTTTTCTTCAACATATACATTTACAGGTTGTGGTATGAGAAAAAAATATATTTAGTCTTTGTCCCAGTTCCTGGTAGAAAGCTCTCCAACCCTTGGAGTTTCCTGAGTGATAGGAGTGTTTTTCGTCATTCATAAGAAACCCTTTTCTAGCTCCTATTAATGAAGTGACTTTTGGAAAGTCCCTCAGCAACCTAAGGATGGGGGCTGGTTGTTGGGGGAACCAACTATGTGACTAGAGGGTTGGAAATTTCAGTCCTCCCACCAACCAAACCTTTCCTGGGAAGGGAGAGGGGCTGGAGATTGAGTTCAACCCCCAATGGCCAATGATTAAATCATTCGTGCCAAGTAGTATAGCTCCCATAACACCCCAAAAGGACTGGGTGGGGCCAGGAGAAGATTCTGAGCACCTCCAGGTTGGTAAACACGTGGAGATTCAAGGACACTCAGAACGTGAAAGCTCCACGCCCCTTCTCAGATACTCTGCCCTACAAAACTCTTCATCTGGCCATTCCTGAGTAAGAATTTTTTATAATTACCTGGCAATCAATTAAATAAAGTGTTTCTCTGAGTTCTGTGAGCCACTCTAGCCATTAAATGAACCAAACGAGTGGGTTATTGGAACTTTCAATGTGTAGCGAGCCAGTCTAAAACACGAGTGACAACCCGGAGGGGCAGGCTCTGGTAGATAGTTTCGGAACTGAGTTTGTTGCTTGACAGTGTTGGAAAAACACACAACAGACAGGTCTTTTGACTCTTCATTCCTTCTGTGGTCAACTGTTTCCAAACATCCATCCATATTGTTGGTAATTCAGGGCTCTCACATTCTATTCTTTCGAACTGGAAGATACATTCATAACCATCTTCGTGTCCTTTTGCTCATGATTCTCATCTATTTCATCAGTCAAAAAAAAAATTAGATCCCCCTCCCTGCCTCATGTCGCCTGTGCATCTGATGAATATGTGTCATGCCAAGAATTAACGGTAGCACAGGACAGGTCTGAATGTATCCAGGCAGGAGTGACCCACGTATGCACATCCCTAGCGTGGAATAGAATTTTAGAATTAATGAATGCTAAGCTGATATCACAGAACTCCTAGGTGATACCAATTTTGGGGGGCACGGAAATGAAGTGGTAATGAAAATAAGGAGGAAGAACAACGATGAGGCACTGTGTTTGCTTATATCCTACGCAACAAGTCAGCCCAGACTTACTGTGGACCATCAGTCCATCATAGGCATGGAATTTTCCAGAAGGACTTCTATGGTACACAGTATTGTATGTGCACTTTTTTGAAAGATGGAAAATAATGAAAGAGAGAGGTGAGAGAGCATGAAAGCAAGAATGGACTTGGTGAGGGACAGATGACCTAGAGGGCCAGCCTGAACCCTGGTGGGAAGTAACCTTGGCTGATGTATTAATTCAGATTGCATCCCCTTAGGAGCTGTAACAGCCTTAGACCCAGGTGTGTCAGACTCGATGCATCCTGGCTCACAAGAACTGAGTATTGAATTTTCAGGAAATTCACAAGCCCGTTTTAAAATACAGCCATTATTAAAACTAAATCTTATAAATGTACAATGGAATTATATTCCAAACAAAGGTAATAAATGCCCCCAAATCCTCACATCCCAATTATTTTAGCACGTTTTGCCATTGTCTGTGCTCCAGTGATTATTTGCTTCTGTCTTATCTGTCTATAGTTGGAATACTATATCTACCGGTGTGGTGTTATGTGTCTCTTCTCATCTTTGCATTCGGTGACATCACATTGGTAGCTTGGAATCAGCCACAGTGAGAGAACTCACACAACAGAAAACAGCAAATGCTAAAAATCCGGGCTTTTTTTTGCCCCTACGGAGCTGGGAGTTATCATTTACCAATCCTTCAAGCCCACAAGTTTATATCTGTTGATCCCTCATGCACCAAGAAATCTGGGCATAGGTAGTGGCTACTCTTAGCTCAATTGCCCAAGGATGTTGGGGCCAACGTTTCTGTGAATTCTTGGCTCTTCCTTCAGGATTCCAAGAAGCCTCTGCAGTTCTTAACATTGTGTCCACGTTCCAAGTGGGAAGAAGAAAGGAACAAAGTGGAAGAAGTAAGACCCGTATTTGTGAAAGCAAACATTTCCAAGAAGTCTGGAGCAGACTTGTTTGAGATTCAAGGAGGGATGGGAGGGGTGGTTTGTTTTGGAGAGCACGACGCCTTTCCCTCCCCACCAACATTGGATTTCTGTTACTAAGTGCCACAGAGAGAATAGATTTTAGGTAAATGGCTGTCAGCCTGCCACAGCTGGACTGCTGAACGCAAAGATCGTACTTCTGACCCTACAAGACTCCACCATGTAATGTGTCTATGCATTCCTTCCTTCTGCGAGTCTCCAGCCTTCTCCATCTTACCACGCAACTGTGGTCCCCTATTGCGAAGGATTTTGAAAACTAGCGAGGAGACTTCAGAATGAGCTCTTCTTAAAAATCTGACAAAAATTAGAAGGACAGACAAAAAAAATAAAAAATGTGAAGGCAGATAGAATGAAGTCTGGAGGAGAGGTACTAACACTTGGGGGTGGCTCTATTTCTGCCCCCAATACCTGATATTTATAGCTTACTTGTTCATGGGTTACTTCCTACTTTAGAATCGAGGCCAGTGGTTTGAAGCATGGCCCCGGGGAGCTCACACTGGCTTCCTGAAATTTGTTCTGGGTAGTTCACGGTAATTATCCAAGTCTTATTTCAACGTTGGCCTTCCCGACTTCCGCTGATGCAGTGATCCTCTTGGGCTCATTCCTCGTCATCTCTAATTACGAACCTAGATGCCTGAGCAACTGAAAACAATCGCTCGTCCTCAAAAAAACAGCAAGGCGAGGGGCACCTGGGTGGCTCAGTGGGTTAAAGCCTCTGCCTTCAGCTCAGGTCATGATCTCAGAGGCCTGGGATCGAGCCCCGCATCGAGCCCCACATCGAGCCCCACATCGAGCCCCGCATCGAGCCCCGCATCGGGCTCCCTGCTCAGCAGGGAGCCTGCTTCCCCTTCTCTCTCTGCCTACCTCTCTGCCTACCTGTGATCTCTCTCTCTGTCAAGTAAATAAATAAAATCTTAAAAAAAAAAAAAAACAAACAGCAAGGTGAAAAGAAAGTAAATTTTATTTTCCATGGATACTTACTTCCTCTACAATGAAAAAAATCTCTTCAAATCTTTTTAAAAAATATTTTTAAAGTGGTAAAGCTCTGCTAGAATCCCAAAATGTTCGGCCTAAGAGCTTTATCTCCTAACCACTGATCTATATTGCCTTTCGAATTAGTGCATAAAGTACCAGTTATTTATTTTTACGGCTGTGTAATAGTTCGTCGAATGGAACCAAATATATTTATCTGCTCCTTACTGATGGATTTGAGGTTGTCTGCACTTTTGCTACTGCAAATAACACTGCAGTGAATAAACGTGTGGAAGTGTAGACTCACCATATTTTCTTATTTTCTGTATTCTTGATGCTTTGGCATCCGGAGCCCTACTGACCAGGGAGAGCCTGGCCCTCCCAGGGCTAGCCAACTCTTGGAGCAAATGGCTCCTTTGTGAGTGGGCTTTTCATAGGCAAGCCGAACAATCTGGAGTCCACATCTCCCAACGAAAGTCCTTTATTGAGCTCTCGTCCTCCCGGGCTGCTGTCCATGTGCCTTCATCATGCCAGAGCCAAGTGCTACACTGCAAGGGGTAGTCTCTATGCCCAGAGCCCACGGAAATTATTCGAACTAGCTGGTCCTGAACCCGTCTATCCAGCTTACCCTGACTCACCTAATCCTTTTCTCGAAAATCACAATAGAGGCTCCTACTTAGCTTCCCCCCTCCCTCCTTCTGCCTCCTCTCTATATGACCCTGCGTGATGTGGCGTTCCTCCTGTTTCTAGGCAACTGGGCATAAAAACTTTTCCCTTGACATTTTCGCATCTGCCTGTCTACCATACTTGATAAAAACCAAATGTTATTTTGCACATGGGTCAGGAGGATCAATTCCTAGAAGTGGAATTTCTGACTTAACAGGTAACGTGCATTTTTGGGTTTTGATAGATATGGCCAAATAGCCCCTCAGAGAAAGTATATCAGTTTCCACTCTTACCTGTAATGCAGGAGAGGCCCATTCACCATAGACTTGCTAGCAAGATGTTATCAACTTACTGATTTGTCCGCTAGGATAGGCATAAAAAATGGTGTACATTTATTATTTTAATTTGCATCCCTCTTGCTTTGAGTGAGATCGAGCATCTTTTCATATGTTTAAGGGCCATTTGTTTTCCTTTGCTGTGAATTTTGTTTCCTTTTTTTGTCCATTTTTTTTTTCCTATTGGGTTGTCTTTTTCTTAGTGGTTTGTAGGAGGTCTTTACACATAGTATCTTTACCCATTTGTGGCAGCCCTTCGTGATACAGGTGCAAAAGACAAATACAAAATCTTAAGAAGCAGCCTGAAAAAAAAAAAGACTGATTACCGTCCCAGGAGCAAGAAAGAGACTTTCAGCCCACCTCCTCCACCGCAGTCACGGGAGCCAGAGGACGACAGAATGATGAAGTCAAATTACTGAACGGAAAAAAACTGAACTCAGAATTCTAGATCCGATGCAAATATCGTTAAGAAACAAAGAGGAAAACAAGTCATTATTTTTAAGAGAAATGGAAACAGTTCATCCTGAGCAGACCTGCACTGAAGAAAATAGGAAAGGGAATTTTTCTTAGGCAGAAGGAAAATGATCCTCAACCTAAAGCTTTGAGATTCAGAAAGAAGAACAACTTGAAGGGTAAACGGGGTAAATCCAAATAAAATGGAATATACAAAACAATAATTAGAATGTTTTGTAGATTTTTAACTATGTATAGAATCAAAACGCATGAAACCACGGCATAAAAGCAGGTAGAATGAAATGGAGTTAAAATGTCCTAAGGTCATCTCATTGGCCAAGAAGGGACAAAGCAGTGATTTACGTTTGTCTTAAATAAGTGAAGGATGATTGTTGTAATCTCTAGAGCAACTGATGAGAGAATGGTTTTTTGAGAAGTATAATAACAAGCAAGTAGAGCAGAAAACTGGAGAAATAGGAAGCACTGAATACAAAAGGATACATGAAAGAAAAGGAAAGGAACATAGAACAGGCAGGACAAAGAGAAATTAATGGTAAGGTAGTATATAAAAATCGAACGTATCAGTAATGACTGTAAAAGTAAGAGATCACTCCAATTAAAATACAAAGCTTTGTATGAGGATGAGGAAATAAATCATATGCTGCTCATAAGATACTAGATATAAAGATACTGAAATGTGAGAAGTAAAAAGATGGAAAAAATATACACCATGCAGTCCTATTAGACAAAGAGTCCTATCAGACAAAATAAGCTTTAAGGAAAGAAGCATTATTAAATTAGAGGGCGTATTTCAGAAAGAGAAACGTGCCATCAATCAGGGAGGTATAATAATTCTAAATGTGCAAGCACTAGTAACACAGAGCACGCACACATACACATACATACATATACATATATATGTAATTGACAGAACCAAAAGGAGAAATTGACAAATAATCATTGTGGAAATTTTAACACTCCTCTCTCAGTAACTGGTAGAAGTAGCCCGAAGGGGAAAAAAAAAAAATCAGTAACAGTATGGGAGATTTGAACAACGTGATGAGCAGAATTGACCTAATCAGTGCTTTCTTAGCTCAACAACTGCAGAATGTACATTCTTTTCAGGAAAATCTAGAAAGTTTACCAAAACTGATTATGTACTGGACCATAAAGAAAGTTGTAATAGACTTAAGAATGAAATGGCACAGAACTTCAGAACACTGTAGAGAAGAACATTCCTAAGTCACAGGGAGACTTAATAACAACAACAAAAAGAAGATCCCTGAGCATTTGGACATTAAGCGACGTATGTCTAAATAACCCATGGATTTAAGAAGAAAGCATATTTATAATGAAAATTATAAATATTTTGAAAAGAGTTATAATTTAAAATGTATTGACACTTGTGAATGCACAAAGCCGTGTTTAAAGGAAAATATACCGTTTTAAATGTTTATATTAGCTAAAAAAATCTGTGATCTGAGCTGATACACAAAAGTTAGAGAAATCACAGAAAATTAAAGCAGAAGGAAGGAAGCAGGGAAAAGGGAGTAACAAATACAAGAGCGGAAATCAATGTGATAGAAAACAATTTTCACAGGGTCAAAAAGCCGAAAGAAGGGTCTTTAGAAAAAACTAATCATGTTGATAACTCCTAGGGTGAGACTGAAGAAAAAGAGAGAAGGCAGAGATAAACAATGTTAGGAATTTTTAAAAGGAAATTGTAACATTCTACAGAGAAAAAAAAACAAAAGATGAAAAAGAACACTATGGACAACCTTATGCCAAAATTTTAGGAAATTTACATGAAATGAATATTCCCAGAGAAACCTTACTTAGCAAAAAAGACACACACAAAAATGGAAAATCTCTATTGTCTTACAACCACTAAAGATTGAACCTCTAATTCAAACCTCGCTTCAAAGAAAGTATCAGCCTTGGATGGTTTCACCAGTGAATTCTTTCAAACCTCTTAGGAATAAGGAATACCAATCTAGCACAGTCTTTTCCAGAGAATAGAAAAAGAGGAAACACATCCCATCTTACCACCAAAACCTGAGTGAGATCGAGCATCTTTTCATATGTTTAAGGGCCATTTGTTTTCCTTTGCTGTGAATATGTGAAAGAAAATATTGGCCAATATCTCTTATGAACAGAGATGGAAAAATCCTAAGCGACATATTGGAATCTGAAAATGAAATTCAGAAAGAGGTAATATAGCTATCATGACCAAGTTGGATTTATTCTAGCAATTAAAGGAAAATCAATGTAATTACCTGCGTTAGTAAAATAAGGGAGAAAAATCATATGGTTATCTTCATAATGCAGAAATAGTATATGATTAAATTTAACACCTACTTAAAATAAAAACTCTTAGTAAAGTTAAGAATAGTAAGTGTATTAATGGTCTCTTACTGTAAACAAATTACTCCAAAACTTTGTGCCTCAAGAGAAGACAAGCCAACGCTTACTATCCTTACATTTTCTACGGATCGGGAATTTGGGAACAGCTTAGGTTAGAATACGCCCTCTGGATCTTTCATGGGGTCTTAATATGTTGGCCGGGCCTGCAGTCATATTGAAGAATAGCAGAATATGGCACCCCAAAATAAGACTAGGAGATCACGACAGGCACCCCAAAATATGCTGCTTTGGTAGAGTGATTACTTTGAGCTCTAGGCACTTGAAAAATAGCAAATGAAAGGAGAGGCTTTCTCTGAACTTGCCTTCATTGCCTCAAGACAGATCCTCCAAAAGGAAC
The DNA here is from genome assembly GCA_028534135.1 of Potos flavus. Taxonomy (NCBI): domain Eukaryota; kingdom Metazoa; phylum Chordata; class Mammalia; order Carnivora; family Procyonidae; genus Potos; species Potos flavus. The sequence goes on along the minus strand of CM052899.1, from coordinate 14,529,804 downwards.
TCACCTGTTGTAAATCCCTTCCCAGGGAGTATCACCAACCAGGCGGGGTTGGCTCCTGCCACAGGAGAGGAGACTAGAAGTCCACACCACACCCAGACACACTTTTCCACAAACTATCATGCCTCCCATTTATTATTCAAAGG
>CM052899.1:14469232-14529161 GCA_028534135.1 Potos flavus | reverse complement strand
GTCATTTAGAATAGTTTTTAAAAAATCAGCCACTTAGGAATAAATCTAGGGAAGCTGTGTAAGACAGCTACACAGAAAACTATACAACATTATTGAGAGAAGTTAAGGAAATATAAGAAAACTTGAATACATGGGGCGAAGACCCAATCTTATAAAGATGTCAATTCTCCCTGAATTGATACCTAGATTTAGTGCAATCCCAGCATCCTTCTTTTGTATGTGACAGAATCACAGGTTGATTCTAAAATTATGTGGAAACGCAAAGGGACGAGAATAGCCAAATCATCTTGAAAAATGAGGTTGGAAAATGTAGACTACTGATATCGAGACTTTATTTAGCTACAGCAATTAATACAGCAAGTAATTGGTGTAATGATAAATAGGTTAAAATGATGAACAGAGTCCAGAAACATGGCAGAATGTCTTCAGGACTCTGAAGTAAGCAAAGAGTTCTTAAACAAGACACAAACCAAATATTAACTGTCAATCGTATTCATCACAGAGGCCTCTATGTGAGGGAAGGGCCGCTAGCTAACATCACTGGGGAGAAGGTATTTGCCACATAAGTAACTGACAAATGACTCACATCCAGAACATACAAATTATTGCTTACATGTCAGTTACAAAAGACAGATAACACAGTAAACAAATGAGCAACGGACCTGAAAAGGCACTTTATAAAAAAGAATATCCAAAATAATACATAATTACTAACATTTATATTCAGAATGTAAACCATATATAATCAGAATATATATGAAAAGCGTCTAGCCTCATGACTTACCAATAGTCACCAGGAAAATGCTCGTAATGCTTTTTTTTAAGATATTGGCCCGGGTGGTGGTTATGTAGGTATGCTCACTTTGTGACAACTTGTAAAGGTGTGTACTTAGAAAGTATGCACTTTTCTGTAGATTTGTTATACTTTGATGAAAATATTAATTTTCTTTTTTTTCTTTTAAAGCGGCTTTCGGTGGCCTTTGATCCTTTCCAGGACAAGAAGTGAAGGGATCTCAGGCTATCCAGCCACCCGTGTTTACTCACCTGTCTGACGCAGGAATGCAGACAAGGAATGCTACCAGCGTCCTTGCTTTCTCTTGGTCTGTTTCTGACTGCTCTTATGCAGATACGCGGCATCCATGGGCCAGAAACCTTCCCAGATTCTCAGAAGAGTGGTCTACAACTGGGAGCCCACAGGAAGCTCAGCGGACTGCCGATGTTAGCAGGAATCCTTGTTGCTTACATAGTGATGCAGGAAGACTGGCGTTTAGTTCAGGGAGGACCGGATTGATTTCATTTTTTCAGGCTTTGTTGATTGCATTTCCATGTCTCCACCTCGCAGTGGTGGTTCTAAAAGTTCTGGGGTCTTGGACATCTTTGAAAATCTGATGAGCTCTCGGCACCCTTTCCCCGAGGCAAAAGGGCACATGGGTGCTTTCAAAACAAAACTTCGGGGCAGTTTGTTGGATGGGGGTGAGGGGGAGTGGGGGTGGGGACAGACCCCAGGAAGTTAAAAAGTAGAGGATTAGCGTAATTGGTTTCTCCGCTAATCAAAGAACTCCTTGGGATTATTATTGAAATTCCCTCCATCACTTTTTTTTTTAAACCTTTTAGGTTGTAAATGAGGCACTTACAGATCAAGCTAGGCAGCACAATGTAGGCTTGGGGGTAAATGGAGGGACCACAAGCTCTCGTGTCATCAAAATACAAACACAGAGCCCTGGGTGTGTCCTGCTGATGCTTTTAGAGAAGAGAGAAAATTGCTACTTCGGGCTGTAGGAAGTGCATTTTCATTCATCAAAAAACGGAAACAAAGAGAGCGACCCGAGGCTTTTGGGGTGGGGGTGGGGGTGGGGTGTTGGTCTCCCAAAACCCGGTAGCTTTCTCAGGGGATGCTCTTTCTCAATAGGAAGTGGGAGGAGCACGTCAGAACTCAGGTCTCCCCCTCTACAAACCCCGCTGCAAGCTGGCCCTCTGGAGATCTGCGCGGGCCTTCCAGAACGCGAGCTACCTGACCAAAGGCGCGGGGCTCCGGCCTGGACGCACGAAGCCCCGTGAGCTGAGATCCCTTCTGCTCTGTCCTAAACCCTGGCGAGCAAAGGGTAGGCAAGGAGGGATTCATTTGTGTGGCAAATTCGTACTTAAATTTAAGAACCAGTCTGTTTTTCAGATTTTATCCCATATAGCTAAAAAGGAATTTTAGGATGGGGGTGGGGGTGGGGTAAATACTTAAAAAATAAGTAAAATAACAACACAGTCATTCCATTGATCTTCCTTCCTGGTAAAAGATAAACTGAGACATATTAAACATTTTTGGAGCGTATCTGAAGGAACATGAAATCGAATTGGGCAGTGCCAACCGGAGGTGGTTAGGAGCACCTCGCAGGCAGGAGGGGGGGCAAGACGGTCGTAGAGAAGATGGGAAGCCACGCAAGGAAATTATTTGATTCGCTACAGCTTCATCAGTTGCCTTATTTGGAAAAAGCCCCGTGGGCTGTTTGTCCTGGGTTGTCCTTAGATTTAGATTTCTTAACCTTGAGACGTTTACAGGCTTGGGTTTTAGTTGGTTTACATAGGCTGGTGAGGTATAAGAACCGCCTCCATCTAATGGTTTCCCTGTTTAATTAATCTAATGCTCTGTTCTGGGTATTTAATGCATGAAGGCTTTGGAAAATGATTTACTTTTTCTTTTTTTAAGATTTTATTTATTCAATTGAGAGAAAGAGAGACGGAGAGAGCACAAGCAGGGGGAGAGGCAGAGGGAGAGGGAGAAGCAGACTCCCCGCTGACCTAGGTTAGGAGCTGGACATGGGGCTCGATCCCAGGACGTGGGATCATGACCTGAGCTGCAGGCAGACGCTCAACCATCCTAGCCACCCAGGCGCCCCTAGAAAATGCTTTTCCTCACCTCCCTGTTGGGAGAGGGAATTACAAGCCTACTTCTAGTATCTCGAAGTACCACCTTTAACGAAGTACCACCTTTATAAAATACCCGGAGAGAGTCAGCCATGAAGCAAAATGATAGCTCTTGATGCCTGTGAACCAAATGGGTTAGAGCATGTTTGCTTTCAAGTAGTGTCTGTAATTAGAAGCTGATTCCGCGCTCCCCCTCCCCCCCACACCTTCACACACCCCTCCACCCCCACCCCCAGCACAGTAAAGGGGCATTTGGGCAATTTAGACACTAATCAAGCAGCTCATTCAGGATGATTCCGGTTTGTTTAGCCTTTCTTCCTGATTCCATAACCTGAATATTGGTCTGTGTTTGCACGTTTTAAAATCTAGAGAATCTTGAAACCCCAAGACATCCTTCTAAATTTAGTTTGGGCTTGAAAACACTTGAAGAAAATGCGGTTTTAAAAAAATGTATATTTTTAGAGTTGGTCATCTATTCTTAGAATTTGAGATAGGCAAACACACAGTCCCTGTTCCTATTTGCATTTTATGACCTGAATAATACACTTTGCATGAGGTCTCAGATACATAGGAAGTGGCTGACAAAGATTATGAAAATCAATGGTAATAACAACCAGAACAAGATCCTTAAACATCCAAAAAAAAAAAAAAAAAATCCATCAGAATGACTTAGAGACTTTTAATGATACCGGACGGGTAGTTTTCATTTTTAGAGAAATAAAAAATTTTTTCTTCTAGTGGTAAATAACATGAGCTGGATAGATGCAAATTTAGACATTCCAGGAATGCAAATGACCTCATCCTTAGTAAGGAACTCATTCGTTGACTTAAAAAAGTTATTTTCTCTGTGTCTGTAAAGGAAAGTCCAAAAAGAATCTATGACATAGTGAAAGCTCTCTTTTTAGGCATTTTGGAGTTCAGCAGTAACTGTATTACTATCAAAAGTGCTTTGTAAAACCGAGCGCAGGCAGGGCCGCAGCCCATGGGCCCAGAAGGGAAATGTTTGCCTTAGAAGGTCCTTTGCTAGATGACGTTTTAGGCTGGTGCAGACACATTTCTCACTTGTGGCACAAATCCTTATCTCCAGGTTAATGTGTAATGTAGCATGGAGGTTACAAGAAAAAGGGCAAGAAAATTCTGGGTCCAGGGCTATTTCCGGGGTATGATACTGTGGGGGAGGAAACAAAAAATATTTTTCTTACACCCCTCTGAGGTTCTCAGGCCATAGCCCTGTAATTAGACTAACAAATAACAAGATTAACAAGAGAAAAACAAACCGAAGCTTATTAACGTGGACATTGATCACGTACATGGGAGCGCCCAGTGATGAGTAACTCGGAGGGATGGTTAGAATCCTGCTAAGACAGCATCTGCACGAAAGAACAATGGAGTTTTTGAGAAGTGACAAGACCAAAGAAAAGGACTTTACGTTTCTTTAGGGTGGCAAGTTGTGGCAAGAAGAATACATAAGGCAACTAAGGGTAGATAAAGATTAGTTTGAGCAAAATTTGTTTTGCTGTCTCTGGGAGGATCGGGGTCTTGAGCTGTCTCTGGTGATTAATTTCTGTCCTTCCTGGCAGAGAGAGGAGACCACTCTAAGTTTCTGTCCTGCTTTTAGGGGGCCAGGGGACAAGCTCCCTGTGAGCTTTTCTTGTTTCCAGTTAAAAGGAAATTACATTTTAATCCCCAATCATATGCTGACCTACAGTGTGACCTCGGGCAGGTCCGTGAAGCTCTCAGAAGCTTAGTTTCCTCATCTGTAAAACTAGGATGTAAATAATGTTGACATTATTAGCAAATGACAACTCAGCGGGATAATATCTGTGAAAATCCTTCCTAGACCGTAAATGTTGTGCAAGTGATTTTTATTTATTTTTATTTATTGATATACATAAAATCTATATTTTTATTTATTTCTATTTATAGAAATAAATATAAATACTGATTTTTATTTATTTATATTTTTGTAGGGAGATGACAGAAAGTTGAAGAGATGCCTACGGATAGATTTTCACATGCTGTGTGTGTGCACGTGTACATGCCCCTCTGTTCACGAGCTTGTGAATTACACACCAAAGAAATTAAATGAGATCATTCGTTGTGTATAATTTTTATTTGTAAATAATTAAAAGTAGTCACTTTAGTTTTAGAATCACTGGTCTCTATTCTTTCTGGCTGTAATTAGATTGTAGGGCCAGATGTCCCTTCAAATTATAGTTAGGAATGTGCATTTGTATACAAATAAGTATATAACGACACTAAAGGTATTTTTAGCATTATGGGAACATCCTTTCTTGCTAGCCCTTTTCTCTGTTATTGCCCACTCCCTCCAAACCCAAGCCTCGGATAACTGCCCTTCTTCTTCTGGGATCAATGCATGATACTGATTCCAAGGGGAAAAATCTTGATCTGAACCACCATAGAGTAAAAAATAATCCAAGCGTGGCTTCCATTTTTAGTTACTTTTAGCTTGTACATTTGGATGAATCATTTCACCTACGTTTAACCCCATGAAAGTTTGTCAAAGAATATTTTCTTTTTGTTTATAAAAGACATAACTGAGCGTTCTTAGAAAATCTACTTTGGACCATTGCCCAGCTACATTTCACATTGCCGCTTGAAAGAAGAATTCCTCTTCTCACATGGCCTGATGTATTCAAGGCATCTGGAGGAGATACTGGGTTTTGGAAGCTCTATGATCCTTCAATATTCACATACAATAGCTTGTGTTCCTTATTTGTGCCCAATAAATTTAGAAAGCTAGAGAAATTCATAGGTTCTATAATCTGGCACTGGCGCACTGATGAGCCAGCTTACCCCCACTGCCTCCTGTATGCCCGGTTAGCCCTGATTTGTGGTGGATGTCTATTTCTCTGGTACAAATACTTCCACCATGGCCAATTTCAAGCTAATATCAAGTTAACAAAGGACTCTCCAGAGCAAGTAGGAGCTGGCTTCACCACACCACCAAGATTGTAACATTTAGTAAGACATGACTTTCTACAAGGGAAGGCCAGGGGAAGAGGAATGGGGACAGTGGCTGGTTTTGGTCTGAGCTCCTTGGCATATGGTTGATGCATTGGAAAGATGGAAGAGTCACTCTTCACAATCGTTAGTTCAGGGAAAGTCAGCGTAGGACACTCTCTCCAACTTTCCCATTATTGTTTCCTCCTCATCATGTCTTTTCTAACTTTAAGAACCTCTAAGAAAGAACTGTTTATTAGAAATGATAATACAGGCGTGGTTTACCTTTTAAAAAAGTAGACTACTTAATACATAGAAGTATATGAAAATACAACTCCTCAAAATTCGTGTGATGCAGCAAGAGCAGTGATTAGAGGGAACTGAATAACGTTGAATGCATATGTTGGAAAAGAAGAAAGATTAAAAAAATCAATAATATAAACTTCCAACTAAGGAAACTAAGAAAAAGAAGAAGAAATTAAATCCAATGTAAGCAGAAGAAAAGAAATCATAGGAATTATAGCAGCGATCAGTGAAATTGAAAGCAGAAACTCAATAGAGAATATAAACAAAACCATAAGCTGGTTCTTGGAAAAGACTAGTAAAATCGATAAACTTCTAGCTGGACTAACCAAGAAGAAAAGAAGATACAAATTACTAATGCCAGAAATGAAAAAGGGGCTATCACTACTGATCCTCTGGACAGTAAAAGAACAAGAAAGGAATATAATGAACAACCACGTGCCTCAAAATTTGGTAACTGCAATGAAACATAGTCATTCTTTGAAAGACACAAGTACCAAAACTCACACAAAGAGGAATAAGCTGAATAAGCCTACAACAATGAAAGAAATTGAACCAATAATTAATAACTTTCCAAAATGGAAAAGATAAGGCCTAAATGGCTTCATTGGTAAATTTATTCAAAAACAAAAACAAACAAACAAAAAAAGGTACTAAGTCCCTACAGTCTTTTCCAGAAAATAGAAGTAGAGGGCATACTTTGTAATTCATTGAGGAAGTAGTCCCCTAATATCAAAACCAGACAAAGACATTACATCATGAATATTGATGAAAAACTTCAACGAAATATTAGCAAATCAAATCCAACATAAAAAGATAAATAAAAACAAATACCAAGAGTTCTTCATCATGACCACGTGGGATTTATCCCAAGTATGTAAGGCTAGTTCAACATTCAAAAGTCAATTATTAAAATCTTTTACATCAACAGGCTAAAGAAAAAAAATCATAAGATGATATCAATAGATGCAGAAAAAGCATTTAACAAAATCCAATACGCATTCACGATAAAAACTCTCTGAAAACTAGGAATAGGGAAACTTCCTTAACTTGAGAAAGAACATCTACAAAAAAACATACAGCTAACATCATGCTTAAAGGTGAGATACTAGATATTTTCCCTGAAGATCATAAATAAGGAAAGGATGTCTCCTTTCGCCATTCATGTCCACCATAATACAGAGAGTATAGAGAACCACTGGAACTCCCATTCTTTGTAGGAATGCAAAATGGCACAGTCACTTTGGAAGACAGTTGAAAAGTTTCTTACAAAGCTAAACATAGTCGTACCGTAGGATCTAGCAATCCTAGGTATTTTCTCAAATGAGCTGAAAATTTATGTCTACAAAAAACCTGCACATGAATGTTATAGCATCTTTATTCATAATTTCCAAAACTTGAAAGCAATCAAGATGTCCTTCAACGAGTGAATGGATAAACAAACTGTGGTACATCCACGCAACCGAATATTATTATTCAGTGATAGAAAGAAAGAAGCTATCAAGCCATGAAAAGACATGGAGAAATCTTGAATGCATATTGCTAAGTGAAAGAAACCAGTCTGAAAAGGCTGCGTATTGTATGATTCCAACTAGATGACATTCTGGAAAAGGCAAAACTACATAGACAATAAAAAGATCAGGGGTTGCCAGGTGTTTCGGGAGGACAAAGGTAGGGGTGAATAGGTAAAGCATAGGAGATTTTTAGGGCACTGAAATATATTCTGTATAATACTGTAATGGTAGATCTAGAATATTATGCATTTGTCAAAACCTATGGAACTGTACAATATTAAGAGTGAACACTAATAAAAACAATGGGCTTTAGTTAATAATAATGTATCGATATTGGTTTATCAATTGTAGCAAATTACTACACTAAAGCAAAATATTAATAAGGGAAACTGTGTGTGTGGTGGGGCAGAAAGGTATACGGAACGCTCTGTACTTTCTGCTCAAATTTTCTGTAAACTTGAAACTGTTCTAAAAAAGTAAAAGCTACTAATTTAAAAATATAGAGAGTAGACTAACAGGTAGAGGTGTCTTTTTTCTCCTAGAGTAGAGACTGGCAAACTTTTTCTGTGCAAGATCACATGGTAAATATTTTAGGTTTTTTGGCCATTTAGGTCTCTACCATCTTCTCTCCTCTTCCTCTTTGTTCTCAAACCTTAAAAAATATAAAAACCATTCTTAGTTTGCAACCTGGATTGGGCCCAAGGACCATTGTTTACTGATCTCTGCCCTAGAACACTTTTCCTCTTTCCTTATCTGTATGCTCATGTACATTTGAAGTGGAAACTTGTGATATTTAAATCCTCTCCCTGTGATTTCCCCTAATATTTGCCGGGCTTTTAAACAGGTTGATTTTGAAAGCTGGGTAAGAAAAGCGAAGAGTCAAGAATGAAATCATTGGCTGGAAGTAAAAGAGAGAGTTCTCAGGTTAGATACTTTTCTTCTCGGGTTAGATACAATTCCTCTTACTAAGAGTTGGGATATTCATCAAGAGAGGAAATCTGCTACAGGTATTGGACTGTCCTGAGAATGTTTTACTCAAAACGTTTACATTAAAGTTATTTTATTTATTTTTAAAGGTTTTATTTATTTATTTGAGAGAAAAAGAGCACAGGCATGTGAGCAGGGGCGGGGGAGGGGAAGAAGGCTCCCCGCCGAGCACGATGCCCAATATGGGGCTTCATCCCACAGCCCTGAGACCCTGACCTGAGCTGAAATCAAGAGTCAGATGCTAAACAGATTGAGCCATCCAGGCACCGCTTCATTAAAATTATTTTAATAGAAGCTCTATGAAAGCATGATTAAAGAATAATTTAGTAAAAATTGTGAAAATGTAATTTCATAATCCTAAAAAAGTTTGTTTTGCATATTAATTTCTAATTGCATACATTGGCTTATTTTTTACGGTATGCATATCTCTTTGTGCTTTGTTAATTTTTTTAAAAGATTTTATTTTTAAGTAATTTCTATGCCCAACGTAGGGCTCAAACCCACAATCCTGAGATCAAGATTTGCATGCTCCATGGACCCAGCCAGCCAGGTGCCCTATATTTTGTTAATTTTTGTTAGTTTATGATACAAAGTGTTTCAAATTTTTAAGTAGTCTTTAAAATTATTTTCTTTAATAATACATATGATTCCATCACATTCATATACCATAATATATTAAACAGTTCCCCTAGCTTGGAAATTACTTATGCTGCCATGAACATTTTCATACCTATATCTTTTTGCTTGGCTGAAATTAGTTTCCTATGATAAATTGCTGGAAGTAGAACATCCATATTAAACATGATGATTACACTTATGGTTCATGCTCTATTTTCCATATCTCTTAAGGGATAATCTATGTGTTTTTTTGCTAAAAAATTGAGGATTAAATTTAGGGAAATGATTTGAATGTGAATTTAAGTATTAGCTTTGAGGATCACTTGTGATAATTTAATGAGTATTTGTTGTATACCAAAGATAAATTAACACTTGATTAATGCCCTTGTAATATTTACTGTTTAGTAGGAGAATAGAACCAGGACAAGTTTTTGAAATTTAAAGTGGTACCAGAAAACTTAGTAATTAAGATAAACAATATTTTAATGTAATATAAAAAAATCAGTTTGGCAAACCACGGCCCATGGCCAGCTGCCTGTTTTTGTAAATAAAGTTTTATTGAAATGAGAGCCAAGATTAGGGCAGGGCAAGTGAGGCAAGGTTGTACAAGTGCAGACTGGATCTTACTCTTCTTCAAACTTGCGATATTTTGTTCATCATGGATTTTTTTGCATTAAATTTGTTTTCCTAACTATGGCATTGAAACATTTTTTTTTTATCTTGAACATCGAGTTTTTTGGTATTGTCCTAAATTGTGTTCCCAAGGCAATTGCCTCACTCCTTTTACCGTACGCCTGTTCTTGTTGGGGTGATCCATTACATACTTCATTGGAAGTATAGTGAAAGACAGTGGGTACTATGAAGTGTGTGTGTGTGTGTGTGTGTGTGTGTGTGTGTGTGTGTGTGTGTGTTTTCCGGTGGTGATGTTTTGTGATTCATCAGCCACAAGGCCCATGGTGCTAAGCAGCTTGGAACGTGAGACCCACTCGTGAGCATCTTGTATTGGCTGAAATCGTTGCGGAAGACTCCGGTTCACTCCCAGCCTAGCCGGCTGCAAACGTGCTTACATCTGTGTAGGATCATTTATATAGACTGAAAATCTAGGGCAACCATAGCCACTTAGTAAGGCCCATGTGTCCTTTTTGATTGACTAGTTTGTATAATCTTTATTGTTCCTTAATGCATTAAACATATTATTATGCTCTTTTAAAAGAAATGTAATAGCGAGAACAATTCATGTGGAGTGTGTTTTAAAAGCTAGGTCAGTACGGTGCTTGTAAGGCTTATCCTGTGGAAGATTACTGCCTGCCAAAGCATAATCAGAAAATCCTTCCTCTTGCCTAAAAGTTGGTTTAAGAAATGGTTTCCAAGTTTGCTGGAAAAATGAACAATTTTTCTCAAAGCCCAAATATAGCAGACTCTAGGTCGGGTCAGAAATATCGGTTTCTTCCTTAAACGTATGTCCCTTTCTAAAGCTCACTGAATTTACGGTAAAATCAATTTCAGGAAATACTGAAAAATAAATTGTAAGTACAGCTACGGTTCCATATTTTTGGACATTCGACGGATTATAAGACTATAAATACCTAGGATGTTATAGGAAGACCTAGACTTCAGGGCTAGCCAAACCTTTAAGGTCAGTGTTCTGGAACTAAAAAGATACTTACTATTATCTAGTAGCCTTAAGGGGGTTCTTGCAATTCTCTAATTCAATAATTGTATGAAATTTGGGCAGTGCGTAAACTTTGTCTGAGGAACAAAACTTGACAGAGAGGCAGAACATTCTGGTAGTCATTAAAATGGATCGTTATGAACGAAGAAACATCCTGTGTTTGAATAGATGTAGAAGCAAGTCATTTCGGAACTGTTTTGAGGTTTTGTTGTATTTATATTATACCTAATGGTACTCCTCCCCTTGGAAAAAAAAAAACTTCCCCCATCAGATTCCTGTGTGCTGTCTCCTGGCTCAGAGCAGCTTGACATGGGTGGATAGGGTTGAATTCGAAAGTCAGTGGAAGGAGAGTCAGCCTGCCCCTCCCCAGACAGGAAACCGAGAGCCGATTAAAGATGCGCTGGTCTCTGCAGCGGGCTTCCCCTAGGCAATGAAAACAAATAGGACATATAATTAATATTCTTCCTGCATGTCGTGGAAGGCCTTGAGGCAGAACATCAGTGAGCATTTTGCTATCTATATTCAGGCTACATTTTGATGCATGATATTTGGGGACAGTGGGGGAGACTTGCCTAATCTGGGATCATCCGTAAACAAATGTCAGTTTGCTAAATTGGAAGAGAGCCAGCTGGGGGCTGCACGGTAGTCAGGGCCAACCTGCTCAACCTCAGAGTTGCACAGCAAGGAAGAGGGGTGGCGATTGGTGGTGGAGAGCGGGGAGGGGTTGCGAAGGGGTCGGAGCCTGCCCACTGTCTACTCTGGTCAGTTTCAAATCAGTTCCTCAGTGCATCTGCAGCACTTACTGCATGCCACGGGCTTTGGGAGTACCAGGATACAGAGATAAAAGGCACATGATCGCTGATCCGTGCCTAGTCTAACGGACGCAGGTAAGAGGAAGATTTCTCAGAGATTAATCACAGCAGAATGCGGAAGCCCCATCACCAAACTCCAGCTGCAGAGTCGTTCCCCACTTGCCCAAGGCACAATGACTCACAGGATTCAAGAAGTTTGTGGGTGAAGAGTGAAGTCCCCTGCCTTCTTATCATGTGTACTTTATAAATGCAACGAGGAAGGCACGCGGTGTGATTTACGCCAAAGTCTCAGTTAGTCACTATGGGCAACAATTCCCTGAGGCCAGGCGTGTTCATTAGTGGGGGAAGAAACCAAGACATGGGGCCAGTGGCTGGTGTCCATGTTCACCCACCCTGTGCCCCCCCACCCCAAAGCAGTTCTTTTTTCTCATACGATGCTAAAATTTAGCCTGGGCTGAATGTTCAGCCCTATTTACATTTTATGAGAAAGCTAGATTAGCAGAAAGGGATAAAACTCTGCGCAGAGTTTCTCCATTAATGTGACTGATAGGATCAAGTAGCAGGCTAAACAGTGCTTTGCAGTTAGAACTGGGAAGCTGGTTTCCATGGTTGACTGGCTGAGACTGTAGGGCTAGTCGAACCTTGTCGCTCTCCCTTTGCATCGTAAGGCAAAAAAACAGTAATGAAGAACAGCACCCAGAAATCTCATGAGTCCTGTCTCAGCACATGGGGAAAGAGGTTTAAGTCTCCCTTTGGCTCATCAGAGGTTGCTTGAGAATTCTGCTCTGTCTAGGTCTGTCGTAGGAGATGGTGCCCATTTGATTTCAAGGGCACTGGGAGTCAAGAACGTGTATGTTCGTGTGTGTTTATTGGTAGTGTCCATGATGGTCGTCCTGGTAGGTGATGCTTGATGAGGTCCCTCATCTTCTGAAAGGAGTCCTTCCATAGACTTAAGTTCCTTCTAAAGGTTTTATTTCTTTATTTGACAGAGAGAGGCACAGTGAGAGAGGAAACACAAGCAGGGGGAGTGGGAGAGGGAGAAGCAGGCTTCCCGCTGAGCAGAGAGCCCGATGTGGGGCTCGATCCCAGGACCCTGGGATCATGACCTGAGCCGAAGGCAGATGCTTAACGACTGAGCCACCCAGGCGCCCCGACTTAAGTTCCTTCTAGCTCGAAAATTCTGTGAGCCTCTGATTTTATATTGTTTCCATAATAGGCTCAGCTTTTTTTTCCTTCAGGTGTGGGGAAAGGGGGAGGAGGGAGTAGATTTCGATCATCTATCACCAGGAAGTTTATCAAGAAGAGAGATAAACACACAGGCAACAACAATACAAATCGGTCTATAATTAAGTTGGAAATTACTTAGAAGGCTGAAGAAATCCAAAGGGCAGCGTATCCGTGGGATCTGGGAGTGACTAGGGGACGCTCTGTGGAAGACAGTGTCATGGAGGACCCTTATCGGGGCAGAACTTGACAAATGAAGATGTGTGCATTCCAAATAAATAAATATATAGTACCTGAAAACACAGAACTATGTGCATAATATTTACAGATACTCATTTAGTTGTGTGGCTGTTATCCCTTACCGGTATATCTTTATAAGGAGATGCAAATGGTGTATCAGTGGTAGATTCTTCTTTCTGGCCCGCTTTGGTTCAAGGCATGGATGAAACAGTGTGTGACGAGATGTTTCCAAGAAGCGCACAAACCACGTCCTAAAATATGGTGAGTGCCTGAGGTGTGTTTGGTGCAGACCTGGTTGGTTCGCTTTAGGAGCTGAAATAGTACAAAACTTCTTAAACCTGCTAAGGAAAATTCGAAGACTCTGGCGTGAAATGTTTCCCGTTGAGAATATCTTTTGTCTCCACCACCTGCCCCACTGCATGACTTTTCTGCAGGACCCCTAGGCTCTCAAACTCAAGCCTACCTGGGACGGGTAATTTGGGAAAGGCTTTCATGTACCATTTGTTTCGACCCCATGGCTCTTCCTCAGAAGAGATCCATGTATTTTCTTTTTTTCTTTTTTTAATTTACTTTTAAATGATCTCTACATGCAATGTGGGGCTCGAACTCACAACCTCGAGATCAAGAATCACACACTCTTCTGACCCAGCCAGCCAGGTGCCCCCCCACCCAGAGATCCGCCTATTTTCCAGACACAACTTTGACCTCCAATAAATTGTAACATTAAAGCAATGACGGCAGATCAAGAATTAAGGCCCTCATTTTCCAAATGCGAAAGGAATCATATTGTTAATAACAACAGCAAACGCTTGCATAGTCCTGTGTTTGAAGCCTTATCCTAAGATTTGTATATCTCCTAACTTGTTGACTCTTCATGATGATCCGATGAGGCATAGGCTATTATTTTTCTTTGTCCCATTTTGCAGATGAAAACATCGAGGCGTGGAGAGGTGGAGAAGCCTGCACCTGACCCAGATGGCAGAGCTGGAATTTGAATCCAAGCAGTCTAACACTGGAGTCTGTGTTCTGAGTCTCTTTAAACATAATGCATTCTTAACTTCTATTCAAACCAATGCAGGGTTTTTTTTGCCCATCTCTTATATTGTGTGTAGTGGGAGAAGAGGATATTGACCCTGTCATAGGGTAGGGGTGAGCAGCTGCTTTTGTCTCTGTGCCAGGTGCATAATTTCTTGTGCCATCCCACTCGTGTCCTAGCCGACGCTAAGGGTGTCATGCAGGACCTCCAAAGGATACTGGGTAGGTGTGTGGTCCCAGGATCTGGGGTCTGGCAGCAACCAGGTGAGACCTTCCCCAACCGTGAAGCATCAGAGGTCAATTCATGCCCTCCGGGACCTGTTGTTTATTTCAGCGAATCCACCTATCACTTAACCGTCACTGTTGACATCAGGGCACCTTGTCACCCAGTCTCCCCTCTGTGCATTTCCCCCCACTGTTCCCTTACTGTTGAAACTTTAATATAGAAGCAGGTTGATATACTGCTCTTTTGTTTCATACATCACAGGCATTTTCTCCTCGTATTACAAATTATTCATAAATATAATTAAATTTTCTGACAAATGAAAGAATTGCATACCCGTGACAAATATTTCAAACTGTACTGAAAGATATTTTGATGCAATACTGGCATATGTGTGAATGAATCATTTTCGTTGACATAAATAGATCGTATGATATACACTGTTCTGTCCCTTGCTGCCCCCTCTCTCCCTCTTCCCCCATACAGAGAGAAATAGACTAACTTGGAACTAACATTTTCTTGTCATTTTCATCTAATTTCTTCTATTGTTGTTTCTTAATACAAAAGTGATACATGCTTACTGTCCCAGTGGAAATGGTACAAAGATATATCAAACGCAAGCCAGTTATCTCCTTTGGCCCCCTCTCTTCTCCCATCCCCTTGCACCACCAGCACCAACACCTGCTATCTACTTTTTGCGAGTTTCCCTTGCTCATTCAAACAGATGCAAATGCATATTTACATATAGATAGATTCTTTTTTGGTTTGTTTTTACTCAAATATAATTAAAGTAAATGCATTAGTCTGCAACTTGTTTTTTGGTTTCCTTCCCTCGACAATATATCAGGGACATTCCTAACCATTCAAGAGATATGGCTCCATTATATTTTAAATTGTTTTCTAATTGCCCGACCCGCGCCGCACCGCCCCCGTGTGTGTGTGTGTGTGTGTGTGTGTGTGCGCGTGTGCATGTGCGTGCATGCATGTGTGTGTATTTGGTGTCACAATTCTTATTTGCAAGTCAGCTTTGCAGACACCTCTGCCCCCTTGCTAACCAGCCTGCTGATGTGCCTGGAGGTTCCTGGATCCCAAGGCTACCCATCCAGGTGAAAAGGACATTGCCTTCCTGAATATACTTGAGAGACCCAGTCCCACTGGATCCCTGTTCCTTGAGGGACCAATGAAAGGATCCCGTGGTCCATCAGCTTCTGCACTCAGAAAGCCATCGAACGTTTGTTAGGTGAATAATTGGATCCATCTCGCCTGTCCTGAGCTCTTAAACTCACAGGCTTTGAGGGAGAATGTTACGGTTTCAAGACAGCCAATTCATAAAACCCCTTTCTTCCTGTGAGTTCGGTATCCATCAAGAGATCGAAACAGAAGTCAGCTGAAAATAGCCTCCTACTCATAAGCCAGACGGAGCCAGCTTAGAACTAGGGCCACAAGGAGCCTGAATCAATTCCCCCAACCATCCCCAGACCCAGGTGTGCACGTAGTGGGAACTGGCCCGGGTCAAGGTCGCCTCCCCCGGGGTATGCAGCTGCTGACCGAGCATCCTGGGAGGTCAGTGCCCCAGGCAGACCTCTTCTGCGACGGGAGCCAGGGCTGGCCTTTCCTTCCTGCCGGTCTGACCACTCAGAGCAGCCAGGCTTCTTCTTTTTGGTGAGGAGAGGAAATGGGTAGACATTTCCTCCCTCTAATTTCTGGAAGGGAAGAAGCTCTGATTCGAAGGGCTGAGATACCAAGGCGGGGATGGGGAGGGATGTTCCCACAGATCACATGCCGGAGAGTGAGTCACGCCATGGGCGGTAGATTTCTACTTCAATCTGTTGTTCAACAAACATCCGGTCATCATTTTGTTCATCCCAGTGCAGGGACTATGTACTTACCTTGGGATGATGTACGTTTTGGGAGCACCTCTCACAGCCTTGGGGGCAGCTGGACCTCACAGCGGGTCCCCCTCCGTACACACCGAGGTTGCATTGCAAAGACCCACAAGTTCTGGATGACTGATCAACACCCACATTCACAGAAGGATGGGGACAGGGACACGCACACCCAGAGACAGCATCCGCCCACAGCTCCAAATCTGTCAAATGAGGAGGTCGATTGCAACCATCTCCCTAGGGACCCTGTTGTGCCAACCTTCTGGGATTTTGCAGCACTACCTCCCCCGTATCTGCTGAAGACCACCTTGTCCGTAAATAACCTAGAGGAGCTGTGCAATCTTGCTGAATTTCTAAGGGCCGAGAGCACCAGAGAATTCTTCTAGTCACGACGGAAGCCCCGGATTTTGCTTCTCGGCCAAATAGGCAAGATTGGGACCTATCAGGACCTCGAACAATGACACATTCCGTATCTGCACACACCATCTGCCCTCTCGGGAGGACGACCTGGTACCGCCTTTTGAAAATAGTCATCAAAATACAAAATACACATATACCCTTCCGTCCAGCAATTTTACTACAGGAAATTTACCTTGAGAAAGAAATCATACAAATGCGCAAGGATAGCTGTACAAAGATACTTCGGTAGCATTCTTTGCAAGAGCACAAAACTCAAAATAACTTAAATATCTATTAAGAAAAGATGGATTAAATTAAATTAGAATGGGCTAACCATGTAGCCCTTAAAAAAGATAATAAGGAAAATAAGCCTCTGCCTTAGCGTCTTAGCTCTCTTGTCCCAGAATGTAGGGCAGGGCTCTGCGGAGTCAGCGGAAGGGAATCACGCTAAGTGTAGATCATTAAGGCAACACCACGTTGTCAAAGGACTTCAGGGCCATCTTCGGCGTCACTGATAGATACGGGTCCGCACCAGGGTGCCTAGAATTTGGGTGAACTAGAGGCCAGAGCAGACGCCTAATAATGAGCCCACATTTACACAAAAATGCTGCTTATTTGAATGAGATTAAAAAAAAAAAAGCATGCCCACCCTACATCCCACAATTTATAAATTCTTCTTGGTAAGATTATTTCTGAGCATCCCTGTCCTGTAGCTAACTGCATTTTCCATGGTGCCTGTTTGGTTTTTATGATTTACTTCTTTTACAGCTGTATCTAGGCCCAAGCGTGCACAGTGGTTCACAGAGAAATTGTGGGAGTGGTGGAATTGAAAGAGGACCCCAGGACACAGTCCTTGTTTTGTTGCTGGGATCCCTCTCCCCTCCTTAGGCCTGGGGCGGAGTCCCTGCCGGTTGCCAGGTTCCCTGAGTCTAGAGGCTTCCTGGAGCTCTCCTCCTGCAGTTTGGTTTCTGTTGATTTCTTGCCAACTTGCTGAACGTGTCTGTAGTTATCTGACCCCTACAAGTGGATACCCAGTCTTTTTCCCTAGGGTTCTTCTATCTGGATGGAACGAGCTAGAAGGGTCTGGAGAACCAACAGGATGTCACCCACTGTCTCTCTCTGAATGAATCTCTGCTCTGCAAAGCTGAGGTCCACCGCCGCCCCAGCGAGGCCCTGGGGACACCCTACGGGAGCGACACAGAAGACCATTAGTTTAGACAACCGGGCGGGGGGGGGGGGGAGAGGGGAGCCATAATGAAGGAGAGGAGACAGAGCTGAAGGCTAAGAGGAGGTAGCAGGCAAACTGCCAAGAGAAAGATGAAAGAATTTCAAGGCAAGCAGATCAAGAGGTGACTCTGCTTCAGCCCTCAGCCGCAGGCCACGTGAATACCTCTGATGGGATCCGCGGGGAGGTTCTGCAGAGTAAGTCTTTGACATTTGGGAAAAATACCAGAGCTCTGGGAATCTTCACACCTCCAGATGCCATCCTAACATATACTTTCTTGCTAGACAGGGGGGTCAGAAGAAAAAGACTCTGGCCCGTGAAGTAGGAAAGCTGGCTACTTAGCTAGGCCCATGCTTTAGCCGAGGGACTGACCTCTTCACAGTCCGCTCAAACATGTGGATTCGAACTGGGGCCTCCCCAGAGTTACAGCGGAGTCTGTCCTGGACGGGGGGTGGGGAGGTGGGGGTGGGGTCATGGGTCCAAAGCTGACGCTGAGAACAGGAGGCATCAGAGTGCCAAGGGTCGAGGGCCCTGCGCGGGAAGGGTGGGGCCATGGCTAAGAGCTCCCCCAGCTTCTTCTTTCCCTTCAAACCTCGTTGACTTCAGTGACTTACCCACAAAAGCAAGTCGGCCGGGCCTTGATGACCAGGGGCTGACTCTGCATTCTTCTCGGTATGTTGAGTCTCTTCCTTGTTCCTTCTTCCTGCTTTCCTTTTCTTTCCCTCCCTCCCTCCCTCCCTTCTTTCCTTCCTTCCTTCCTTCCTTCTTCTCTTTTTTTCCTTTTTAAAGTAGAGAACAGGGCAGGGAGATTAGAGAACAAAGTCTGGCAAAGGAGATTCAAGTTATTTGGTGATAGTAATCGGTGGAAAATTCTGGCTATAAGCCTAGTTATTTAAAATGATGCTTCTAGATTCAAAAATACAATTTTAAAGATGTTTTCATTTTACAGATGGTCAGCCCCAAGCCTTCACGCACAGAAGAAAGAAATGAAGAACCAGGCCAATAGAGAGTCATTGTGGTGGGCAAGGGAAGGGTCTGAGGGCATCCAGGCGGTGATGGGCATGGTGCAGAGTCTGGGTTCGCCTGGTGTCAGAAGCTCTGGGTTTCCTGTTAGCTCTGCCTCTGACCAGTTATGTAATCTTGGGCACATCACTTTGTTCCTTTCCACATCTCAGTATAAAGATGTTCTAGAAGATTCCTTTTAGTTCAAGGAAATATGAATCTACAGTTTTGATTGCCCCTCTATTCAGGAGTTCATTATAGAATGGTGGTTTAAGACAAACTCACTGATCTATAGAGATGAATAAATAGCATGAATTTAATAATGGATAATTGATTCAAATTTAATCAGTGATTTGTCTTCCATTACAACACGTTGCGCACTGAAGTTTTGGTTTTAGCATTAATAAGAATATAAAAAATCTTTTAATTCACTTTTCAAAGTGCTTTCACTTATATAGTTTTTAGAGATACTCTAGTTATAAAGAGGGCATTAAAAGAGGCTGAATTAAGCCATAAATTTGCACCGTATCCTTCCTTGTCTTGGCAACAGAGAGATCCAAGAAATGTTCTTTCTGGGCTCATAAGTTCTTTTCTGGGAGCACGTGGTCACCATAGAATGTGCCCGGTCATCTTGGTCCTATGTCCTGCCCTGAGAGACGAGAGATGGCCCCAGTGACCTCCTCCTCCAGGCAAACCTATTGTCCCCTAGCAGTACCTAGAAGCTTCTACAAGGCATTGGCCTTTAGCCCTAGCCACTTCCTGAGAGGAGTTATTTTTCATAGAAAATGTATCTAGACTGGGTGGAATTCTTAGCAATGATTCTATCACACACTGAATTCTCTCTCCCGTCAATGGCTTTCTGGCCAGTGGTCTCTGTGTACTTGTTTATGAGAATTTGCTAATAGGCCCACGCGTTGTGTTGGGTTGTTTGCCCAGGATGTGGCGTCTGCAGCTGACTTCAGGCCCCGTGTCGGGCATGCAGGGCAGACCAAGCCGTTTCCTCTGGCGCTCTAAGGGTTAGGAACCGCGTCGCGCCCTGCTGAGACAGTCGCTTTCTTCCCTGCGACAGCAAACTTTTTTTATTCCACTGAGTCTGGGTGCGTGGAGAAATTCGAGAACGCCCCAGAGCTATTTGCTTTTATTTTTCTTCTAAAAGAGTTTCATGCACTAAATTCATTAACTTGTAAAAGCTTCATGAGACAAAACTTGGTAAAACAAGCACTCGCATTTACCATCATCATCATTACTATTATTATTATTATTACTATTATTACTCTCATAGACTAGCTAATACTAGTGAGCTGCAGAGCAACTAAATTTGAAGAGAGAACCGGTGGATCTTCTGGTCCACATTCCCACTCCACAGACAGGAGACCAGGGTCGCCTGAGGTCACAGAGTTCCTGAGAGCATAAATGGGATTAGAGCCCAGGTTAAAAATAGCAATTGAGAAATTTTATATCTTTGAAACTGACCAGTACATCCTGGAATTTTTTTTTTTTTTTTTAAGATTTTATTTATTTGAGAGAGAGAGAGAGAGCACGAGAGCCGGGTGAGAGGCAGAGGGAGAAGCAGACTCCCCGCCGAGCAGGGAGCCAATGTGAGGCTAAATCCTGGGACTCTGAGATCATGACTTGAGCTGAAGGCAGATGCTTAACCGACTGAGCCACCCAGGTGCCCCCATCCTGGAAATTTTTGAGACTAATACAGTGGCACGGTAATCCTGGAGCCCTCAGAGAAATTCTGGAGAGGTTCTTTCTCTTTCATTATTCCATTGACCCGTAAGGTCCCATCTACAGGACCCCAAGGAGCCCTATTCTGGCCCGGGTCCCTGCAAAGGCGGCCGGACCAGAGCTGTGTCTTGGGATCGTGCGTAGCTGGGAATCTTTGTTGCCGTTGGGAGAGATATACTGGGCGTGTTTACTGGGAAGCTGGATCCCTCAGCCGGTTGATGGGAAATTAGAAAAAGGTTTTCTAACTTTTCATGGATTCTTCCCTTTTAGGTAACATTATTTTATAGAAGGCACATGTATGTGGTTTATTGGGGGCTACTGTAACAAAGTACCACAAGTAGCTTAAATAACAGAAATGCATTGCTTCACGTTGTGGAAGCTGGACGTTCAAGGTCAAGGTGTTGGCAGAACTAGTTCTCTCTGAGGCCTGGGTGAGGAAAGATTCCCATGCCTCTTGCCTCCTTTCTGATGATTTCCTGGCAGTTTTCAGTGCTTCAGGCTGATAGAAGCATCACCCTGATCTCTGTCTTCATCTTCACATGGTGTCCTTTGTGTGTGTGTGTGTCTGTCTGTCTGTCTTCACATTTTCCCCTTTTTATAAAGACATTAGTCATATTGGATTAAAGGCTACTCCAATGACTTCGTTTTAACTTGGTTTCCTCTGTAACGACTCTGTCTTCCAATCAGGCCCCACTCCGGGGTAATGGGGATTTAGGACTTCAACCTCTGAGTTTGGGAGATGGGCACAATTCAACCCACGAATCAACGGCCCTGAATAATTTAGGCGAGTAGGGATTGCGTCTGTTCCCCGGACCACTGAGGGCCCCCGGGGGTCCAGCATAAAGCAGGGCACATGTTGGAGCCTCAGAAATTTGTTGAACTAATGAACACACTTCGTTATCCTCACCTAATTATACAAGGGGTTTTCAGATTGGCTTTTCAGAAGGTGTTAATTTTCCCTCAAAGATGTTGATCATCCCCGGCGATGAGGCGATTGGAAGGGCTGGGGTCTGTGATCCCCGATCCTCAGTGGGGCCGATTTAATGTCAGAGTGTTCTCACAGGAGCGCTTTCAACTGCTCTTTTGTTACCGGTGTAAAACTGAGCCGCGTCGACTTCCGTCTGTCCTGTCCAGAGCTGGAGGAGGGGGCACCGAGCAGTGGACGGATCTGGAAGCAGGGGCAGTAGGACGAGGACAAAAACGCCCAAATAACAAAGTTGGCAGCCCTCTGTTCCTGTCTTGGAAATCCTATTCTGCCTTTGACTTTTCTGATGATACCAGGACAGGTCAGCCGTGGGACCGCTGTCCAGGCAGACGGAGACGTTCTCACAATGTCACTGGGACTGGGGGAGAGCCGGTTCTGAGCTCACTGCGTCCCATCTGCGGGGATAGTAACTCCTCACAAATTAAAGCTGGACTCCGAGGTCCACGTAGTAAATCCTGTGTCAGTCCTTTATATTTCCCACTAGAATTGGTCATGCACATAAACACCAGATGGAAGAGATTAATGAGACACATTATATTCAAGTAGAATAAATTGGTCTGAAATGTGGGTGCGCTGCTCTCGTTTGGCCGAGTGTGATATCGGCTCCAATGGAAGATTGTGGGGTGCTTCGAGGCTGCCTGGGCATTTGCGGCAAAATCTTCCAGCGCTAGTGCGAGAGGACCGAGTCACGCGGCAGAGCCGTTTACAGAGTCTGCACCCTTTCCACCAAATATTGCAGCATCCGAAGCCTGTCCCTTGAGTTGTTTCCAAAAACGGATGATGTAATCAAAGCAGGAGAGCACAGCACCCAGGATCTAGTCACTTGTTTATTTTCGCGTGTTTGCTCTGTGTTTTTCGAAGTGGGCGACTTGGCTTGGGAGTGTGTGCCTACATGGCCACCTGGGCAAAAACGAGAACAGATTTGGGTCCCCTCGGTTCTTTCTGTTTGATTGGAAATTAGCTTCCTCCTTGGACTCTAATTTGCAATGTTTAATGGAATAGAAATGATCGGAAGCTTGTTGACAGTGCATGGTGGAGAGAAAGCTGTACTTACTGTCACCAACGAGCTCTTTGCCCATTTATCGGCCAGCTCCGTGGATGTAAATAGATCGCTGCGTCTAATCACTTCGACACGGCGCTCCGGGGCTCAGACCGAGACCAAGACTGATGATGCCGAAGACTGCAAGGTGCTCCAAGTTCACCAGTGGGCTGCCGTTGCCTTTCAGGGGACCCGGTTCAGGACCCACAGGGCAGCCACGGCGTCTGGGCCTTTCTGGAAGGGCATGGAAGGCTTGGCTCTGAGCATCCTTATTCAGTGATTCTTTTCATGACGAATCTCGATTGCCAGAGCTGCCTCGCAACGAGGGTGAGGCTGAGAACCAAACAGCATTTGTCTCTCGTCTGAACTTGTACCCTTTGAGGAATACGAAGGGGTCGCTGGCCAGCTGCCACTTTCTAGGGTGACATTCCATGAGCTGCTGGCATGTCCTGCTGCTCGTAAAATGTCAGAAAGTCTTTGACTCCAGGCTAAACATCCCAGGTGCTCCCCTCTGATTTTTTGTTTGTGTGTGTGTGTTTTTCCCTTTCCTAGTTTGTGTCTGTTGACAGATCCTGGCCCCACAGCTTACTAGTCAATCACCTCTTTGTCTGTGGTCCAAGCACGCACGTGGGACTTCCTAAGGAATCCGCCTAACAAGGCTTAAAGTGGGAGTCTTCTTTCTTCCACGTTGGTGCCACATTTCTATAAATAGCCTTTAAGGTCATAGTACGCTTAAACATTTTCATTATGAAATAGTTTAAACATACAAAAAAATACGAGAATAACAAACACTTATGTGCCTACCTCCCAACTCCATTGAAAGCTTTTTTATTTTTTTGCCATAACATCTTAGAACTACACTGGCTATCTTTTGGAACCCCCGTTTCATATCCACCCCCCTTCTCCCTTTGCTTCCTCTCTCACCCTCTCCCTCCCTGGAGGTAACTGTTATCCCAAGTTTGGTAGGTTTCAATTTTATGTGTGGTTTTTTTTACACTATTACTATACACATATGTATTTTTTTTCAAAGAGTTGTGTTTTGCACATTTTAAAACTTCACATACATTTGGTAGGATCCTTTTATAATTTGCTTTTCTAGCTAATATTTTGTTTTGGGGAGAGGGCTCCAGGTTGTGTCATTTTTTATTACCTTGCTGTATAGAATGGCATTTTATGAATATAATGTAATTTATTTATCTTGTCTCCATTTGATTGATATTTATGCTGTTTCCTTTCTTTTTCTTTCCCTTTTGCAAAATGCTGCAATACATTTTCCTGTTGTGCAAATGAAACATTTCTTTCTAGGGCCTGTTTCCTGGTGTGCAAATGAAACATTTCTTTGTAGTACATGTCCCTCGCAGAATTGTGGGATCTACTAACTACAGAATATACACACCTCTGAGTATGTGTGTGAGGTCCTGTTCCTCCACATTCTAACCAAACCTTGGTGTTACCATTTTAACATTTCTTTTTTTTTTTTTTTTAAGATTTTGTTTATTAATAAAAAATTGTTTATTTATTTATTTGACAGAGCGTGCACGCGAGTGGGGCGAGGGGCAGAGGGACAAGCAGACTCCCCGCTGAGCGAGAAGCCTGACTTAGAGCTCCATCCCAGGATCCTGAGATCATAACCTGAGCCAAAGACAGACACTTAACCGACTGAGCCACCCAGACGCCCCTCATATTCACATTTCTTAGGACTAATTTTTTGAGAGCAGTTTTAGGTTTACGACAAAATTGAGAGCAAGGCACAGAGATTTCCCATATATTTCCTGCCCCTATGCATGCATAGCCTTCCCCACTGTCAACATCAATATGGTATATATATATATATATTTTTTTTTTTTTTCCACAAAAGATGAATCTACATTGACATATCATAATCACCCAAATACTTTAGGGTTCACTCGGTGTTGCGCACACTGTGGGGTCTGAACAAATCTGTAAGGAAAAATATCCATGATTATAATATCATACAGCGTATTCACCCTGCCCTAAATATCCCCTGGGCTCTGCCTGTGTGCCTCCCACCCCCTCTTCCCAGCAACCACTGATCTTTATTGTCTCCATAGTTTTGCCTTTTCCAGAATGTCATATAGTTGGAATCGTACAACGTGGAGCCTTCCGGATTGGCTTCTTTCACTTAGTAATAAAACTTTAGGCTTCCTCTTTGTCTTTTCATGGCTTGAGAGCTCAGTTCTTTCATTTTCACATTTTTCACCAATATGAGGGGATCTCACTGTTGCTTTAATTTGCATTCCCCTAATTATCAGTGCTGATGAATGTGTTTTCCATACGTTTATTTTCCATTTTCTTCTTCTGTGGTTTCCCTCTTTCTGTACTTTGCCTCTTTTTCCGTGGATGTGTTTGTCTTCCTCTTAGTCATCTGTAGGAATCCTTTACAGATTTTGAACCTAATCCTCTGTTAGTTTTCAATGTTGTGAATATCTTTTCCCAGACTGTGCCTCGTCTCTAACTTATTATATGTCTTCTGGTGAACAAAAGGATATAAATTTAATGTCATCAAATGTATTATAAAGGCTTGCCCTCTAAAATTTTTTCCTTTTTGCCCTTTTAAGGAAATCTTCCTACTACCCACCAGAGGTCATATATCTATTATTCTATATTTTCTTCATCACATTTTACAGGCTTTCGGACCTTAATGTAGGTTTCTAATTGACCTGGAATTGATCTCTGCATGTGTGTGCGTGTGTGTGTGTGTGTGTGTGTGTGTGCTGTAGGGATTTGATCTGATTGTATTTTCCAGTAGCCCAGAACATTTTTTACACACACCACTTTCCCCTACTGATCCAGCTCCCTTCAACGTGCAAGGATTAGGGACAGTGTTAGCAGAGGCTGGGTGAAACCTGGAGTTGAGCAAGAGGGGTCACCGACAAGAATTACCGTCCTAGACAGATGTAGCCCCGGACAGAGGATTGCCAAAATGCAAGGGAGGAGGGGGAGTAAATACCTCAACCTCTTTTTCTCGGATGTCCCATTGGTCGGACGCCAAAGGAAGTCAGAGGACATCAGCCAGAGGCGTGGGGTGCGTGGGGGTCGCCTCCCCGGGAAGCGGAGCAGGGCAGTGAAGGGCAGCGGACGGATGGGTGTGCAGTGCACGTGGGCACCAGCCAACATCGTCCGCTGCAGTCCGCAGTGCCTCACTCCATCAGTTCTTGTCCCAGGGAATCGCTGCTCAGTTTTGTTACAGTTTTATAACCCGTACCCTGTCCCAGTTCAGTGTGGTGTGAAGAGGAGGTTTTTCAAAACTGGGTAGCAGGTCCAAAGCGAGCCGGGCCAAGAAAGAGCACCATTTCCCCTTTCAGAGAAGATAGGGCGGGGGCGCCTGAGTGGCTCAGTCATTGGGCGTCTGCCTTGGGCTCGGGTCATGATCCCAGGGTCCTGGGATCGAGTCCCACGTCGGGCTCCCTGTTTGAGGGGAGTCTGCTTCTCTCTCTCCCTCTGCTCCTCCCCCTGCTTGTGCTTTCTCTCTGTCAAATTAATAAAATCTTAAAAAAAAAAAATAGGGCAAATAGAGTCTTCAAGACATGCTGTGGCTTCAGATTTCTTGAGAATTTAAGATGGTGGGGACCTGCCCGTATGTCAGAGTAGAGATTTAGAAGCCGGTTGCGAGTATTGCGAGAAAGCCCTGGTGTCCGTCTTTTCACCTTTCCTCTCGGACTATCAGGAGAAAAGTTGTATAATTTCTCATCACAACTAAGTGGTGGGAGACGGCTGGGAGCTCAGTGTTCAGTTGCATCGGCCACTTAATCTCCCTCTTTGGGGCAGGAGACTGGGTCAGTCCATCCGGGGCTAGGACAGAAATACCATAAACCAGGAGGCTTGTAAACAACGAATATTTTCTCACAGCGCCCAGAGGCTGGGAAGTTCAACATCCAGGGGCCAGAAGATGCTGTGTCTGGTGAGCGCTCGGTTCCTCATCTTCTTGCTGCGATGTCACCTGGTGGCAGAGTCTCTCGAGACTGTCTGAGGCTCTGTCCTCGTGACCATCACCTTGAGGGGTGGGTTTCAACATAAGAATTCGGGGAGGGACACAGCTATTTGGACCATCCCAGACACCCATGCCTTCCTCTGTGTCTCAGTGATCCCCAGCCCGGAAGACTCGGTCAAGTCATGACCATGGTCATGGTCATCTGACGAATGGAGGACAGGAGGGACTCTAAGGATTAACTGTTGCCTAAACAGCTTTCACCAAGTGCCCCTTGATGCAGTCCACTCTTTCTTCCCAATTCCAGGGACCCGGTGCTGCCAGTATCCGAGCCTGGGAGGGTGCAGACCTCTTACCAGGCTGGCTCACAGCTCCCCCCACTCCGGCCGAGGACTGGGCTGCGGCCAGCCGGCAGCGTCTGTTCTCCTGCGCTCCAGCTTCCGCGTCTCACTGCTGTTGCTGCCTCTCCTGGCCTCCCCTTGCCTG
The DNA here is from genome assembly GCA_028534135.1 of Potos flavus. Classification (NCBI taxonomy): domain Eukaryota; kingdom Metazoa; phylum Chordata; class Mammalia; order Carnivora; family Procyonidae; genus Potos; species Potos flavus. The sequence goes on along the minus strand of CM052899.1, from coordinate 14,501,951 downwards.
TGCTTCCCTGTACTTTTGCAGTGGAGTCTCTGCAGGGGGAGAAATTAGGTGCCTGGGTTCTAATATCCTTACCCAGGATCCTTTCTTCCATATTCTATAAAAGTATTTGCATGGAGACATGAATGGTCTATTCATTTCTTTTTAGCCTTTCTTGTTTTTTAATGGATACATTCAAAACTATCAATTTCCCTCTAAATATTCTTTTCGCAGGTTTCGATATCTAGTACTTTCCATTGTTGGTGCATTCCAAATATTTTGTCATTTCCACAGCGATATCTCCTTAGGTTCACGATGTACTTAAAAAAAAGGATTTTTACGTTTCCAAACATATTATAAAACAATCTTTTCATTGCTGATTTCTAATCAACATGTGGTTGGAGAAGATGGCCTCTGTGACATGGATTCTGTGAAACATGTTGAGATTTCTTCTCTCCCTGTGCTCATGGTCAGATTTTGTGTGTGTTGCCTGTGTGCTTGTAGTCTCCATTGTTGGTAAAAGATCCTATGTCTATTAGATCAGACTTGCTGATTTGATTGTTCCAATCATCCATGTCCTTACTAATTGTGTATTGGCACAATCAATTTCTTCCCAGTGATTAGTTTTTGCTTTATATATTTAAGACTATGTGATTAGATATATACGAATATACATATTTATGATTAGTAGGTTTTTCCATTAAATTATGTATAATGTCATTCTCTGTCCTCATTAATGCTTTTGTCTTACTTTTTATTTTGTCTGATTATGATTTATTCTCCAGCAGTCTTTGTTTACTTAGTTTTTCATAATACGTATTTTCCATCCATTTATTTTCAACATTTCTCTCTCTCTCGCTCTCTCTGTGTGTGAATGTGTATATTTTAAGTGTGGCTCTTGTAAGTAGTATAGAAATGCATTTTTTTATTTTAAATTTTATGAATTCTTGAAATATGTAATCCCACATATATTACCAAATTCTAAATATACTACAGAGGAAACAGTAAAAACCCGCCATCTCATCTCCTTTTCCTATCTTCCCAGACGCTCTCTTTAGAGGCAACCAAAATTATTAGTTTCTTGCTAGATAAGATCACTGTGAATGTAAGTCAATATAGTCTCCACATTTATTTCTTTTAGAGTGGTATTATTTGCACTGTTCTGGACCTTTCTTTTTCAGATCTCAGGGATCTACCTTTAGCTGTCCAGAAAGAACTTCCTCATTCTTTTGGGTGACTGCAGTTAATTCATTTTATGAATATATCCTGGGCTATTGAACTCAGCTCCCATCGGTGGATTTTTAGGTAGTTTCCAATCGTCTACAAACAAGGTTGTGATGAATAATCTTGTACAAACATTATTTAAGCACCTGCAAGTATACCTATAGTAGAAACTTCTAGAAGTGGAACTGCTGGAACAAAGGGTGTCTGCTTTCGTAATTCTGATAGCTCTGTAGATGTTGCCCGGTTACCCTCCACAGAATTTTGCCAGTTTATGCTCCCACCAGCAAAGAACGTTCTGCCTCGTTCTGACTCCTGCCTGCTGTTTTTCCCATTTCTTCGCCATACCAGCCAAGGGCCCCTTCAAGAAAAAGTCCTCTCTTGGCATTTTAAGGAAGCTCAAACAGGGTACACTGAAAAAATAAAATAAAAGTTAAAAAAAAAATCAGCCCATTGATTTAAGGCTATCAGAATTTCCTAAATATTAAAAACTCACCCTTTCTAATAAATATATATATATATTAAAGAAAAAATAAGATAGAAGTTTCAATTACACAACTCAAAGGTTTTTAACCTTATCATTAGAGGTTTTCATTTTCCAAACTCAGTGTCAATCAGGTACACTAAATCATATGTTTACAAATAATAACCTAAGAGAGGAAAAACAATCAAAACTGTGTTAAATGTTAATTTTAATGTATCTAATTATGTTTAAGAAGCTTCATTCTTAAGCCATGCCTAGAAAATGGTTTTGTTCATTATATTTCTTCAAAAGTTATTCTCTGAACACATTTAAGATAGCAGAAATTTTATGAAAAATAATGGAAGCATGGAGCACTGGGTGTGGTGCATGAACAATGAATCTTGGAACACTGAAAAAATAAAATAAAATAAAATTTAAAAATTTTGAAAAAACAAAAAGCCCGCCCCAAAAAACAGGGTACTGATGACCGGGGCGGTGGGAGAGGTAGAGAAGTCGGCAGTGGGCAGGAAGCTGCTACCCCCCCCCCCCCCGGGGGGCTGAGGAGTCACCAGAACCCAGCAAGCTCAAGGCTCCAGTTCCACCCACCGCTTTGGTTCCCATCTGTGTCTGGTCCTTGGAGTGTTGAGCTTGTTTCTGATGCCAGCTGTGTTTTACTGGGTTTCCCTTTTGAGATTTTATCACTCATTTTTATGTGCTTGGAGTACAGGGGGTGTGATGAACCGTGAATGTCCAGCACCATCTCGACCAGACCACGCACTTAGACTGGCGGACACTTGGTTACAACACTCTGCAGTCAATTTCACAGAAGCTGCTGCTGAGAGAATACATCAGGGGCGCCTGCCTTTGGCTCAGGTCATGATCTCTGGGTCCTGGGATCGAGCCCTGCTTTGGGCTCCCTGAGCAGGGAGTCTGCTTCTCCCTCTCCCTTTTTCCCTCTGCCCTCCCTCATGCTCTCTCTCTCTCTCTCTCTCAAATACTCCAATGAATAAATAAAATCTTAAAAATAAAATAATACATCAACCAGCCTGTACTCATGTGGTGGTTTTGGGTATAAATGTCGGAGCTTTATACCTCGCGGAGCAGCCCAGCTGGGGGAAACGCAGGTGGGCGTGGCTGCAAATCTGAGGTCTCCAACCTTCTGCTGCCCTCAAGCCTGGCTGGCTTCCTCTGTGTTTGCTTCAGCCCTTGATCTGGCCCCCTCCCCCTGCAAATACTAATAACAGAGCCGTCACTGTTATTACCATTATGTTCTAGGCTGTCAGGTTACTCTCCTGTGGCAACTGTCACTCTTTTAAATAGGGGTCCTTCTTCCTTCTTTGTGTCTCAAGGAATTCACTGCCCCTCTTTTTTGCCTAAGGCTTATTTTTCAAACTGTCCTCATTCTTGCCCACCCTGGCCACCACCTCAGGTGGCCTGTGTCAGGTGGGCTGTGTCATCAATTTCCCTTTCATCTATGCATGAAAATACGTGATCTATGCATCATGCCTGACTCTTCTATCTCAGCATATGACCACGGTTAAGTGTTTCTCCTCTTTAAAACAGTCCATAAATAAAGTTTCCCCTGACCTGCCCCCACCCCCCAGCTACTACCTACCTTACCCATCCTTTAGGGAACACGCTGCGCAGGCGGTCTCTCTGCTTACCGCCCCCGGCCATCTCGCCCTGCTTCAGCTCCCTGCAACTAGCCCTCCACTCCCATCGCCCCACTAAAACCCTCCAACAAAGGTCAGTCGTGCGCTTTAATCGCCATGTCTCCTGGTGCCTGCTGGGGTTTTATTGCCTGACTTTTCTGCTACATCTGCCACTTCTTTCCTTTTGAAACTCTATGCTTCCGTGGCTTCCCTGGTTCTCTCACCTCTTATTCTCAGGACGGGTCTCAAAGACTTCTATTTTGCTGCCTCTGTGCCTGGAATGCCTCCCCCCACCCCTGGCTCTAGCCTGGATCCTCTTCTTTCCTTGCCCTGCACACCCCCTCCCGCTTTCCTGTCTGGGCACCCAGTGAAGAGTCTTCTGCATCTGCCTGCCCATGACACCTGTCCTGCATTGAATGGTGTTCTCCCACATTCATGCCCACCCAGAACCTTAGAATGTGACCTTATTTGGAAATAGGGTCTTGGCAGGTGCAATTAAGATGAGGTCGTGCAGGACTAGGGTGAGAGAATGAAGTTTTGTTGTTGCAAGCCACCCCGCGTGTGAGACTTAGTTATAGCCGCTGCACGAAATGAACATGCTGGTTCTTTCTGGGCGTGGGATGACTTCCCCAGGGTCAGGAGGCTGTACCCACACAGGGCAACCCAGTCGTCCGTACGGCCCCTTCGTTCTGCTTGCCCAGCTCGCCCTTCACATCTACGGTTTTAGACTGGAGATCTTCTATTTGACTGAGATAGTGACAGAGTGGGGGACAAAGACAGAACTTGACTCTTGACTTGGCACTCAAGTGCTGTGAATCCCCAGAAAGGTGCAACTCCTCACGCTGGTTCAGTGGGAGGTGAAGTTTCTGCCTTACTGGGTTTCACGATTCAGTGAAAAGTTTGAGCATATAGTCAAGCCCATAAATGGTCTTTTTTTTGGAAGGCAGAAACAAACCAGCAGTGGTTGGGGTTCTGCTTTTTCATTGTCATTCATTAACTTGACCATCAGTCTCAAGCTTCAGTTGGCTCTTGTCATCATGCACACAACTTTGGAAAAGCCCTTTCTGAATCTGATACCTTTCTGGGAGTCCTCTCTCTGGGCTGAAATTCCAAGGTGTCTTTCTGGTCCATGACCTTGAGGTTTATTCTAGGTCAAGTGCCCTGTCATCTCCATTCCCTCCCTTTCCATTTTCCAACAATTGTTACATTTTCTTAAGAAGTCTGAAGTTGTTGGGGCACCTGGGTGGCTCAGCCAGTTAAGTGTTTGACTCTTGATTTCGGCTCAGGTCATGATCTCCGGGTGATGGGATCGAGCCCCACGTCGGGCTCTGCGCTCAGCACGGAGTCCCCTTGAGATTCCCTCACCCTCTCCCTCTGCCCCCTCCCCGCTCGTGTACACACATTCTCTCTAAATAAATTAAAAAAAAAAAAAAAAAGAATTCTGAAGTTATCAGAGAGTCTCCTGCTTGTGTAGCAACACTGTTTTTCCAGATGCTTACTAGTTACCTTCCAGCTCTCCGCACCTGGGGATTCACCATCCTTAAAACTTCCCAGGTAAGCTCTCTTTGCTGCCAGAGCTGGATGATAACAGCCACGACAACGACGCTGACGACCACACTTGCGTAGCATGTCTTGTCTGCCCACACCATTCTGAGAGTCTTACATAGGTTAGCTCATTTAATTGCTAATCTTTTGTGCCTCCTTTATAATCATCTTTCAAGTGAAATATTTTCAGTGTACCATTTTGGTTCCTATGTTGCTTTTGTAGGCACTTTTTTGGAGTTAGTTTCTCAGTGGTTGATCTAGAGGTTACAACCTACATGGTGACTGGAAGAATCTACTTCAGGTGAGTATCAACTTAATTCTTGCAAAATAGAGCAACTTTGCTTCATTATATCTCTACTCTGTGCTATTATTGTCATATATTGCACATTTATATATAGTATAAATATATAGTGTATATATTAGTATATATTAGCAATAGTGTCATAATTATTGCTATACGCAGTCTTATGTTGTTATAAAAAGCTTAAGAGAATAAATATATTGGCACATTCTTTATATATTACCCCCGTATTTACTGTTTTTGGGTCTCTTCATTCCTTCCTTAGATTCAGGTTATTGTTTGGTGTCATTTTCTTTCAGCTTGAAGGACAGCTAGCGAAAAAATTTCATTTAGTTTTTGTTTACCTAGGAACATCTTTATTTTACCTGTATTCCTGATAGAGAGTCTTGCTGGATATAAAATTCTTGGTTGACGGGTTTTTGTTTTTGTTTTTTTTCCCCTTTCAGCACTTTAAATACGTTGTCCCACTATCTTCTGGCTTCCACTGATGTGACGTGAAATCAGTCATTAATTTTATTGTTCCCTTGCACATGATGAATCAATTTCTTCTTGTTTCTTTCAAGATTTTCTCTTTTTCTTTGGTTTCCAGCAGTTTGACTACGATGTACGTGAGTGTGGATGTCTTTTTGATCATCCTACTCAGGATTTCACTGGGCTCTTTGGATCTGTAGATTAATGTTTTTAAAATCAAGTTCGGGAATTTGTCAATCATTATTTCTTTAAATATTTTTTCTGCTTCTTTCTGTCTTTTTCTGGAACTCTTATAACACGTGTATTGGTTTTCTGGAGGTTTCCCTTCAGATCGCTGAGACGATTTTCCTTCAATCTTTTTTTCCCCTCTCTGTTCTTCGAACTGGAAAATTTCTATGGATCTATCTGCAAGTTTGCTTATTCTTTCTTCTGTAAGCCCAAACCTGCTTTGAGTCCGACCTTTATTTTACAGGTGGAGAAGCTGACTACTAAACAGGTTAGGCGATTGCCAATGCAAAGGTGGGCAAACCGTTACTTCAAGGGCAAAAGAGTCAACATTTTAGGCTTGCATTCATATGGTCTCTATACAACCACTCAACTCTGCCATTGCAGCACAAAAGTTACATAGACAATATGTAGACAGATGGTTGCAACTGTGTTCCAAAAAAACTTCTATTTACAAAAACAGGGGACTGGCCTGTGGTCTGTAATTTACCGACCTGAGTTTTGCAAATAGCAACCGGCATAGCTGGCATGCGTGTGTCCTTTCTTCAATGTCTGTGCTCTTTCCAGTGTCTCACACTGTTTCCTACCAATGGATTGGTGTAGCCTTTTCAGCAGTGAAATCATTCCAGTGGAACCACAAATACTAGACAGCGCACAAGACTTATTTTTCACCACTTTCTTTACTCTAGTGTTTAGAACACCTGTTATAATAATAGATTCCCTCCCCCCACTTTCTCTCTCTCTTCCTTCTTTCCTTCCTTCTTGCCATTCTCTCTTCCTCTTTCTTTCCTTCTTTCCTTCCTTCCTTCTTTTTTCTTTCTTTCTCTTTCTTTCTTTCTTTCTTTTCTTTCTTTTCTTTCTTTTCCTTCTTCTTCTTCTTCTTCTTCTTCTTCTTCTTCTTCTTCTTCTTCTTCTCCTTCCTTCCTTCCTTCCTTCCTTCCTTCCTTCCTTTCTTTCTTCTTTCATCAGTCACCTTTGCAGAGTGACTGTACTCCTTTTTTTAATAGTTTATAGCTTTTTTCTCTCCACTGTAATGTTTTCATTTTGCCTACGGGAATTGCTGGTGACATACAGCGTTACAATGCTCACTTAGGAAAATGGTAATTAGAAAAGAAAATAAGGGTATAAATGGTGCTGCTGGCAGAGTTGCCACCTATAAGCTATAAATAGAAGAGAAAGAATCCGTTTTACTTTTGATGATCTTTGATTTTTTTTCATAGCCTCAAGAAAAATCTCCTGGGAGGCAGAAAGTAGGGAAGCATGCAAATTTTGATTTCTTCTCCATTTTCTTTCTTTTTTTTTTTTTAAAGATTTTATTTATTTATTTGACAGAGAGAGAGAGATCACAAGTAGGCAGAGAGGCAGGCAGAAAGAAGGGGAAGCAGGCTCCCTGCTGAGCAGAGAGCCCGATGCGAGGCTCGATCCCAGGACCCTGAGATCATGACCTGAGCCGAAGGCAGAGGCTTTAACCCACTGAGCCACCCAGGCGCCCCTCTTCTCCATTTTCTGAGGATGATTCCTTTCTAGGACAATTTCTTTTCCTCAGCCTGGCTTTGTCATTCACAATCTGAAATGTACTGTTCCAGCAAATCTTGGGCTGTGGCAACTGCTCCCTTGGGCTTCTAGGGACAAACTTCCATCCCTTGTATTAAAGATCTCGTACCAGCTCCACAAGGTGAATTGGATCCTAGAGTCATACCTATCACGTCCCTGTTGTGGCCATGGAACTTGGGTACATCTGATAGAATGTTTTTAACAGAAAGCAAAAGAATACGCAACGAAAGGTAGCTTAGATAAAACAATTTTAAAGTCATGCATAAAAAAATTTCCAGAATCAGGCATTCCAGGTCCCTTCTATCACTCAACAGTATTACCAAGAATTTTACCATTTTTCTCCTCTACCTTCCTCCCTGTGTTGGCTGCATTCACAGAATTATCTCCTCATGGTCAAAAGTTGGTGGCCATGGTTGAAGGGGTCATCTGCAGACAAAACACTGTTTGACTAAAGAGAAACCCTTTATAGATTGAGTCAGCTACTCATGCTCTTACTGCAGAAGAGGTTGTGAAGGTATCTGATGTTTTAGCTCCCTAAAATGGGTCTCCATCAGAATAGACGTGGGTGGGAAGGGGAAGGTTAGGCTGATGACCTAACCTTCAGTTTTGTCAGAACCTCTTTATTCCAGATGGTTCTGCTCCAGGAATATTATCACCAGTGGATATGGGATATAGCCTTTCCCTGTTAACCACACTCAGCATATTGCTGGCTGAGAGTGAGGTGGAGGAGAAACAGCATTTCCAGTGTTCTTCTTGTCTTATGTCTCCCCCAGCAGTCCCTGCTGAGGTGTCTTTCATTCTAGAGTTCATTTTGATCTCAGTGAAGGGTTGGCAATTATGTTCTCTGCAGAGAATTTCCTTTTGTTTGTACCCAGCAGTAGCAACTTAAAGTAAGTCCTGTGGGCAGACCGTCAGTATTCATTCAATCATGAACTCAGCGTCCATCATGTGTCAGGCACTGTGTCAGTCACTGGAGTTACAAGATGAGTCAGACAAACGCCCACTGTCTGGGCTCTGAGTGTGCCAGATTTTCTTTCTGGTCCCATCACTCCGGGACTCTGAAACTTTTTTTCTTCTATGCTCTGGAGAAGATCTGATAGACCTCAGATCATCCTGCAGGAAGTCACCGCTATTGAACTTGAACTAGCGCATAAGATGAAAACTATTTGTTCTCCTTGTCTCATCTCTTTAATTTTCAGTTGGAACATCTGAGGTTTTTGCAGAACGAGTCTAGTCAGCACTGAATCTTCAGCAGGATATAAGGTGGGCCTGGAAAAGACCACAGCCCTCTGCATTAGTTGGATTCTTACTGGAAGGAAGACATGACATATCCTGCCATGACTTGGCTCCCAGAACAGTGGTGTGAGCGATCCTGAAATAGATGAAGTCTGTAGTCACGTCCAGAATATCTGCACCACAACATTCTATAGTAGGAAGGTGGCCAACGCTCTCTGCCCAATCCTGGAATCTGATGTCCTTTCCTCAGACCAGGAAGTCAGCTGGGCTTGGACTTGGGAGAGAAGAAGCAGGTGACATTGGTGGGAGAGGACCACCTTCTTCTGCCCTGGCCACTTCCCCTTAACTCAGTGATCGCAGCAGCACATAAAATGATGCCATGAAGATCCCTTTGGCATCTCAGAAACTTCAGGCCATTGGAGGTTCTGCTTCGGTTTGCTCTGTTTCAGCTAAAGGTAAAATTAAAGAGGCAGCTTGACCTCAGAGGTGGCTGAATGTCGATGGGTGTGTAATACACATTGTAAAATATGTTCAGCCAAGTGTGGGTAATACAGGAACTCATGGATACAGATTTCATTGGAGAAATAGATGGGCTGCTTAGTTTTGGATTTGGGCCATCTATTTTATTTTTCTTGAATTTGAAGGCACTCTCCTAGCAGAATATGTGTTTTGAACTTGCCTGGGGAGAGGAGGACACTTCACTTATTTACATTTTAGTGTTCTTTGGCTAAGAACAAGGCTGGTCAACTCAACTCTGAAATGCCCTTCAGTTCAGATATCTCAATCTTGCCCACATGGGGAGATAAAATGTGAATTGACCATCTCACGCCTGCTGTCAGACATTGGTGGTTCCAGCCTGAGGTTTGTGATTTGTAAGGGAAGCTGAGTGAAACGGCGCACATGGCCAAGAAGATGATCCCAGGCGGGCAACTTGCTATACTTTTCTACCCAAACTTCACTGACTGGTGAAGACAGAGGCTCAGTTTCCCCAGGCACTGATTCTTACTGAGATTCGTGTCTAGAAATATTTATCTTAGTACTATTTGTAACTCAAAATAATATGGAAAGGGCCATATGCACACTGATTGGAGATTGGTCAATAAATTATGGTTTAGCCATATGATAGAAAAATTTTGCAGCTATTAGAAATATTGTTATGGGGTGATATTTACTGCCCTGAGAAAATATTTATGCTATAATATTAACGGGAAAAAAAAAACATTAAGTGAACTATAATGGTGTGACTTCAATTTTTAAAATTACACCAACATAATTATATGCACATATATGTATTTATGTAGTCATTTTTAAAAAAGATTTTATTTATTTATTTGAGAGAGTGAGAGAGCAAGATAGAGTGAGCACGAGAAGGGTGGGGGCAGAGGGAGAAGTAGACTCCCCGCTGAGTGGGGAGCCCCATGCGGGGCTTGATCCCTGGACTCCGGGGTCGTGACCTGAGCTGAAGGTAGACTGAGCCAGCCAGGCGCCCTACATAGTCATTTATTTAACAGGTGTGGCTGGAGGGCCAGATACTGTGTTGGGGTGGCCAATACGAGTCAAATAAGGGTAAATCCCTCCCTACTTTCATGGAGTTCACAGTCCTTTATGTTGGGAAAAGGCATGGCAGCAAATATGTCATATATTCATAGTACTTTTTTCTGGATAGTGGGTAACTTAAACTTTTTTCTTTATATATTTCTGTATCTTTTAGATTTCTGGCTAAAAGTAAATATCTTTTATAGATAGAAAAAGACAACAGATGTCCTTTCATTTCAATGAGCAGAGCTGAAAACCTGCCCCCTGACGTGTGAGTCTGTCCCTGAAAAGGGAAGATCCGCTCGATAAACTGAAAGAGTTTTGCCTGGGGACCAGGAGACCGTCACTAACCCGCTCCATGCCCGGGGACAAGGGATTTTCCTCTCTGGGTCTCCATTTCTTTTCCTGTGCAAGAAGAGTCTGACCCAGCTGATGTCAAAGGTCTTTCCAACTCTAATGCTCAGCTCGTGGGACAGTATCTACAGAGACTTTAGGTGGGGAGAAGAATTTCCGTAGAAGCAAACAGAAAGATCAGTGGAGCAGCTGCTCGTATGATACTAACTCACGATTTGGTTGTGGTTTCTTATCTCACACACAAATGTTACCTTTAATTTATGTGCAAATCTTTTTTTTTAAAGATTTTATTTATTTATTTTTTTGAGAAAGAGAGAGAGCCCGGGAGGGGAGGGGGCGGGGGGAGGGGAGGAGCAGAGGGAGAGAGACAATCAGACCCACCACTCAGTGCGGAGCCCGACCTGGGGCCAGATCTTGTGACCCTGAGATCGGGACCTGAGCTGAAATCAAGAGTCCGACGTCTAACACACTGAGCCACCCTGGCGTCCCTGCGCAAATCCTTTTTTGAGCATTCTAGACTCTTCTTCCTCCATCATTTGCCTTTCTCCTATCTGGGAGAAACTCGGGAGAAAATGGTAAACATGATCTTCTCCTTGTCTACTCTCTGTGTGCTCTGAAGCAAATAATTTTCCATTAGTTATTGACTAGTCTGCCTGGTCCCGGGGTAGATGCAAGAGACGATAAAAAGTGAGAATCAGGCACGATTTTGACCCTAGGGGCTTGAAGCATCAATGGGGAGAAACAATGAAAGCTTATGAACAATGGGAGAGGGGCACAGCCGCGTGCGCAGGCTGGCCCGTGTCATTCCCTCAGAATACGGTACCGGTGCTCGCGAAAAGGAGACGACGGCATGAGTGGGACTAGTCAGGAGAAGATTTCTGGAATAGGCAAGGTGTGACCTAAGCCTTACAGGATGGGCATGATTTAAATAGATTCTAGGAGAGGACAGAGCGTTTCTAGCAACACAACCACGCAGATCAGGGAGGAAAAGCCACTGATGCTAGGGTTGTGGGACTTAGCGGACAAGAATACAAGATGCCTACGTAACTTTGAATTTCAAACAAACAATGAGTAATTTTTTGGTATAAGTATATCCCGTACTTGGTACCTATGCTATTTGGGACATACTTAGACTAAACATTATTTGTCGTTTATCCGAAATCCTAATATACCAAGTATCCTGTATTTGATCCGGCAACTCTGGTGTTTGCTCGTATGCGGATGTATGGACATCCAACAACGACTCCACTGTTCCAAGAAGATGATTCAAATTCCTATCCCACCGCTGTGGACATCTAGACACCATTCGGGTCCTGCCATTGAGGGTTTCCGGGCTTATCTTGAGTGAATAGTTCAGGGCTCTCTTCCTTATTGCACCGTTTACCAAATGAAGCTTTTCATGCACATGCCTGTGTGTTCTAGGGAATGAGCATGAGAGCGTTTGATATCAGAGAAGGGAAAACCAGACCCCTCCCGTCATCCCCCAGAGGAAAAGCTGATCCCTCTCTCTAATTTCTAGCCCGTGGTGTTCACGGTTACATGCTAATGCTTCGTCTCCTGTCCCTTTGTCTGGGCGCAGCTGGAGTCCCTCATTGCACTCGTCTGCCTCTCCCTGTATGATGTGACTGCCTTTCCTTGCCCTCGTCCTCCCGCCCTTCTCAAATTCCTCCCGGAATGCAGTGGGCCCATGACCTCTCTTTGAACGGTTGCTGGAGGGGAACAGAAAATATTAAGACCCTAATTCTGTCTCCCCTGCCCTGCAGAATAGGAGAACCAAACACCCCCCCACACACACACACATCCCCCTACTGCCACCACCACAAAACTCAACTCGAGGGAAGGCAGTGGGGGCAGAGATCCCTCTGCTCCCTCTCAGCAGGAGGGAATCAGCCAGATTTTCACCTGTGGAAGTCGCCCATTTCCCAGACGTGAGTGTCGCTTTTCCTTCCCACAGAAAACTGCAGGAAAGTCCCCGCCCTGTCCCTGTTCTCTGCAGCACCTGTGTGGGGCTGGCGCGGCATTGCTTTTACACGCCACCAACAACAGATTTCGAAATGTGTTCCCTCTTCTCAATTAAGTGCTCATTTACATGAAGTGAGCTCCCTTCGTTCAAGAAAACTAGGTCTCCAGAAGAGGTCCTTTGCTTCCGTGTCCCTGCTCCCCCACTTAGAACCCTTGAACTTGGCCCGACCCCTCCTCGTCCTGTGCACCTGAGGGGCCACGCAAGACCACCAAAGCCTACAAGGCACCCAAGGCACAGACTCTGCGCTGGGCAGAAAGGCCACTTCTGTGGGATTTGCTCAAAGCTGGCTCTGGAAACAAGCAAATCATTTGCGTATTAGCGGCTTCCGGGTCAGGATTCCATTGCGGTAGACCCGGATGACCCCATCCTACTGCGCATTCTTTCTGGGTCACAAGCTCTCTCCCGGGGGCTTATGAGGTTCTAAGGTTCTGCGCCCATCTTTGCAGGGGCTTCAGAGCTCAGCGGGGGTTCAGTTTAACCCCCGGGGGTAAGTACCTGCTGCCCGCTCTGCTCTGACCCAGGCTTGTGTCTGGTGGAAACGCCCTAAGCCGTCGTACTGCATATTCCCCTGGGCACCCGCGGTTGGTGTGTTGTTTCTGGGGAGGGACATCCGAGCCAACCTAATCCAAGTGACTGCTAAGAAAAGGAATCCCTTCCCCTTTAGACTATTAGGAGAGCCCCACTTTCAAAGACAGCCTGACTTTTCACCGACCCAGGGCCTGAATCCCACACACCTAGGGATGTAATTGGGGGCTGCCTGCAGCAGCATGGGCCTGCTGGTTTTTGAGCGAGGCCCGTGACTTGGCAGGGTGGGAAGACCTGATTTGGCAAAGGCCGTGTACTTCTTTTGTCTGTATTAAGGCCACACAGGGTAATTAAGGAACATAAATTCTGAAAGATTAGATTGGCTAAGAACAAGGCAACTGTTGTTTTGCTAGGGCTTAAAGGGTACCACAAAGGTCATTGGGCCCACCGCTGTTTGGTTTAGCGATTCCCCCCGTCTTGGTCGGCTCTGGCTTTGTAACAATATCATAGATTGAGCATAATATGAAATACCATCAACGGACATTTGTTTCTCCAAGTTCTGGAGGCTGGAAAGCCCAAGATCAGGATGCTAGTGTGGTTGGGTTCTTGGCGAGTGCTCTCTTCCTAGCTTGCTGATGGCCGCCTTCTCGCCGTGCCTACCCATGGTGGAGAGAGAGAGAGGGAGAGCAGTTTCTCTGGTATCTCTTCTTATAAGGGTACTCATCCCATCATGGTGACCCTATTCTCATGACCTCATCTAAATTTAATCACCTCCCAAATTTCCACCATGTTGGAGATTAAGTTTCAACATAGGAATTCTGGGAGGGCACGAACATTCGGTCCCTAACAACCCCTTGCTGATTTGAATACTGTCACTGTTGTCTTTCCCCTGCCGACTGGTGCACGGTATGCCTCATGAGAGGGAATAGAAGTTGTATGTGGACTTGGACGGAGGAGGATGGACGGTTGTTACACTTCCGAGGACTCAGCTGGGCTCAGATGGTCTCCCCTGCTCCTGTAGAAGATCCCAAGCCTGTGAGCATGTCTCACTTGTCCAACATGACTCTGGACTCAAGTGGACAGTTAGGTCATTTCCAGAAAATGATGGAGTAAAATTTTAGTATCTCCCCTCCCCTTTATTTTATCTCTAGTGGAATGAGTTTAGGGTCACCAAATGCAAGAATTCACTCTTCCAGAAGCTTCTGCAGTATTGACTTAAAATCCACGAATACAACGGCAACTGTCATGGTGTCCCCACTTCTGTATATGTCATAGTCTCCCCTTGTATTGGTGTCTCCCAGGTGCTGCTATCATGGCCTAGGTCGAGCACCCAAGGGCGAGTACCTTCTTTCATTCTGGGTCTTTACCATAGTCTGGGCACTGTTCTTCATTCAATGATGGAATAGCCACTGGCCTGGAAAGGTCCTTAGAGACATCTGGTTGATTTCTTTTATGTTAAAGAGGGCTTCCTGAGGCAGAACCAGACATCTCGATTCTTCTGCCAAGGCTCTTTTCTTAACTCTGTTGAATCTCACGGATGATGCCCCGGAAACTGTCGAGGTGTGGAGGCAGAGGGGCGCCATGGGCTGTGGGAGCCAAAAGCATGAAGTTCTGAGAGAGAATGGGCGGTATGGTGTCTGGTTCTTCACAGCATATGAAGACTATGCTTCAGAGTCTACTTTCACGGGCAGACAGCGAGGGGAGGGTGTGTACTGAAGGACGGCGAGCAACTTTTCTTCCCTTGGGAGCTCCCCCCACTCGTTGCCGTGCCTCTGCCCTCACGGAGGCCTGGCACATCCGCCATTGACTGACAGCCGCTCGTTGGCATACGGAAGTCCCCATGCCTCCGAGCAGGTGAACTAACAGCTGAGTCAGGTTCTTTTGTCTCAGGGAAAGGAGGCGAGAGGGGGAGAAATAATATGGCTGACTCGGAGGCGGGAGAGAATTCTCTAGTTGACTGAACTCTTAAAGGCAATCCTACAGCACAGAGTCTATGTGAAGATAGTATTGCTCTTCTCGGATATCAATGGAGGCATGAGGCTGGTGTAAATGTGTGTGTGTGTGTGTGTGTGTGTGTGTATAAACACACGTGTGGGCACACACATGTGTGAGCACACCCACTAGAGAGAGCAAACGGCAACAGCAAAAATTCTCATCATAAGCCCTAGTGGACAAGCACCCGTTTGCTTTCTTCTCTGTAGCCTTAGCAAGAAGTTGGAGAAGGAAATACCCCCTTCCTTTCAGAAGAGGCAACAGAGGAGAATATGGGTGTGTTCTGCCTTAAACCATCTTGAAAAAGGATAGCTAAAATGTACTAAACTTACAGAGCGAGATTTATATGGTTAAGCTGATAGCAAAATGAAACATATTCTTTTACTGGTGGCTGCTGTTTGAGTTTTTTTCCCATTTGTAACTTCAATAAATTGAATAATAATTTTAAATTAAAAAAAAAAGAATCTGTTGTAAAATTCCTCTGGTTTAACCTGAACTTGTATTAAATATATCAACCTAACCTATTGTATTAAATATGTATTAAATATATCAATACCCTTGTATTGATCAAATATATCAACGTAACCTATAGTTATGTTCTCAGGCGATATAGTGAGTCTTAGGTGGGGAGGTAAGGATGCCCTATTTGCAAAATAGGTACTCTGTGCCCAGATATTGGTAGTCATTATGGAACACTTTATTCTGGTTGAACCTAGCCAGTACATGGCTACGCTGTGTAAATATGACCAAAAGGTCAGGACCTTATCTCATGTCTCCCTGCGGGGTTCTAGAATATTCTCTGAAGCCAGGACCAGTCTGGGTGAAGGGAGTTTGGGCAGGCTGGGGTCATGAGGGTGTGTGAGAAGAGTGGCACGTTTTGATTCTCTTGGAGGGGGCCGTGCACACTGTGGGAGGAGGGAGCCTTGGGCTCAGTGGGGTGTATTTCTTTCCCAAATTCAAGGTGTGCAACTCATTCACGGCCAAATGTTTACTGTTCTCTAGGAAAGTTCGACCTTGGACTGGGCTCAGGGACGGGGTTTGTCTGTCTGTCTGTCTGTTCGTTTTGTCTTGTAAAATCCTGAATTCCTTTTGTTGCTTAGAAAAGCTCTCCTAAATCCTCCACATTTTAAAAAAGCTTAAATTGTGTCATTGTGTTTGGCAATCATCTCAGGAAAGCCTCTGCAGGTCTGGATAAAGGATTACTAGAAGACTTTTCATTTACACGGAACTCATTAAAAGCTGGCATGGGAGGGCTAATTTCACTATCGCACTGGAGTTGTTAACAAGTAAGTAACAACCACAGCAACATCAGCAAATCAGACCTACCGCTACAGTTAACATGTATTTAGCCTTTACTATGTGCCAGACTTTGTGCTAAACGTTTTACCAACCTTATTTCACTTAATTCTCGAGACCCGCCAGGCGGTTGTTTATCCAGGCAAAGAGGCAGCCAAGAACTCTCCAGTCTTAGATATCTGTGAACTTCTTAGCCCAAATGGCAGAATTTTAAACCATGTAGTAGAGCGGGTGAGTAAGTGAGTCCGCTCCTCACTGTTTTCTTGAAGGAAGAAATCATTTGATTCTTTGGAAAAGCCACTGAAACCCATTTGGCTTGGATAGACAAAAACAGTGCATTCCGGGCTCCCCGCTCTAGAAAAGGGCAAACGGGCGTTCAGGGATTGGCCCTGCGTTCAGTCATTTCCTGAACGATAATTATGTGTCTACGGTGCCCGGCATGACGTCAGAAACTGACCCATTGCTGCCGATACACTTAGTTTAGCGATGGTCTTAGATTTGAATTGAGTTCTAAGACTCTAGGACCCTCCATTTAGGGTCAGCATGGGGGTTCATGAAAAAGGATTGAAAAATATGCAAAAGGCTATGTCAAATGGGCTCAAAGGCTAGAATCTGTTGCTGGAGATCTATTACTTTCATCTCCCAAAGTATTATGTTCTTCTTAGGTGGTCTCTCTCTCTCTCTCTCTTTTTAAGATTTATGTATTTATTTGAGAGAGAGCGGACATGAGCGGGGGAGGAGCAGAAGGAGAGGGAGAGAGAGAACCTTAAGCAGGCTCCACCATCAGCGCGGAGCCCGACTTGGGGCTCGATCTCAAGACCCTGAGATCATGACCTTTGCTGAAATCAAGAGTTGGACGCCTAAGTGACTGAGCCACGCAGGTGCGCCAGGTAGTGTCTCCTAAGCACAGCACAAAGCCTTCGTGACCGGAGGGACCATGAGGACAAACCAGCGTTGGAAGTTACCGAGACATAAGTCCAGTCACACCCCCTCACACATTCACTGTATCTGAGCAGTTGACTTCTCTTTCCCCTTCCAGGTTTCCACTATCCTTTCCTTTCTGTCCCAGACAAAGCTTCTTCTTCAATGTCGCTGGTCAGTAAAGGAGTAAGAGCCACTGTGGCTGGTGGGCTTGGGCCTCGCCTTTGAGGTCAGATTAGAGCCCAAGTACCTGCGTCCTGAGAGTGCCTTGTTTCCCCTGAGGCATTTGCCTCAATCAGTCATTCTTTCCTTTGTTCTTGGACTCTGCTCATTCTTTTAGTTATTACTTTTTTTTTTTTAATACTTGACTTTTTAAGTCTTTCTTTCCTAATGAATGTACCTCATGACTTTAAACATGCCATCCCATCATACGTGGGTCTTCTGAGGTTTTCTGAAAAGATAAGACATTTATATATTTACCAGTATAGCGCCGGGCATTTGCCTTTTGCACTAATGTTTCCTGGAGTGTTTTTCAGTGATGGTCCATATGTGACTTAGGGAGAAATACAGAGAGCTGAGAGGAGAGACGAAGGGACTGGGCGGGTGGTTTAACTTTGTGGGCAGAAGGCAAATGACCTGAAGGAGCTTCAAGCGTGTTAGTCGTTTGCCTACCTGACAGCTCAGCTTGCAGACGTCACGGAGCCTCAAACTCAGCCTGTCCAAAAGGGTCTCAGAACTTCCTCAGCCTCAGCGGATCCCAGAGCCCAACACTTGCTAGCAGGCAGATGCCGCCCTAGTTTAGGGGATCCCTGGCATCACCACATGGCCCTCCTTCCTGTGGGAACTGCTTCCACCCTTCTCCCGGCAGTCTGTGCCCTTGAGTTTAAAGCTCCTGGCTTTTGTGCTGATTGGTGATGATCACAGTAATGAGGAGCCTCTGTCCATGGGACAAATGCAGGACACATTTCGGATATTACTGTGGAAATTACGGTTCTAAAAATGGTAGCATTGGAGACCTGGTCTGTTTGAAAGGATCAAGCTTGGATTAAAATGAGAATGGTCCCGGTGCAGCCGGGGCGGGGGTGGGGGGTGGTGAGGGGGGGTGAGGACACAATCCTGCATCTCCCACAAACGGTGACCAGGATTAAGGTAGCATTTGGAAGCCCGGGCTCCCTTCCTCCTCGGTGCCGCTCGCCATCTGTCAGCGCACGGCTCTCTCTAGTATTGCAACAATTTCCAATTGCGATCTCTTAAAATAAAGCTTAATATATTCACATCTGGTGGTTTCCTGCTCTAGTTATGCTCAGTTTGGGCCTTCATTTTGTAAAAAAAAACTATTCTGTGATTGCTTTGTGTTGCTTGGGAAGGGTTTCTGGATTAGGGATTTGTGACTCTCTTTGATTGCATTGTGATTGCATTTGCAAGTGACAGAACAGAGGAAATCTGAAATCTCCTTTTACCAGGCGTCTGTGGGCACCAGCCCTGGCTGCAGATCAAAACCATTTAAGCAATTTTTTTTTTTTTAAAGAGCAGATTGCTGAGCCCTGCCCCAGACCTACCGAACAGAACTGCCAGGCACAGAGCTGGGCGTTTATTTTTAAAAAGCTCTCCCAGGTGAGTCCGATGTGCAGCCAGGATTGCTAACCATAAATACGAGTGATTTTCAGAAGTCTTATCAGAAATTGTCAGAGTCACATCTCTAGCTCGAAGAATGCTTTCTTCTGTGTTGACAGAAGACATTTTCAGCCTGAGTATTAATAATGGTGAAATATCTGCCTTGACTGTCTAAACATCAAGGAAAATGGCTTAATAATATCGGTCTTCAAAGGGGCTATGGGGCAAAGCATTTGAATTTGGGACTGTCATCCACATTAATTCCTAAAGGTAGGAAAAAGTGGGCTTCCTATGGGAAGACTGATAAGTCACAGTATACTGAGGGGTATACCCTCTTCTCCTGCCTTCAAAGAGTGAAAGAACCTCAGTTCCGGAATCCGATTGAGTGGCTTTTGAGTCTTGGCTCTACCAACTTCTTGGTTGGTAAAGCAGTAGTTTCCACAACTGTAAAATGGGCACAAAAATATTTTTCTTGCAGGATTACAGTAATTGTTAGAGCTATGAATCATGTCTGGCATATAGTAGTTGCTAAATAAATAATGGTCCTTCTCCTCTCGGGTATGATGAAAATTCTAGAATTTCTGTGTAGCTCTGAATACTTAAGTCCATCCATTCTTCTCCGGGAGCTGATCGTTAAAGTGTTGAATAAGGTTCTTGCCTCTACGGGATTCTGTTTCAACTTTTTTCACGTCCAATTTACCCATTTGGCATTTTCCCCGAGCATTTAAAGATGGGAACAGAATAGTTCTGTACTTCTGGGTAGTAACTCTTTCTGGTGTCCTCTCAGATTTAAAACTAACAGCCAGACAATTGGGTAAAACACCTGAATTTAAAGCAAGCTTTGGGACAAGACTGTCTGGATTGTTATCCTCCCCTCAATGCAGAAACACAAGCTGGGATTTCTACACTAGCCAAGCACTCTCCCGTCTCCTCTGATCTTCAAATGCTTTCCTCCCTCACCTGTCCGCCTCACCAGAGAAAACGATCCTCTTCTTGCCCTGCTTAAGCTCCGCGGCTTCTCTTAATTGCTCTTCTGAAATTTGGGGCTTTTTTTCTAGCACAGTAGCCTTTTGAACCAAGAGAAAGATTTTTTTTTTTTTCTTGCAAAAACTCTCACCAGAGGGGTGTTACAAACCTCTGCAGTTGAGTGAATTGAGTGGATGGAGTATCTTGATAAGACTTGCTCTCTTTCCTTTGACAGGGTAAAACCCCTTCTGAGGAGGAAGGGAAGAACACATTCTCATTCTTGCATGAATTTACATTCATGAATTATAATGTCAGGCTGTTTCTCTGGATCTTATTTTTAAAAGCTGCTACCTGGTGTTATTCACATACCCTTCCCCCTAAAGGAAACTGTGTATTTATTAACATAGAGCAGTTGTGACAATGTTGCAAGACAGATGGAAATTTTGCAAGAGTTTACCAGATGGAGAAGGGGAGGAGGGGAATGGGTGGGCGTCTGGGGTAAAAAATCTCCCAGGAAAGCACTGGGGAGAGGACCTTACAAATGGGTATGAAATGAACAGAGGGAGGTGGAGGAAGAGGCAGAGCCCAGTAGGGCAGGAGCAATGGGAGGCCTGCAATTGATGGGCAATTCACCAATGCTTTGGACTGAGACTAAGAGAAAGGGAAGTGCATTGCACCTGAGACAGTGTGGCCAGAGAGAGGTAGAGCCAAATGAATGGAGTGGTCGAAGAGGAGGAAGTACCCAGATATCTACTATGGAAGACAACTTTGCCTCTTCCTGACTACGTGACACACTGGGGTGATTTCCAAAGGAAGGGAAGAGAGAGGGAGATTGCCAGAGACAAAGACAGAGACAGAGAAGGAGGTCCCACAGATGCAATATTTCATAGAAAAACTAAAAATAATGGAATCCGGTATTTGGAAAAATTTAGAGGAGAGACAGAAAGAGATATTTACTGACAGTAACTTGCATATCTGGATAACATATACACACTGTTTATAATACAACATCCAGGAAATTCACCTGCTCTGCCATGTCACAGAGGAATAGTAGGACCATCGGATGGGGCGCCTGGGTGGCTCAGATAGTTAAGAGTCTGCCTAAGGCTCAGGTCATGATCTCAGGGTCCTGGGATTGAGTCCCAGGGTGGGCTCCCAGCTCAGTGGGGAGTCTGCTTCTCCTTCTCCCTCTGCTACCTCCCCGCCCCCGCCGCTGATGCTCTCTCTGCTTCTTTCTCTCTCAAATGAATAAGTAAAATATTAAAAAAAAAAAATAGTAGGGCCATCAGGGATGATTAGATGAGTGACCATCCATACAGTAGAACAACTCGGACTCAGGGGTAGAAAAGGCCCAGACTCCAGCTCAGTTCTCCTGGAACTTCAATTTTTCTTGTCTGCCAAACGGGGACCGAGGTACTCCCTAACTCGATAGATTGTTGAGAGATGAAATGAGAGATCGGCCCTTGGGTCTCAAAGATGCACAGATTTTCAACATCCAGTTCAACACATAAGGTAATGGGGATTCAATTTGCTACATGCAAGCTCTTGCCAAAAAAAAAAAAAAAAAAAAAAAGCGTGTTTTTACAGAGATGTGTAAGAACTTTGCCTCCTGAGCTGTAAACAGTTCTTTTCACCAGTGACTCAGAGTTGGAGAGGGTGGGGGTGGCAATCAGGCAAATAATGCGAAAGTCATGGACACTTTGAAAGGCGATGGGAAATGTTGCAATGATTGACAGCTTGCTTACTGCTGTTTTACATCTTCTCATATCTTTAACTACTGGGTCAAAATACTTGACGGTGAAAATGTTGGACCACGAACTACTGTATGAACACAAAATAATGCCAGCCTTGGATTCATAAGGTTCCCACTAGTTCTCAGAGATCAGAAGTCTCCCGGGGTGCTTTATTCTGCTCTGATTTCATTAATGACCTTCTCTGATACACCCGGAATTCATGTTGTACTTTGTTTCTTTCCTTTTGATCTTTTACTGCACATTTGTTTCCTGGCGTTTTCAAGTTTTTTGTGTGTGTTTTAATCTAGAGGACAAGTTTTAAAAAAGATAGATAGACTGGTTGATTGATTTTAGAGAGAGAGAGATTGAGAGAGAGCGTGTGTGAGCAGGAGGCATACCAGAGGGACAGGGGACAAGTAGACTCGGAGCTGAGCAAGGAGCCCTTTGTGGGGGCTCCATCCCAGAACCCTGGGATCATGATGTGAGCCGACACCAAGAGTCGGGTGCTTAACCAACTGAGCCACCCAGGCGCCCCAGTTTTGCCCATTTTATATCCTTTTCATTTTGGTTTGCTTGTGTGATAGGCTGAATAACGGCCCGCTGATAGAGGTCTATGTCCCAACATCTGTGAGTGTTACGTTACAGAGCAGAAGAAAATTAAAATAGCAGATGGAATTAAGATTGTTCATCAGTTGACCTGAAAATAAATTCTAGATTATCCGGGTGGAGCCTATGTCAACGCAAGGTCCTTACAAGTGGAGGAGAAAAGCAGAAGTGTTTCCATGTGAGAACTCAATCGGCCTTTGCTGGCTTGGAAGATAGAGGAAGGGGCCACGAGCCAAGGAGTGTAGGTGGCTTCCGGAAGGTGGAAAAGGTAAGGAACTGATTCCCTTCTAGAGCCTCGGGAAGGAGCACAGACGCTGGCATCTTAATTTTGGGCTGGTGAGACCTGTGCCTGACTTCCGACCTCTAGAACTATGAGAAAATAACTTGTACGGTCGACACCCCTGAGTTTGTGCTCATTTGTCCCAGCGGCCGTAGGAATCGAGTACAATTTGCCCCTCCCAGCACGTTAGCTGGGTCAATCCTGCAGCACTGGGCAGAGGGCATGAGTCTGGACGTGAGCTCCTCTGGTTCCAGGGATACCAGCCAGCGGCTTTCTCCGGGACTCTACTCTCACAGCTGGGGGGCTGAGAGGGACAAGACCCTGCTGCCGGGGAGCTCTGCTGGAAGAGCACGAGCCCCCCCCCCCCGACCCCCCATGGAACCTTCCTCATCCTTCCACACCATCCCCGCCCTCTGCGCGATTGTCACGGGCTCACTTCCTGTTTCGGTCCTTTATTTACCAGAAGCGGCTCTCCTTTTCTGAGAATAAGGCCAGTTGACCATGTAGAGAGAAGCCGTTCAGGAAACACGTACTGAGGTTTCATTCTGAAAATCCTAATGCGAGAGCTGACGTTGGAAACCTCAAAGACCCCCGAGTTTAGTAATGGTTTAGAGAACTAGTAAGAGTGAAATGACCAAGGGCTCCTCAGAAACTAGTGATTAACATGCTTATTCTAGCCTTCGCTCTACAAGATGCAAGAGTAAATCATTTTGAAAAATTCTGGCCTTTTGGCCTGAGGCCTGCTGTTCAGACATAGTTTTCCTCCCGGGGTTCACTTTCGCAGGACTGTCCGCCTTTAGCGCCTTGTATCTGGAGCTCCCCTGAGGTTTATTGGAAATGCTGGATCTCTCCCTTCGGGTTCCTGAAGTGTCACAAATTGGCTACTCGAGTTGTATGCTGGACGTTTTGAATTACATCAGCCAGAGAGATCCGTGGTTCATGGCGTTCCCAGGACCGCAGGAGAGCGGGAGGGGAGAGATCTCAGCTTATCCGGGGCAGGTGGCCCTGGCCCGCCCCGCAGCCAGCACTGAGTTATCTCGGGACCAAGAAGCCTCAGAGATAATCTCCCAGAGCCCTGTGAGTCCCTTTGGGATGTCACAGCTCTTTCGGGGCCTGTTGATAAATGTTAAGAGTTCAGTAAAAATGGAAAGAATAAAAAAAAAAAAACCCACAAAATAATACAAAATAAATAAAAACTAATATGAAATAAAAGCTTCAAATGTGGCTCCTCGACGGCACGTAGTAAGGGGAGAGGGAGGATTGCACACGCGATTATAGGACAGGATGAGAAATGCGATGCTAGGAGACATATAGGTCGCCTCCCTTCCCTGTCTCTCTCTCTCTTCCAGTTTCCCTTCCCGCTCCTCCTCTTTCTCCTCTTCTCTTCACTTTTTCTCTTCTCTGTGGAGACCAAAAGCTACCTGAGGACAGATGATGTTTTACTTCCTTTTTATCCCCCCTCAGGGCCTTGCTTTGTAGGTGCTCAGAATATCTCTAGTCTTTCCCTCGGCAGTCTGTCTTTTTAGAAAGTATTTTATGTTTTCTCCTTGACATTAGCGTGGGTGACAACCTATTCTATTCTATTCCATCCCATTCCATTTTTCCCAGCTTTATCGAGGTCTCACCGACAAAATTGTATATATAAAGGATATAATACGATGGTTTAATATATGTACACATTGTGAAATATTTAACACAATCAAGTTAATTAGCACCTCAGCCATTCCACAGGGTCTCCTGTGTGACTGCTTGGCATTTTAGAGGGACTCCCGGAAACACTGAAGTAAGTCTTTCACTGAGAAATGTCACACACTTTTACAGGGAGGGGAAGATTTAAGGGCCAGTGTTTTAGGATCTCCTCCGATTGTGACCCTAAGCCTATTTGTAAAGCCAGGAGAGAACTTCTCCAGGCCAGAGTGAAGAAGAAAGCTCTTTTCCGCTGTGTATGATACGCCACTGAGAAACAAGGACCCAACGAGTCTATTTCTCTTTTGTTGTTGCTGTTTGTTCATTTTTGTTAAGATTCCACATACAAGTGAAATTGTATGGTATTTGTCTTTCTCTGTCTGACTTATTTCACTTAGCACAATACGCTCTAGGTCCATCCACGTCGTCTGGAACGACACGATTTCATTCTTTTTTAGTGCCGAGTAAGATCTCGTCATGTATATACACCACATCTTCTTGATCCATTCATGAGAAAAGAAAAAAGAGAAGCAGACCCATAAATAAATACAGAGAGCAAACTAGTGGCTGCCAGAGGGGAGGTGGGTGGGGGAATGGGGAAGGGGTACAAACTTCCAGTTATAAAATCAGTAAGTCACAGGGATGAAAAGTACAGCCTAGGGAAGAGAGTCCAAAATATTGTCATACCTTGTCCGGTGACAGTGGTCACACCTGTCGTGAGCAGGGGATAATGTATATACTTGCCAAATGATATGCTGAAACTAATATTATATGTCAATTATATTTCAATAAAAAATAAAACAAAACAAAACAAAATAAAATAAAATAAGATAAAAGGACCCCATGAAAAAGGAAGGCTTGGAACTTAAGACACGTTCTGTTTCCTGGTGGAGGGTACGTTCTTTTCCACCCCTTCAAGCCGTGGCGGGCATCAGCAGGCAGGCAGCAAACATCCGGGAGCTTTGGTATTAAGCAGGATGTCAGTCTGCCAGCTTCGGGGAAGAAAGGAACAATGGCTGTTCCATTAGCTTTTTATAGCAAAGCCCATTTGGGAAGAACGAGGACAGGAGGATCTCCCGAAGAGCTTCCTTTCCCTGAGGGTTGGCCCATCTGCTGGAGAGAAGCGAGTGTGCTGTACGCGCCGAGCGTGGCCTCTGCCAGCCAGGATGCTGGCCCACGCGGCCACCGAGCCAGTGACATGCTCTGGGTGCAGGGACGGCTGTCAAGGGCCTCCTTCCCGGGGTTGAGTCAACCGACTTCTGCCCGGAGGTGACAGGGGCATATGCTCCGTGCACATCGTTAGGACTCCTTCTTCTACAAAGCCTCTTTTATCTGGGACTGTTGGGAGAATGACCCAAAACTCGTCCCTTGCAAAGGAGTCAACATTTAAGGAAAATTCACCAAAACATTTCTGAACATCACATATCTATCTTTGAGCCTTTCTGGAAGCAGAAAGCTGGGAACAAATGATAACCACCCATGAATGCCTCTGGGTCATGGATATGAATCATAATTTTTAAATACGGTGAATTGGGTTATCATGAAGTTCTTTTACTTTGGTGTTATGAAAACCACGTTGTAAACTCACAGAGCTATGGTCAACCAGCTAGATCGGCTGCGCTTTTGAGTTTTCAAGTATTTTTCATCATCTTTTCCTTTCTCGAGTTTCAACCTCTTTTTCAGAGCCTATTTGGAAGTACTTTCTAGTTTTTTTTTTTCTTCTTCCCCCTCATTTCTCGTGAAACTAATAAATTGCTTTGTTATAGTCATATGTAAAGTAAGAATAAATAAGCTCTGGAAAGAACCTAATGAGTTTCCAATGAACTGATAGCTCTCCAGGCTGTTCTCAGACCTGTTTTTTTTTTTTTTTTCTTATAGCAAGGTTCCTGCCTGTCTCGCAGTGATCCCAAGATAAGGAAGGTATTTCAGACTCTGTAGGTGGGTGAGTCAGGGGTCTTTCCTGAACGGCTCTGACTGGGTTGAGGGTTTAAGGGCACGGGCAAGATCTGGGGGGAGGGAAGGACCTCTCTGCTGAGAACTTGGGCCTGCTGGCTGCTGGCTGTCTTAATGGGCGGCCTTCCCCTCCTCAAAGCAGAGACAAGGGGCTCCTGGGGGGCTCAGTAAGCTAAGTGTCTGCCTTTGGCTCAGGTCATGATCCTGGGGTCCTGGGATCAAGCCCTGCACTGGGCTCCCTGCTCAGTGGGGATTCTGCTTCTCCCTCTGCCTCTCCCCAAACCCTGTGCTCGCTCTCAAATAAATAAATTAAAAAAAAAAAGCAGAGACAAAATCAGTTGAGATGATCTATTGTTCATTGCCTCATATTTTTCCTTGGATGCAATGCATACCTAGGTGAGTCCCTATGTGAAATAATGATCCTTTCAGTACCCTAGGTGACATCATTCGGGGATTTGTTGGGTGACTTCAACTGTGGCTGGTAAAGAAGAGATAACAGAATGAAAATATTTGTCATGTGAGTCTCTCACTATCTTTCTTAGTCATAAATGTTCTGATGTGGTAGTGGGAGTGCAGAATATTCTTATGACTGCTCTAGACACCAGGGATGGAAAATTCTTAGGTCATTCAGTTTACCCTTTAAGACTCATGGCTTTCTGTTCATCCTCCGGGCTGACTTCCCTCACAAAGTGGTGGCTGAAGGTCTTGGTGTTGGGGAGATGTTTTCAGAGAGCCAAGCCAAATGGCGCCCTTGCCATTCTGTGGAATTTTCTGCCTCTGGCGGGACAGCCCCGCCCAGGCTGCCAGCCATCAGTTTTCATTCTGACCCTCCATGGAACCAAGAGCAAGCCCCTTAAAAATATGCTGGTGACTCCATTTTTCGTCTTTGCTAGCACTTTCCAATAGCAATAGAATGTGAGCTGCGTATGGAATTTAAAAGGTTCTAGGAGTCCCATTTACAAAGTAAAAAGACCTGAGTGGCATTAGTTGAATACATTTTATTTAACCCAGTACATCTAAAATATTATAATTTTAAGGTATAATTAATATAAAAATTAATGAGATACCTTACATTCTTATTATTTATACCACGCCTTGAAATCTGTTGTGTTCACCTGCTCCATCGCTGGCGGACAGAGCATCCTGTATCATGCAACATATTTGTGGCTTTTTTTAAATTAAAGAAAGTCTCCTAATTGTTCAAAATAACACAAAATGATACCATACAATGGTGACATTGAGTCATGGGGGTTACTCTACAATAAATGATTGGGTACAATTCCCAGAATGAAGAGAAGTTAATGTTGATTGCTTTTTGAAGGGTATTATATAGATTTGGGGGCCTGAATGAATATCTGCTTTATGACAGATGCAGGTAAGGATATAGAGTGATGCCCAGAAAACATATAAAGAGACTTTTTTCCCCCTTCATCGGCTGGAGGTTCAGATAAACTTCAAAAGAGCTGGCGAGGGGCTTATTAATTACAAGAGACCATGGAGGCAAGGCCAAGAATAGGTCAGGGCAGTCAGACAGGGAAAGGTAGATGCCCTAGAATTAGCAAAATCAGCATATTAGGGGTGTGAAAAACTGAACATGTGCTATGAGTAAGCCACTCTACTTTGAGTGGTATTTTACCAACCAGCCCAAGCAGCCCCCCCAGATGTCATTAACTCATCTCGAGAGAGGTCATGAAGATGGCTGGTATTTAGAGACTGAGGCACATTGAGAAAGATGCTGAAATGCAGAAAGGGTTTGCTGTCATCACAAGTGCAAACAGGAAGGTGGTGGCTTGAATGAAAATTGACACAGCCATCGTTATCCTTCTGGTCTTGTCCAAGGCGGAGGGTTTTGGCCAGACCACGTGTGCATCCCCGGCTGCCTGGCGGGCAGACTGTCTGGAGAGAAGGCAGCCTCTACACGCAAGACAAGTCTCCGTCAGGGAGATCCCACGTCCTCAGCTCCGCCCGTGGAAGGGCAAGTGCTAACCCATGTCAGATACTTACTACGTACCAGGTTTCTCGATGATTCTTCTGTATTGTATTAGTCAGCGGGGGCGGCCATAATGAGATACCACAGACGGGGTGGCTTAAACACCAAAAACTTATTTTCTTATGGTTCTGGAGGCTGGAAGTCCAAGAGCAAGGTCCTGACAGGGTTGATTTCCTCTGAGGCCTCTCTCTTCAGTTTGCAGATGGCTGTCCTCTGCGTACATGTCCCCCCGGTGTCTCTTTCTCTTATAAGACATTAGTCATACTGGATTAAGGCCCTACCTTGAAGGCCTCATTGTTACTCAGTCACCTCTTTAAAGACCTTCCCTTCAAATACGCTTACATTCTGAAGTCCTGGGGGCCAGACCCTCAACGTGTGAATTTGAGGGGAACACGATTCAGCTCACAATACAAATATTTCCCATCCTACAGATGAAGACACTGAGGCCCGGTGAGGAGAAGGGACTCGCTTGGGGTCAGTAAACCAGTTGAGACTACAATCTGAATCTCAACTTAGTGTTCTTTACACAGTGACCACTTGGTTTCTTAAGGCAAGATAAGGTATCTCGCTAGTGCTAAGACATCTGGAAAACAAGGTTTTCCCATTGCCCGCATGATGACTTGGGTGTTCACAGGGAGTGGCGGGAGTGGGGTGTGGATAGTTTGATGATGCAGTGGCAGCAGCTTGGGGATTGGAATCCGGAATCTGGGTGTGAGTCTTGGCGATGTCATATATCGCCAAGCCTGTTGCCCTAAGCTTATATAAACAAATATTTACCAAGCACAAGGGCTTGTCACTGAGCATACATTCTCCCATCCCATGCTCGCAATAGCCTGTGAGCTAGATACTATGACCAGGTCTACTTTCCCATCAAGGGAAGGAGGCTCAGAGGGGTGAAGTGACTAACCCGAGGTTACACAGCCAATAAGGCCTAGAGCCAAGACTCAAACCCAGGTCTGTGCATTCCAAAACCAGTACAGTGAACCAGGAATGGGGACCAGAGTTATAACATTTTTGCTTTTTCAAGAGAGGAAAAATCTGAGTTTTCATGTAAAATCTCCAGAGTTTTAAACGTTGATTAATTCAAGTCTTGCAGAGACACTAAGCAGGCCAGACAAAGCACGTGAGGGGACTTCAAGTTCCTTGTGCATTGGCTCACGGCAGTGTATGAGGAGGCTGGACCAGATAAGGCCAAAGTTCTTACCTGTCCTGGTAGCTCATGATTCTTTGATGCCATTTGGAATTTATGAAATAGATTTTGGTGGGTACAGCTGTTGGGCTTGGATGACTGGATCTGAATGTGTACCCTGACGATCAATAGCCATCTGATGAGGCAAATTCCTTACCCTTTCTGAGGCCAGTTTCCCTGTTTGGAAACTGGAAATTGTACCTTGCACACTGAGGTGAAAATTGAGATAATGTTTGTAAAGCACCTGGTGAGTATGTGGTGGCTGATGAGCAAAGGGTTAGCACACAGAACCACTGGTGTCTCTCCCCATGGGATGCCCGGCCTACATGTAGGCCTACATGGCAATTTGAGGGGCTATGGACGGGACTGCCACTCTGAGGGGTCTCCCACCCACCCAAGGTTGTGCCATCTTAACTTTAGGTTTTGGAATTGCCAAGAGTTTTTTTGGTCTTTTTGTTTTTGTTTTTAATGCCACCCCTCCAGGGAGGGAGGAGTTAATACCTTAGCAGGAATTAGTTGGTGTTTATTCACTCGACAAGTTTTAGTGAACTGCTAATGTGGTGAAAGAGATAAAGTTTGCAAACTCAAAACTATGGTCCTTCCCATACGGTGGCTGCTCTGGGCCCTGATTCAGGGTGCTCCGCGGGAAGGGGAGGGGGTCAGGCAGCAGGGCAAGGAAGGCCGGAGGGAGTCTATCCTAACAAGATGGACTGAAGTCAAATTCCTTACAGTAGAACCAGCCAGTTCTTTCTTAATACATTCAAGTAATTAAAAAAAGGACCCTTTCAGTGTCCTGAAACGAGCAAGGATTGGCAAGATCAGAATATGGTGTGTTCTGACCTCCGGGCCTCTAGTTCCATCTGTATAAATAGCGCAGTGCTCAGAAAGCTGCCATGAATGGCTTCCTTTTTCACCAGAGACCTTGGGCAAGGCGGGCGGTTCTGCCCATAATAAAGTCACACTGGTCTGCGGCTATAACAGGCCAGTCATTTCTCGGCTTCCCACCCACGCACTGTAGCGTGGCGGCTCGGTCGATATCCCTGCGCCCTCGCAGCCAGGAGGGGGTCGGACATTCAGGGGGAGGGGAGGTTGGGGCAAGAAGCCCACGCCTGCGCTCAGGGCCAGGCACCTGCTCCTGCCCGCCGCGGGTTCGGGTCGGGGCCACCTGCCTGTGCTTCCGCTGCTGGGATCGGGACTGTGACATATGCTGCCCAGGTTTTTTCTTTTTTTCTTTTTTTCCCTCCAGCAGCATCTGGAGGAGAAGCTGGGAGGGTCCCAGCAAACCACATGGTGTTCTCGGGAGGCCCAGCTGAGGCGCGTGGGCGGAAACGGCCCCTGGTCTCTGCTTGCTTTCTGCTTGAAACGCTCACTGCGCATACCACAGGTTTTTTCAGAGGTTAGACAAATTTGCATCCTTCTCCCCCAGGCTAGAGGAAGTGCTGGAGGAAGTCGTGTATTAAAAGAATGGGGCGCAGGCTTAGGTTAGGAAGAGGGACTCTTCTGGGCAGCTTTCCTTCTGGCTAGAACCCCCAGTTACCTTTAAGCCATTAACCCTGGAGGGCAGGGATCGGGGGTGTGCCCACTTGGAGTTCATCGCCGCAGAAAGCGCGGTCTTCCTCTCTCTTTAAACAGCTGCAGTTGTCTAGCGATTCAGCTCCCTGGGGACAGCAGCAAATCGCAGGACCGCTGCTCTTAACACCGCCAACACAGAGCACCGGCCCAGCAGCACAGGGGGCGCTGGGGGAAGGTCCTGGCCTTGACAATGGGAGGGGGGGTCAGGGGGGAGAGGAGGTTCTCCGCTGGCCCTTTTGCTTTCGCCTGTTAGAACATGGATGAGCGGGGCGCCTGGGTGGCTCAGTGGGTTAAAGCCTCTGCCTTCGGCTCAAGTCATGATCTCAGGGTCCTGGGATCGAGCCCCGCATCGGGCTCTCTGCTCAGCAGGGAGCCTGCTTCCCCCTCTCTCTCTGCCTGCCTCTCTGCCTACTTGTAATCTCTCTCTCTCTGTCAAATAAATAAGTAAAATCTTAAAAAAAAAAAAAAAAAAAGAACATGGATGAGCTTGTCTTTGATGCCTTAACCGGTTCTGCACTCTTTTCTTCCTGTCATAAATCCAGGGACACGATATATATTCAAGAGTTAGTCAAACCTCGAATTACACTGCCCGAGAACGGAGCCGCTGCAAGGAAAGCGGTTAAGTTATTGGCATGAGACGCAGGACGCCGGAGCCTATGGCGTGGAGAAACCACTAGTAAAAGTGGAAGGAAGCGACATTTGAAGATATCGTTCCCTGTGCTAAGAAACCTCAAGTGCCTACCAACCATTTCTGATCAAACCTGAAAGTAAGACTGTGCCTGTCGTGGGATGTCAGATGTCAGGAGGATCCCTACCCCCCCCCCCCCCCCCCCCGCAGCTCCGTGTCCTGCCTCCCTTCAGCCCCCGGCGGTGGGATACAGAGATCCCACTTTGCCCTTGGTTTCCATCAGGAACTCTCTGGGCCAAGCATGTCCCAAGTCTTGTGAAGTTCAAGTTTGGGGTGTTTGGGAGGATGGGGTCTCATCCAGTCGTTGGGAGCTTTCTGCCCTCCCCCATCTCGTCTGTGGCTCCCCCTGCAACCTCGGGGTCTCATTCACTGCATCCTAGATTGGGCTGCCCCTGGTTGTTCCAGATTTTTCTTCACTGCGGTGCAGTTTAGGTGCGCCCTTCCAAGGGCTTGTTGCCGAGGCCGTCGTCTCTGCCTGCCGCTTGCTTTCACAGCCAACTATGTGCTTGGCACAATAAAGACCTTCCCAATAACACCACCTCCCCTTGTCGGAGTGACTGGGGGAGATGGAAAGCAAACATCTGTCCCCGCTATTATATAACCAGTCTATTTCCAAGTTTCCCCTGCCCGCTGAAACAGTCTGAGCCTCACTCCTGTGCAGGGCAGCAAATCCTGCCCCTCCCCTATATCCGTGAGGTTCCCTCTGGGACAGCCGAGTGATGCCGCTCGCCCCACTGGCTTGCTCCAGAAGCCCACTGCTCAGGGCTTCTCCCCGGCCGACTCTGGCCACGTGTCAGCCGCCAGCCTTTGCTGCAGGGGGTGCCTCCTGCCCGCATCTCAGGGAAGGAGGGATCCTGGAGCCATCCTCCCATTCCCCAAGAATGGCTAACACGAGGCTCTTGTGTTTAATGAACTTTTCAGGCCTTGAAGATCATCGAATGGAATTATAATGCAGAAAATGGAAGCAAAATCAATATGGGTGTTTATGGACTGAAGGTTTGTGTGCCCCTCCGAATCCATATCTTAAAGCCCTAACCCCCTGGGTGGCCGATTTGGAGATGGAGCTTCTAAGGAAATAAGGTTAAATGAGCTCAAAAGGGCGGGACTCTGATCCAATAGGATTAGTGTCGTCGTCTTTTTTTTTTTTTTTT
>CM052899.1:14421068-14468732 GCA_028534135.1 Potos flavus | reverse complement strand
GCCTTCTGGAAGATCGTCCTACACCCCGCCCGGCCCGTTTGTTGTTTGGAAATGAGGGCATGTGCCTCAGCGTGTGGGATTTCTATTAAAGATGAAATGTGACCCTACAAGTGCTATTTAATCCCGTAAGTACTGTCCCCTGTAAGAGCGGGCCTTGGCTAATGGATTTCAAATATTCCAGTCCCACTTGAAAGGCCCGCTCTGAAATAAGAAAGGTAAGCAGACTTTCCTAGCGTGATACCATCACAGGTGGGATTGTCTTTGTTCCCATCACTCAGATTCCGCTGGAAGAGCAACAGTTTTGGCTTCGGAGGGCTATTGTAACAAAGTATTACAAACTGGGTGGTTTCAAACAACAGAAATTTATTCCCTCACAGTTCTGGTGGCCAGAAGTCTGAAATCAAGACGGCTGGAGGGCGACGTGCCCTCTCAAGTCTGTAAGGGAGAAACCTTCCTTGCCTTTTCCAGTTTTGGGTGTTTTCCAGCAATCCTTGGTGCTCCGCGGCTTCTAGATGCATCTCTCTGATCTCTGCCTCTGTTCTCCCAGGACGACGATGTCTGTGAGTCTCTGTGTCTCTTCTTACAAGGACGCTAGTCAGAGGGGACTAGGGGTCACCCTAATGACCTCATATTAACTTAATTAGACCTGCAAAGACCCTATGTCCCAAACACACCACATTTATAATTAATGGGGGTTAAGACTTTAACACATCTCTTTGGGGGGGACCCGTCACAGCGACCCTTAGATCATGATGTAGCTTCCATGGAGAATCCCTTCTGGGAAAGTACGTCTTAGTCATACATACTTGAAGTATTCTAATTCCTGTGCCAGTGATTTATTATCGTAAAATTTATAGATCTGACTTAGAGAATGGTTTTGCTTTCCATGGAGCTGGGCTGTAGGAAAGGAAGTCCCTGATACCATGCGGACCAGGATTTTTCATTTCCAGAGAGGGTGGTTTCTCCGTGTAAGCTAATAAATTGCCTTTCCCCTTTGATTCATCCTGTGGTCCCTCTCTGCTATGAAAGGAGCAGCCCGCCATCTCTGTGCCGACAAAACCAAGTCTCTGAACTTTGGAGGCTGAGAAATACACTTTGTGCTAATTTCCCAAGGTAATGACCAACCGAAAGAGCACAAGGCCGTTGTGACATCTGGGTATTCCCCAAGCCACCAACCCAATACTACACTTGTCATGTGGTCCAATGTGAGTCCCGTTATTAGTCTCGTTTTGGATTTCTAATATATGGGTGTTCATTCTGTGTAAGGAATAAGAATTCCAAAGAGAGTTTGATTCCCTTGGTAAAGCAAACGAAACTCCTGACCGCAGACAAAAAAGAGTGGATTAAAACCAAGAATGCTTCAGATCTTGTCTCGGATCCCAACTGAGTGAGAAAAACAGAGGTCTTTTGAAGAAAATTGGTAAGATTGTTGGGATAATGAAATAACCCAATACGTCGGTCAAAAGAGCCCTGATCATGGCACCGTTTCACATCTCTGAGGTCATGAGGTCGAATTTTGGCACATTCGTTCTAGAGGACAGAAGAGTTTTCTTCTCCCAATTTAAGCCAATTGACTAGTGAGGAAACACAGCACTTATGAGTAACTTTTATGACAGGCAACGAATCTGGCTCCTTCTGTGACAATGAACCAGAGACAGCTGCAGCCTACTGGGCTGAGGCAGAAGAAGTTGTGATGGAAACAGTGGTCGTGCTAAGGTGGGGACGGAATGACTGATGGCGCTCTTTGGCCGGAATGGCTGATGTAGGAACCCACCGGCGGTGGGGGAAGTTATTAGGTGACAAGGGTCCACACCGTAGGCAGGCTTTCCTGAGGGGTCACACTGCAGGGCAGCTGGAAAATCCGAGTGTGCACCAAAGATCCACCAGGACAACTTTTACTTTTTTTAATTTTTATTTATTTATCTTGAGAGAGAGAGAGAGAGGGTGAGACGGTTTTAAATAGTTCTCTCTTTTCAAAAAAACAATGTCTGGGTTAGTTGGATTGTAAGTTACAAGGACCTATCAGGGAGAATTATTTTGCCATCTCCCCTCGTTTGGTATTGGCCAGGCAGTGAGCATTATTATTATTAAATAATGATGAAAGTTGTAACTACCCCTTACGGCCTGCCTGCTGTGGGTCAGATGAAACGCTCACCGGTTACGACAGGGTGGGCCATTCTTGTTAAATATCTGTAGGGCTGTGGTATTGTGCTGGGGTGTTTGTCGAATCACAGGATGACAGGGTACCTCTCCCTGTCACTTGTATTTGAACATTTTGGAGGGAAACAGAATTTTTTAATATTAGAATAAGCATGCAAATATTGCAGCATAATGGGCAATCTTCCACCCCCGTGCTCTTAGAGCTGACGTTGACACACTTCCCGTCCGGTGGTTGGGTCTATGTCTCTTTTCCTTGGATCTAAGTGGGCCTCTATGACTGCAGCAATAGAGTAGGGTAGAAATGATGCGGTGTGACTTCTGGGGCTAGGTCATAGAAGCGCCATGTTGTCGTGGGATGTCCTTGCAACCCACCCACCACGCTGACAGTACGCCGAGGCAGAAGTCCGTGTCGAGGAGTTGATGCCCCCAGCTCCCAGCCCGGACCTCCCATCCTCCCACGAGCACCAACTTTCCAGGCATGGGAATATGGCGTCTGGGAGGTGAATCTTCAGTCCCGCGTTGGGCCATCCCAGTTGCTACTATGTGAAGTAGACATGAGTTTTCCCCTTTAAGTGCTGTCTGGATTAGACACTTGTGAGATAAAGAAGTGATTGCTGTTTTAAATCCACTAGGTTTTGGAGTGCCTTGCTTGCAGAAGTACGTAACTAGATTGTACGGGCTGATTGATCGGTAGTTCTAAGAAGGGCCGTGGAAGTAGTGATTCATTGGCAAGCCAGGCAGGATCGCAGGCGTCCTGTGACCCTGTCACTCTTCCTCCTATAAACTAGGGACGGAGGAGGACCAGAGCAAGTACCAGAGCGCGCAGGAGGAGCGGACTTGGGTTGGAGGCCACTGAGGCAAAAAGAAGGAGGAAGTATATTCTCTATGCTTACAAGGGTCAATGGGTCTTTTAATGTCCCTGAAGATCAGTTTGCCCTGGGAATAAATTAAGTAAGAAAAAAAAAGGATATCTGCTTGGATTCACTTGAAATAAAACTGCTGAATGAAATCAATGTAAAAACAAGACTTCAGGAAGGGTAACAGTGGAGAGAAGAGATCAATCTTGGGTAGAGGCTTGCACTGCAATGTGAAAACATTTTGGAATCTAGATGAAACAACAGTGGTCATAAGCATTGGATGTTGTCATCCACAGTGGAGGCTAAACGGCAGAGTTCAAACTCTGATGTGTCAAACTCAGCATCAGATGTGTCCCCCTCACTCTCTGGTCCCCTGTCCTTCTGGTGTCCTGCTTCGAAGGCCAAAGCAGAATAGAGGATAATTCCTCTTGTCGCGTCGCTCTGGAGGCAGGGAGGATCTGATTCACACTGTGGGTGTCGGAAAACAGCTTGTCGATGACGCAAGGTGAGGGCAAGCCGATGGGGGCGCGCCCAGCACCCAGTGGTTCAGGAGATCCCCTGCATAAGGGGGGGATGGGCGTGCGTGGCTGGGATATCAGGAGTAGGGATGCTGAGAGGGCAAGTTTCAGGACGTCTAAGGCCTTGCTTAAGACCTTCTAACTCAAGTGCTGGTAGGCAGGAAGGCTAACTGGTCTTTTTCAATTTCCCCGGCCCGGCTCTGAGGGGCGTGCCATGGAGCAGGAAAGTGACTGGCAGAAGAGGAGGGACTCAAGGGACCCAGATGACTCCCTAACGGGAGAATGAAAGGGGCTGGGCTCGCATCCCCGCCAAGCTGCATTCCACACCCTTCTGGGGCCGCCCCTTCCTTCCTGCCAATCTAGGCTCTGGCCTCCCAGCCCGGGCAGCCTTGGGTGCTGACAGCACAGGCCTGCCGCCCGCCCAGTCAGCTAGCTCTGGGGAACCCAGCTGTCAGCCGTGGCGGGAACCCCCCCCCGGGTCACCCTGAAATCGGAACATTTGCAAGCTACAAAGGACCTGGGCAATGGAGTTCAACCCCTTCTCTTCTACGGGCAGAGGAACCAAGGATGCAAAATGTTAAAACAGCTCATTAGAGGTAATGCTGAGCAGGGCCGGGAAACACATCTTCTCACCCTGATTTCCTGGGCCCACGGCCTCCATGGCAGCCTCCCTCCAGGGGGCATTAAGGCAGAACTTTGCCGGGAGCAGAGCGGGCTTCTCAACCATCTCCCTGCTTTGTCTCTGCTCCCCCAGCCCAAGGTGGAAGGAAGTGGATTTTCTACCCTCTTCTTTCCTGTGTTCATCGCCATCCTCCCCCTCGCTGCGGGGGGGCGGGGGGCGTCTAACATAATTACCCACTGAAGTTTTGCTTAGGGGTTACCACCCAGACAACAAAAGAGACGCATTGGTACAGTGGAGACCCCTCTCAGTAGAATGTGGGGAGCCGGGGGTGCTGTGGTTTGTTTAATTTTAAATATTCTGGCAAATCTGTTTAGAGGATAGCAATCTTTATACTCTCGGGCAAGAGATTAGTCACGTGGCCAAAAGCTCGTGTCTGCTCGGTGACCTCAGAGGGTAGACGGTTTTGTCCCTGAACTTTGCAGATCTTCCAGTTTGGCCTTTTCTTGTTTACACTTTCAAGTTGTTTCCGATTTTAGAAAACGCCCTTCTTGCCTTTTCTCCTCCTGGCTTCGACCCCCCACCTCAGTCGACTGGTTACTTACTTTCCTTTAAAGACTATTTTTTGTTTTTATGGAGTTCAGGGAACAAGAGGATTTAAAAGAGGATGGGCTAAAAAGCCTCACTCTTTTCTCTGTCCTCGTCCTCCTCTCCTTGGGCCGTAAGTCTGGATAATTGTCGTTAGATTCTTATTTATTTTTCCAGGACTCTTATGCAGACAACAACACATCAAGATATTTACTCTTATACCCCTTCTGTTTCTTACACTGAAGAGAGCATACTACGCTCACTATTTGACATCTTATACTTTTTGCACGAGCAGTACTTTATCGAGGTTGAACTTATATACGGTCAAACGTACAAAATATTCAAGTGCCTAGACCAGTGAAAATTTTTCCTTTTTTAAAATTTATTTTCCCCGCGTGACTTTTATTTATTTATTTATTTATTAAAGATTTATTTATTTATTTGAGAGCGCACATGCATGCATGTGGGGGGTGTGGGGTGGGGGTGGGGGGAGGGGCAGAGAGAGAATCCCACCCAGACTCCCTGCTGAGCTCGGAGTCCTGTGCAAGGCTGGATAAGGGCCCAATCCCAGGACCCTGAGATCATGACCTGAGCTGAAATCAAGAGTCAGCCACTCAACCGACTGAGCCACCCAGGTGACCCTCCTGGGTGACTTTTTTTTTAAGATTATTTATTTATTTATTTGACAGAGAGAGAGAGAGAGAGATCACAAGTAGGCAGAGAGGCAGGCAGAAAGAGAGGAGGAAGCAGGCTCCCCACCGAGCAGAGAGCCTGATGCGGGGCTCGATCCCAGGACCCTGAGATCATGACCTGAGCTGAAGGCAGAGGCTTTAACCCACTGAGCCACCCAGGCGCCCCTCCTGGGTGACTTTTAAGGGCACCTTTACTGAGGTATAATTGGCATACAGTAATAAACTGCACACATTTGTAAATACTTAGAACAATCCCCATGACCCAGACAATAAGCTTACACATCATACTTGGAAGTTCCCTTTTGTCTCTATATTTTCTTATTAGCTACTAAGAAAGACCAGATTGATGAGTGGGGCTGAAGACATCTAACAAGCTGGCTTACACTTTTATGAGACATCTTGAGGCCTCTCTAGTTTTTAAAGAGCCAGGAAGCAGGTAACAAAATTGAAGGCTTTTCTACTGTGAAGTCTTATTAATCACCTCAATTTCCAGTGCTTAAACATTTGAGCTCAAGGCACTTTGATTAAGGTTAATTGGAAGGTATTTGCCGTAGAAAGCTTATTTTGCCTCGCTGTAAAGTTTCTTGTGTCCCAGCTCTGGTTCTGGGCCATTTGACTCAAAGAATCAAGGACTCTTGGGAAAACAAAAACCATCAGAACTTCCAAGAAACTCCAGGATTTTCTTTATTTACGAGCCATAATTCTGGAAGGAAGGAAATGAACACTTAGCAAGCCTCTTCTGTGTGTCAAGCACTCTGCATAAAATAAATTATGTAACCTTCCCAAATAATCTACAGCAGAGATGGGATCACCACCACGTTGACAGAAGGGGAAATAAGATCTGAGAGTCTAAGCAACTTGTCCAACGGGACCTAGCAAGAGGCATGAGCTGGAGTTGAAACCCAGGTCTCTATTATTTTAGAGCCCATCCTTTTCTTGTCATGGATCTACCCTCTGTTCCTCACCCCCAGACAAATTATATTTAGATAGCTATAGATACATACACACACACACACACACACACACACACACACACACACACACAGTAGGATGGGCTATATGGTACATTTTTAAAACTTCCAAATGCCTCAAAAAAAAAATGCATCAGTCTATAACAGAACATGGAGGCAAAGGGGTCCAAATATATGGGTGATTATAATTTGCTATTGCTATCAATTGACATGCATTGAGTTGTTCCCAGGTTGCTCAGTGAACAGGAACTGAGAGGTTACCATACCCCGAGAACTGTGCTGTGCACACTGGCAGTTGAAAAGTACCATCTCTGGGCAAAGACCTAATCCTGTGTTTGCAGGAGCGAGGCACTGAGTAGGAGATGGTGTGCGGAGCCTGGGAGGGCAGTGCAGTTCTAGAAAGGCGTGGCTGGAGGAGGGAGGGGATCGGAGCATTGGGTGTGTAGTTGGGGACCCGAATACCCAGGTCTTTCAAAGCCAGGCAGTGACGTCGTGGGAGTTGCTCAAGCTTCAGAGAGAGCTAATGAAGGGCTAGTAGCTGAACGAGGACCAAGTGTCAGGCATCCTGCCTCGTATAGACATCTATCAACTGCCATATTCTTCAAAAACTGAAATCTTCGTGTTACAGAGCCAACCTCAATTAGCTGCAAGTGAAGGGAACAAAGCCCGCGGTGCCAGAGTCCCACAGGGAAGCGGTGACGCTCAGGGCAGGGGACTGACGAGTTCCATGGCGGGCCCAGTTGCAGAGCTGGAGCAGGTTCCGAGAGAAGCAGCAGGGAGGGGTGAAGCCCCGGGACCAGCAAAGGCAGGAAGCCATGATCACCCCCAGGTGGGAGGGGCAGAGGTGCAGAGAGGGTGCCGGCGATGGGCAAGAGCGCTGGGTGAAGGAACTGTACGGAGCTCCAGGTTGGGGACTGAACCCCCATCCTCACTCACCCCGCGTCCTCCGCTCTCTCCTTGTTCTTCCTGTTGGCCCAAACCAGGGGTCACAGGAGCTATGTGGGTACTGGGCTCAAAGATCAAGCTCCGGGGGTACAGAAGGACAGAAGATGGGTCTGGAGAGGCAGATGAACGCTATCCAGGGCAAAGCCCATGCTGGGGGGGATCTGGGAAGGCTTTTCTGGGCTGTGCATCAAAGGAGCTATTCCAGGTGCCCTAGAAGCTCAGAGTTTTAAATTCATTCCCTTTCATACTCCCAACAGCTTGCCCTGGTTCGCAGCAGAAGCTCGATAAACCAAGATCTTATTCTTATAGTGTAGTCATCGTTCCCCGAGGCCCTGGATACAGGGGCAGCTGTTTAGCTCAAGCCCTTGCCAAAGAAGCGGTCATGGGTCTATTCCTGGTGACCACATACATAGTGACGGGTTAGCGACTTCACGTTCAAGGTAGTGGGTGCCCAGATAACCCTGAATGACAGTGTTGTTTACTGGTTCGAAAGAGGTCCTCCTCATTAACTCATTATCTTACTGGAGAGGCAGTTGAATTTGGGCTCCCGCTTTTCAATGAGAATGGCTCTATTTCCGACTTGCTTGGAAACTATTATTAACTATTATTCCCAACAATGCGTTTGCATATTTGACAATCCGGAAACCAAATTTAGCCGTGCAAATTATAGACAACTGCTCTCTTATAATGTCACTGTGATGTCCCAGTTTTTAAGAAATGGAGGATTAACAAAGCCGGCTTTAAATGCTTCAAACAATATTTTAGGGAAGAAACCATTTCCCCCCAAAGATTCATATATCTCTA
Organism: Potos flavus; assembly: GCA_028534135.1. Classification (NCBI taxonomy): domain Eukaryota; kingdom Metazoa; phylum Chordata; class Mammalia; order Carnivora; family Procyonidae; genus Potos; species Potos flavus. Next base: position 14,460,578 of record CM052899.1, on the reverse strand, counting down.
AAATGTTCCCGGAGTGCTCTGGAAGATCGCTATGTAATGTTTCTTTCAAAGGAAAAGGAAGTTACAGAACATCAAAGAGATGCCCAGACTATGCAAAGCTATAAGCGCCTTCGACTTACTAAGGAATTAATATTGAAACTACGAGAAACTTCAGAGGTAATTTAAATGATTTAAACGCCACCGTTTTCCCTTCTTCTCCCCACACCCCCAAGATGACGCTCATAATGTTAGACTGACCTTTAGCATATGTGATTTTAATGAAAGACAAGACAGTTTTCAGGTTCTGAGTCCATCTCAAACCATTCTTTAAAGTAGTGATTTCTTGTCAAGGCCCTTACACTGACTCGTGAGGAAGGGACATCTGACCTTTGAAAACTATTCCGTGGGTCTGAATCATCTAAGTATATTGTAGCTTCATTCTTGCAGACAAGAGAAACCAAGAACAGGTGGATAATGGAGAAATCACCTAATGTAGCTGGATTCAAATGGCGCTTACTGGGATCCCACTGTGCGATTTGGGTTTCAAATGGCAAGTTATTGAACCGCTCTGAATCTGGCTTCTCCTCTTTAAAATAAGGCTGATAGGACAAGCCTGCGTGTTTACCGTAGACGGTGTTCAATACATGAGTATTAAGGTGTTTTTCCGATAGGTACTTTTTACGTGGAATACAGTGAAAAAAAAAAACCAACCACCGTAATGAGATGTCTCAGAGTTTGGGCTCTTCCTGAGAAAGCAGTGGACCTAGGAGATGACGAGAGCACCGTCGCATACATGAGAACTGAAAAAATGTCGTGCCTTGTGACAACCCCATCCAGCATATGTCAACTTGAGGGTGCTGTGCTTCTAATTTCAAACTCATCTGTTGGGGTACCACCAACAGATGGTTTGGCTGTTGCCACCTCGGTTTTCTCACCAGGTGGCTCAGGGACCGTGCTAACTGGGACAGAGATGAGAGTACCTACTCTTCCTGCAAAATGATTAGCATGATTGGGCTGCTGCCCGAATGGGGAGGGGGGAAGAGGGGAGGCGGGGGAAGGGGGGCGGGAAATCATGCTTCTAGACCCGGGGAAGATGTTGATATGAAATGGTTGACTTTTCTCTGATGGTGATGTTTCAAGATTTAAAGGGTTTCCAACTTCAAAAGCCCCGATAGGACAGAAGTTTTACAAACCCGGGGTCTTTGGATCAGCAGTCTTAAAACTGCTCTGAGATCTGACAAACTGGAAACTCTGGGGAGGAGAGTCATCTTTTCTTTAAATTTTTAACAAATCATACACAATGGCTTAGCCTCATAATTTATACAACTCGTAGCCTTCAAAATGTTTCCTTTTTACAATTACTATAAAATTGAGTAATGCTTTTGGAATATCTTTAAAAACTGAAATTTATTTTAATAAATATTATGTGCACTCACAAATATTTTAATACATATTATATAAATATCACTGAGACTAAATAGAGCAGAAAATAGAAGAAAGGGGGAGAACAGATAGGAGAAATTTCAAGAGTCTGCCGTAATATCTCCCTTCAAGGGGCAATTGGTAGTCAACTGCACAGACAGATGGTGAACATGACTTAAGTCTTAGCTACCATTGTTACCCCTCCCAGGAGCATTCTCTAGAATATTCCAGATGGGTGATAATTCAGCCTTTATTTTACTGTACTTATTTATTTTTAACTACTATTCAAGTTTATTCAAGTTGTACATAACTTGATTAAAAGTTGAACTGTGTTTTATTTAAAGGGTAATAATGAGAACCGGCTTTCCCCATCTCTACAACCAATCCAGGATCTTCTAGTCTATTCTTGTAGCTGGTTATTTTGGCATTTACCTCCTTGGTGCTGTATAAAATGCATATACTGCTATTTCTTGATTTCTCAATTTTAGTTATTATTAATTTCTAACGTAGCCGTCAAGTTTACTTTCGTATATCCCTCTCCTCTATATCTCTAATTCCACTAAGGACTTAACGGTTAAATCATATTTGGTGTTTACTTCGTTATAGTTGTGTGTATATTGTTCAACTTTGAACCAAGCAGGGTACTATAGTTGCATTTTGTTTTAGGAATTTTTGTTCATGTTGGAGATAATCAGCTGCCTTGTTTTTTCATTTCCTTAAATTTCTCTAACCACCACCTCGCCCTACCCCAACACACACACACACACACACACACACACACGCATGTGCATGTGCACACGCACACATACACGTGCGCGCGCGCACACACACACACACACACTCGATCATTCAGGTCTGTCAGACACCTCCTATTTCACTGTCAAATGGTCAAATATCCGATAATCAATCAGCTCCAAGGGGGTCCCTCCCTGAGCCCTTGGAGGATCAAGGGCTCTACCTCCAGCCTGGACGTGGGTCTACACCAGACCTGCTGCCCAGGTGTGGCTTGGATTTTCCTCACGCCTTTCCCACGCTCTCCATCGTCCTCTCTCTTCGCTCCCTGATTCCTCAGGAGCACATTCTCTAGAAGCTTATTAAGAAAGGGCGCATTGGAGGTAAAATTATTCTTCCTGCGTATTTGAAAATGTCTTTCCTCTACCCTCACACTTGATTGACCATATGGCTGGTAATAGAATTCCAGGCTGGAAAGAATTTCCCTCAGAATTTCGGAGCTCGTGTTGGCTCCGTGTCTTCTAGCTTCCAGTGTCACTGTCGAACGTTCTGATGCCGCTCTGATTTCATCTATTTTGTATGGGACTGTTTCTGTTCTAAGTGCTTTTACTAGCTTCCCTTTTAGGCCTGGCGTACCTTTTTCATTATTTATTCATTCATCGTGCTGAGTGCTTTGTGGTTACTTTCAACCTGGAGACTCATGTTATTGAGTTCTGGAAAGTTTTCTATTATTTCTTTGATAATTTCCTCTCTTCCGTGGTCTTCATTCTTTTTTTAGGACAGCTGTTGGTTGACGTCAGACTTCTTGAATTGATTCTCTAAGTTTCTTACCTCTGTTTTATTTTTCTTCTCTCTCTCTCTCTCTTTTTTTTTTGTTGTTGTTGCACTTTGGGGGATATTTCCTCACACGTATCTGTCAGTCCCTTTACTGAGACTTAAAAATTAATGTTTTTTTTTTTTTTTTTTTTGAGTGAATAATATATGCTTATGTTAAAGGTTCAAAATTATAAAAGAGAATGTAGGTAGAAGTAAGCCTCCTCTGGACCTCGTTCTTCAGACCTCCAGCTCCCCATGTTGTAGGGATATGTGGCACAGGAGAGGGTGGGGCTGGAAAACAAGGGTATTTTATACCAGTTTGCATACTGAATGATGAAAGTCCCAGCTCTCTTTCTGCACCCTGCTCCTAGAATGGAACCCTCCGGGCATGCATTCTCCTAGATAGGAACCGGCTAAAAGGCTTTGCTGGAGAATAGAATCTTGGCTATCTGTCAGCATCTCTGGGTCTTTTCTCCCTGGTTGGTAAGATTCTCTAACATAGAACATTCTAACATCCCTTTTGGAGAGTATCGTCTTGAAGCCCAGCTGCTAAGATTTTGAAAAAGCTGGTGCGGCATGGGGTGTTGGGGGCTGGGAGGTGTTTGGGGAGCCATCTCCCTACTCGGTATGTAAATTTCTGCTTTATCTTTCTGTCTTCCATATTGTGCCAGCGCCCTCAACTATGCCTGGTCTCCCAACCCAGAGACCTTTTGTTTTGCCCTCTCTGGAGAATGAACTTTTAGTCTTCTGTTGGGGATAGGGTAGGGGAGTAGGGGATGTCATCTGGCTGAGTTGAATCAGGGAGGGATTCTGGAGATCCAACTGCTTCTTCTGGCCTTTAGATTGGATGCTTCCTGTCCATCTATTTTCTTGCTTACTGACGCTTTCCTTTGCTATCACCACCTTACTCTTACTAATCTACCTAGTGAATGTTTTATTTCAGATAATACTATTCCGTTTTAGAATTTCCATTTTACTTTTTTTAGTAGTTTCCATATCTCTGCTGAGATTTCCTACCTTTTCATGCATTATGAATATATTTTCTTTTACTTTCTTGAACATAGTTATAATAGATGCTTTCAAATCCTCATCTGCCACCAAGGTCTTATCAAGGTCAGTTTCTTCTGATTACTTTTTCTCTTGAATATCAGTCACATTTTTTAAAAAAATTTCTTCATACACTGAATAATTTTGGATTATATTCTGGACATGGTGACTATTATGTTGTAGGTAATCTGGAAAAGTGTTGTCTTTTCCCCAGCAAATACCTTGGTTGCACTCAAACTGAAAACCGTAATTTGGCATGGTGGTTCGAATCTCCTTTTAGTTCTTGTACCTTTCGCTGGGCTCTTTGCAGTTTTCCCTGTGCATGTGCAGCTTAGAGTCACCTAGATATTTGCTCAGAGTTTCTGCACATCATTTGTGCTTCCCCGCCACTGGCCTTCATCTTTCCAATATTACAACTTCACTTTCCCGTGGCCGTGGTTGCCCTGAATTCTGCTCTCTGGTTCTTTAGGGAAGACAAACTCCAGATTTTCTGTTGGAGTTTTAGCTCTGCAGCCTGGTCACCTTCCCTCCTAAGAAATAAAAAAGGGAGGGAGGCGCTCACTCTGCCATCCTGTGCCATTCCCTTCTTCCAAATGTTAGCTCCCCTTTCTAGAATCTGCTTTTGTTCCCTCCACGGGGTCTACAAAGAGTTTATTTTTTCTAATGTTCAGAGTTCAGAGTTGTGGCCTGTAGGAGGGCAGGTCCGGTAGGGGCTCACTCTGCTATATCAGAAGTAGACTCTTTCTAGCTGCTTCTCAAACAACTGGTTAAGCAATTCTCTCTTCCGTCCTTAACTCTACTTCCAAAGTGGCGTGATGCCACCAGTTGCTGAGATGTTGGAGTTTCTGTGTGCCGATGACAATTCCACTGCTCTTCTATTCACCCATAAAAAATCTTAGTGAGCATTAAATAGCATACAAATGAAATTGGAGATAATGGAAGATTGTGTCATGGAATATTCGAGTTCAGACACAATCCGTGTAGCCCCCTAGCAGAGGCTAGGTTTTTCAGCCTCGTGTGAGCCAGAATAAGAGCATTCCTTTAAGTCGGTAGTTTTAAAAATGGGACTAAGGACTTGTAACATCAGAGTCATCCGGGGAAGGGGGTGGGCTGTGTTAAAAATGCGTATTTCTAGGCCCACCTTAATCTTCCCAAAACAGAGTATAGGGGTGGAGCGTCATAATTTGTAGAGAGTAAGTGCTTCCTGTTGCCTATTGTGATTATCTTATCATCTTAGGCTGCATAAGCAACAAATAGCCCCCTGACGTGTGCTTGGCCGCCCTGCCCCCAGGCGCCAGGCTGCTGGGAGGGAGGCTGCTTAGCATAAACGGGACTGGGGACCAGCCCAATGCAGCGCCCCCCTTCAAGGAAGCAAACGTGTTCCCCACGGCAAACACAAATAGTTTGGAAGCATATTGTATGATAGGAAAGAGTTTTGTTTTGTTTTGTTTTTTTTCCCCAGCGTCTGTTTGAAATGAGGTTCTGGACTAAGACTTTAGGGCTGATTGAGAGGTGCTCTTAACATGTATACTCTGTAACTTCCAGGCAAGAAGTCACTAGAAGGCACAGCAGCAATGACCCCTAGCCTATAACGGTGTGACCTTGTCACTGTTCTCTCTGGCGTCCTCTCACCTTCCTGCCACAGGTTTTCCCTGTCTGACAGTAATCTCACCGACCTGGTCACTTCAGGACATTCCATACATACTGGAAACCTTTATGGAGGTCATCTCATTAATTTCTGGAAGCTAATTTTTCCTTTTACTTTGCCATAAACTCAAGAGCACAGAGAAAGTGTCATTGGCCTGCTGGGCCTATTTAATTAGGAATTAGCTTAATTCTTAATGCATTGGCAATTCTCGCCAATCAATTTAGGTCTCAGTAAACTTGTTCTGGAGACATTAGTGTACTTTTTATTTTCTTTATTTTTTTAATTTTTAAAAAAAGATTTTATTTATTTATTTGAGAGAGAGAGCACGAGAAGGGGGAGGGTCCGAGGGAGAAGCAGACTCCCTGCCAAGCAGGGAGCCTGACGTGGGACTCGATCCCGGACTCCAGGATCGTGACCTGAGCCGAAGGCAGTCGCTTAACCAACTGAGCCACCCAGGCGCCCCTATTAGTGTACTTTTTAAAGGATTCCTTTATCTATTGAGGTACAAGCTGTTTCCTAAGAAAAGTCCTCCCAAACAGCTATACCTTAACCCACAGAAGAAGAAGATGTGGACATAATCCAACAAGTCTTTGCTTCCAATTGAAATAAAATTTGAATCTCTTTAGGGTTTGAGTCAAAACTTCTGGCTTCATTCACTGGTTCAGAATTCAAAATAATTTCTCCCTCTGATCTTGTATTTTTTTTCTGAATATTATTGAATTCAAATCCCCTGAAATAGAGCTAATCTGCTCTAGTTGAATGTTGGGAATTCTTTAAACCCTCAAATAGGTTGAGTTATCTGGGGCTCGGAAGTGGTGAACCTCAACATTGCAAGCTTTTCTCTGAACTTAGACCACGCAAATGGTTCTTCTCTTGTAGAGCTGTTGGTTAGCCCTGAGATGCAGATTTTCAATTGCTTGTTTCCTCCCTCCCTTCCTCCCTCCCTCCCCTCCTCCCTCCCTCCCTTCCTTCCTTCCTCCCTTCCTTCCTTCTTCCTTTCCCTCTTCTCTTCCTTCCTTCCTTCCTTCCAGTTGTCTGTTACTCCCACTTTTCAGATTGGGAAATTCAAACACTAGAAAGGTAGGCATTGTGCTCAGGTCTCGGTTATACACACCTTTTTGGGGGGAGATAGGAAAAGGAATAAAAGACAGGTGTCCCTCTGCAAGGCTCTATAATCTCTCTCTCTGGGCCCTTCGTGAGGCCCTATGTCAGTAGTCTGCCCCTTGGGCCATATGAGCCCTTAGAGGGTCTTTGAAAGAAGCAAGAGAGATTTTTGAGTTGTTTTAATATTTCAAAAAGTCCAACAGAAATCACATGTTTCCCAAAATAAAACTCCATGAATAAACTAGAATGTCATGGTATTTTTGCTTTTGATTAGACTTAAATTAATTCAGTTTGATAACATTGATTATCATGCTGATCTGAAGCTGTGATTACAGTTATATGCGTCTTAGATGATTAAAATGTGAAAAATAGGTTAATTATGTCTTAATAAATGCAGTTTATTTGATAGGCAGAATCTTATAAAACCTGAAACTAATCAGAAAAAAATATGACTACATATACCTAGAATAGGTAGAGTGCCAACAAACATAAAACTCCAAAACAGGGGTGCCTGGGTGACTCAGTGGGTTAAAGCCTCTCCCTTCGGCTCAGGTCATGATCTCAGGGTCCTGGGATTGAGCCCCACATCGGGCTCTCTGCTCAGCAGGGAGCCTGCTCCCCAATGCCCCCACCCCCCCCCCGCCGCCTGCCTCTCTGCCTACTTGTGATCTCTCTCTGTGTCAAATAAATAAATAAAATCTTAAAAAATAAATAAATAAATAAAGCTCCAAAACATATCTATCTCGAAATTTTCCTGGAATCACAAAACTCCAATATTTGTTCTTTCTGATTGTCTTAACGTGAACAGTACAAAGTCAAATTGCCCTTTCTTATACTTTTGATCCTAGGATGCCTACAGCCAGTGACCAGCTAATGTCCATAAATGGCAGGTGCCTAGTCTCCATTACGTGTGTGTCGACATATCTAATTTCAGATTATTGGGTTGGTATCTGTGGATGCTGATAGGACATTTTAAAGAAAGTATTTGAAAGCAACAATACAACGATTATGTTGAGAAACAAAGAGCAAAGTGTAATTGACCATTCTGCTTACACTCAACAGATCTCTTTCCCATGTGCTAACAACACACGGCAGTTTCCAGGGCAGTTACGCTCGTGTGCAAAGTATAAATAGAGACATAACATATTTTCTGATCTCTTATGAATCATTAGACTAGTCAAAAGAAATTTTTTTTTTTTTTGAGAAAATACTCAACTTGCTTCCCTGAGCTAATTCTACAGGTTGAGGTTTTCGTAATCACGTTGCAATCGCTGTGGCTTCAGGCGTCACTCTTTGTGACTCACCTGGCTCGGTCTGCTTTAGACCCACAGTCCGGAGTTCACGTTGCTGAAGGGCAATGACTAAGATCATTGTTTCCGCAGGGCACGGCCTTTAAAGGTTACATCAGTGGGGAGATGGCACAGGCTCTGGGGTTTAGGAACATGTGACTTGCTCAGGTTAGGCTGCCTTCTTCCCTGGTATAGTCTGGTTCCAGAGATCTTTCTGGAGTGTTTCTTGGCCTTAGGGAAAGGTCAGACAGCACTGCTGTCTCCACGAAATTCTGTGAATTTCGACGTAATACCGGAAGCGGCTAACTATCAGTCCCGGACATGATTTCGGTGAGCATTTTACATCTGTTGGAGCACGTTACGCAAGAACAAAAATGGGGGTGACGTAACAGAAGCTTAATCTCTTCGGGCTCCTCGTGTGTGGAGGAGGGGGTGGTACAGATGGTGACCGGGGACCTCCTAGGTCCTGACCGACTTTCTATACCTCTAAGCTTCCTTAATCCTAAATCTCAGAATAAAGATGGTCCCGGTACCACACTCGTGGCCACATTGAGCCAGACAGGTGGTAGTTTACGTGCGTGGGAGACTCTCGTCTGCGGGTAGACGAAGCTAGGTTCAGACAAAGCACATGCCTCAAAGTACGTATTTTAATCTTAAAAAAAAAAAAAGGCAGTTCCTCCTGTGGAGGGTGACTCTTTTCCTTTGATTTCTTCTTGCTGGTATAGAAAACAACCAGCTCTGAGCTTGTAAGCGTCCCCATCGGAATCTTTTAGCCCAGGGACTGGAAGGGTTAATGATTATAAGATTTTTAATTGTGCAATTTTCTATGATCTCAGAAGTGTTGTTAAGTTCTTAACTTTCTGTTTGTCTTTCATTCTCAACCTCCTCTCCTGCTTGAGTGGGGCTTGACATCTGGGAACACTCCGGGAACGATGTCTTATTAATGCAGCTGTCATTTATCTAGATTTTAGTCTACTGTGGCCCTCCCACTGTTTGGAGCCTAGATTATTAAAGCCTCACAATAACCTAATGATTCGCTCTCGTTTTTATTTTATAGATGAAGAAATGGAGATTTTTGAGGGACTGAGTAATCTGCCTAAAGTCATATAAACGTGAAAAAAACAGGATTCAGACTAAAGCGCGTTTGACCTGAGAGCTTGTGTTCTTAATTACTGTGCTATACTATTTCCCTTCTCTTTGTGGAAAGAATGAATAATATGTATTTCTTCACCCTGGGGAGAGTGTAATATTAGCAAGTCTCCCCTGCTTGAAGACATCCTCTGTGACCGGGAGGAAGGGTCTCGGGGTGAGGGTTCTCTTGCCAGCAAAACAGACATAAGGACTCAATACCACTGACAGAGATTTAGAAATCCATACACACAAAGCAGAAGTCCACACTTCACAAGAGCACATTCAGCGAAATGACATAGAGTAAACCCACAACAATGGTTGTTCTTGGGGGTGGGGAATAAGAGTGGGAAATAAGGCTAAAAGGCAACAAATAAATACATAAGAGAGGGGGTCCTTCCAGGGCCCAACCATGACAATGTGGCGCGGCCTGAGAAACATCGCCCATGTGACCCTTAGCATTTGAGCATCTCCCCTCGCCCCAAATTAGAGTAAGAGGCAGGACAAGGGAAAAGTAGATCAAGTTGAGAAAAGATTTGGAGTGGTAAGGAAGACATGAGCGAGTGCCTCCTCCCTCGCGTTCCGAAATCATTTATTTAGTCTTAGAATGGAAGGACTTTAATGTAAACATCAGCTACACACAAGCATGAGGTTGACTCCATCAGGCATTGGATTTTTGGCAGAGAATAAAAGGTCTGAGGTCCTATCATTTATATATTAAAGGGGAAACAGTCTCAGAATGCTCTGGCTACAAGGACAGTCAGAGTGATTTCACAGGTAAGAAAGCCAGAGTTCAGAATGGTTGAACTAGTCCAAGATGTCACAGCTGGTATGGGACAGATCCCGTGTTTCTTCTCCAGCCCCGCCTGCCTCCGCTGGTCCCTGGCCAGCGCCTGCACCATGATCACTCTGCTTCTCCTGCCGAACTAGGGATGGATTTGCTTGACCAACGTTCCTCCCCCTCATTGCCTTGATTCAGAAAAGCCTTGACTTTGGAAGATGATCAGTAAATGCTGATGATAATGATCACCGATATTCACGAAGACGTTCTTTGACACTTCGTAGGTTTCAGTAAGGAACTGAGTATTGTACTCCTTGTTCTGGATTGTTGTGGCTTTTCATTCTACTCTAGTTTCAGCTCTGCTGTTAACTAAATGGATGAACGTGCACCTGTCACCCTTACCTTGGCTTTAGCACCTTTATTTGTCCACAGGATGGTGGTTTTATATTCGCCAAAGGGCCATCTAGTCAAGGCTTGTATGGTCAAGGCTCTTTCGGGAGCCCAGAACATTCCTCGCCAAGGCAAGCATGGGAGAGCTCATGCTCACAAGATACTCTCTCCAGAGCTCCTGTGCATTTCACCTGCTCCGCTGGGCAGGAGCCCCGTGTCATTTCACCCGTAAACGAGCAGTGAGGCACTCTCGAAGGATACAGTGCCAGCGGAGATGGACAGTCCTTGCCTTCCTGGCACTATCGTCATATTAGAGGAAGAACGGGTAGATAGAAGCACAGTAAGAGCTGAACTAGGACAGGGAGAACAAGTGCCGTGGTTCCTACATCCGGGCTGGCTGTGAGCGGCCAGGGAAAGCTGCTCAGGGGAAGAGGGATTTATGCTGTTTTTTTTTTTTTTTTTTTTAAGATTTTATTTATCTGTCAGAGAGAGAGAGAGAGCGCGAGCGCACAAGTGGGGGGAGGGGCAGGCAGAGGGAGAAGCAGGCTCCCGGCCGAGCAGGGAGCCCAACACGGGACTCGATCCCAGGATCCTGGGATCATGACCTGAGCTGAAGGCAGACTCTTAACAGACTGAGCCCCCCAGGCACCCCTATGCTGGGTTTTGAAGGGAGGTAGACTTCTGATAGCAAAGGCATCAAAATACCACAATAGAAGGGGAGGTCCCCAACAGATCAAAGGGACAGTCAAGGGGGCTCCAGGCATGCAGGGACATCTGCCAGGAGCCGTTCAGAGCAGGAGACCACAGCGTTCAGATCTCAGCTTCCAGATGAGTGTAAACTAGGAAGCCGACCTACTAAAGGCATTCTGTACAGCACGTCTGGGTGAGCAGCCATTGGAGTGTGTACCTGAGATTAAAAGTATGAACACGTGGGGTGCCTGGGTGGCTCAGATGGTTAAGCATCTGCCTCCGGCTCAGGTCATGATCTCCAGGTCCTGGGATCGAGCCCCATGTCGGGCTCCCTGCTCAGCAGAGTCTGCTTCTCCCTCGCCCTCTGTCCTTCCCCCTGCTTGTGCTCTCTATGCCTCTATCTAAAAAAATAAAAATAAAAGTATGAGCGTGTGAATGAACAAAGGCGGTTGGAGTGAACGCCAAGGCTGAGTGAGGCTGTGCCGGGAGAATTTGCTCTGGGCACTCCGTGGGGGGACTCTGCAGCTGGCTGACGACTGGCACACGGACACGGACTCCCCAGGAGTTAACACAAAGAGGTCATCTAATTTATTGAGAGACAACACAAAACTGTTTGTGAATAATGGCAGACTATGGGGAAATAGGAGGGGAGTGGAGATCGTTGCAAGTTAGAAGGATTTAAAAAGGCAGCTTAAAACTCAACTTTTCTTAGCAAGAAACAGTGACTCTATGAGAAGACAAGGCTGCCCGGAGTTGTTTTCTGCCCACTGTGAAAATGTATGCGTAATACCGGAACGATTACGTTTTTGCATCTGAGTAAGTTCAAGTGCCCATCAGAGTCAATAAATCCATAAATCAATATGCTGTTTCAGATACAATGTACATCAGTGCGTCCCCATCGAACTTGGAATAATTCCCTCCCGTATAATTGTTTACACATGTGTATAGGTAGATAGATGATAGATAGATAGATAGATGTGATTGAATACGGGCTGAAACGCCAGATTGGGAGTGAATTGTGAGGACCATGGCTGCCTGGCTAAGGAACTGGGGGTTTCTCTTTAGACAATAGAAAATCACTGGTATGGATTTCAGGTGAGAACTTAATGGACTAAGCTTCTGTCTGCTTTCTGGAAGCTAAGGGTGAGTTAAAACCGTAAACTAGGAAAGCCCTCTGTGAGAACAAATGGACCTGTTCCCGTACCAGCCATCAGCGTGGCTCCAGGGAGTGGGGATCCTGAGCCCAGGACAAAGCATAAGGGACAGTAGCGGCTTAGCTGCGGCGTCCTCTAAGGGCTATCTGTGACATCAATGTGGTGATGCTGGGACAGAACAACGCTCTGGGCTTCCTTCCCTGACCTCTCAGGGCCTCCCTCCTGCAGGTCCCTCTATGTCCAGTAGAAGAAAAGAAGACAGACTTTCGGAAAGACTAGAAATCAAGTTCACGTTGTAGCAAGCAGTACGCCTAAGGATAATCGGCATTTCTATGACATGAGATGGAAGCAGGATGGTTAGACTCTTAATAGAATTCACTAATGATTGCCTGTCTCTTTGAGGGACATGCTTCGATTTAGGTAGTCACTCTTTATCCACACAGAAGGGAAATGGTCAGAGACACACGGAATCACTACCGGACTACTTGAATTTTCTAAATATAACATTCTGGAGATGATTATACCAATAATAAGGGGAATCTCTAATAGCTTTGATGCATTCGGCAGCCCTCAGCATGGCTTCAAATATATCTTTAGAATCTCGTATTACTGCTTTGTGATCTTCAGAGCTGAAATTCTCGCCACCGGCTCCCATTTTGAAGATCGGCAAACTGAGGCTTAAAGAGCTTCTGTGAATCGCCTTGGAACCCATGGCCAGGGAGCCGCAGAGCTCTGATTCAGATTTCAACCTACTGACCCCCCTAGCCAGTGTTCTTCACTCCCTGCCACGTAAAAAAACAGTCTTGATTTTGATTCTGCATTAGTAAAGCTCCTTTCCAGTAGCTCCTTCTGCTTCTCAGGCCTTGAGATGCTGCTGACCTCCCACAGAATGGGATCAAGGGCCGAGCCACGACCCGGCTCCCCTGGACGAAGGTTTCAGTCAAGGAGCACGCCGCCCCACTCACACGTTCTTATTTGCCCAGAGAGGATCGTATTTCACGGTCATCTTTGTTCCTCTCCACACTTCCGTGTTCATTTATGTACAGAGAAAACTGTGTGCGGGATTTGCAAAGTCCGGCAGACCATTTCCCTATTTCATCACGGGCATTTTTTTTTTTTTTTAAACCCGTTAGTGTATCTGTTCTTTACAACTTGAATGAGTACGAAAGCTATTGAGGGTGCAGAAGGGCCCAGGCTGGTGTTTCCAACAGAGGAAGATACTCTGCCAATGTCACCGTACCAGCTGCTTTATTGACTGAGGAAGGTAGCTGTTTCAAGGGGAGAGAGAGGAAGGGAGCTCGATTTTCACTTGGGACGTTGAGTTATTTATCTTCGCATCTCGCCCCTGCCCCTCACCCAGCATCCAGAGAGGTACTGCCCCTAGACGAAACTCAGCATGCTATTATGTGCATGAATGACCGAGGACCCCAGTGACTGGTCTGCTCATCGCCCGAATTACTTGTTTCCATTCCTTTTCATGGCTTAGGACTTTAAATAGCTTTGAATAATCACTCCGGATTGAAATCAGAGACGCCGATCCAAACAGAGCCGTGGAATGGGGTCTCCATTGAATCGGCTCCAGAGAAAGTGTAAGAATAGTTATATTTAGAAACAGAGCTATTAATAGCTTCATTTTCTTCCAAGGCTCCTCTTTTCATAGAAGAAGAGGGTGCCAGATAGTCTCAGCCCTTAGTCCCCCTCTTTAGGGTTTTGGCATCTCGTGGGCGGCTTGGCCTCTGAGATGACAACGGTGGTCTTACAGGTGTGGCGCTGCTGGAAGGAGCCTTGCGGGGTGGACAGAGGACACTAGTGCTCGAGAAGCTGGAGGGCCAGCTGCCCGAATCCTTCCAGGCAATGTTCACCCCTGTACCCTACGAGTTTTCCGGAATCCTGACTCCTGCACCGAGAACCTCTCCGGAGCAGCACTCCCCCAAGTATAATCTGCAGCGTGACAAAGGCTGCCCTTGATCTCTCACCGCTTTGGTTTTCTCACCCACAACACGTGGACAATGGGAACTAATACAGGGATTTGAGGATTAAGCGAGATAATACCTGGGCTGAGCTGCCAGGAACTCTCGGTTCCCTTTGCTATCTCCCCTCTTTCCTTCTCAATGGTCAGAAGATACAACAGATCCTTGGGTTCCTGTAATATCCTGTTTCCATCCTCTTTTCTACCTATTTATCTCCTTTGCTTTAAAATCCCACTGGAGTCCCACCTCCTCTCTGAGACGTCTCTGCAATGCTTGCCTCGCCTTGTGGACTCCTGGGGTTTCTTAGAGCAGAGCGGTCCTGGCTGAGCCAACATTCAGAATGTGGGGCTCCTACGTGTCCTGAGGTGAGTTGCTTTGCATGGGAGGAGGACCCAGAAGGGGGATCCTTGAGTAGAAAGTTTTAGGAGCTAAGACACCTGTGGGGGGCTGGCAGAAGAAAGAGATGGGGCCGATAGTGTGTGTGTGGGGGGACAATCCGGCCCCTTTGTAAAGGGGAAGACTCCTGCCCACATCTGTATTTCCGCAGGGAACCAGGCTGGCCCTACCATAGTGAGGGATGAGGAACGCAGCTCTTAGGGGCAGCGTGGGGAAGGCAGATTTGGGGACACAGGAACACAGGCTCCCGGCAGGCAGCCTGGCCCCGGTGGAGAGCAGGCGGATGCCCAGCGGAGCCCAGCGGGAGAACAGCAAGCCCAGAACTGTTCGTAGAATGAAAGACATTCCCAGAGGGCTCTGCGAAATACCTGGGGAGGGTTTTGAGAGGGTTTTACATAGACGAAAGGGATGATGAGACAGCAGAATTTATGACCCCATTCCTGCTCACCAGCTGATTATGCTTCTAAATAATGCAGACCGCCCCGCTGCCTAACACCAACTTACCGTGTAGCGGACAGATCCTGTGTCGGGCGGTGGGTGCTCCTGTTCCACACGGATGGCCTGATACAGCATTCGGTGTCTGGCACTCCTTCGCCTTCCAGACTTCGAGCTACTGACTGTTGCTTGAGATTCAAAGTAGAGAGAGGAGAACAATTTCCTCTTTATTGGGACTTCATCGTTACCAACAGATCCCGTTCAGTGATTATATCCCACAAACCCAACCCCCATGGTCAAGGCCATGTTCTTTTTCTCCTTCCCGAGATATTTACTGATCGCAAGGGGCTTCTGCCAAAATGGGCTGATTTAGAATTGTGCTAAGAAACACCCTGAGATAACCGAGTGGCTCCACTGCATTGAAGAGAGGGTGTGAAGTTGTCTCTAACGAAACAACTGGAACTAAGGTGATCGCTGGGATCAAGGGGTATTCATCTTAGTCATATTTGCTCCTGGCTCTTTTGAGAATTGACACTTTCTTGAGTTATTAAGCCATTACTGTAGCATATAAGGTAAAGGGCCCCAAATTCACAGAAATTCTAAAAGATGATTTGAATGTCTTTTAATTTTTTTTTTTTTTTTGGTAGGATGCTCAAGTGCCAATGTCATCATTTTCTGAGTGAAGTCACTGAACTTGAAGGTTGTCCAGCCACCTCTTTGAGGTCCGTGCCGGCCAAGGAGCCAGCCGGGAAGTCTGGCTGAGCCTTTGGGATGATGTCTGTCATTGAAGAGCCTTCGTGGGTGGTTTGGAGAGCTCGCATTTTGGCCACAGAGAATGGGCAGTGCTCACTCCACAGCGGTGGGATGTGCTCCCGGGATGGATGGCTGCATGACAAGTGTCCACCTCCAGGTCCCTAGCAAATGGCTGGCAGGGCCCTTCCTTTCCACTGAGCATGGGAGAGGCAGTCCCTGCCTTCTCTCTCCCAGGGTAAGTACTAGTGCCTTCCCACAGCCCCGAGCTAGCCCAGCTCTTCTCCAAGTCTCATACATACAAACGACAGGGAGGAGGCTAGAGCCGTGGGGACGGTACCCATTGCCTGTGGTGTTGTCACCTTCTGTTACCCAGGGGCATGGCCTGGCTTTCATCCAACGCCCCATGTTCCTGGCACACGGAGAAACTTAGTGCAGTCTGCTGGGGCGAGCCGGCCTCCTGCTTGGGTCACGGCCGCGTTGGCAGTGTGTTTCCGCTGCCCGGGAGGCAGCCGATGCCCCCTGGCTGAGGCTTGAGACGTCCTTTTGTTCCTCACCCCTTGGCCCTGGAGCCAGGTGTCTTCTGACGGGCTTATCGTATGCACAGCGTGTTCTCATCGCTCTGGAGCTCCTGCCAGAGAAAGAGGAGCGACTTGTCCTTTCCTGGTCCTGCTCTCTCCAGGAGCGCCTGCGAGCAGCTTGCAGGGGGCCATCAATCAATATTTGCTGAGTGAATTGGATAGATGGAACGGCTCCTGGATCATTTGGCCACTTATAAAAATTCCTCAGGTGGCGGGGAGTCTGACGGATAGAAACACAACGCCTAGAAACCTTTATTTGTCGCCCGAGCGCTGTGGGTGACCGGATGGTTGGATGGGATGGAACCATATGGCAGAGCGCCGCTGGGTCAGGGCCTGTCGGGGAAGTCGGCAGGTGACGGTTCTTTTCAACAGTTGCTGAGTGCTAGCGCCCGAATGAGGCACATTATCTGCATTATTTCCCCTCAGTCTGCATAGCCGCCTTCTTAGGAGGAAAGATTGCCCTGCTTTCCTTGTGAGGGAGCCAAGGCTCAGAGAGAGGAAGTCACCCGCTTGAGGTCACGCGGGTAGGGAAGGGCAGAGCCCAAGGTAGGAGTTGCGGCCAAGCTTCGGCTGCTCCCATCGTCCCGCAGCTGGGGGGCTATTGCGTTCAGGGGGACATCCGGGCAACCAGGCCCTTCCGGGATGCCTCACTCTGGACTCTTCAAAGAAAGACGCAGAGAGCCTTAGATTTGCATAGCCCTTGAACATTTAGAGAATGATTTTACCCCCACGATTTCATTTGTCCCTTATAGTAGTTAGTCTGTGATGAGCTCCAAGTCACCAACGAGAAACTGAGGTATGAAGAGACCGAGGTTCGACACAGCATTCAGGGTATCTGATCATGAATCTAGAGCTCTTTTCACTGGGTTTCAGAGGAAACAAAGCATTTTTATAAAGTACAGTCGACCCTTGAACAAGGCAAGTTTGAACTGCGTGGGTCCCTTTCTATGCAGATTTAAAAAAAAAAAAACAAATATATTGGAAAAATCGGGCGAGGTTTGAGATGATTTGAAAAAACTCTCAGTTGAACTGCGTGGCTTAGAAATCCTGAAAATATTTGAGAAGAAGTTAGGTATTATTGTAAGAAACATCGCCATTTATTTGTTGCGTTTGGAACATATGCTTCGTCCCACAGCCTTGCTGGCCATTGCCCCCAGCTAGCCCTGCCACTGGGCCTTAGCGGGGGCCCTTGGGGCCACCCCCCTCCATTCTATGAGGCCATGTGTTCCTGGATGAAGGGCATCTGGTAAGGCCAGTGAATCTTGTGAGTACGAGCACGTGGCCTTACTTCTCTTCCCATGAAATAACCTTCTTTGATAGAAGCAATACTGTGTGGGATACGATGAGGATGAATAAGGCACGAAGTCCATAGAGAATACTGAGGAAGTCCCTAGAAGCACAGGAGGCAGGGGAGACAAATCCGTGTCTCGAACAAGCATTATTACAGTGAGCACAAATTCTGTTCAACAACCCAACATAGTAAACTCCCCAGATTGTTTCTCTCCTCCTAAATATGAGAATGTAAAAAAGTTGCTGATTACAGCTATGGAAGCCCAAGATGGCCTTGCATACAGTTTAGGCTTGGGAGAAGCACTGTCTCAGTGGGGCCTTGAATGATGGACCCATAATTCTGTTCCTGTCCTCAGCCAACCCTTTCCCCTCTTCACTTTAGCTTTTTCGAACTATCACCCCTTTTCCCAAACTCCCAGCTCAGCCCTTTCCTTCTCATTTTCAGAAGATGATCTTTCTTCCTTCTTCAGGAAAGACGCTGAAGCTCTTAGTCCAGAACTCCCACATATCAAGTTACCTTGGGTTGTTTGTCTTCAAGATTCAAAGTAGAAGGTTAAAAATTCCACCCAAATTCTTAATTCCTCTCTCTTTCATGGTCCTGCTCTATCAACTCTCCCCTTTGGGATTGTCACCCTTATCACGTCCATAGGCTTCTGACTCCCATATTGTTAATCTGCCCAGATTTCAGCCACCTTAAGCGATGCCAACACTCAGCTGGAGAACCTTTCTTGATCCTACGTGGCCTTCTAATAACACCCGACTCCTTTCTTCTGGTGGAAGCTTTTCAAAAGAAGGATCTAGAGCCATGTCTGCCTCCCCACTTCTTTCTCACTCCTCAGCCTACAGAAGTAGGTTCTTGATTCCTCTCTTCTCTGAAACTGCTCAGGTCATCGATTTCAGCCCCACAATGTAGTAGACAAACTCAATGGCCACTGGCATCCTTATCTCATTTGCTATCTCTGTGGTGGCTGACAGTGTGGGCTTCTCCCTTCCTTCTCCTCCCGAGACGTCAGTGACTCCTTAGCCATCTGGTTGTCCTCTCATTTCTTTCCATCCGTGTAGCTTCTCTTCTACCTACCCACCTCCTAACTCTGCTCTTCGGGATTGCTGCACCCAGCCCTTTTCTCTTCTTCCTCCTGCAGTCCCTGAGCGATCTCCATTCACTCCAGAGTTGTTGTTCTGTTGTTTTTTTTTTAAACTGTCCCCACATGTCAATGACTCTCAAGTCTATGCTTTTGGCACTGACATCAGTCATGAAGCTCAGATCCATGTATACAATCATCTCCAAAGGCACCCCACCTCTAACAAGGCTCAAACTGAAGTCATCTCCCTTAACTCTGCTTCCTATGTGACCAAGGACCGGCCATGTTGTCCGAGAAAGCAAAGCACAGGCTGGAGGACAACACAGGTGTGAGGACACAGAACAAAGAAGAATTTAAGCCAGGGAACACTTCTAGAGGAGCGGGGGGTGAGCCCACAGTGGAGTGCAAGGGTGTGGGAGAAGGGCAGAGACCTCGTGCCTACAGGGGTGCTTGTTAATTTAATGGACTGAAGGGGCAGTAGCTGGGGGGTCATGTGGCAGAATGAGGCGGGGAATGTTTGGGGTGGGGTGAGGTTGGCACTGTGCGGTGCTGAGAGGTAACCACATGAGTGTATGGAGTAACCAACCCCGAGCTTCTGATAGGATTTGATGGTGGAAACACCGAAGACTTGGGATGTTGGGCCCTCTTTACTGGAACTTTCTAAGAGGGACCAGGCCAATGGAAAGGGCTTTGAAACTCAGCAGATGCTCCAGTTGCTTTCTGTAGGAGAGCCTTGAATCCCCACTGGGTAAGTATGGGGCTCTTGGAGGGCAGGCAGCATAGCCCTTGAATATCTTGCAACTCTTTAGCGCTGACTAATGTGCTAGGCACACGGTGGGTCCTCAATAAATAGTATTTGAAACGGCTGTGGATGTTTCATCCCTAACACCTGCTTTCTATCATCTCTGCTCTTTTCTCTGAGCCAATAACATTTGCCATCAGAATTGGGGAATGGCTAGGAGTAGGGACTTTGTAAGAAGGAGGAGAAAAGAAGAGAAAATACACTATTGCATGCTTGAGAATTTTTCTTTTGTAAACTTAATGGGGAGATCTGGATTCTTTTTGGAAAACATTTAAAAAATGGGAAAGCACACGTATTCCAGTGTTTTATTTACTGTGCTAGATTCTTACAACAGACAAAACCATCATCGAAAATTCTAGCACCTCCACCTAGTGTCAGGTTCTCAGCCGTGATTGTGGGAATGGAGTCAGCCATTTCAGAGAAGTTCCTGCCTTTTAAATTACCTTGTTGTCACCATTTGGAAGGTGCATCTGCCTCCACAGAGCCCAGATGGCCTTTGCCCCTACATGAACAGCACAGAATTTCATTTTGCTCATTCCCTATTACTACATTGGCTTGACTTGATCACCCTCTATCACAGCCCAGTCTTGGCCTGCCCAAAGCAATCTGCATAACTCTGTTAAAGGTGAGATCGGTTTCTGATTTTTATCTCTAAATTGTGAAAGGAGAGTTGGCATCAAGGAGCCTTACGTCCTTCCTCTAAATGTGTGTTAAGTGTGCAGCAAGGTGAGAAGTGATTTCATCTTCATGAATTATGCGGCAATGGACTTCAACAATCAGACTTGTAGGAGAAGGGTGTAAAATGAGTTGCAAGCTAATTGTTTAACTAAAAGTCAACTTCTCTCTTATCTTTTCTGTAGCCCGTTTCCTTCCTCCAGACGTGGTTCCCAAGCAATCCGTGCTTCTGTCCCCCTGCCTGACCATGGCTGGGCTGCCTCTGGGGAACCGTGGTAATGGCGCCAGTAAGTATGCTGTACAAATCAGGTAGCAGGCCCAGCACGTCTTGCCCCAGAAGGCTTGGCTGATCAGGGTCCTCATGGCCCTCCAACTCTCCCGGGACGGGGCAGACTTAACTGGAACCCAAATGGAACCCCATTTGGCAGGAGAGCTTCCCTGTGACACAATCTAAGTCTTCATCCTGCCCAAGTCGGAGGTTAAGAAAAACTTGGGGAGAAGAAAAACATCTCCCAGCCTCCTGCTAACGGCTGTTAATTCTCACCTTCTTTACTTGGGTTGCTTCCTGTGATATCTCTTCAGTTCAGGTCAGCCAGCATTTTCTTGAAAGCCCTAATAAGTGCCAGACACTAGGCAAAGAGCTAGGGATAGACAGTCTCAGCTTTTCAGGGAAAGAAAGTGGAATGGTAACTGAGAAATCATGACGCTATAAATGGATGACCAGTACCATTATAAGACAGGTAAACGAGAGGGCTATTTTGGCCTGGGGTCCCTAAACAGGTACCACAGAGGCAGTGGCATTTAAAGGATGAATAGGATTTTCTTGAGCAAACAATGTGGGAGTGTCATTATAGTTAGTTAGTTAGTTATTTCGGGCAAGAGAGAGTGAGGCAGGGGAGGTGGTGGGAGAGAATCTTGAGCAGACTCCAAGCTCAGTGTGGAGCCCGACTTGGGGCTCGATCTCACGACCCTGAGATCATGACCTGGGCCGAAATCAAGAGTCAGTTGCTCAACGGACTGAGCCACCCGGGCGACCCAAGGCATGTGGGAGGGGAGGGGAGTGTCATTTAAACATAGGCAATAACAGAACAAAGTATCTGTGCTCAAGGAGCTGGCAGTCTGTAGGAGGACACACACACGCGTACGCACACGCACGCGTTCACACAGACATGTTTCTTATTCTATAAAGCAGAAAATGGCCCTCAGCTCGGGGTAAACTTTTATGGAGGGCTGCGTCCTGACCCAGGGTAATGCCTGTCATCCAAAGCAGGAGGATGACAATTCCACGTGATGCATTGGTGCCCGGAAGGCTGCCCACCGAGAGGAGGGCACTGAGGCTGTGACGACAGAGGAGTGGGGAACAGCCGAATGTCTTCATTGGAGAAGAAATTCTCCTTGGGTAGGATGCTAAAGGGTAAGTAAGACTTCTGACGTCAGAGAAGGGGCAAGGACAACCACTCTTCCTTCCATAATTGCCAGGGACTCCTCATCCCCTTGGAGTCTGTCCCTTTTGCTCACGGGAGCACAGATCTGAACATCCCCTTACCATACATACGAGAGACCAAAGTCACACCAGGAAGTGTGGCCCCTCCCACCACAACAGCTCCCTTCTCCCCAACTTGCAGAGGCCTGCCCTGCGCTCCTACCCACCCTCCTTTGTGTGTTGTCTGAGCTGCTCACATTCATTACAAATCTCCTCTGAAATGGCAGGAAGACACAAAACTCCAATCATAAGCAGGGACTCTGGAGTAAAACTGATGAGCAAAGCCTTCTAGGTAATACCCATGTACTTTCCTAAGAGCAGGACTCTTTATGGGAAGCATAAAGTAACAGTAAGAAAATGGAGGCAGTCCCTGGAGCTTATGGATTGGGATCAGACCAGGATTATCAAGCTGTTTATTACACAACAAACACGAATGTTTATTGTGTATCATGGATATACAAAGGACAACTTCTCTCCAGGAGCTTACGAGTAGGTTCAAGGTGACAATGTTAAGTACATAAAAATATAAATAATAAGCTAAGTATAAGCTGATGCTATAGAAGGAATGCTTGTATCCCCCTCAAATTCGTATGTTGGAACCTATCCCCCCAGTGTGATGGTATTTGCAGTGGGGGCTTTGGGAGGTAATTAGGTCATGAGGGTGGAATCCTACAGAATGCGCTTAGTGTCCTTATCAAAGAGACCCCGGAGAGCTTCCTCCCCCTTCTCCATGTCAGGACACATTGAGAAGACCGCCATCTATGCACCAGGAAGCAGGCCGTCAACCAGACACGGAATCTCCTGGTTTCTTAATCTTGGACTTAACCTCTAGCACCATGAGAAATAAATTTCTGTTGTTTATAAGCTACCCAGTTGATGGTATTTTTTTATAGCAGCCCAAAGGAACGAGGACAACAGAGATCTTACAAGGTGATGGATGATTAAGTGTCCTAGGCAGGGGAGATTCTCCTCTGAAGTGGAGGAAGGGAAGCTTCTAGATTACACGATTTCCTTAGACCCTGTTTCTAGATCCATCATTGTATGACTCTGACAATAAGTGCTTTGAGGTCAGAGTTTTATCATCCAAACTGATTTTCTTCTCTCCCTCTGATTGCATTAACAGCAGAAAATAATCCAAAAACAAGTTACAAAACCAAAACAACAGTTATGTGGAATTCAAGATTAGTTATCTGCAATACTAGCTATTGTTATATTATATTTGTATCTTATAATCACATGTGGAGAATATTGACTAGTGAATTTTCGGAGTATATTAAAATTTCTTTACTTACAAACAGGTTAAGTTCTCAAGGTCATTTTTTAAAAATTTTATTTTATTATGGGAAGAATGCTTATCAAATTTTTAAGTGTATAATGTTGTACAGCAGATTTCTAGAACTTATTTGTCTCCCTCAGCTGAAACTTTGTGCCCCCTATTAGCAACCCCCATTTCCCAGTCAGCTCACTTTAAGGTCAGTCTTAAATCTAGTTGTCTGCAAGCTCAGAGTGTCTCCAAACAAGCTACATGGGACATTTTTCTCACCATTCGCAATATTCCTACTACTATATTTGTCTCATTGGAGATTCTGTCTTATCTTACTGGGACCGTCAACATGGGTAATATATCTGGTTACGTCATGATGGGGTTAATACCACTTGCAAAATCCCTGAAAAGCAATCAGCCTTCCACTCTCCACTCACAGAGGTCAAGTGGAAGCTTGGTCTTGAGCAACACTTGGCTTGGTCTTGATCAGAAGCAACACCCGATTTTCCCAATGTCTGTGACTTTATACACGAGGCTCAAAGGGGAGGCGGGGAGACTCAGCCCTAGGACTCACTTGTAGGTATTAAGAATGCTTTCTGAGCTCAGGAATTAAGATCTTGTCTCCTTAGATGCGGAGAAAGGGGAACCCTCCTACACTGTTGATGGGAATGCAAGCTGGTGCAGCCACTCTGGAAAACAATATGGTTCCTCAAAAAGTTCAAAATAGAGCTACCTTACGACCCAGCAATCGCACTACTGGGTATTTACCCTACAGATACAAATGTAATGATCCGAAGGGGCACGTGCACCTGAATGTTTATAGCAGCGATGTCCACAATAGCCAAACTATGGAAAGAACCTAGATGTCCATCAACAGAAGAATGGATAAAGAAGATGTGGTACACACACACAGACACACACACACACACACACACACACACACACACACACACAATGGAGTACTATGCAGCCATCAAAAAACCCCAAAATCTTGCCATTTACAATGACGTGGATAGAACTAGAGGGTATTATGCTAAGTGAAATAAGTCAATCAGAGAAAGATAATTATCATATGATCTCTTTGATATGAGGAATTTGAGAGGCAGGGCGGGGCATCTTGGAGGGAAGGGAGGGAAAAAAAATGAAACAAGATGAGACTGGGGAGGAAGACAAACCATAGAGACTCTTAATCCCAGGAAACAAACTGAGGGTTGCTGGGGGGTGGGGAGGACGGATGGGGTGGCTGGGTGATGGACACTGGGGAGGGTATGTGCTATGATGAGTGCTGTGAATTGTGTAAGACTGATGATTCACAGACCTGTACCCCTGATGCAAATAATACATTATATGTTAATAATAAAACAAAAAGACCTTGCCTCCTTAGGCCTTCAAACCCAGCAATTTCGGGGGCCTTCCTCCCTTTCAATACTTACAGCTTCACCAGCAACACTTATCTGGAGTTCAGTAGGACTAATCTCATTCTGGTCTCTCCTAGTTAATCCCAAGAAGCCCCAGGCACCCAAGTGACCCCCATCTCGCATCCTCTAATCACAGTAAGTTCTGCGTACCTGCTGTTGTATCCCCATCTCTCTTCCCCCTCTAACTCCTGAACCTTTCCTGCCATGGTTCTGCTCTTCCTGGTCCATCAAAAAATCCTGCATACCTTACTCCCTTCTCTTTGCGTGAATCTCCTCTGAAGACAGTGCAGCCCCCCACAAGGAGTGACGATGATCTCTAGTAGTCTTTGTACCACTGGGCCTGGAGGAGAGCCACGCGCTCTCCATGAATCTTATCGCCTCCTGAGGTCCGTTCCCCACCCTCCCTCACCCAGACGTGACCAGAGCAGATGAAACCACTCAGTACCATGCCCCTGAGCACACCTGCTCTCCATGCACCCCACATCTGCCGCTGGGCTACCCAGTATGGCTGTAGATGCCCTCAGCCCCACTGGCCTCAAGGTGCCGTCCTCGGGGCGGCCTTCCGGGCTGTTGGGGAGACAGACTGCAGCCCATACGGATCTGTGTCCTCTTCTAAAATCCTAGACAATTAGTTGATGATTTCTCTCTCCTCCTCAAACCCTCCCGTCCCATCTCCCTCTCAGCTGATGACTTTGCTTCTATTTCCGGAGAAAACGGAAGCAGTCCGAAGAGATGACTGCTGATGCCACGGCGCAATCCAGCTCCTCCCACATCTGCCCCGTGTCCCCTGCCTGTCCACCTGCCACAGATGGGCTCTGTGCTCCCAACTGAGGACAACCCCTTAGTGTGTGGACTAGCTCTTATGCCCCCTCGAGGTCTCAAGATCAATATTCTAGAATGTTCCCCCCTCTCATGTCACCATTTTTCTCTTAAAAAACTCAAGTCTTCTTTTAACCACACATCTCTCAGCAGCCATTGTCCCATTTTTTGCCCAACTCCGTAGCAAAATTCCTCGAAAGAAGTGTCTATACTTCCTGTATCCAATCTCTCTCCGCCCCACTCTCTAACTCTCTAGACATGCCCACTATTCGTCAGAAGGGACTCTCATTGAGGCCACATCCCTGAGGCTGATAATGGTCAGCACTGCTCCTCACCTCAGTGACTTATCCTCAGCCCGTGACGCAGCCGATCACGCCCTCCTCCAGGGAGCAACCTCCTCATTCGGTTTCCAGAACCCACACACTCTTGCCTGTCTTTGTAGGTCACCAGATGCGGCTTCTCGCTCTCCTGTCCTTTGCAGGCTCCTCCTTCTCTTCCTGACATTGGCTCACATCCTATCCCTCTTTCCTATCCACATTCCCTCGCTTGATGATCTTACCAAGTATCAAAGTTTTAAATATCATCTAGGTGTCCAAGACTCCCAATTTCATAAATCTACCCCAGACCTTATCTGTGACTTCAAACCCCAAAAACCAACTGCCTTCTTGACACTTCCACTTGGAACTTTGTGGGGCATGTTCCGTACTTGAGCTCTCGATCCTTCTCTCTGGCCAACTTTGCTCCAGGCTCCCTAATTTCGGTTGGTAGCAACCCAATCTTTCTGCTCACTCAGCCCCCCAAACTTCAAATCTTTACTCAAATTATGCCTTCCCATGGGACCTACCTGTCAATGCTTTTCAGAATTGTGCGCTATTGTCCCCTTGCTCATCTCACCCTGCTTATCTGTTCTGGTTGATGTCCACAGTCCTTACCTCCTTTAACATACTATATAATTTATTTACTTATTATTTGTGAATTGTTTGTCATCTGTCTCCCTACTCCCCCTCTCATCCCTGCCTAAATGATAACCCCCATAAGGGCAAGGAGTTCTTTTCTGGGCTGTTTATTGCTGTGTCTCTTGCCCGGCCTGTACTGTGTGCCCAGTGAGTGTTGGCTGAATGAATGAAAGTAAGCAGATTAAACCACAATGGCCTAAGCCAAAGGCAGAGAATGAAATAACCTTACACGATCACTGATGTCATCTGACTGTAGTGCACAGCATGACGTGCTGTTGTCAGGTATGACCCTGGGTCCACGAGAGTTTGAATGTTGACGTTTGTAAGTAGGGAAGCTTCTCTGATTCCTTTAGGTGAAGGTGAGTCAATTCAACTTCAAGTTCAGGGATAAGGGGAGGGCTTAGCTCTCTTCCTTTAGGTTCATTGAAAACAACACACGATCTGTATTCCTGAGCCTTGTAACCCTCTCAGGCATTTATGAGACTCTTACTGTATACTGTGTAGGGTGCTGAGCACCGGGCTACGGGTTCATTGCTCTACCAGTAGCCCAAAGGCAAGTGGTGCCCATTGCTACCTCCTCCCCTGTCCTTTTCCAGGTATAGACCCCCGTCTCTGAGAAGTGGGGAGAGGTCTGCCTCAGCCTCACGGCCTGGGAAGGGAGCACCAAAATGGAGCCGGTTTGCCACCTCCCACACGTGTCGTTTATGGACTGTTTCAGGCTGCAGCTCAGAGCCCGTCGCTGAGCGCATGACCCCTGGAGGACCTCAGATAAATGATTTCCCTCTGTCTGATTGTGACTCTCTCGGCCACTCCTCTGCGTTTGGCGGTGGTGACAGATGGACACGATTCACTCAAGTAGGTGACCTGGCGAGATGAACCCACAGAATTCTTTAGGCTAGGTTAAGATTATCCTCTTGATAAAATTCAGAACACACACAGTCAGGCTTTGGGGGGCAAGAGAATCAACTGATATTGCCAGCATTACCCACTGTGGACAGGAAGTTGGGTGTTGGGCACCCCCAGACCTAGGGGTCCCTGCTTTGCTGGAGAGCCAGCCAGCCAGTACCGAGGCGATCCAACCACCAGCAGAGGGAGAGGGCACCAGCAGAGGCACATCCAATTGGACCAAGCGAAGAAAGTGGGGAGATGGGAGGGGATGGGAAGAACTGGAGACTTGGCATGTTACTGCCTATTCTCTGACCTCGAAGTTTCTCCACTTGGACTATCTGCAAAAGTATCACTTGGAGGATGAGTTAAGGACCTAGATCCTAGAGCCTTCGGTTCTGATTCCGGATGGGGTCTGCATTTATGCGAGCTTCCCTGGTGCGAAGTTTGAGAACCCTTGTGTGGCCAGTGGTCTATCCTTCCCCGGGCAGGCTACCCTTGGTGGGCTCTTCACAATGTGGGGCAGTGGCTGCATTCCAGGGCATGGCTTCTGCCCAAGTCTTGTCCTTGGCAGCTCTGATTGTCCCCAGGTCTGAGCTCAGCTGGCTGGCCCCAAACCACCGAAACTCAGGGCATCTGAAAGAAAATTCCTTGTCTCATTCTCCTAACCCTGCTTCCCTTCCTGACATGCACATTCCTTTTCCTCTTCAGCCTGGCTCAAGAACTCTGCAATATTCTTAAAGCCTTCTTGTCCTTTACCCTTCTTTCCACCCCACCAGCTCCCATGTGGGGTGGATTATTTCTGCACTGTCTCTTGCCTTCATGGAATCCCTTCTTCTCCCTTTCCGCATAATTGTTCCTGACCCCCCAAATCTTCTACTCTCAAGTACATAGCTTGCCTCCTGATTTGTTAATTAATTTCTGTGCCATCCAAAGCCCCCAGCAATCTGGCCCTACCTGCCTTACTAGTTTCATCTTCCCCGATACATAACCTTTGTTCGACAGAGCCCACGCTTTCCATGTGGAATGATCTCACTTCTGGGCCTTTGTTTATGTTGTTTTCTGGCTCCAACGACCTTTTTTTTTTGGCCCATTCTCACCCTTTTGAAATTTTACCAATCATTTAATTCCCAGCCCAAATGGCTTCGCTTCTGGGACGCCACATATCTGGTCAGCCAGCCAGAAGCAATGTCTATCCTCTCAACTCTCATGACTCCCCAATACCACCCCCGTGTCATTTGTCACTCAAGGGCTTGAAATATACCTACTTGTCACCTATCTTTTCCCCCTGCCTGACACTTCGTCTCTCAGAACAGGGACCTTCCACATTTGTTTCTTATCCTTCGAAGCTCGCTGAACCTTATATGCGTTAGATGATTAGAAAGCACATCTTCACTCAGGTTGAAGGACAAATAGGTGAACTTTCACTATAGTTTACGAGACAGGAAATGTTTGCTCGTGATGGGGGAAGGCATCAGGGTCGCACGTCACTGTGGGGATGGCCCTGCTCCCAGGAATAGAGGTCAAGTTCACTGTGACTTACAAAGTACACTAATGACATTTACATTTCTCCAAAGTTAGGAATAGTGGTGCCAACATTTCTTGAGCATGTACTACATACCAGGTACTGAGTGCTTAGTAGGCACGAACTCATTTAGCCTCAGAGCAACCCCAAGGGGACCTGGAGTCAGACTTACTGGGTCTGGAACTCAGCTCCATCACTGACAAGGTGGGATCCTTGGGAAAGCTGCCTAACCTGTGGATCTCAGTTTCCTGATTTGTAAAATGGGGGTTAAAATAGTAGCTAATTCAGTGGGGGTGTTGCAAGGACTGCTATACTCTATTGAATCCAAGATCTCATCCATTGTAAGATGCACCATTACTTTATGTGCCACTAATAGAAGAAAACCATCTGCCGATTAAACCCTGAATACCAGAGACTACTAGAGGCAGCCTGTGTTAGAGGTTAAAATACGGAAAAACATGTGTCTTAAAATCAGTGAAATGTGGCAAATAATTTAAATGAATGATGATACTGTTATGGGCTGAATTGTGTCCCCCCCCGCCCCCCAAATTCATATGTTGGAGTCCTAACCCCTAGTGCCTCAGAATATGACTGTATTTGGAGATAAGGTCTTTACAGAGGTGACTGAGTAGAATTATTCCTACAGATGGGCCCAAAGTCAATATAACTGGTGTCCTTATAAGAAGAAATTAGGACACAGACACACACAGCGGGAAGACCACGTGAAGACACAGGGAGATGATAACCATCTGTAGCTAAGGAGAGGGGCCCTCAGAGAAACCATTTCTGCAGACACCTTGATATTGGACTTTGAGGCTCCAGGGAGGAAATACATTTCTTGGTGAAGCCACCCCGTCCGTGACGCTCGGTTACGGCAGCCCGAGTAAATGAATGCCTAACCCCCCAAATAAAGCTAAGACCACGGGACAAGGACCCGAGGACTGGGACAGTCCTGTTGTGGCAGGAGACCTGCCAGTCCAACCTCAGCAGGTCCCTCACAGTCAATGAACCCAGTCCCCACTTAGACCTTCCCTTCCGCTTGGGTCTCGATTCATCGAGAAGTCAACTGTTCGCTTGGGACAGATGAGCCGTCTTTGAACTGGCACCATTGGCAATTGACTCCCTTTTTTTTTTTTAAATTCCATTTATGGAGGTAGATGGGAAACGTCTGAGGAGCTTTTGCGTATCAACAGACTATTAGCAGGATTCTGAGTAGAGCGCATGGCCACGCTTAGCTCAGACCATCTTCAATGAAACCGACGCCGGGTACCTGGAAGTGAAAAGGTTTGTGACAACAGATTGTCTAGATTGGTTAGATCTTCAAATAAGACGGACACCCCTCCCCATTTTCTTTTTTCTCTCCAGCGGTTTGACATTTGCGCATTATATGAAGAAAGATCGTTAAGACTGAGATGTGGCTGGTAGGAGGCTTCAGCTCGTGTTTGCTCATCTCCTGTATGGTGAAACCCTGGCATCTGGACAAACACTCTTTCACATCAGAACAAAGCACTAGTTATGTGTGTTGAAATTCCTTGGAGAAAATGTCTCGCAGGCTGTTGGGGAGCGCGTGAATGCTGGAAATGCTTCCCCAAGTGTTGCTCAACATCCTGGGAAGACGGTCTGCTGGCATCTGGACGCCTTACCCTGGAGAGGGATTGCAGGACTCCGGGGCTTGTGGGTCTGGTGAGGACAGAGGGACATGGGTGGACGGGTGGGCGGAGATCCAGTTGGATGTTTTCTCTGTAATCATCCCAGCCCTGGCTGGAGCCTGCTCCCGACTGCCCACTTTTCTTGGTCTATCGAGAATATCTAAAGTCAGCCTTGTCACCAAGGCGGCTGCCTCCCCTGCTTGGGACCAGATCTTCCTGTTTTGTTTTTTCTTGTAAGCCCCGGTTTCTTGGGTTTCCTCAGCTTTGATTAAGAGAAGAAGGGAGAGGAAGGGTGGAAACGGTTTTTGATCGGCCTCCGAGGTATGAAACGGTAGGGTGGCAGGTCTGCGGGTATAAATTGGAAACCAAATCCACTGCGGCTCCAGCCATTTGGAGGGAACTCCAAAAGATGGGACTGAGTTGTCGACCAGAAGGTGTGATCTAAAAGATGGGACTGAGTTGTCGACCAGAAGGTGTGATCGTAACAAGTGACCACCACTAGAAGAGGGGGGAGAATGGTACTGAGCGAGAGCAGAGCTTCTCCTTGCGGTCCCGGGACCAGCAGCATCAGCACCCCCTGGGTTGACATGCCGATGCTTAGCCCCACCACTGACCGACTGCATCAGGAGCTGTGGGGCAGGTCCAGCCATCCGTGCTCCCGGGAGACCTCCCAATGATCCCGAGGCACCCTCCAATCTGATAGGAGCCCTTCTGGAATGAGGGGGAGACTGCCCTGGATTGGGGGAGAGGAAGAGGAAGGGAGGAGTGACTCCAGTAAAGGAAAAGTGACAAGGGCCGCCAGAATCAAAGAGTGTGAGTCGAGATCATAGCAGGTCAAGGTTGTCTGGATTCCTAGTTAGCCCATGTCTACCGCTGACGTCCTGCAGAAGTTTTAAGGAGAGACTCAGCTAACAAGGGTAAAATAACAAATATGGAGGCGAATTACTCTCAGAAATTAGAAAAAGGGAATTACGTTGCTGGGATTCACCTGCAGATCCTGGAGGGGCTCACTCACTCTCTTTCACTCTAGTCCTCCCCCTTCTCCCTCTCCTCCTCCTCCTCCTTCTCCTCTAGGAAAGCACAGCTTTGCCTCAACCCTTTAAAGTTTGGATTTGTTAATGAACAAAAATTCTAACAGCTATTAGCATCCTACCCCTTCCAGATAAGACATTCGCATGTTAGTGACCCTCTTGAATCGGATGGTGAGGGTTTTGGAGCCGTGGTGGGCTGGGCCATGGGGAGTGTCCCTCAGAGGCCCCTGGAATCAAATCACGGGACATAGATGACCGCTGGCTGCACCGGCGGACCCAAGAGCCCCAAGACCCACAGAGAAAGTGAACCTACTTATGTAGGAGCCCAGAGGATTTTGGCTTCGCCACAGGGAAAGAAATGCTTGCTCAAGCTTCTCCTGGAGAAAGCTTCCCTCAGAGAGCAGGCAGGGCAGCGGGTGCAGGGGAGGCTGAGAGAACCAGAGTCTGCCTCTGGGCCTGGCTCAGCCACCAACTGGCCATGGAATCCTGGGTCCTTCCTTTAATTCTTCTGAGTTGCTTTCCTCACCTGTGAAATTTAGCAATTAACTGGGTGGAGTTAGGTCAGTGTCTGACCAGAAAAATCAGTAGAAATCCAGGTCTCTGGGCCTCACAACCGACCCCCTGAATCGGACCCTCCATGGAAGGATGTGGGGATCCCCGTTTCTGATAAGCCTTTCTGGTCTAAAGGATCAGGAGTGTGGGAAACAGAGGCAGATGGTTTCTCGGCGGCCTCCACAGACTCGCTGTCCTGTGACGGTCTCCAGACAGGGAGGAGGGCAAGGTCCCAGGAGGCCGAATGCCTAAGTTCCAATCCTGCCTCTGAGATTTACCAGTAGGGTGACCTTGGCAATCACGCCTCCCTATGCCTTCATTTTCTGACCTGTGTAATGGGCGTAATAAGACTATCAATGGTGCAGGCTTATTGATGAATAAATGTCAAATGAGCAAAGGGAACAGAATGGCGCCTGGCAACATAGCAAAGGTTCAGGAACATGATAAAACTTCAGCCCAGAGTCTCCTCTTTTTTGCAGCCTTCTCTGGAGTTCTGAACCCGGGGGCTCAGTCCCTTGCTTCTGCCTTCTTGACCATCCACGGCTTACTTGTTCCACGGCACTGTTTTGACTTGGTTTATGTCTGAGTCCCAGTGCCCGCTGGAATCTAAGAGCCTCAAGGGCAGGCGGGGGGCTCGTCTGTCTTTTTACCCTCAGCACAGAGTGGACCTGGCAAACTGCAGGCCCTCTGTCCTGAGTCTGGGGGCCATTCATCGGTCCAGGCTGTATCCCTCGGGAGTCAGGTCAGGGGACCTAGAGGTTGATCAGACTGCCAGGGTCTCGGAGAGGGGGCCAGGCTGCGGGGGGTGAGAGACCGCTCAGGGACCAGCTCAGGCCAAGAGGTGGGGACTGGTCCCGGTGCCTGCCCTGCCTCCACCTTTCTCAGACCTTTGGACCCTGAGCTTCTCTGGGCGATGCCAGCAAGGACGACAACAGTGGAAGAGGACAAGCAGAAGTTCTAGCCCCTTTTATGACCTAGGCTCGGTAGTCACCTAGCGTCCTTTCCTCTGCTGTCCCAATCCCTCCCAGGTTCAGTCAGCAAGCTAGACACCCAGGAGAGCCAATGGTGTAAGTTCTAGTCCATAGGGCAGGAAAAGACTGAAGTTCCAGCTCAATCGGGCAGGCGAAATTCCATCTTTTCCCGCCTTTTTGTTCTATTCAGGCTTTAGTGGATGCGGCCCACCCACACTGGGAGGGCAACTTGCTTTACTCAGTCTGATTTAAATGTTAATCTCATCCTGAAACACTGTCACAGACCCACCCAGATATGCCCAAATCTGCGGGCACCCCGTGGGCTCGTCAAGCTGATACGGAAAAGTAACCATCGCAAGCCGTCTCTGAAACACTCCACTGCCACGTTCTCAGAGGGCCAGAGCACCAGCCCTTCCGTCCCCAGGCAGGCTCAGAGCCCTCTGGCCCTTCTGAGGGATGTTGCTGCTGGTAGACGTGGGACCACGATCTGGGCAAAGACACTTCCTCCTCAGGGTCCCTGTTCCTTCCGTGGTGAGGCCTCGTAAGGGAGGGAGTGCAGAGATGAGCGAGAGGATTCCTCGCCTGAGCTCTGGCCCTGTGGCTTCACAACAACCCAGGGCCGGCACAGCTTGGAACAGGCCATTAAACAAAGGAATGACGTATATTACTGGATTAGTACGGTAGTATAGGATTTATATGCCACATATACAAAAACCTTCTGAAGGTAGGATATGCTCCATTTCAAAGTTTAAATGAAGACACTGAGAGAGAGAGAGAGAGAGAGATCGAATAATGTGTGATCATATAGTCAGTGAGTGACGGAGGTTGGATTCAAACGATGTCTGTCAGACTCTAATGGGTCATTCCACTCCAGGTTCGTTGCCCGCTGCCAGAGTCCCTCTAACTGGGAGGGGTGGGAGGGAATGGGGAAGTGAGGTTGCTACGAGGAAGCAGCAACAAGGAGGAAGTGGAGGAAAGAGAAACCAGACTTCCTTCCTGCGGCTCTTAGTGGCTGTTCCCCTTTAACGGCTAAACAGATAGGGGAGGCTGCCTGGTTCTTGGAATATCAGTGAATTTGGGCAGAAGGTGGTCTCGCAGAGAAAGTGGATAGTGATTGTGTTGGATGCGAAAGGGAAGGGTCAGGGCCAAGGGTGGCTCGCTCTACTCAGGGGCCTTGTCAACCTGACTAGACCTGCGCTCGACATTTTCTCTCTCCTGCTCTCCATTTTGAGGTTCCCTCAGAAAATGTTTTATTTCTTATAAAATAGTTTCCTGGGAGAAGGCCAGAGAGAGCGGATGGTGACGAGAAGCAGGAAATGGGAACTCTGCTCTGGCTCGGTCACAACGGGTTGGTGTTCTAGGAAAAGTCGCTTCACTTCTTGGGGCCCCCAGTGAGTAGATGTCGCCAGACTCCTTCTAGCTCTGAGGTGTGGGACTCTCCTCCGGCACTGTGTCTGGCAGGAAATAAATGCTCAGACATGCTGAGTTATCGAACATGTTGGTCTGAATCTCCAGTTGCTCCGTGGCAAAGTAAGGGCTCTGTTTGGGACTGGGCTAAGCAGTCACCCGGCCAGATGAACTTACAGCGTTGTTCCTGTCTACCTCGGCCCTGGGGTGTGGGGTCCCCCTGGGGCAGGTCACACCAGAGTTCTGAAGGCCCGTTTATCTCTCATGTAACTGCGACTATTAAGTCACTTTTATGTAACTTCCTGCGGCCAAGTCATCCTTCCATGGCTGCGTTAAAAGCTTCTCCCTCTGGCTTTCCCCTTGTTCCAGATCTCAATGCCATAGTGAGAATGCATACAATGAATCATGGGACGGAGCCTACCAGAATGTTCTGGGTGTTATGAAGAGACCCTGGTGGGGACTGAAGGACGCTCATACCATCTCATATACTCAAGGGTTAGTCAGGATGCCGTCCGCTCCTTGCTTTGGCTCTTCTGGACCTTGTCATCCACTCCCTTCTTGTTCCAGACCCTTCCCCAGGCACGCCTGCATCAGGCTCAGGCTTCCTTCATCCAGCGTCTGGCTGTGGGCTCCCTCATCCTTAGGGAATGTGTCCCCACTGATAAGCTTCCCCTCTGTTCCTCATTCCGGTCCAGTCATCACTGGGGGGTGTAGGAGGTGGGAGGACTTGGGGCAAAGCTCACAGCAGGTGAGTCACCTCCCCAGGTTGATGTGGGGGGAAAAGAATGAGTGGATGTCCTGGTAGGAAAATACTGACACTCAACGGACGAGCACAGCTGAATCAGGCGTGAGTCACTGAGCCCAGGGGAGAAGGACGCCCACTCTGAGAGGGCCCGCGTATGTATGGGGGCATTGGTGGGGAGAAGAGGTCTGGGAGAACAGTGGGACCCACCACCTCGGGGCCACTGACTGACTGTAGTCTGAGAGTAAACTGTGGGTCATTCAGATTCCTGAAAGATCATCGGTCTGCACCAGTGAGGGCCTACCCTGTGGACAGCTCTGTGTGTCTTGTCCCCCGCAGTTGGTGCGCCGGACTGTTGCTTTGAAAAGGATCCATGGGAGGACGCTAACATTTGCAGGTTGGGGGAGTGGTATCAGCTGTCATGGTAGAAGGAGCATCCATTTTTCTGGAACCTTTTTCAGAAAGAACACGGCTACCTGCTGTGCCTAAATGGTCAAGGGTCAATCAGAAGGTTAGGAGGCACCAATTTGTCTGGTACGACCCTTGAAGATCTGTGGCCCTATGGCCTCTCGATTTGTCTGAGGACAGGAGGATGTAGTCCCAAGGGGCTGAGGTCTCGGTCCTGCCAGAACATGAGTTAAATGAGCATTCGTCTCTTTCATTGAAATTCCCTCTTGCTGCTTTTGCAAGACACCTGGTCTCTCACGTCATTATCCTTCTTTTCTCCAGACTGGCTCCCATGGTCTAATATTGACCATCCACATTTCTGTCGCACATGTCATCTCTCTCTGCTCCCTGAGGTCACAGGCCCTGGAGTCACGTTGGCTTCAGTAAATTCACTGAGCCCTGTTTCATCCATTTCCTGACATCAGTCCTGCCTCCCCTGCCCCCTTCCCAATCCCACTGTTCTCTCTTCAATCTTCTTTTCTTCTTCATTCTATGCCACCAGACAGCTTCGGGCCCTCATCATATCACCTGTGATCCTCTAGCTGTCGATCTGCAGCTAGCGCTTCTCTCCCCACACCTCCCTGGTCCTGCCGGGTGATGAAATGATGGACTGGGTCCAGACCGTTATACGCAGCTCCTTTGGGATTTTCACGTGTGGCAGGGACAGCTACCTGCACCCCCAAAATCCATTTCCTCTTGGTGGGACCATGGCTAACCTACATTTACCAGTCTCCTCTGTGTTTAAAGGTCTCCTATCACTGAGTTCCAGGAAGTGGAAAGTGAGCAAAATGGCCAATACTTTAAGAAGAGCACCAGGGGCCCCTGGGGGGCTCTGTCGGTTAAGTGTCTGACTCTTGATTTCAGCTCAGGTCATGATCTCAGGGTCGTGAGATCAAACCCCGTGTCAGGCTCTGCACTGAGCATGGAGTCTGCTTGAGATTCTCTCTCTCCCTCTGCCCCTCCCTGCTTGTGCATGGTCCCTCTCTCTCAAATAAATAAATAAATTTTAAAAAATGTATTTAAAAAAAAAGAGCACTGGCTATAAGTAGACAACAATGGGGCTTAGGAGATGTCATCAACACGAATGGAAGGTGCCTGGGTCCCTGAATTATTATGAGGAGGAAAGCCATCCGCCTATGAGACTGGACTTCTATCCACATCAGCAAGAAGTAAACTTGTACTGTGTTTGAAAATATTTGGGTCCACTTATTATTACAGCTAGCCTAGCCTAACGAAACCCACTTAAGTCCAAAGTCCTCTACTGAATTTTTAAGGTCCTCCATGCATTGCCCTTCCCCATCTGGCTTTGTTTCCCACTGTTCCCTCCTCTGCCTTCCCCATTCTGGTCGTCTCCATCCTCTGCTGGCCCTGAGCCTTCCTGCTCTGTGCCTGCTCTTCCTCCTGCCCCTGCCTCCCTTCCTTTCCTTATCTCCATCTCACTCTTCTAGGAAGAGCCTCAGTCAATCCTATCCCACACTCATCTCTCCCTTCCCTGAATTAATAGGTCAGTAATTGCTTCAGATGTGCTATTTTTCTCTTCCTCCTCCCAGGCAACTACTGTCGTTGTGTCTACTCTCAAGGCTGAGTATAAAGGAGGAGTTAAATACTTTGTGTGTGTGACTTGATTATCATTTAGGGTCCTCAGACGTTATTCCTTGCCATGAATAATATGGAATATGTTCTTTAATAAATCATTTATTCATTCAGCAAAAGATTTACAGAATGTAAACATTCTTATAAAGGGTTACGGTGAAAGCTACAGGGAACACATTAAGAAGTTACTGACCTTGGAGTGCCCGAGTGGCTCAGTTGGTTAAGCATCAGACGCTTGGGTCATGACCTCAGGGTCATGAGATTGAGCCCCGCATTGGGCTCCACACTCAGGGTGGAGCCTGCTTGGGATTCTCTCTCTCTCTCTCTCTCTCTCTCTGCCCCTCCCCACCAACAAATAAAAAAATAAAATAATAAAATAATAAAATAAAATAAAATAAAATAAAATAAAATAAAATAAAATAAAAAACTGCCCTTCAATATGTATGTCAGACTATGAAGCTCTTGTTTGATGATGTCTCTGTCCTGGTTGGTCTCTAAGGTTGCTCATGTACTTTCACCTTCCCCCTAAATTTTTTGTTCCCTGTTGACCTTGTAACTCCAACACTGAACCCTGAGGGTGAACACACCCAGGGACAGAGAGAGCAGGACCCCTAGAACCGAAGGGTCCCACTTGACTTCAAGTCTCACAATTGACTTTCTTTGCTTATTCATCAGGACGATATTCTTGAAGTCAGAATCTGTGTCTCCGTAGAGAGGGAAATTTTGTCTAAATCCTCAATATCTCCCTTTGGCACGATAAGAACCAAGATGGACTGCGCCTCTATCAAAGAGCAGTGGAGAGAGCACACAGCCCCTGAGCCTTTCCCAGTCCATTGCCCAAAAGAGGATAGATTTGGAGCAGAGGTAGTCCTTGCCAAGGAGGACGATAAAGTGAAATGCCACCATCTTCCGGCTCTCTGGAATATGGAATGGAACGTGGGCCTTGGAACAGTATGCCCAGACTTCCCTGCAAGGACAGGGAAGATGTTGAGAGGGAAGCCCAGGGGAGAGAGACTTTTGTTCCACTTCTTGTTGGGACTCTGGGAGGCAGCTCCTCCAAGGTCCTCTCTCCATTGTCATTGAGCTGCGGGAATGTCATTTCCACTAGGGCACGTATCTTTGTTCACTGCTCTTATGAACCTACAACAGTGCCTGGAACATAGTAGGTGCTCAATAACATAGGGGTGACTGCATTAGCATAAAAGTGATTGGAGGTTGCCTCTGGGCAGAGGTCCCCCTGGTGGCCTGTGAGGTACCCAAGAGTCTCTATGAGCCCCGCGGGGGGCATGTATGGATGAGTGGAGGGGGCTGGACGGTGTGCTTGTGTGGAGTGTTGCCACAATGGAGGCTATAAAGAACTTTTGACTGGAGGGGTGAGAGTATCCCCAGCCAGCGTCGGGGGTCACTCGGCACTGGTGAGACCTGATGGGGCTGAGTTAGAGAGACTCAGATATTGCTAACAAGCATATCTGAGTTTCCTCTCCACTCCTTAAACTGGAACTGGCATTGGCCCCTACTTCACAGGCTTGCTATGAGAATTAAATAAGCACAATGTCAAGAGCATTTGCAGGGACGCCTGGGTGGCTCAGTTGGTTAAGCGGCTGCCTTCAGCTCAGGTCATGATCCCAGGGTCCTGGGATCGAGTCCCACATTGGGCTCCTTGCTCAGCAGGGAGCCTGCTTCTCCCTCTGCCTCTGCCTGCCTCTCTGCCTACTAGTGATCTCTCTCTCACTCTCTCTGACAAATAAATAAAAAAAAAATCTTTAAAAAAAGAGCATTTGCAGTCTGGCAGGTTGTAATCAATGTCCTTGCTGTGACTTGTTGTTCTCTAGAGATGCAGTGCTCCTGGGGACCCCTAGGTCAGTGAGGAAGGATGTTGCATTTATTTTGCACATCAGAGTGTAGCGTGAAATTTTGTGTGCATGTGCTACCGTATCGCCCCCGAAACACTTCATAACAACACAATGTGAGTAGGGATTTGTGGTTTACAAAGCACTTTCTAATATTGCCCCTTGAATCCTCTCAACAATGCCACAGAGGGGAAGATCACGGCTATTCCAATTTTGCAGATCGAGAAACAAAAGCTCAGTGAGTTTGACAGGCTCACCCAAGGTCATGCTTCCAGCAAACGCTGGAGCCAGCTCTGAAATCCAGGACTCCTGACTCTAAATCCCCTTTTCTCTCAACACCGTCACTCCTGTAAATGGGCCCCATGCCACCACAGAGGGCAGGACTCTCCACCTACTTCTCGGGTCATGAGACTTCCCTCCTACAAGGAGGCTTTTGTTGAGTGGGAGTGGGGTGCTGAGAAAAGCACAGGATTACAGAGGGTCCCAAACATGCGGCGGTGAAAGAACAGATTCTATGGCTGACTTCATGAGCGCTGGGCTCCGTTGTACACCCGTCCTGCCCATACAATATGTGTTTTGCTGATACTGAGATCTTACCAAGCGTCCCCACCAGCGCTGCGTGCCACCCAAGCCATCCACAGCTCGCAAGCTCAGAAGCAGACCTGCCCGGTGGCCTTCCCGGGTCCTGCAGAATCAGAGGGGACTCAGCTATAAGGAACCCCCATCCTCAGAAAGTGGAAGCGGCTGGTGGAGGTGG
>CM052899.1:14350257-14420568 GCA_028534135.1 Potos flavus | reverse complement strand
AAAACCGTTTGCATGCGGAAGAGAGGGAGTTTATACTGCCTTCTATTTTGTATTGCTGAAGGACTAAGTTTTTCTTTCCATTTCAGCCTTTGCCTGGCAATCTACCCCGAGGAAGGCTCTCACTCCAGGCACAGGGTGGCTGCTTTCTGTAAAAGGCAAAAGTCGTCCTTTTGGTGGAACCGCCACCCTGTGCTCTGACACGTGCAGTTTCCTCCATGCGTCAAACAGCCCCTCCTTTGCACCTGTTACGGGCAGGCTTGGCCCCGGGACTAAAGATGAGGCCGGCAGGCGACAGGGCCCCTCAGCCTCCAGACACAGTTCGGACTCTGTGGTTTGTATTCGTCGCCTCCTCTTACCTCCGTGTTTCTCATTCGGTAGAGGGAGGTCTGCTGACCCCACAAATGCTCAACTCTGGGGTTCACCTGCTGAAGGGAACCGAGTCAGAAAGGCCTGGCCCCACTTCATGTGACATTCTGACTAGTTGGGAGTTTGACTTTCCTGTGTGGACAGATTCTGGTGAGCAAGAAAAATCTGAGGGTTTGTCTCTTCCAATTTCAAGCCCCCCAACATTTAACTGAGGGAGTAACAATAGTAACTCTAAGGGGAACTCATTTCACAGGGACGTTATAAGTCTGAGAATTTATGCAGGGCCCTGAGGAGTCCCTTCCTGGAAGGAGGGTAAGCCAGCAGTTTCTCGGGTCCGGCCAGCCTGACGTGAGTGTGAGGGATGCTCAGAGAAGCCTCTGTCTTAAGCTACAGTTGGGGGCTACCTCAGAGCTGCTCCTAGGAGCATGTTCTGCTTTGGGGTCACACCCCCTCCGCTCCTTTCCACCCCGCGTCACTGTGTCAGCTTCCATCTCCCCTTCTGGCCATCACCAGTGAGGTCTTCCTCCTCTGAAGGACTGAGGCCTTCCTTCTGCCCCATTCCCTGCTGTTATCAGTCACAGCACAGGGAGGTCACGAAAGAGAACTTTCTAGCTCATGCGGCTAACTTTCTATTATTCAGATCCAAAATGGGACGAGGTCCGAAATATCTACCATTTCACTTAGCACCCCTAAGGGATTCTCCTCTTTGAATATACTCAGTGTTTGCATTCATTATGCTTTTTCCCTCCCAAGAAAAGTTCCTTAGAAAGAAAATAGGGATGATGGTTATGATCTTTTGCTCAAGATTTATGTCCTCACAGGGAGGGCTCCTACTGCGATTGCTCTTACTGAGTACATTTTGGTGCCTCATCATAAACAAGACCAGGCCGAGGTCAGATGAAGCAACCGCCTGACCCAAAGCATGTGCTTTTTCTGTTCAGTCATTTATTTTTGGTGTCACTATACTCGAGAGAGAATCTGCCCCAGAAACCTTCTGGACAGTATGGTAAGTTAATAGGGAAAGATGGAGGGGGGAGGTAGGACTGTCCCATCACCTCGGATGACTTGATTTGCCCACAGCGTTTTTGTTTGTTTGTTTTTGTTTTTAAAGATTTTATTTACTTGTCAGAGAGACAGAGAGAGCACAAGCAGGGGGAGCAGCAGAGGGAGAGAGAGAACCCGGCTCCCCGCTGAGCAGGGAGCCAGAGGTGGGGCTTGATCCTAGGACTCCGGGATCATGACCTGAGCCGGAGGCAGATGCTTAACCGACTGAGCCACCCAGGTGTCCCCACAGCGTTTTATCCCTGCCTATATCATGTTAGGTAGCAATGGTATTTGCTACCTAACCTACCTACCTAAAATGGCATTTTTTAATACCTCTTTATTCTGTAGAAATTACCCCAGACTGGTCCCCCAGTAACCACGAGGTACACAATTCGAGGAACCCCAAAGGAGCCAAAGAGACGCATGCACAGAGACTCAGGGTCCCTGATTTACCAGAGAGCACCCACATCCACAGAATAAGAATTAAGCAAATCCTTCCCTCCCCCATCCTTCATACAAGGAGAGGGCAAGGCAATCAGCATTTAGGTCCCTAGCGCTGGCCTAGGCATTTTGCTGGTGTTACCGAATTACCTTCATGCCTTCCTTGTGAAGTAGGTTGTGTGATTTCCACTACGGTGCTGAAGATCCCGAGGCTCACACCGGTGGAAAAGGAGCCAGGGCTGCCTTGGGCATTTTCGTCAAGCTCCCCAGCCATCACCAGAGGTGTGAACTTTCCTTACTAAGGTTTGATAAATTTCTAGGGCCCTGGGAAGGGGTTGGAGAGCCTCAAGAAACACTGTGAAATGATGAAAGTTTGTACTGGGCTCCTTAGAGCAATGTTCTCCCCACTCCTGACGCCAGTGCCTTTCCCAGCCTTTCTCCTTTCTGCGCCTCCTCTCAAACCCCCAGGGCCGCCGTCAGCTACTCCCCGAAAGCCAAAAAGGCAAACGGTGGTATCTTTTGGGAAGGACACTTCCAGAACAAAAAGCCTCGGAGCTTAAATGAGCCTCACCTCGAGGAATTTCAGGCTCCAGTGTCTACACATCGCTGACGTCACACTCAGCCCGCCCCTTTTCCAAAGCCCACGGGAAATCGGCTGACGTCATATGTATATGGCGCGGGGCCTCTGTGATTGAACAATCCTGGTCCTCTGCTGAAGCCTGAGGCTTTTAGAACAGCCCTTCCCCCCATGTTTGCTTCCTGCACGAAACTAGGCTCTTCGGCCTCCTTTGCACAGTGCAACTGCCTTGTGTCTGGCTCATAACCCATCAGTTCATTGTAGCCATTAGAAGCCAGAGGGATGAACAGTGACATACCAGCGGCATGGCCTTCCAGACCGGGGACAAAACAACGTCCCAGGACCACTTCCTTATTTGACATTATTCCAAAAGGGTCACTCAATACAATTAGACATCAGAATGAAGGAATGCAATGTAAATATTTATAAGAGGGGAAAATACCATTATTTACAGATGATTTGATCATCTAGTTGAAAAATATGATAAAATAAAATTATTGGAAAATTAGTTCAATAAGATGGCCAGATTTTTTTAAGGCAAAGTCAATGTCCTTAGAGGAAATAATAACCCATTAAAATAAAATGTAATAGACCCCATTCACAAAAGCAACCGCAACAAGAAAATAAAATAAAATAAAATAAAAAATAAATAAATAAAAATGAGATACCTAGGATAAACTTTAAAAATATGTACAAGACAGATGAAGAGAGTAGTAAAACCCATCCAAGAGACATAAAATAAGGCCTGAATAAATGAGATATATTGTTCTCAGATGGGCAACTTAATATTGTTTGGGGATTTTCCAGATATTCTGATAGTGATCTCTCTAGTTTAATTGCATTGTAGGCAGCCAGCATAATTTGGATGATCTCAATTCTCTTAAATTTGTTAAGGTTTAATTCATGGCACAGAAAAGGGTTTATGAGAATGTTCTATGTACACTTGAAAATTATGTGCATACTGCTCTTATTGGATAGAATATTCTGTAAATGTTAATTAGATCAAATTGTTAAATTTTCTATAGCTTTGCTGATTTTCTGTCTACATGTTCTATCAATTATTGAGAGAGGAGGTTGAAATCTCCAACTGTAATTGTGGATCTATTTCTCCTTTCAGTGCTGTCACTTTTTGCTACGAATATTTTGAAGGTCTGTTATTTGGTGCATTCACCAGGGAGGTATAAAAATCTTAGACATGTATGTGCCTAACAACAGAACTTAGAACATACATATCTTTTTGGTGACTTGACCTCTTTATCATTAAGTAATGTCCCTGTTCATCTCTAGGAACATTCTTTATTCTGAAATCTACTTTGTGATAATTTATATAGTGATTCCAGCTTCCTTATGCATTGTGTATCTTTTTTTTTTTTTAAGATTTGTTAATTTATTTAGAGAGAGTGAGAGTGGGGGTGGGGAGGAGCAGAGGGAGAGGGAGAAACTTAAGCGGACTCCGTGCTGAGTACAGAGCCTGATGCAGGGCTCAATCCCACCACCCTGAGATCATGACCTGAGTCGAAACCAAGAGTTGGATGCTTAACTGACTGAGCCCCCCAGACAC
Organism: Potos flavus; assembly: GCA_028534135.1. NCBI lineage: Eukaryota > Metazoa > Chordata > Mammalia > Carnivora > Procyonidae > Potos > Potos flavus. Next base: position 14,416,579 of record CM052899.1, on the reverse strand, counting down.
GCCTCATCCTTTTAAACTGATCTTTGCCTTTATATTTAAAATTAGTTTCTTATGGACAGCACATATTTGGGTCTTGCTTTTCTAATCAATCTCCTTTAATTGGTGTGTTTAAACTATTTACAATTAATGTAATTATTAATAAGATTGGATTTAAATTTATCATCTTACTACTTTGTTTTCTATTTGTCCCTTGTTCCTTGATTCCTGTTTTCCTGCCTTCTTTTGTAGTAATTTGATTTTTTTGATTCCATTTTATCCTAATAATTAGCTTTGCTACATCTCTCTAAAGCTTTTTGGTGCTTCCCCTAGGGCTTATAATAGGCATCATTACTTATCACAGACTACCTTCAAATAATATTACTTCATTTACTGCATCATGTAAGAACCTGACAACAATAACACAAAAAATGGAGTAAATTGAACCTGACAATAGTTTATGTCCAAATTCATTCCTTCCATTTTTTGTGTTATTGTAGTCATACACTATACTTTTACATATGTTATAAACCCTACAACATGTTTCTATGCTTGCCTTATCCAATCAATAATCTTTTAGAGCAATTAAAAATAAGGAAAAGATATTTTACATTTGCTTTTACACTTTCTGGCACTCTATTTCTTTGTGTAGACCTAAGTCTCTACCTAATATTGTATTCCTTCTGCCTGAAGAACTTCCTTTAATATTTTCTGTAGTGTAGTTTGCTAGCAAAGAATAATCTCAGATTTTGTTTTTCTGGCAAAGTCTTTATTGTATCTTATTTTTTGAAAGATATTTTTGCTAAATACAGAATTCTAGGATAACAATTTTCACTCTTCTCTTTTCGTATTTCAAGATATCCCTCCAATATCTTTTTGGCTTGCACAGTTTCTTATGAAAAGTCTTCTGTAATTTGTATCTTTGTTCCCCTTTATATAGTGTGTCTTTTTTCTCTGCTTGTTTTCATAATTTTCTTTTTCTTTCATATATAAGTTGACATTGGGTCATCTATCTTCCAATTTTGTAATAAAATAAAGCTGAATCTCTGCTTTACTCCTTACATCAAAATAAATTCTAGATAGATAAAAGATTTCAATGCAGAAAAAACATGGAACTATAAAAACGCTAGAAGAAATATGGATATTTTTTAAAATTTGGAGTGGGAAAAATATAAGCATGCTATAAAATTCAGACATCATATTAATATCGAAAAATTTTAACACACTGGGCTTTAAACTTCTATGAGCCAATATCAAAATAGGTCATAAACAAGTTGAAAAGTTATGGATGACATATGGCAAATTTTGTCACTTATATGCCAAACAGAAGATTTATTTCTGTATTAAAGAATATCAATATCAATAAGGAAAAGATGAACAATGAAATAAAAGATAGAATATGTGAAGAAACAATACCAGAAATAAAAAGCAAATAAACCTTTGAAAAAGTGTTCGTTTTTGTTACAGAGAATGCTAATAAAAAATATCCTTTTTAAAATCTTATCAGATTGGCAAAGACTAAACAATAACACAGTATTCGATGTTGAAGAGGGCTTAGGAAAACAGACTCTCACAACTACCTTTCGTGAGTTTTTAAACTCTTAAAATCTTATATATATATAATTATATAATATAATATATATATAATAATTAACTTAACATATAATAAAATATATATATATTTTTTAAGGGGAAATGTCTGGGGCCAACTGGGTGGCTTAGTTGGTTGAGCATTTGATTCTTGGTTTTGGCTCAGGTTGTGATCTCGGGTTTGTGGGATTGAGCCCCACATGCAGTCTGCTTGAGATTCTCTCCCTCTCCCTCTGCCCCTCCCCCTGCTTGCATTATGCTTTCTCTCTCTAAAATAAATAAAATTGGGGTGCCTGGGTGGCTCAGTCACTTAAGCAGCTGCCTTCAGCTCAAGTCATGATCCCATGGTCCTGGGTTCGAGTCCCAAATCAGGCTCCCCGCTCAGTGGGGAGTCTTCTTCTCCCTCTCTCCCTGCCCCTCTCCCTGCTCACGCTCTCTCTCGCAATTGCTCTTTCTCTAAAATAAATACATGAAATCTTTAAAAATATATTTAAAATAAATAAAATCTTTAAAAAAGAAAAAAGAGAGAAGTGTTTGGAAAGATAGTCCACCCAAAGACTGGCGAGGGTTGGCTCTTTGTGATAGATGCTGTCTCTCCCTCCTCCCCAACTCCTTACTCCCCAGCTACATATCTATAAATACAAAATGATGTATGAATATATTCTCAGTGTATAAACTTCCAACACTATGGGAAAAAAATGATAAAAATAAAAAGCAGAAGTTCCCTTTCATTCTGTCCTCCCACCCCACCAATCCTGCCTTTCTTCTCAGAGATCAGCACCATTAAAAGTTTTGTTTGTATGTTTCTAGACTTGCCCATATATCCGCAAACATATATAGACAGACACAACTTTTTTGATGTGTATTCTTTAAACAAAATGGAACTAGTCTGTAATATTGTTCTGCAATTTGCTTCTTTCATGTGACAGCATATACTGAAGTGTTTTCCATATCACTACATATGATTCTTTCTTGTTGTTTTTAGCTGTTTTGCAATAATCTGTAATATGCATATGTTACCTCGTTACCTATATGCATGTATTCTGGTTTATTTTGTCACTCCTCCACTGATGGGCATTTAGATTGGGTCCACTCTTTCGCTACCTCAAACTACTGTTGTGCAAGACATCTAATTTGATTGCCTTTGTAACCACTGTGTGTATTCTTGGGATAAGTTTTGAAGCGAATTTTCCAGATGAAAGACTGTATGTATTTTAAATATTGATAGTTTCTGCCAAGCTGTCTTTCCCAAAGGTGACACTGACTTACTCTATCACTAACATTAGCTAAGAATGCCATTTCTCTACTCTCTTATCAACCCTAAATGGTAGCACTAACCTTTTAATGTTTGGTTGGTTCGACAGGGAGGAAAAATATATCTTTATATTGTTTTAATTTGCATTTCTCTGATAACTGGCAAGACTGAACTCTTTTGCCTATGTTTATTAGACATTTTTTCCCTGGGAAATCCAAGTTTATAGTCTTTGTACATTTTCTTGTTGGGTTGCTTGTCTTTTAGTCAAACATTTTTAAGATTTTTAACAACATATATTCTGATTATTTATTTTTTGTTACATATTTAAGATCCTCTCTTTCTCCAGATTAGAAAAATAGGTCCCTTTGTGTTCCTCTAGTAGTTTTTTTGCTTTATATATTTATTTTTTTTGCTTTATATATTTAGCACTCTAAAAATACATCTGGTATTTATTTGTGTTTATGGTGTGAGATACAGATTTAATTTTGAAAACTCCTAGATGAATAGCCAATTGCTCTAATACCATTAACTGAATACATTGTCCTTTTCCCATTTGGAACACCACTATTGTCAAATGCCAATTGATGACATAATTTTTACTTGAATTTATTATACATGTTTTTATTCTTAAATAGTTTCAACAAAGCATGCAGGATTTTAAAGATTGGAAAAGGCAGTTATTTCCAACTTGAATACGTACTAGCAGATAATATTTAAACTAGCAGATAATATTTAAACACCATGCAAAATTATTAATGACATAGTAATTTAAAAATTCAAGGGATAGAATTTGATGTGTAATTTACCTCAATTATGTAAGTACATCTATATATACCTAGAGGCAGCAGAAGGAAAATGGGTAACATGCTAATAACATATATTATAGAATTCAGAATGATTTTAATTTTCTTCGTGGTGCTTTTTTTGTTTTTGTGTTTTCCAAATTTTATTTTATTTTTTTTAAAGATTTTATTTATTTATTTGACAGAGAGAGAGACACAGTGAGAGAAGGAACACAAGCAGGGGGAGTGGGAGAGGGAGAAGCAGGCTTCCCACCGAGCAGGGAGCCCGATGTGGGGCTCGATCCCAGGACTCTGGGATCATGACCTGAGCTGGAGGCAGATGCTTAACGACAGAGCCACCGACGCGCCCCTGTTTTCCAAATTTTAAACAGTAAACATATTATCTTTATTCTATGAGAAAAGCTAAATTACTTAAGACACACATAACAGTTGACTCTAAATTTTTCTTGGTCCTCAAAATCAGGAATATAGACATTTTTCCTCTGAGAGCAGTTGATAAACAGCCAGCAGAAAATCAAGATGTTGACTTTATACTTGTCATTTTTCTTGTGTTAATATTTTATTTTATCTTCGAGGTCTCAAACTTGCTGTTTTCATTCCCAGGCTCAGGTACTTGTGCTAACTTGGAGTTCACTTTAGCCTTCATTATACTTTATTCCTTGTACCCTTGAAATGTGTTTAGCACCCAAGTGGACCTAACTGGGGTTTTCTTTACTCTCACAAGCACTGTTTTCATTCCTAAGCCAGATAAACAATGAAGCCATGATTTCCCCTAAACCAAGCTGCCTTCCTAGTAGGTAGTAGGAAGGAGGGTATGAAATCTTGAAAGAATTATAACCCGGGAGTCCTAACCTTGGGTTATGGATAAACAACTCAGTGACTCATCAGAGCCTCCCTGGCTCCAACAGCTCATGGGAAACCAGCAGGTTCAACGTCTGCAAATTTGTAATCAACACGCTCGGAGCATACCTGAGTATTGAATAGCTGGGCAAGGCTGCAGAAGCCAACCAGCCCCCTCGCTCTCCCCGAGAGATCGTGCTCCCCACCACCAACCCTTGGTTGCAGAGGATGCTGACCGTAGGTCCTGACTCCAGCGTCAGAACTTTCTCACGGTGGGCAGGGCCAGGTGGTTGGAGGACGGAGGGAGGGAAGGAGGGAGGGAGGGAGGGAGGGGCAGGATGACTATTTGGGAAGTTCTGCCCCATACCAGCCGCTGCACTCATGCTTCATTCTCTGGGGGCGCTTGACCATTCCGTTTGCCATGGGGCAAGCAAATCCTCTGAGAAATCGAGGTCTTGCCTTGGATTGCCTCTTCCCACTTGCAACCTGTCCTGAACCTCTTAGATATTTTTTAGGAGGTGTGTTGTCAATAGCCAGTCCCTCCCTGGCTGCATTGGGCAACCCATCCCTCTCCTTGGCTGGTGCTTGATGAAGGAGTTGGCAAGTTCAGGGCCCACGCGGGAACTTCCTGTTGGCCAGAGGCATTCCTTCGGCAGACAGGTAACTCTAGAACTCTTAGCTCGGGAGACCTGAGTACTTTTCCCTTTTGTCTTCATGCCGTCCTTTAAACTTGATGCCTTTCTCTTGCCACCACCTCCAACAGGCTCCAATTTCAGTTCTCTTTTTGCTACTTAGTTTCAGTTCTTTTCTCCAAGGACTGAGTCTCTGATTTTGAGGTTTGCCTTCTTGTTGAACCGTCTGAGGAGCGGATATAATATTTGCATTCAGAAAATGTTTGGTGTTACAGGGTGCCTGGGTCACTCAAAGGAATGTTCGGTGTTACAAGAATGTAGCTGACTCTGTCATCAAGGAAGAGAGGTGGGGAAATGAAAGTCTTCCTGGACATCTACTAAGCATCAGGCACTGTGCTCAGTCCTTTGCATCACTGCATTTGATTCTCCTAAATCTCCTAAAAACTGTCCTCCTAAATAAAATGTTATTTTATAACATTTAAATAAATAAAATCTAAATAAATTTAAATAAATAAAATAAAATAAATAAAATCTAAATAAATTTAAATAAATAAAATCTCCTAAATAAAATCTCCATTTTCCATGTGAACATACCGTGACACACTTAAGTTCAGTAAGTTCCCCTAAGTTGCACAGTTAGCGTGTGATAGAGCGGGGATTTGCACTAAGGTCCGTCGAGAGCTAAAGCTTCCAAACTCCTCCTTTGGGATGAAGATGACAGATCCAAGGATCTGATGTCTGGACTGGCCTATATTCAAATTGAATTGCTTAAGTCACCATCCCATCACCTCCCCTGCCTTGCATCAGAGCCTGTGAGCCTGAGCCAGAGGCTGGTGTACCCATCAGAAGAAGCTACAGTGCCTACCCACATGACACTTGAAGAGAAGGGTCCAGAACCTTGGCAGACTTGTCTTCACTCAGTTCTTGGGGGATCATGTATCTGTTCTTCAGTCTTGGTTTTAAACCATGATCCCAACTCAGGAGATGGATATGAAGCAATCAAGAATCAGTTAAAAGAAATATCACGCAGTTTCTTTAAGCCTCATACTTAGCATCCATACTCAGTGAGCAATTTCATTGCTCATGAAGGGTGCTGCCATTAGGACGTACTTGCTTTTAAAGCCTCATGACATGCCCTTGTAGCAGTAGAAGAGATCTTACATTCGAAATAGGGTTGGCTTTTTCTTAAGAAGGAGAACATTATCTCTGGTCTTCCAGAATTGCCTTCTCCTTTGTTGTAGGATCTATAAAAATAAATGTGGTCTCTTTGCCCCTTTGTGGATCAGGAAATACCTGCCCGGTTCTGGGGCAATGGTTAACCCTACCCCTGGGTCTGTGCCATGACGGGCTATGATTTGGATCCTTCTACTTACAAGGTCCCAATGGAGGTTTGCTTCTATCAAACCCATGCCTTCTTTTCAAGTCAATTACTCAGCGAAGGATTGGGATAGAGAGAATTAATGGAAGTTGAAGTTCAAAAAGCTAGGTTCTCAACCACTGTTTGTCCCTCATACTTGGCCCTTTCCTTTATTCAGGCCCTTTATTCTGACAACTTATTCTTTCTGAACTTGAGCTAAGGCTGTAGGACTACTGTTGAAACAATAGTTCCAGGCGTCCTAGACTCCCCGCCTTCACACTGTTGACTTTGCTGGAATGTGCTTCCTTCCATGTCTGCATATCCAAAAGCCACCCACCCTCTTCAAGGCTCTGTGTAAATACCTTCGCCTTCACGAAAGCTACCTGGGATCCCTCCAGCTGCAGCTGGAAGATGGCAGCCTGGGGGCCGAGAGCAAGGACTCCAGGACCAGACCTCCGCAGTTCACATTCTAGCTCTGCCCCTTCCTAGCTCCAGGACTTTTGCAACGTTTCTTAATATGTCCAGGCCTTAGTCTCCTTCTCTGTAAAACGGGGATGATAATAGCACCTAGCTCATAAATTATTAGGAGCATCAAGTGGGCTAATATATATTAAGTGCCGAAAATACCAGCCAGCATAAAGTAAGTTCTGTGTATGTGCTTGCCAAATACGAAAAATAATATTTCCTCCTCTGAGCTATTAATGGCATTTCAGCGGTATCTTCTGTAATGTATACCAGTATTATCTTCTCCCCCTTCTGGGATGGAAAATTCTGGAAAAGAAATCTGTGCCTGATTCCTGCTCTATCTCCCTCACACTACCTCACACATGGTAGGAACTATATAAACACCTACGGTGATTGCCGAGGCTTGAGGAAGCCTATAACTCTCAAGGAGCATCATGGTCTTGTCTTTCCCGTGCAAAAGGAGTTTGGTACTTTCTCAGCCATGCCCTTGGGTCATGTTCTAGAAAATGTACTTCCTCTCAGAGAAAACACATTGGGATGTACATCCTGTCAAGGGTCCATCCATCCCATAGCCACTGGAAGCTCGGTGTTGCAATGAGGAAGTGTGTCAAGGTCGGTTTCCCAGGATCCCTGCTTCCTGGTGGCATCGCTGCAAGATTCAGAAACTTCTGTCAGCTTACTCAGGGATAATCTATTTGCTCATAGGGGCCCGGTTCATTCATGCCCAACTTCCAAGATGTGTAACAGACCAAAATGGCAAATCGTCAGTTTTCAGCGTTGAGAAATAGATCTCCCAGGGAGGTACTTAAGGGTTCTTGTTGGCAGATTAGTACGTCCTCTCTCCAATATGGAAATTGATTTGAAAAGCCAAATCAATATCAGAATGTTGCCCAGTGGGCATAGAGTTGAATAAAGAAGTTAGATGTTCAAGCTACGATTGCTTAGTATTCCCATTTTCACCAGAGGGAATGCAGACCAGAAGGGCCAGGCTGCCCCCCTCTCAACAGCCCTGGTGACACTCATGAATTCTGACAATCCTATCCCTTTCCAATATTCTTGGCCAGTCATTAAAACTTTCATTGTGGTATTATTCTTTGTAAACATACAAACATTGGGTATGTTTCAGTGTCCAAGATTACAATTTAGCTTTCATCAAATGAGCCCTTCTAAGGGAAGGCTTTCCTTTTGGGGAGGTACTCTGAGTCCTTGGCTAATATTGAGAAAATGCTCTAGCTTCATTAGCAACACAGTAAGATGAGTGTTCGGTGTGTAATTTTTTGGAGGGAAGATGGCAAATATCCATTCTTGTTAGTCTCAGGTCCTGTTGGTGATGTGGTCTGACCTTCACCCCGTGTTGCAGAGATACCCTGTTTGGATGTAAGAGCTTCAGAAATCTGAATCTAGCAGGCACCTTAATTTCACCAGGAGGCAAAGCCTTCCCATTTAACTGGTAGTTTCCATTTGTCAAATCTAGTCCTGATTTATCAAATATCAAGGTCTAACGTCAGTAGGCTCTATAGCTAAAGAGCTCATTTCTGTAGTTTTGGCATATGGAATGGCACTTTCCCCAATAAGTGGGAGACTCTGTGGAGTTATGGCAGGGTTTCAGTTTTGTTTGTTTTGTTTCAAATATAGCTGAACTCCTTGGCTGATAGTGGAATTGAGTGCCTGGAACGTGCCTCGAGTCTAGAGTTTGCTGGTAGGCTCCGCTCTCCGTACCGCCCCCAGGACGACCTGAGGTCCCAGGGACAAAATTGCATGGTCACTAACGTCCCTCTCCTCTCAGCTCATCAAGTAATCTCTGCCACTTCTGTTCTCTCCACGTCCTCGGCCATGCCGTGCCGCTCTCTGAGAATGAGTTCCGGGTTTCTTAGAGAACTGAGATCAATACGAAGGTTTTATTTGAAAGGCAAAAAGAAAGCTTATGTTTTAGGGAGGTATCTCGAAAAAGAAGATTCCTAAAGTGTTAGTGGTTGAACATGATTTCAGTTGCATTAAAATTCTGGGTGTGGAGCGCCTGGGTGGTTCGGTTGGTTAAGCGCCTGCCTTCAGCTCAGGTCACGATCTCTGGGTCCTGGGATCAACCCCTCCCTGGTGGGGGGGGGCGGGGGGAAGGAATCTGCTTCTCCCTCTCCCTCTGCCCCTCCTCCAGCTCACGTGCGCACGCTCTCTCTCTCTAATACATAAACTCTTATTTTTTAAATGTTGCTAAGAAAGTAATCTCAAAAGTTCTCATCACAAGAAAAAAATTTGTAACTGTGATGATGGATGTTAAGTAGACTTATTGTGACAACCATTTTGCAATGTGTACATATAGCGAATCATGATGTTGTACACCTAAAACTAATACAGTTTTAGTATGTCACTTATATCTCAATTAAGAAAAAAAACTGCCCCCCCCAAAAAAAAAGAAAAGAAAAGGAAAAAGGAAGGGATCCTCAACAGGTGGGGAAGGGATGGCTGGAGATCAGGTGCCTTGGAGCAACTGTTTTCTAACCCGAAGTCTGAGGATGAGTGGGAAGAAGCCAGATGGGGAGGAGGAGGAAAGAGAGGACTCACTTGCTTCCATGGCGTGTCTCGCCGCAGTGGGTTAGCAGGTGCTGTGCCCTCTGGGAATGCCCTCCACACGCTGCGCTGCCCGCGCCCTCGCCCCCTCTGCCTGCTGCACTCAGTCATCCTTTCATTCTGGGGGCAGCTCCATGCCCTTCAGAAGCTCTCCCTCACCCAGCGCAGGCGAAAGGTCTTTCCTCTGTGTCCCTAGGACAATTTTTAGCCTTTATAATTGCAATTCTCTATGCCGAAAATGCATGCTTGTCTGTCTTCCCCACTGGATTTCAAGCTCTTGGAAAGCAGGGTCCTGTCCTACTCCTGCGCTCCTGTGACACCGCCTGGTACAAGGCAGGCAGCCAGTGAAGGCCGATGCTGAAGGAAGTGACGGGCCCCCGGGTGTAGCCTGCAGATCTCGGAAAGCGCTGCCTCCAAAGCATTCCAGCCACATTTGCTTCTTCGGATTATATCTGAAGCCTCTGCGTTTCTAAAATCGGTATTAGCGAAGATAGAGGGTGGCCTTTCGAGAGAGTGAGGATGTTAACCTCGCCAGGACGATAGACATTGGCCACCCGGAAGGGCGTGTGGCCGGAGGCGGAGGCCCGGGGCCCAGGTCCCGCTGTACCCCTCTTCTCCCCCCACTGCACCCCCCAGCTGGTGAAGGACGGAAGCTACAGGCTCCCGAAGCTCACGTCCCCGCGGTGGAGAAGCCCAACCACCCAAGAGGTTTGCCGACGGAAGGGACAGTGAGAACCAACTTCCCCCGCGCGTCTGGTGACTTATCTTGGGCTGAATTCTTACTGGGGGAAATGAGAAGTTAGGCAAGTCTGGAGCCAGACAGATATTTGGAGATGGAGCGAGAAGAAGATGAACCGTCTGTGTGGGAGCAAGGAGAACGAACTGTGCCGAGGCTGGCTGGGCGGGGGTGTGGTGGCGGTGCCATCTTTGGAACGGGGAAAGGCTCCCGGGAGCCTCCGCGCTCTTGATCACACTGTTCTAGTCAACGAAGTTACGAGCATTTTTTTTTTTTTTTTAAGTTGGTTTTTAACATTGAACTGGTGCGTTAGAACTAGTTTTATTCAGCTGGAAGTTTTACCGGCACCCAAAGGGCCACGGTCACCTGCACTGTCCTTGTTGGAAGGGACCAGTTGTCCCTGCTCATTCATTTCCTACTCACATCTAAAGCGTTATCGTTCCCACCTGAAATGCATCTGCATTCACAGCAGCCGCCCCGGACATCGATTTTGGTTTAATCATACAAATGATATGATAAACTCCACTGGCAGACGGAGAGTGTCTAAAGCAAGAATTAGCTTAATTGGCTGCCCTTGTTAACATGCTCTCGATTATAATCTGCTTTTGTCCACCACATTTTATCTGTGGTAGAGAGACAGACGTCTCCACTCCCTTCTGGGCCAGGGATCCTCTCTGTGCTAGATAATTTTTTATACTGCTCCACCTGGACCCTCAGTCATCTCAACAAATCTGTTCATTATGGATTTTTTTTTTTTAATGGAAAGACATAGATGGGGCAGCTGAGCCCAGGGCTGGAAAGTATGTGAATGTCGGGTGAGTGGTTGCATCAAATGTTGTAAGTGCATTTTCTTTCCAAACCACCCTGGGCCTCGATGTCCTCATAAGGAGGCAATTTCCAGAGTTATTTTCAGGCTTTTATGGTTTTGAATCTACCTAAGCTTTGTATCAACACTGTGGGAATGGATGAGGTTCTTGCTGTGGGGAACCCTTACCAGGGAAGGGACTGAAAGGTCCCCAGAGCCCAAAACCCATCCAGGCAGGGCCAGGCAGGTCTGGACTCAGACGTGGGAAACAGGGCTGTGCACGCCACCGCTTACATGAGCCACCCCGTTGAACCAGGGATGGGGCCGTGCAGAGGGAAGCTGGGAAGATGCTCCAGCTTTCCCTGACCTGCCCCTCGGAGACTCTCCCTGCTCCTGGAGGCCTGAGGGACCATCACTAGGGGGTGGGCTGCTCCCTGCTCCTCCAGCCCCCTTTTCTCTCCCCAGATCTCTTTAAGGATGAGCAATCGTGGACTGGGGGAGTGAGCCAGTTGGGTGGCTGGGCAGAGAAGAGCGTGCTCTGAGCAGAGAGGAGGTTCAATAAGGGGGCACCACGCAGAGCCCACTTCTGGGTACCGCTGTTGTGGAAGCAGTTTCCCGGATACAGCTTCTGGGACAGCAGATGAGAGCTGGAAAAGAGGGCTGACTTCGGGGGTGTGGGGCATCTCGCAAGGAGAGCTTAAACTCAAGAGGGGCAAAATATGGGTTCTTCTGAGTCTTTCCTTCTTCCCTTCCTTTACGGCGCCTCGAGGCTGGGTCAGGGCAAGGGGTCCGCTCCCAGTTCGTCTCCCATGGCAGAATGAGATTCAGGAAGAGCAAGTGGGCTCAGAGGAGGGGCGCGCGAGTGGCTCGCAGTTCTTGGCTCTGCCCGCCCCTCTACCTCTGTCAGCAGCGCCCCAGGAAGCTTAGGCGACCAGGCAGCCTTTGAAGGCCGTGCTTCCCTGAAGCTTACACGGGGCTTTGAAAGAGGCAAAAATCAGACAATGAGGCAGAAAAAGGGGGGCGTTTTTAGTGTATTCCCCAAATCCACAGAGGAGGAGGCCTTTTAGAAATGGCTAGTACTGAAGGTCTCTGTTACTCGACAAGACAAATTAATTCTCAAAAATCCTTATCGCGTGTCTACTTGGAAAATCAACCGAGATGCTTCTAAAAAAGGCTTTACTATGAGTCCTAAAGCATTCTTTCTGGCTCTGCCTGCCCCTACCTCATTAAAATTCCAGATGTCGGAAGGAGGCTGCGCTCCATTCCATGATTTAAGGCCCCCTTTGTTAGTTCAAAGCGACCTCCGCTGCCCTAATGCGAAGTGCCAGGTTCATGCCCTTAGCTGCTCTCCACTCAGAAGGACGCCAGGTGGGCCTGTCTCCAGAGCTCCGTGATTTGTCCCTAAGACAAAGTGTTCTCTGGAGGAATCGGGCCCCCGAAATACGTGTGAATCTCTGGAAAATGTGCTGGTTTTTTTTCCCCCTATAAGGCCTGTAACTTTTATCATATTCTTAAAAAGAAAGAAGGAGAAGAGAAACGCAATGCCAGCCCCCTCCCCCAGGCCCCCGAGTGACTCACAGCGCAGGAGCCGGGGTTCGGGGGGGGGGGCATTCCTGTTCTGTCCCTGTTCGGTCACCTTTCTCCGTGTAGCCCAAATGTTCCACCTGCTTCCCCCAAGCAGGAAACCGGAGCCCCCCTCCTGCCCCCTGGGTCCTTTGAAGGCTCTCTCTTGGCTGCGCAGCCATCATCACCAGGCTGGAGAATTCTGGAAGAATAAAGCAGCGGGGGCCCTTCAGGGAAACACATGCCCACCTTGCACCAAGAACATCCCAGAAGGACCGCAAAGGGATGTCCCAACAGATGCACACACCCCCTCCCCCCGGCCCCACCCTCACAAGCAGGTGCACGTGCTTTGGCCGGCCATTGTTCAGGCCAGGACAAAACTCTCAGCTCACTTCCTGGGAGCAGAGACTAGGGAGAAGCCACTGTGGGGTCTGGAAATGGGGCAAGGCCCCCTCCCCAGGGTGAGGAAGTGGGGGTGGGGGTTGTGAAGCTGGCGGTGCCATAACCTCTACGGGAGAAATCCCAAGCTCACCTTTTTGCGGCTAGCTCTATTCTTTTTCCTGGTTTTGTAAAATCTAAACCCTTCAGGGTTTTGTGGGGCTTTTTGGTGGTTGCTGTTTTGTTTTTGTTTTTGCTTTTTACCACTGATGGATATATTCGCTAATTTGCTAATAATATTGCCTTCGACTGATGGGAAGGGATTTGTATTTGGTGAGTTGATTTTGTTTTAGATGGCGGGCCCACGGGAGGTGGGGGGGTCTTCACATTGATTAATGGGACGTCGGCTTGCTAAAGAGTGGGACTCCTCATTCAGCTCTGGGCTTTCTTTTTTGTTTACTCACTGCCCACCTCCTGAGACTCTCCTCAGAGACAGAGATGGGCTACCTTGGTGTTTTGAGACAACTGAGCAAGGTGCTTTTGCTCACTGGCTGTGTAGTCTCAGCCCCCATTCTTCACTGAACCAGAAAGTTCTCTGCTATTTCCAAATGCCTCAGTCTTGTGACGTGACCAGTTGTAGGAAAAAACAGCGGGTGAAAAAAAAAAAAAAGAGTTCTCTTTGGATCTATCCTGGCCTTACTGGATTTAAACTGTGGTTGGAAAAACTGAGACTTAGCTTGGTACTGGAAATTGAGAAGTGGAAACAGAGTGTGAAGCTGGGGGTCCTTTCTGGCAATGAGGAGAAGGGGAAATGAGGATGATTTTTCCCTAGGAAAGTAAAGCTATTCACCAGTTAGGATGGGACAAAGATAAATTGGGTGACACAGTTTGTATAATGGAATGAGTGCTGAATTTGGGGCAAAAGGATTAGATTTTAAATCTCAACTCTGCTGCGAACTAGCTTTGTGACCTCTGGGAATAACTTCCTTGAATCTGTTTGGCATCTCTCCAGTAGGAATAGTAACGTATCAGAATAGTTATACTTGCAAATAGCTAACAACCCAACTCAAAATGAGTTAAATACTAGAAGAAATGATTTAGCTCATAGCTACTAAAATGTTCATGAGTGGCAAAACCTTCAGGCATGGTTTGATCAGGGTTCCAGATGAGTTTCTCTCCAACTCTCTTATTCCTGCCCCTTTTTGTTTGCTTTCCTCTTGAGAGAAAAATGTCAGCAATAGTTTTATGCTTCTCAGTGTGCACATCCCCATGTCGAGAATAAAGTAGAAAATTTCTCTTCTCCAATCACTGCAAAAAATCATTGGACCTCACTTTGACGGGTCAGACCTCAAATGGGCGGGGCCGGGGGGCAGGTAGAAGGAGAGAGAGAATCTCAGGCAGACTCCGTGCTGAGCGCAAAGCCCAGTGCAGGGCTCTATCTCATGACCCTGAATTCATGACCTGTGCTGAGATCAATCAGACACTTAACCAACTGAGCCACCCAGGCATCCCTCCATGAAGGATTAAAAGGAGAATTAAATAATTCAGCATATATGAACATTCCCAACAGCACCCCAGCACATAGGAGATGCTCTCACATTAATCAAATCTGAATTTGTGGTGAAATGTCCTATATTCGTTTTCTGATACTATATAGCAATTTATCACAAACTCAGCAGCTTAAAACAGCACCCAGTGTATTAGCTCACAGTTCTATAGGTCAGGAGTCTGGGGCTGTATGCTTGGTTTCTCCGGTCAGAGTATTGCAAGACCAAAATCGAGACCAAGGGCATTCTCATCTGAAGCTTGGGGTCCAAGTCCAAGATCATACAAGTTGTTGACAGATGATCGGTCTGAGGTCCCTGTCTCCTCCCTGACTGTCAGCAGAGAGCCACTCTCCGCAACCACAGACTACTTTTTCGTTCCCCTCCATCTTCAAAGCCAGCATTGCAGAAGTTTGTATTGAACCCTTGTCATGTACTAAATCTCTGGGTTTCTAGACTCAGATTTCATGGGCTCTTATGATTATGCAGGCCCTCCCGCATCATTTCCCTTTTGATGAACTCAAAGCCAACTGATTAGTAGCCTTAATTACATCTGCAGAGTCTCTTTTGCCATGTAACACAATCTAATCAATCACACAAGGGTGCTACTGCGTCATATTCCCAGGTTCTGCCCACAGTAAAGGGACCAGGGTGTGAAAGTCTTGGGGGCTATTTTAGATCCTGCCTACCACAGAACAAAGATGCAGTTACCGTAACACGTATTGGTCACAATGCGTGGCACTCCAGGAGCACAATAGATATTGGTTGAGTGAATGAATGAACATGATTCCCAAGGCCCTTTAGGATCTGGCCCATTCTTATCTCCTGCCCACTGACCCCAAATACGCACACACACACACACACACACATACACATACACGTCTGTCTACACTGCTAGGCCAACCCTGCTAGGCCTTCAGACTCAGCAGCGCCTGGCCTCTTCCATCCTCCAGACCCAGGTCAGGAGCCTCCAAGCTCCCATAAGCACCCTTATCACAGCATTGAGTGGAGGGTGGCTCGTTAGCTCCACTCAAGACACCGATTGCAGGGAAAGCAGGAACTCATCTATGCTGGCTGGTTTGGAATGTGACCGGCCATGAGTTTTGACAAATGTTTTTCCAAAGACTCAGATTTCTTAACACCAACTGCACCCCTCGACCTAGAGTCCCCTGAACACTACAGCAGTCCCTTGACTTTCGACCCTGTTTGGCTTCAGAATTCTGCTCTCATCTGCCTTGTCATCACGTGGAAAGAGCTTGGGTTAAACCACATAGTCCATGGCAACACGCCATCTGGCTGGTAGAGCAGGGTGTCGTTAATGGGGTTGGATATGAAGCTGTGGCATGGGCAAGTGCTTCTTGTGTTTCAGCCAGGTTTTCAGTGTAAACTAAATGAGCATTTCCCCTTCCCCTTTACTATACTACCTGCAGATTTCCCTGCGACACAGGTAGCTCGCTGGTGGGGCGCCAAGGAAGAAAAGTGGGCATCTTAGGAAATTCTCTTCTTGTGTAAAAGTCTATTTCCATTTCATGTACTTTGGGGAGGCAACACACCACTGGTATTGGAGCAGGGCTGGTAGGATGAGATTAACACGGCTACCAATTTAGCAGGAAATCCCGGACTGGACTCTGTTTCAGTCGTTTTGTGAACTTGGACGAGTTCCTTCTCACTCTTAGACATGCTGCTAGGCTCTGGAGGTTAAAAAAAAATGAAGAAATAATTTCTGCTTTTGTGGAGCTGCCTGTCTCAGGATGGAGATCAAAATGGGAACAGAAAAAATGACCTATCTTTTGATATATATTAGAACAGAGGTGATGCGGTGCAGAGGAAGGAACCAGTAATGACAGTTGACTTTGACCTTAAGTCCGAGTGGGAGTTTGCCAACAGGAGTAGAAGAAGGTGTTCAGGCAGTGAGAGCATCTTTGAGAGCAGGAATAGAGGTGCCAAGAGGAAAGGGAAGAGGGAAGAGAGTGGCAGTGGCTGAGGCTTTGCGCAGACGTGGGTGAGCTCAGGAAGCCGGGGCAGAGTACTGAGGAGGGTAATGGAGCCACGGAAGGAAGAGCTCTGCCCTCTCAGCCAAACAGAGGTGGGGAAGAGAAACAACTGGTCCAGGAACACAATGAGAGTCGCTGTGGTAACAGCAAGGGGTTCTCCAAATGTCCCCCACATTTTTTTTCCCACAGTCTCCACGTCCTTAGCACACTCTCTCCTTGTTGGGGCAACGCACCTCCACCTTGGCTCGGTAGAGTCAACAAGGTGTCACAGGAACATTAGGGACCTTGGAGGGTGACTTTGTGTGCTTAGGAAATGTCTGTTGAACTAGTTCACCCCAGGACATCCAGCCAGAGAAGAGAGACCCAGAAGTCCTAGGTGTTGTGACAACCTTCTGGTGGGAATAAATCAGTCGGCTTCAGTGGGAACACTTTTTTAGAAGCTCAGCCTCAGATTTCCTACAAAGAGGTCAGGGAGTGTGGCCACATATTGTGAAGACTTGTTTTGGCTCATAGATGTGGTGGGCAGCATCGCTACTCCCCCAACCTGACTTTATGTGTAAAGGAACTCTGGATATTTCTTAGCTCTTTGAGAAGAAGGCTTTTGGATGGATATACCATCACCAAAACCACACTTGATTTTTTACCTAGTGAAATATAAAGCCTGTGCTTGAAAATTTATAATGGTCATCCCAATCAAGATCTGTAGCTCTTACAAATCATCTTGCAGGGGGGATAGATCCTACTCTGTAACGTACAGATTCCCCATTGCTGTTCACTTTCAATTAACACTCATCCAGCTCCCACTCTGATCCAGTTACTGAATCTGGGGCCTGGGGAAAGCTTTTTCTTCCAATAAGTCAGGGAAAAAATACTTAGAAAGGTTAAATAATTCACTCAAGTTTACACAGTAGAAGCAGAATTTGAACTCACATTTCTAGATTTTAAGTCTAATAGTCTAATTTCTTTCATGGGTTCTCATAGAAATTGAGTCACTCAAGTGGTCTTGTCATTCATGGCCTTCAATAGAGTAGGTTTATTCATGAAATGCCACAAGCTCTTGATTGGTATTTGATTCCTTACATAAGATTTCATTCTCTTTTTTTCTCCTTTGGGTAATAGAATACCATTCCTACCTACGACCATCACTTATGTCAGGGCACATGGCTATCTGGCTAATGGTTGTATTTCCTAACCCTCCTCCCCCTTGCAATGAATTGTGAGTGAAAGTGATCTGTGCAATTTTTGGATCTTGCCCTTTTAAAAAACTTATTAGGCATGCACACCCACATGCCCCTCCCTCAGTGTTTCTTCCTTCCCTCTGGATGGAAAATATTGGCAAATGGAGGAGCTTCCTTGAACTCCGTGATGGAAACCATGTGTTAATGACAGCAGAGCCATATTGCCACCCATGGACCACCAACCTCTGGACTGCTATGTGAGAGAGCATCCGTTGGCTATTGCTACATAACAGGCCATTGCAAAAGTTAGTGGCGTAAAATAACCATCATCTTCTCTTTCTCATGGGGAGGTCTGCTAATCTGGAGTGCGTTCATACGACCTTGGCTAAGCATGTTGACACATCTGGGACCAGCTAGAAAATCAGCTGGGAGTAGGGATGACACGGGTCTACTCAAAAGAGTCTCTTATCCTCCAACAGGCTAGTTCAGGCTTGTTCTCATAGCAAGACAGCAAATCAAGAGAGAGAGGATGGAAGCATAAAAGGTCTCTTGAGGCCTAGATTTGGACCCAGCAAACCATTGCTTCCACCATGGTATGCTGGGTAAAACAAATCGTAAGGCCAACCTGGGCTCATGCATCAGAGAAATAAACTCCGCCTTTCAATGGATGGAGCTGCAAAGTCCACAAGGATGGGAAAAGAATTCGGGCCAGTTTTGCAATCAGTATACCCCAGGCCAGCATCTGGCTGTAAGTGTTCACATGTAAGATATACTCATACTCCACCAAAGATCTCCAAAAGCTACATCTCATTATGGCATTGGATGTTGTTCTAAGTCCAGGATCTTGTGACTAACATCAGGTACAAATGTGGTTCCTCTTGATCCAAAGACCTATGAACTAAAAAGAGTTCTGCCTCTTTATCTGCCTCCCACATACCCAACATACCATGATGAAACAGGCAAAAGATAAACATTGCCCTTTAAAGAGGGGAAGATTGGAAGGCACCTGTCTTTGACGATTCTGAAATCCCCTGGTGTACATATTCTCATTTCCCCCACTATGGAATTGGGCAATGGTCGTGGCAGTAGCTCATCACTCCATCGTTCTCCACGGCTCTACCGTCTGGGACACCCTTCCTTTCCCATCATACTCCTTAGCTACTTTTGAAGAAGACATAGGAAAATGCACCATGTGAAGCATTGGGGATCTGCTCGTAAAGCACTGGGGACCCAGAAACCTTTGAAATTGTTGAACAATTTTAATTCAGAACCCTTTAGCCCAAACTGGTGGCACTTTTGCCTTTACAATTCCTTTGAAAATTTCATGGGATTACATTAGATCTGATTTGAATCCCCTCTATTTGACGAATTCTTTCTGAGACATGCTTGGCTCTCTAGACTTATTCTCAGCTACTTTTGGCATTCAGACTGCAATGGGGGGGCATCTTTAAGACTCCAGGAGCCCTACTGTCCAGCTGATAGAATATATTAGGCACTGCCTTCATTCTTTCCAAGGTCTTAACAAAGGGTCTTATAACTACGGTCTTCATTTTTGGTTTACTCAAAGCTTACATCTTTCTGGCGATGCCTTAGGTTTGATTTCTAAAGGTTTGAGTCACTAAAGATGAGCAAGTTCTATTTTCCATCCTATCTTGTTCTGTACCCTCTGTATTCCCTCTAAATTCAGCTTGCAAGCTGGCCAGTTCTTTCTTTAGCAATAGACAATTTCAAGTTCTGTCTGGAATTCTCATTGCTTGAATCTAAAATTCACAGGGTACATTTCTCTCTTTCACCCTACCATAGGCAATGGTTCCACCAACTGTTTTGCGCTATTTAACATGGGCTACCATTTTTCCAGACTCCTACAGTTTTCTGCTTATTGTCTGGCCCCTAAGCCAATGCCACATATTTTAGGATTTTGTTGCCGCAGCTCCTCGGTTACACATAGCAATTGTAGTTTCAATTAGCTCTTGCTATGTAACAAACCACCCCCAAACTTACTTGCTTAAAGCAGCAACCATTTTTGAAGCTCATGATTCTGCAGATCAGCAGTTTGAACTGGGCTCAGCTAAATGGTTCTTCTCTTCTTGGCTGGTCTCTTTCATTTGTCTGTGGTTAGTTGTGGATTGATCTACAACTCTGCTCCTGGAGATGAATCTGTCCATTGGCTGGGTATTGTGACCCTTCTTCACATGTCTCAGTCTCTAGGTTTTTTTCCCACGCCCCTCCAAGAAGCTTACTGGGATTATTTTTATGGTAATGCCAAAGTTCAAGGGCAATCAGCCCAATTATTCAAGAGAACAAATAAAAGTATACAAGGCCTCCCAAAGGGCAGGCTTGAAACAGGCATTCTGCCATTTCTGCTGCATTCTATTGGACAGAACAAGTCACAAGCCTGAAAAATTCAAAGTGAAACTATGAAGTCATAAGGCAAAGGGCACAGATAACAGGGGACCACTAATTGGGGCCATTAACATAGTCAACTCTAGGAAGAGAATCTATTATATTTAAATCTCTGTGCTTTGTTACAGCGACATAGTTTGTAATCTAATAAGTTTACTCTGTGCCCAACAGCATGTTTGTGACCTTGCTCCTATTTCCAAACTTAACAGGAAGAAGCATTGTCCACTGGCAGATATATGCCCACCTCTGCTAAGCTTCTGCGTTTCTCCATTCTGGTCCTGGCTTTTGGTGCAGAAAAGGATCCTGGCAAACATGATTTTTATTATGATGTACATAAAGTGATTAGCCTGCAGCCCTAGGGAAGTGTAGCATGTCAGAGATTCCAAAATAAAAATACGAAAAAACCCATTATGGTCCCTGTTGACAATACCATCTTTAAAAAGCAATAATTTGTCTTTAGAAACTCTCAAATGGGCTTTCCACTCAAAGCAGAGTGAGGGTGCTCTAAAATGCTTTCAATGGAGAACATTTAAAACACTAAATATTTTTAGAAAAATATTACTGATGCCTTCTGCTCCAGGCAGAATTGTGTCCTCCCCACCCCACCCCCCGCCCCCGCATCTCCCAGATTCATGCACTGAAATCTTAACCCCCAGTACCTGAGGATGCACCTTCCCTTGCAGAAAGGGTCTTTAAGGAGATAATTAAGTTAAGATGAGGACATTACAGTCGTCTCTAATCTAATATGACTAGTGTCTATATAAGAAGAGAAGATTAGGACTCAGACACACGCAGAGGGAAGGCCATGTGAAGATACAGAGAGAAGATGGCCATCTACAAGCCCAGGGGAGAGAAAGCAGAAGAAACCGATTTTGCCAGCACCTTGGTCTCAGACTTCCAGACTCCAGAATTGGGAGGAAATAAATTTCTTTTGTTTAAGCCCCTCGGTCTGTGACACTTTGTCATGGCAGCCCCAGTAAACTACTACAATCTCTAAGATGTTAATGAATTTGGGTTCTTTTTTGGCTAGATTAGCTCACTTTGAGTGTACACAAGTTTCCTTGTCCAAGTAGATAGCAGAGCTTGCTAATATTAATAACAAGATTTTGTTGAGCACTTATTATTTGCCAAGTACTGTGTTTATATGTACTTTCTCCTTTTGTCCTCAAGGCAAAGCTGTAAGAAATGTCCTATACCATGCCCATGGTATTATTTTATTTATTTTTACTTAAATTCAATTAGCCAACATATAGTACATCATTAGTTTCAGATGTAGAGTTCAATAATTCATCAGTTGCATATAACACCCAGTGCTCATCACATCATGTACCCTCCTTAAATGCCTGTCACCCAATTACCCCATCCCCCTACCCACCTCCCCTCCAGCAGCCCTCAATTTGTTTCCTATAGTTAAGAGTCTCTCATGGTTTGTCTCCCTCTCTGATTACTTCCCATTCAGTTTTCCCTCCTTCCCCTATGATCCTCTGTGCTGTTTCTTATATTCCACATATGACTGAAACCATATGCAAATTGTCTTTCTCTGATTGGCTTATTTTACTCAGCATAATACCCCCCAGTTCCATCCACATCAATTTAAATGGTAAGTATTCATCCTTTCTGAAGGTGGAGTAATGTTCCATTGTATATATATATATACATCACACCTTCTTTATCCATTCATCTTCAACGTACATCCCAACTCTTTCCATAGTTTGGGCATGCGGACATTGCTGCTATAAACACTGGGGTGCAATGTGCCCCTTTGGATCATTACAGCATTCTTTCTTGATTAAAACTCTCCACAGTGTAGGGATAGATGGAACATACCTCAATATCATAAAGGCCATATATGAAAAGCCCACAGAGACTATCATTCTCAATGGGGCAAAACTAAGAGCTTTTCCCCTAAGGTCAGGAACACGGCAGGGGTGCCCACTCTCACCACTATTTTTCAACATAGTACTAGAAGTCCTAGCCTCAGCAATCAGATAACAAAAAGAAATAAAAGGCATTTAGACTGGCAAAGAAGTCAAACTCTCACTCTAGGCAGATGACATGATACTTTATGTGGAAAACCCAAAAGACTGCATCTCAAAATTGCTAGAACTCATAGAGCATTTCAGCAATGTGGCAGATAAAAAATCAATGCACAGGGGGCGCCTGGGTGGCTCAGTGGGTTAAAGCCTCTGCCTTCGGCTCGGGTCATGATCTCAGGGTCCTGGGATCGAGCCCCACATCAGGCTCTCTGCTCAGCAGGGAGCCTGCTTCCCCTCCTCTCTCTGCCTGCCTATCTGCCTGCTTGTGATCTCTCTCTCTGTCAAATAAATAAATAAAACCTTAAAAAAAATTTAAAATAAAAAAATCAATGCACAATAATCAGTTGCATTTCTATACACTAACAATGAGACAGAAAAAAGAGAAATTAAGGAATCGATCCCATTTACGATTGCACCCAAAACCGAAAGATACCTAGGAATAAACCTAACCAAAGAGGTAAAAGATCTGTACTCTAAAAACTGCAAAGCACTTATGAAAGAAATTGAGGAAGACATAGAGAGATGGAAAAATGTTCCATGCTCATGGACTGAAAGAATAAATATTGTTAAAATGTCTATGCTGCCCAGAGCAATCTACACATTCAAAGCAGTTCCTGTCAAAATACCATCGACATTTTTCACAGAGCTGGAACAAATAATTTGAAAATTTGTATGGAACCAGAAAAGACCTCAAATAGCCAGAGGAATGTTGAAAAAGAAAACCAAAGCAGGAGGCATCAAATTCCAGACTTCAAGCTCTATTACGAAGCTGTAATCATCAAGACAGTATGGTACTGGCACAAAACAGACACATAGATCAATGGAACAGAATAGAGAACCCAGAAATGGAGCCTCAACTCTATGGTCAACTAATCTTTGACAAAGCAAGAAAGAATATCCAATGGAAAAAAGACAGTCTCTTCAACAAATGGTGTTCGGAAAATTGGACAGCCACGTGCAGAAGAATGAAACTGGACCACTTTCTTACATCACACACAAAGATAAACTCAAAATGGATGAAAGACCTAAATGTGAGACAGGAATCCATTAAAATTCTTAAGGAGAACATAGGCAGCAACCTTTGTGACCTTGGCTGCAGCAACTTCTTGTTAGACATATCTCTAAAAGCAAGGGAAATAAAAGCAAAAGTGAACTTTGGGAAACTCATCAAGATAAAAAGTTTTTGCACGGTGAAGGAAATGATCGACAAAACCAAAAGACAACCAACAGAATGGGAGAAGATATTTGCAAATGACATATGAGATAAAGGGCTAGTATCTAAAATCTATAAAGAACGCAACAACTCAACACCCAAAGAACAAATAATCCAATCAAGAAATGGGCAGAAGACATGAACAGACATGTCTCCAAAGAAGACATACAAATGGACAACAGACACATGAAAAACTGTTCAACATCACTTGGCATCAGGGAAATACAAATCAAAACCACAATGAGATCCCACCTCACACGAGTCAGAATGGCTAAAATTAACAAGTGAGGAAACAACAAATGTTGGCGAGGATGTGGCGAAAGGGGAACCCTCTTACGCTGTTCGTGGGAATGCAAGCTGGTGCAGCCACTCCGGAAAACAGTATGGAGGTTCCTCAAAAAGTTAAAAATAGAGCTACCCTACAGCCCAGCAATTGCACTACTAGGTATTTACCCCAAAGACGCCTGTGGTTTTAAAAGAGGGAACAGAACCTTATGTGAGTAGGGGTTTAAGTGACATGTCCTGAGTATCCCAACTGGCAGGACTGGATTTCAGCCTTCTCAGCTGGGAAAGGCCTAGGCTTTGAAGTCAGATGGATTTGTGGTCAAATCCTTGTTCTGCAAATTACGAACGATGCTGCCTTGAGTGGTTGACTTCACTACTCTGAGCTTTAGTGTCCACGGTTACAAAAATGGTCTTAATAATGCACAGCTCATTGTGATGGTGAAATGATACAACTCACGCCTACCAAAATGTTTTAAGAAGCCTAGCACAATCCCTCTTACATATCAAGGGCTCGGTGAATGTTAGCCTTTGTATTTTAAGACCACATTAGGCCCCGTGCCTCCGTAAGCATCTCTAATTCAGCCAGTCTGTGTGTTAGGGCCAGATGTCAGGGCTGTTTCCTGCATTACATTTTTTTTCCAGTTCCTTGTCCCATCTGCTCTTACGTTCCCTCAAAGGATATGACCTTTACCCATGACCTCACATTGTAGACGAGGAGGTCACAAAAGGTCTCACGCAAACTGAGGAGGCTCAACATTCAACACAAATCATTGCACAAAGAAGTTAAAGGCCACCATGTACGTCTTCTGCACAAACGGCTGAAGCCCCACGCACAATAAAAAGGTTGTCATGTGAAAAACAGGTTATTTTCCAAGTTGTGATTTGGAGGGTAGTGCTTTCATTCAGTGAGTTTTTCTTGATCGAGAGTGTGATGGCAGCATCGTGCTGAGCACATTACAGGGAGTAAACTCTGAAGATGCACAGCTCCAAACCCAATCTGATAAGGGCCTTTAAAAGGGTAAAACGCGCTGAGAATTTAGAGGAGGGAGAAGAAACCTTTGGTTTGGAAACATGCAAGGCTCCTGGAGCGAGGATGACATTCGGGTAGGACTTGAAGGGAGAGAGGACGGAGATAGCTTTTCATCTAAGTATGTCTCCCCTCGGCTTGGTTCTACGTTAAAGCACGTGGTCTATATTTATCGGACAGTGTAGATAAGCTGAGTTGCAACTATCTTTAAGGAAGTATAGTTTGCAGCTAATCACTAATACACTCCCAAAACTTGGCAGGATGAGTCTAAGGACAATTGTTTGAAGGACAAACAGTGCCTCAGTTCTCTTGACTCTTTTAAGATCTTTCTTGGGATTAAGTCACACAAACAGAGTGGGGCTCCTGGATGATGTGGGCACGGCCACTGGCTGAATGGTTTCCCAGAGGGGGACGTTGGGGGTGACGGGCAGATACCGGCATGGGGATGTCTCCAGGCTGCCCATCGGTGGAGTATTCTGACCTGCTTAGTAAGGGGGCCCCTGTGGTCCAGAGTCGCCCTGCCCCTGAGGAAGTCTCCTCTGGAGGGGCCACAGCTTTTCCTTTCAGGGTTGATTCCTAGATAGCTTGGAGTCAAATTAGTGACTCCCTTGTGACAAGCACACATATTATTAAGGAATGCTATCTTTAAAGTCTTATTCTTGGCTCCTTTCAAAATCCCCACCCTTGTTTTGATTCCTTCTTAGTTCCTCTTTTTGATTTATGCCTTCTCGTTCCCGCTTTTATATCCTGTGAGTACTATCAATCTTTTCTGGAAGGAGGTGTGGTTGAGCCACAATGTCCCTGCCTTTCCTTCAAGCCTAAGATCTTCCCCACATAAGGTTTCCTTTGCCTAGAAAGCTCTTTCTTTCCTTTCTCTTTTTCTCTTTTCATTTTTCCACATTTTGCCCTTGACATCCCTGCCCTTGACACCCCTGAAACCCTGCTCTCATGTATGTGTTTCCACATCACTTCCTCTGTGGGTGAGAGGATCCTTCTCATGTGTTCCCGTAGCGTGCTGCACTCGTACTGTCTTGTGGGGGTCGAGAGTCTATCTGTCTTCTTCAAAGCTGCCTCCCCAGGACCTAGTATTTCGTCTGGTACATGTTAGACATGCAGCAAATGTTCGTTATGTGGATGAGAAAAGTTACTTTTAGGACCCTCAGTTTTCTGATGGGTCAAGAAGACTCTAGTTGTCACATGGGATTGTTGTGAGCATACAGAGAATGATTTAGGTAATATTCCCAGTATACAACCTGCCAAATACGGAGGCGTCCTCTCACCTACAACCCCACACTCCACAAGTGATTAATTTCTTAGCACAGAATTCTGATGAATATGTCCTTCCTGGGAGCAATGCGGTTTGCTCCAGGGAGAAAAGATACAGATACAGAGAAAGCGACTAGGGAGGGCTTCCTGTAGAGGTAGAGCATTGCAGAAGCATTTGAAGGAGTCAAGACTTCAGACAAGAGCCCCTCTTAGAGAGGGGTGGGAGATGGTGTGCTGGGGGTAGGAGTCAATCCTGCGGCAAGCCCGTGTCCCCAACTCTATCTTTCCAGGTCACTACTCCGATTTTCATGATGCAGGCTTGACAAATACAGCAGGCTTGGGGCTCAGCATGAAGGGACCTCTGGTGAGCATTTCCTGGGGGTTGTGAGCCCTTCCGTGTGTATTTTTCATTTTTGTGGTTCCAGAATCTAACATATTTCCCTGTTCCAATGTTCTATTGAACACAATTCTCTAAGCCACTTCTCCCTTGGCCTTTCTGTCAGCCATTAACACCATATATAGTATCTATTTTGTCCCGAAACACCTTTTTCCCCCTGTGGCTGTCAAAGCAACAGAGTATCCAGGGAGCCCAGAGACCATCCACACATACATCTCCGAAAACACGGCGTGGGGGATGGGAGAAATGCTACTTCTTTACTCATGGGAGGCGTGGTCCCTTCCACAAATGTGCACTGAGCCCTTACTGAGTGCCAGGCACTGAAGATAGAGGTACCCAAGGATGGGTAGTCCGGTCCATTAGCCCCCAGCCAGCAGGGGATCTGTAGGAACATTTTTTTTTTTTTTTTGAGAGAGAGAGAGAGAGAGAGAGAGAGAGAGAGGAGAGGAGTGGAGGGAGAAGGAGAGAGAGAATCCCAAGCAGGCTCCATGCTCAGCCCGTGGCTGATGCCAGGGCTCGATCTCAAGACCCTGAGATCACAACCTGAGCCGAAATCAAGAGTCAGACCCTTAACCGACTGAGCCACCCAGGAGCCCTTGTAGAAGCTGTTCTAAGAGGTGGCTTCAGCCCCTTTAATGCCTTCATATTCTGTTACTTCTCCTCGGCCCCATCAGGTCACCCCAAACAAATGATTCAGTGGCTCACTATACCACTGAAGTTTCCCAACGCATCTTTCTATTGATAACTGCTGTAGAGCGCCCCCTACAGGAAACTTTCAGAGCTGCAGCTTGGGGGACCTGGGAAAAGAAAGCATGCAATGCCAGTCTCAGGAGAAGATGGGGGAGGTCTCCATTCCTTTCTGAGATCTTCCTCTATGTCAAAGTGTCACCCTCCCCATAGGCCAATAGAAACCCATATGAGAGGGGCGCCTGGGTGGCTCTGTCAGTTAGGTGTCTGCCTTTGGCTCAGGTCATGATCTCGGGGCCCTGGGATCGAGCCCCACTTCAGGCTCCCTGTTCAGCGGGAAGCCTGCTGCTCCCTCTCCCCCCTGCTCCTGCTCTCTCTCTCTCTTTTTCTCATAAAATAAATATATGAGGGGATTAGCCACCCCACCTCCTTCATCATCTTTGATTTCCTGCCTCCTTTTAATACAATGGAAATGTAAATAATTCCATATGGCAATTAATAATGCTAGCTCAAGTCAAAAACATACTATTTTAATAGAGTCCTAGCTTAGGGATATGGACAAAGCAAGGCCTTAATAAATAAATATGTGTTGTTCGCTTGGCTGTGAGCCCTTGATCCCTGCAGCAAATGTGAGGAGAACTGGGATCATCTTCATGTGTTTCTTATTTTACATGAAACAGAGAGGCTCTGAGTAGCAAATCTCAGAAGAAGGAACATTCTCTTCTGTGGCCACTGTGAGCCAGAAAAGAGCGTCGGGAGGTTGTTCCTACAGTCCTCATAGTCCCCGAGATCCGAGTTCTCCATATCCAAAGTGGACAGCAGGCAGACATCAGAAAATTATACCGCCAGTTCTCTGCCAAAGATCACCAGAGCAAACCTACAACCGGCTGGAAATGGAACTCTCGCTCCATTTATTAAAACAATAGTTCCTCAGGACACTATAGAATTTTGCTAATAACTAGCTGAATATATATTTAAGCCCAATAATAATGGCTAGCAAACTAAGAGGCTCTTACACTTAATTATACCTCTAGCGTGTAGGTTGGCACAGGGGGAGACCTTAATTACTAATGTGTTATGCTCCTGCTTTACATATAACAAATGACTTTAATGCCGCTATTCCTGTTATAGTTTAAACATCGTGGTAATTAGGAAGTGGAAAATAGGTGTCGCAGAAGGACCTGTCACTTTCCTGAGCTCTATATGGGACCTTTTGCGCTCTGTACCTTTGAAACTCTCTTTTGAAGGAGGCATGACCAGCCTTGGACTGGAGGATGGCATAGCAGGGACTTCCCGGGCACAGGACGGGACCAAGGAGAGAGCTACTCACAGAATGACATCCATTTACTTAACACAACTTTCCCGAGTCCCTCCTACCTGCTGGACACTGTTCTAACCACGTGGGATGTCGGCAAACAAAACAGAGTCCGATCCCTGCTTTTGTGGAGCTTCTATTTAAAGCTGGTTCAGTTACAGAGATGGCTGCCACTAGTTTGCCTGCCGTTGGCCCTGTCCTGTCCAGTGTTTTTTTCAACAACTTGGTTGAAGACGTAAAAGGCACGTGATCAATTCTTCAGAGATCAATAGCGAGCGTGCACTGGGTGCCAACCAGTTCTCCGACCTGATTTCATCCTCACAACAATCTTTCGAAGCAGGTACGACCATTCCCTTCACCAGAGAGCACAGAAGCCCGTAGAACTCACTGAGATGGCCCATCCAAGTTGGCTTCCTTCCCTCTGAAGACGCCAGGCTGAGGATGGCATAATTAATACCGGATGATAGAATAAGGATTCCAGAAGTCTTTATTATCTGAATAAATGAGCCTAAATGAACTGTTTGCGTTGGGGCTGTGCTATAAAGCGGTAAGACACAACATTTAGAGATTTGAAGTCTCTCGGCACTATTTTTGATGCATTATCTATTTCTGTGATTACTTCCTGCAATTTATGAGATTTCTGCTTTTCCCTGGTACTCTGGAGGAAGTTGTCATTTAAGGACAAGATTAATAAATTTAATAGTCAAGTTTAAGGAATAAGGGAATTTAGTGATATGTTCCTCTTGGGCAGAGGCTGCCAAGGCCAACGTGATTTAGGGTTGAAATCTGTTCGAGCTATCTCTTGCTATGTAGTAAACCAACCCCAAACCCAATGATGTGAAAAAACAATAGTTTTATTATACTCACAGATTCTAAGAGTCGGGAATTCGAGGAAGGCATGTCAGGGACAATTTATCTCTACTCCATAATGTGTGGAGTAGGACAGGAATGGCTGGGGATGACTCAGATTTCTGGAGGCCAGAAGCATCTTGAGGCTTCTTCACTCACATGTCTAGTGTCCAGATTGGGATGACTTGAAGGCTAGAACTGTCTATTGGAGCTTTCCCATGGGGTTTGGGCTTCCTCACGGAGTGGTAGCTGAGGATAGTTGGGTTTCTTAAATGGCGGCTTGAAGCTCCAAGATCAAGTTCTAGCAATCAAGGTGAAAGGTACATGGTATCACTTCACCATATTTTATTGGTCAAAGCAGCCACAGTTCTGCCTGGATTCAAGGGAAAGAAACATAGACCCTATCTTATGGTAAGAGATAGGTCAATGAATTTGTGATCCTATTTGAAAACTATTACATGCACCCCCTCCCCCCAGAGTATATCCTCGCTGTGGGTTTTTAGCTCAATTCACTCTTCCATAATAACTTCCAATTTGTAGAAGAAACAACTGGGGAACAAGGATATAAATGTTGAATTCAGCTTTTTGAAAGACTGTCACATGTAAGAGAGAACAGCTTTAACCCACAAGACTTCAAGCACAGAACTAAGAACCAGTGAGTAAATGTCAGAGGAGAGCGTATCCATATTTATGGTTGACTGTCAATGGCTGGGCTGGCTAGTAAGATAGTGAATTCTCTGATTTTTGCAGTTTTGATTAAGCATAATTCTGGAATGTTCTAGAAGAACTCCAGGCATTGTCTGAGAAAGTGGATTAGAATATTTCTTTAGGAAAGCAAGGGCTATAGGTGACTGTAGGTCAGGCACATCACCACAGATATGGGAGGATGAATAATAGTGCAAGACTTTGATTCTTTTTTTCCAAGTCACCTCGTGAGCCCAGGACTTTGGGGATATTGGATAAGGCTTGATGGTACCTCCCCTCCCGTGCTCCTCTCCTGTATCACAGCTCAAATCCCCTAATGAGAAATTAATTTTTTAAATGTAAGCCTTTTTTCCTTATTAAAACGCAATACCCTGGGAGAGATGAGAGCTGAAGCTCTTTGGGGTAACTTATAATTTAACAGGAACATGTTTCAAGTTCTATATTGTGAGCATAGTGTGACAATTTGAAAAGACAGGGCAATGAGTATCTGAGAAGGATGGAGGGGAAACGCACCAAAAAGAGAAAGGACAGAGGGCGGGGGCAGGGAGATGTACAAGGATCTGGGAGAGCTGAAGGCTTTGGGGGCAGCTCTGCTGGAGGGTGATGTCTTTAGCTTCATTTAAATGGATGAGAAACTGGTAGACAGTAGGTGCCCTAGTCACTGTGTTTCCTGAACTTGAGAATGCAACAATGGGCTTACCCCTGAGACCATAGACCCCTCTTTCCTGCTTGGAGCAGTGGAGGCGGCTCACCCCTCCTCCTCTATTCCTATCCCCACACTCTGCTACAACAGGGAAGAGCTGAAGCCTAACCCACTTCCTGAGAAGTCATGTCTACCTCTATAAACAAAGTGAAAATCCCGACCCTGAACCTCCACAGCAAGAGAAACCCCAGAGGCAGACAGAAACGGCATCAGAGATCCAAAGGGGAAGCGCGTCAGGTTGGGTATATTCGATCTGGTCATTTAAAACTGACCTCTTTTCGAGGGCAAGGGATAGCAGACATTCCCAGGGAGGCTATAAAATGTACGGCAGAAACAGAGCATTGGATACAGGGAAGAATAAGTAACCAATGGACTCCTACACCTTCCCTCACCTGGCACTGCCCACACACTTCAAAGGATTTCTGCACCAAGAGGGCAACATTTCATGCTTCTACCGCTGCTGAGGCCCTTGACTTGCACTTCTGCACCTTCCTTCCCTCACACAGCACAGCCCAGCCCAGCCCAGCCCAGCCCAGAGTGCACCCAGTGAAGGCGAAAACCAGCTGTCAAAAAGGCAGTTGATGCCAGCCATTTGCATCTTAATGTGAAGCGAAGACAATGGGTTGCCTCCCTCAGCATATTTCAATTTTAAGGCTAATTTCCAGAGCCAAAGCCTGTCTTCCAAGGGAATTCAAGCTGGGGAGGAGAGATGGGCAGATGCTGGGGAAAGGGCTGCGGCCACAGGAAGCTGAGCAGGGAGCCACCACTTCCGCTTCCGCTTCCGGGTACCGGGGCGGCCCCGGGGGTCAGCCGTTGGTTCCGGCGTGGGAGCCCAGAAAGTGCAGGCATTGGTCTGGACGCTGCCCTCCTGGAGAGCACCTGGAGAGGGGGAGCCCAGACTCTGGTCCTGGGTGAGCTGCTATGTCCCTCGGTGTCAGCCTTCGGTCCTATGGCCTGTAGAGCAGCCAGCTCACCGCGGCTCCACCTTAAGGCAGCAGCCAGCCTCAGGGACCTAAGTGTACAGGTCTCCCTCTCAGCTGCGGGAATTTTAACTGGGTTGTAAATAGACCACCACCACAGGACCAAAGGAGAAAACTTCCCAGTGGAAATTCTGCATGGTCATAGCATTACAGTTTCATGGAGATCGCAGGATGAAAAGTCCCAAGGAACAACAAATGCTATTTATTTCCACCAGTATATAAAACCCTTGGCCCCGATTCTGTTATGCACCGCCAGTAAGCAGCACTAGGGGATCACGGACAACATCAGCCGCCCCTAAAGCCCCAGAAGGCTATTTTGCTAGGATTACACATTCTCCAAGTCGCAGATGTCACAGTGCTGCTCTGGTGGAGACTGAATGATGGAACATCATCTCGTTATAAGAAGACAGAAAGACCTAAAGTAAATTCAATACACAAGATCGGATGTAGGCATTTCTTTTTCTTTTTCTTCTTCCTCCCTCCCTCCCTCCCTTCCTTCCTTTCCAGTTACTGAACCAGATCTTGATTGTGAGGAGCTTTTAAATGTCCACAAACACAGTTACAATGTGATGCTCAACAAATCCCTTTTAAAAAGGGGACCATTTGATAGAATTAGGAGGAGAGGATCAGGGGCTCTGAAGATTCATTTAGCATAGATCTTGTCCAAGGAAAGAAAAAGTCTTGGAACTCAATAGGAATCCATTTAAATATGACTCAGGAGAGGAGGCATTTTTTTTTTTTTTATACGTGAGCTGTGTGAAACCAGCAGCAGTAAACAGGACTTGTAATCCTACTGATGGCCAATAAGCAAGAACGAAAGTCTGAAATAACATCACACGCTAGGAAACAACTCAGCCAGCCAATATCCCAGTCAGATAATAATTCTTTATTGGTCCACACACATGGAGTTTAAACTGGCTATGCAGGGTGCAATTGAGAAATTCTTCCAGGGCATATTTGTGTGGGCTTATACTGCCCTGATATTGAGAAAAAATAAACAATAAAAATAAAATTACTTATTCATTCTTAAGAGAAAAGACTCAGAGACTCAGATTTCCCTCGGCTAATCAGAAAGCATCTCAGCCAGACGATTTTCCCTGAAGATTTGTCATAAATGTTTTGCACAAAAAAGAGGACCACAACTCCAGCCTGAGTTCAGAAGAATGTTCAGTGTGTCTGTAATCTCAGTATTTCTGCTGTGCACTCTGGATGTAGACATCTCTAGTACCTTAAATTTTCTGACAGGGAGTAGCCATGTTTGGCTTCCAGAGGAGGGAAGCTCTAGTGGTAGCATTCTCACACATTCGTACATTCTCACTGGAAAATTTCCTTGAGGCGATGGTAACCTACGGGTGTACTACCATGCAAGCTATCCCAGAGGTCACAGAGCAGAAGAGCTCACACCAAACGAATATTCTCGAAGCAGTTTTTGAATTCGTTTAAATACACAGCTAGAAGCAAGAGAGGGCATGTGAGGTGGGGAAACACAACCGAGAGAGGGTGCGGGTGGGGTGGAGGAACCACACTACCTGATCCTCGGTTACACGATATTCATACACCTTCTCTCTCTCTCTCTCTTTCTCTCTCTCTCTCTTTCTCTGACTCATCAGCCTGCCCCTCAGACAGAGATGAGGTTGAAGCAACAGGGCTCGGCCTGAAGGTGCCTAAAGCCAACGCAATTTGCTCTATCAGGGAGACACAGGGCAAGTCCCCTGACCAAGAGCTGTAGTTTGCCAATGAACTTGATGAGCTATGGATTTTATCCACATTTCTTAGATAAAGGGTACATGATGCCAGGAGGGGTTTCACTACTGGGTGGTCAGGTTAAGACCACGAGAACACTGGGTGTCTTCTATTTCTCATGTATACTAAGAGCTTCATGGATATCAGTTGCCTCTTGGTCCTTCTGGCCTTTTCTGTGTTTAGCAATACCCCCTTTACTAACTTGACCCATGTCGCACGTGTCTCACGGGTTACTAACTTACTTAGCTTATCTAACACATTTCATGAATTTTATCTAACACATCTCATGAATTCTATGTCTCATGACCTACCTGCTATTCACAACCCATATCTCGTGTGTCTTAGGAGTTTCATTCATTTACTGTTTTCTTGTCATTTATAACAGAATTGACCATTCTCAAATAACACAGCAAATACACATTACAGTGTTGATATGTTTAGTCCTTTAAGTTTTAGAGGAATTTAATCACCCATCCTTTTTTCCATCCACTCACCGACGAATAGATAATTTTTGAGCACCTCATAATTGCCAGGCACGGGTCTAGGAGGTGGGAAGGTGAAGACGAAGATGACACATGGTCTTCCCTGAAAGTGATGACCATTTAGTACTAAAAAGACACATAAAAACAAATACCAACATGAAGTGTCCTGGGTTTTGTAAGAAGCCTCTGTGGAACACTGTGTAGAGCACAGTGGAACAAAAGCCCATGATCACGTCAACAGCATGTGTGGGTGGGAGACACAGTGACATGGCTTCCTGGCAGGTGTGGTGCTGGAGCGGTCTTGAGGCCAATACACCGCCGAGGCAGGAGGGCAGGGAAGGGCCTTGCAAACAGACGGATCAGGGTGAGTACAGCCGTGGAGTGTCTCCAGGACATGCTGAAGTGTCCCAGGCCAGGAACGGTGGCAGAGAGAGGGGGCCAGACGGTGGGACACCTGGAATTCTAACAACGTGAGAATAGTCTGTTCCTTTAACTGCTTGATCCCAAACTCTTCGCAGTGGGAGGGTAACTCCCGTTTGGTCTGTAAGTTCTGTGATTTATTATTTGGGAGGTGTTAACCTCTCCGAATCTCTTCTTCCTCGTCTGTGACATGGAAACGCTAACTCTATGCTGGGAAGTTTGTTGTGGGGATTGGGAGATTACTGGCAATAGGGCTTAGTTTTCTAGAAACCTCCAATGAATGGTATTGATCATTAATATAATCATCATGGCGATGATCCCAACTTCCCAGAGGGTTGAGTGAGATATTATGGGGTTTTGATTTATCAGACACCAGGATCATTTACAGAACGCCTAGTGACATTCAGAGAAACATTCAAATAGTATCATTTGTCCCCATTAGAACAAAATGAACTTAGAATTGTAACCTGGACAGTAGCCACTCCTAGGAATACCTCGAAGTTCCCCGGGAATAATAATGACCGTAACGTCCTGGGATGATATTATTACTCCGTCCAAAACATAGAATGATACAATCCATGTAATTTTATGACATTTGGGACAGCAGGGAAAATTAAAACCCACATATTTCTGAATTAACATCATGTCACACTGGAAATGAATATCTCAAAAAGATTGCTTGCAAAAAGCGTCGTGGAAAAATGCTGTGAGGTCTCAAACCAGCCGCCTGGGTCAGGCTGGGGAGACCGGGGTCCTTGCTTTTGTTTGAGGCTGACAGAGAGACAATGGGAAACTTCTGGAGATGACTTGTGCTGCCAGCATCTTCAAAAATGAGAGACGATGGAGGGAAAAATATTACCCGGGGCAGGGCTGGTACCATGAAGAAATGATGATTCAGTTCATTGCATTGACCCGCATGGTGTTTTGTTTAAAACTGTGCTGGGCAATTCCTTCAGCGTCAGGAAGAGAAACAAGTCTTGTCAATAAATTATAGCGGATGTGGGGAAATCACTCCCAGGGTGAGGTCTGGGACTGAATGAGTCCTGTGAGGTCAGTGCCCACAAAGGCAGCTGCCAAAATTTACATTTTTCTGTTTGCCCTCAGATCAGGGTGGATATAAATTCACATGCTATGATCATGGAGCCCCCTGTCTGCTGGTCTTGCGCTGGGATAAAGGGAGGGGGAGGAGAACGTATGACCCCACAGACGCAGGCTCCAGCTTCATAATGACCCCGCCACTCTTGGCATCTTTTCTAGAATTCTGGAATCTTCCAGAAAATGCCAGTCCCCTCAAGACAATTAGTTTGTACTTAACTCCGTAACTGTACAGAGCGCAAAAATATTTAAATCTCTGTAGATATATTTTTAATTATAAAAACTATCCATATAGGTGCACTGTAAAATCTTCAAAAGGATTTAAGTGTAGACAAAATAAGTCAAAGTCGTTCTCTCCATATTTCCCGCCTAAATCCAATTCCTGAGAGATAGCAGCTAATCATTTGACATGTATCCTTTTGAACCTTTTACTGTGCACAAAATGTAATGACAAAGGCTCTGAAATCAGACTGTGTGTCTGTCACAGACACACAGACACTGTGTGTCTCTGTCACTCAGTAGCCATGTTACCTTAGACCTTAGACAAATTCCACAACCTTTCTGCACCTCAGTTTTGTGACCCTTAAAGTGGGGATAATAATGGTATCTACCCCATAGACTGGCATGAGGATTAAGTAGATTCATACACACACAAAGTGTAAGCCTGAGCGTTAAGAAGCGAGAAGTGTTTGCAAAAATGGGGCTGTGATTAAGGTGGTATTGACAGAAAAAATTCCTTAGGGGCTTTGTTTCCAGAGGATGATAGAGTAGAAAAGTAAGTTAGTTTGTTGGGGCAGCATGAGTTGGACTCAGCTCTTCTGAGTTTCTTTTTCCAAAAGCAATAGTTTCTTCTTCTTCCCCAGTAAATATAACTACCTTAAGAACACAGGCTATGAGGTGAGGCAAGCAAGGATGGGAACCAGGCCCTCTACCTACTAGTGTTAGGATGATGGCATGTTCCCTAACTTCTCTGAGCCTCAGTGTCTTTGCCTACAGAAGAGGAACAGTCGTTTTGTTTGAAGGATCGTGTGAGTAATACATGTGAATGATTTTCCTTGGTTCGGAGGCAGCACTTAGAAGTGATAGCTATGGTAGCATGAAGCAAAAGGCTTGATGCTTCTTTTTCTTATGTCTCCATCAGAGGTGAGGAGCACAGGGCTGGGACCATTCCTAGGAAAGGAGAAGGACAGAGACTTGACTTTGGTCGTGCTGGGGATGGCTGGTTCATACCCCAATTGTTGTCTATGATCTTTGGCAATCCATCTTTCTTATGTTGGGATAGAGTTTTCCAGTTGACGAAGCACTTAAAAAAAAAAAAGATTTTATTTATTTATTTGAGAGAGAAAGAGCTCGAGCAGGGGGAGGGGTAGAGGGAGAGGAAGAAGCAGACTTCCTGCTGAGCAGGGCACCTGACCAGGGCCTCGATCCCAGGACCATGAGACCATGACCTGAACTGAAGGCAGCCGCTTAACTGACTGAGCCACCCAGGCGCCCCGACAGAGCATTTTCACTTGCATTCAATACCGTATGAAGCAGGAGGAAAGGGAAGGTATCAGAGCATTAAACGAGCATTGGTTTCCACATAACAAAACTGAGACCCAGACAGCACAAAGTACTTGGCCAAGGTCAGCTAGCACAAGGCAGATCGAGAACGGGCACACTCTACTCGGACAGGTCTACCCATCCAGGTCCCCAAGAAGGCCAGGTGGAGGCCATCTTGTCATGTGTGGATTGCTGTGGGCTGCACGTGTAAGATAAGGGCTCTGGGGTCACGATCTGGCTCAGAGTAGGCCCCCAGCAAACCCACTGTCATCAAAACAGCTTTATGTAACATTTACCTGTCTTCCACCGCTGCCACCATGACTCAGTCTAGATTTGTTTTTCTGGGCCTGGTACAGCTGATGAAGCTAATAATACTGACCTAAAATAACTATAAAAGCCTGGACAAAAAAAGTTTTTTTTTTTTCCTACCCAAGATGATCTATATTTAGGGAAATGTGGCTCTTCTCCTCCTATATCCCTTTCATATATTTTGAGTAAGGAGCGATTTTGTTTGAGAAACACGGTCAGGACAATTTTGTCTATAACTGCACTGGAAGGAAGAGGATAATGGAAATTTTAATGAAGACGCCGACGCAATGAGAATAGGAATCAGTTCTTTTGCAATAGGAAGCAGCTACTTTGCTCAACAGGCAACAAAACCTTTAGTTTGTGTTCATGAAAATTATGATCATCTCCGGCTCCACTGAGATTTCACCAAGAGGGAAAAAAAAAAAGAATTTAAAAAGTTCAGATGCAGTTCACTCGGAAGCTTGTCTCCAGACTTCGAGAACATTTCAATTTTTCAAAAGGGCACACCAATAAAGAGGCCAGAGGCTGGTACAAAAAAACACAGATTCTCTAGATCCTAAGGACCGTGTGAGACAGTGTGTTGCTAGTTGTCTGGGCTTTGTATCTCATGACTATGACACAGCGGGATGAACAATAACACGCTGGCCTCACCACGCTCAGCCTCAGGGCCTTGGCCATGAACGTGACAGGCTGCAGTGCAGCTGTAGTCTGTGGCCAAGGCCCTGCCCAGCACTTGTGCGTGGTGGGGGCTAGCTGGGGGAGGGGGAGGTAGACCTGGGAAGTGTGTTGGGTGCGTTGGGGGGACAAAGGGACTGAACTCAAATCAACTGCAGGGCCTGAGCCTGTCTGCTGACCCGAATCCTAGAGGCCCCAGGGAGAGTGGCGCAATTACAAAGGCTTTGCCGTTGAGGGGTGGGAGAAGGCGATGGCGTCTGTCCACCACCCAATCTTCCACAGAAAAGAGAATAGAAATGCAGGTTCACAGAAGTGTCACCATTACAGCTCCTTGTGCGCTGCATGGCAGCCACTGCCAATATCCAACTATCTAGAAAACACACCCTGTGCTCCTTTCCTCACTCACACAGAAGAATGCTTCTGCGACCGGACGTATGGGTTTTCCACGCCAAGCAATTCTGAAACTGCCTAGAGTTAGCGCAGACTCCACAGGTTAAGATTGTGCTCAACCTCAAACACCCGTTGCATAGCCTGTCCCCAGGTTACCTACAACCTCTGCCTGACTTCGACAAATGGAAGGTTCCCATGACCCCCGTCCTGGGTTCGATCACTTGCTGGAACGGATCATAGGACTTAAGGAAACCCTTAAAGTTTAATGCTGTGTTATATAATAAAGAATACGCTAAAGGATACAAATGAACAGCCAGATGAAGTGGTATATAGGGTGGAGCCTGGAAGGCCCCGAGTATAGGAGCTTCTGTCCTCGTGGAGTTGGGGCGCAGCACCCTCCCAACACCCAGACGCATTCGTCAAACCCATCTCCACATCAAACACGTCTTGGAAGCTCTCCAAACTCCATACTTATTGGATTTTTATGGAGGCTCCATCATGTAGGCATGATTGATTATTAATTCATTTTCCAACCTCTCTCCCCACTCCGGAAGATGGGAGTCAGGGCTGAAAATGCCAACCTTCTAATCGAGCCAAGGCAGGATTAGGGACCAGACCCCATGTAGGAGCTCACCAAGAGTTGCCTCATTTGAACAAAAGACATTCCTCTCACCCAGGAAATTCCAAGGGATTTAAGAGCTCTGTGTCTGACACTTCCATCACTCTGGAAATAACAAGGTTTTAGGAACTCTGTGTCAGGAATCAGCGTCAAAGACAAAATATTAGCAGGAATCAGAGGCAGATATATATATATATATCTTATTATTTCACACCAACCCAATTCCCATTCTCCCACCCTTTGCTGCTCAGAGAACACAGTTTTGTTCCAGTAGGAGGAACAGCCCAGATGAACTACATTCACAGCTTCCCTTGCTGTTAGGGATGACCATATGACAAATCAAAGTTCTGACTGATGAGAAGTCGATAGAAGTCAGCCAGGGATTTGGGGAAAGGTTGAGTCTCCATGGTTGTTTGCCATGGTTGTTGCCTCTCCATGGTTGTTTGCAAGAACATTCACAATTCTTTCTATTGCTGTACCCTTGGAATTGACTTTGCAACTCTTTCTCAAGAGACAGAGACTATTTCTCCACCCCTTGACTCTGAGCTTGGTCTGTGACATGCTTTGGTGAGTGTACAATAAGCAACAAGGTACGAACCAAAAGAGACGTGGGATTGCACAATGGAACTTGCCCTCTCTTGCTACTGGAAAGCTGAGACTGCCACAAGAAGACACCCTTCTTTGCAATAATTAAACATTTAGATAACAGCAGCCACCACAGCATGTGTCTACCTAACATTCTCATACTCATGAAAATGCACTTGCTCTCTCCCCAAAAGGGAAGACTTGAAGTCTCACTGGTTAGTTCCTCCCCCTCTGCATGCTGTTTATTCCTCATCTAGAGCAGGCACAATCCCATCTAGATATCCAGTAGCCTGGGTACTAAATAAGTAGTTGGGGGGAGACTGTAAATGCACACCCATACACAGTCATACACACACACACACACACACACACACACACACACACACATCCAAGAAAGGAAGAACATAGAGGCAGTTACTCTAGTCAATTTCTGCAGCTAGTAAGGAGAAGCGATGGAGGGCGTGGCAGTGTCCAGTAGAAATGCCAGTGATGCTGGGCAGGTAGGATGGTGCCCAATGGACGTGGTCCCATCTAGGGAGGTCTGGAGCAAGGAAAGGAGAAAAGGAGGACTGAACGGATTATACGAAAGCACATATGACACCACCCAAGGCTTCTGGAAATACCAGACGGAGAGTGTTTTTTAGGGGTCTGGGTTCCTACATCTTGCATTTTATGGAAGACGACACTTACAAGATGAGGAAAAGGAAAACACATGCTAAAGATATAAAAAGACACAATCATTCCCCCACCCACCCATTAATGTCCAGTTGGGAAGACAATTACTCAATGCACAAAATACCTACTCAAACCCCCATATAATATAGGATTAAGGATGTTCTGGCTCTATATGAAGTACCGAAGTACCGAGACAAGGGAAGAAGGGAGGGAGGGAGGAAGGGAGAGAAGGACTGATCTTGGGTGCATCTATCTGGAAAAGACAACAGCTCATCATGGCATCCAATGGCCGGCACGGTGCCCCTACTGTGCTCT
The DNA here is from genome assembly GCA_028534135.1 of Potos flavus. Lineage (NCBI taxonomy): Eukaryota > Metazoa > Chordata > Mammalia > Carnivora > Procyonidae > Potos > Potos flavus. The sequence continues at coordinate 14,376,182 of CM052899.1, read as the reverse complement.
CAGAGGGGACAAGAGCTACCAAGGCCCAGAGAAGTTACGTGCCTTGCCCTAAGTCCACAGGTAGTGAGGGGCACGGCACCCTTGGGGATAGCACGCTACCGCAAATTATAACAGAGTCACTTGTAGGAAACGATTCCTATGCTGGTTTTCCTCTTGCACTTTTCATTCTCCTTGCAGTCAAAGAAAAGAGCTACTGTCTATTTTTGATTAAGTCATTTGATTTCCTCGTGCCTTCGATAGGCAAACTTCCCCAACCAGTCATCTGTTTCTCAGCTGAACTTTTCTGCCTAATAATGACAGAAGTAGTTTCTGTCACAATAGTATCTTATATGCTATGCGATGGAAAGGATACAGAAGGGCAAGTCAGGAAACCTGAGTCCTTCTCTTGGCTCCATCAGTGAATACAGGGGGGTTTGAGCAAGTCACTTTATCCCTGTGGGCCTCTGTTGTTTCACCTGCAAAATGAAGGGCTTGGCCTACCTCAGTGGTTTTCCAGTTGCTTCTTGGAACCCTAAGAGTACCTGGTAGTACCCAAGGGTCAGGTAAGGGGGAGACCCAATGGGCAAGACTTCAGCTCCCCCGTTCTACCTCAGTTTTATATATTGGGGTTCCTAAGCTAAAAAAAAATCATCTAGACAATTGCCTAGGCACCAATACTCTGTCTTTCCAAGGCGTTCGGTTGATGGTTCTAAAGATAGCTCTGTGCCCACTTGCCTCAAGTGAGTAAAATTTTGGATGGACTAAAAATAAAGAATGCTGGTTGGATTTCCAGATTTTCTCAGAATGGCACAGAAGAGTAGACTGAGAAAGATGCTTTATGAGTAGGGAATTATTTTGCTTTTCTGCCAAGATTTATTATATAAGCACGTTTTGTCCTCAGCAGCACCAACCCCGGTGGCAACACTATCTCACTGTATGTACATCAGCCCTGAGGACAGAAACAGGAAGATCCATGTAGGCTGGGGCCACACCCTGTCCAGCCTGGAACCTTCTCAAAAAAGGTCAGTGGGAAAGATGAGAGAGTCCCATGTTCCTTGTTTTCTCCTCTAGAATCTCAGCTACGTGAGGAATTTACTTAGCCCTATTATAAATACCCTATCACTATGATTACAAAGACAATTACACTACAAATTAACATTGAAAGAGAATTTCCAGGCAAGGGAATATAACCACCTTTAGTCCAAAGCATCTGTTTAATGGTCTGTTAATAGAAGAACCGTAAGAACACAGAGATTCTCAAATTGTGTTGCTTGATACTAAAGAAAAATTGTTGCAGCTGCAGACTTTCAGCTAACGAAGTAAAAACAGTGATACGTGGGACACAAAGTAAAATTTAAGGAATGATATACAGGAATCGAGATAAGTGGAATTTTGTTTGTTTACAGATAAGCCAATTGGAGAATACCATTAGAACTGTCTTCAAGTGAATGAAGAGGTTTTGTGAATTAGATCCTTCCTGATCATTTCCTCTATTACTAAAAGAACGAGGAGGAAAGGGACTTTACATTTAAGAGAAAAGATCCTGATTTGTTAGCAGAAGTGAACTGAGATTTTTTTGGATAATAAAACACTGAGGCGGCCAAAATAAGGTCACCCTCAGATCTCTTGCCATCTGTCCATCTGTCTTGGACATTTGCCTATTTGAAAGGCAAATGGTTGGGAAAAGGGAGCTTTATGATCTTTATATCTGTATATGGAGCATGTACAGAAATGTGAGCTGGCGGAACTATTATTAGGATATCACATCTATAAAAGGTTTGATGCTTTTAAAAATCCTGTTCCTCTATATGGTTTCATCCGGGCTGTGGGACAGGTTCAGAGGCAGCAGGGAAAAAAACTGAGACACGGGGCTTTTCAGAAAGACCCGCAAGAAAGAGGCGAAGAGCCCTAACCAGAGCCTCACTGAAGAGAGTGACGAAGTCAGGACCAGCCCCATTCCCGGTTCAGGGATGTCCTTGTGGTCCAAGATTGTGAGAGAGCAGCCAGTGAGGGGGGGGGGGGCAGTGAGGGGGGCAAGGTGGGGGCGGGAGCTCCGGGAAGAATGTGGAACTTCAGGGATGGACAGGGAGAGGTGGAGGAGGGGCATCGTCTGGCGAAGAATGGGGATCCACGGTTACCTCAGAGAATCAACGGCCTTTGGGAAAGGCCCTTACCTATTAGCAGGCCCACGGACACCTCAGAGAATCAACGGCCTTTGGGAAAGGCCCTTACCTATTAGCAGGCCCACGGACACCTCAGAGAATCAACGGCCTTTGGGAAAGGCCCTTACCTATTAGCAGGCCCACGGACCCAGGGAGGCTTAGCGGGACAAAAGGCCACACCACACACTGTGTGTCCCCACACAGTTCACTTACTGACAACATGAGTGATCCCTCGCCCCAGTGACTGGAATGTTCCTGTCCACACAGGGCTGATGATCGTGTGTGAAAGGGTAGACACTGGGGACACATTACTGGGGCCACCAGGCTGGGGAGGGGACCTGGGCCTGACCATGTTGCAAGTCAGTATGAAGCTCCTGGGAAGCCTGTCAGCTGTTTGCCCTTGCTGAGGCCCTCAAAACTGCCTTCTTGCCTGAGGCTCAAACCTGTTCTCAGCCCTCCTATGTATGTGCCCATATTCCACCCCAAGAATCAAGGGTCTGGTCACCGAAGTATTTATAAGAAGGGTGTTTGGTGACCACAGAATGGGATCAAGCTTGGAGAAAGAGTGCACAGAAAACCCTATGAAATGTACCTACACCCCAGCCCTGGATCTCTGGTGATCCCTCAGAGGCCCTATCCCTCCCCCCATAGAGCGGAATGTACTAGACAATTCTGCCCTTTGAATTACATATTTTATTTTTTTAAAGATTTTATTTACTTATTTATTTATCAGAGAGAGAGAGAACAAGAGAGAGCACAAGCAGGGAGAGCAGCAGGCAGACGCAGAAGCAGGCTCCCTGCTGAGCGAGGAGCCCAATGTGGGACTCAATCCCAGGACCCTGGGATCATGACCTGAGCTGAAGGCAGACACTTAACCGACTGAGCCACCCAGGTGTCCCCGAACAACATATTTTAATGCAGACCATATTACCTTCCTGCATCCCATGGCCCATTCTTTCTTTAAGCACATTAACACTATTCTGATTCCTGTCCTGGATATTTGGTGGTTTTATTGGTGCCACTCTCAGTCTTAAGGGACTCTAAGGGACAGTGCTGTGTCCGAGGGCTGGGGGTCCCAAGTACGATGGAAGGGGCCCCAGTTGTCCAGATCGAGTATTGGAGAGAAACAACATTGATAAATGACGCTGTGTTCCTCAACATCTGATCTTCTTCTTATGTTAATTTTCCTCCAAACAAAGCAAGAGCCACATTGTCAGAGAGCTTTCCTCCCCGCGCCAACTTCCCACCTCCCCGCCCCTGTCTTCATTACCAGCAGCAAATTTCTCCCAGTGGCTTAAGGGCCCACGAGGGCAGCTGCTATAGGACACAGTTATATCTCCTCTTCTCTCCATTCCCACTCATGGCTCACTTGGTTTGACCTTCCTTTGACCTTGGCATGACTACCTTGGGCCTCACTGGCCCATCTGCAGAAGGGGGTCTTAGACATGAGAATCTCAAAAATCTTTGCCAACTCTAGATTTTCAGAAGGATTTCCTCAGAAAAAAAAGAATCTAAAATTAGGTAAATTGGCATTGGCTTCTGTTTCTGTTCTTTCTCTTTATTCTGTAGCTGCCAAGTCATTTTCTAGGTATTTGAAACTAAGTGGAAAGGTTTCCCCGTGGGTTTAATTTCAGTTGCTCTCTGCGTAATTTTTATTATGCACTTACCCAGGGATCAGCTTCTGTAGCCATCCTCCAGGCACAAGTGTCCTTTTAATTCCCAGGAGCTTGGCAACCCACGTAAAGTACTCTAATTAAAAATGTGCATTTTGAGAAAAAGTTGAAGTCACACCCTCATACAGTGGAAGAAAGGATCTCTGTTAAACTCTCCACAGACACGAGAATGAATTTCACTGTTAGACGGAGATTTTCTATCTACCATGTCAGAAACCAGCCCACACACTGGGGTTTTGGAGTATTAGCCCCTTGGGTTCTAAGTACTGACTTCCATCTATCGTCTGTTGGGTCCTTCATGAAAGGAGTCAAATCTGTAAACACCTCCTGAAGACCTACTTTGCGTCCAGCCCAAGTCGCTGAGGAGCCAAAGGCAGTAGAGTGCAGAGACTCGGGGCTCAGGCTCTGGGGGAGCCAGATGCGGTTTAGGTCCAGGTCCTAGAGTGCACTAACCCCACGACCTCTTTGAGCTTCAGTATCCTCATCAACGAAATAGATGGCACCTGCTGCATGGGGTTGCAATGGGAGTCAGTGGGGGTAATGCATGCAAAACACCAGGCATAAAGGCTAGCCCCTAATAAGTCTTTAATCAATGATATCTACGATAACACTCAAAAAAGGGAAAATGGCAGATTCATCCATCCAACAGGCATTAACCGTATGTCTTTTATGTTCCAGGCACTGTGCTACGACTCTGGATATGTGTTGGGAAACAAAGCAGGTAGAGTGGCTGTTCTCGTGGGATTTGCAGTCTTGTGGGAGCTACAGTCTGTATAAAGTAAACACACCTATAAATATACATATACAATGACATGTTGTGCTGGTGCTAGGAAGGAAATGAACTGGTGCCTTAAAGTGCTTGGGAAGATAACATGAGTCGAGCCAGGTGGACATGCAAGAGAAGGAAGGGGGTTCACAGCATTGAAACTACCGTGCTCTTGAGGTGGGTAATCGGGCAGTCTTCAGAGGAGAGAGGAGCCCAGAGGAAGGTAATACACTTCTTAGAAGAAACCTGATTTTTATTCCATTATTGACTCACAACATTTTAAAGTTTGAGCATTTATCAAAAATTATCCAGCCCTAGGGCACCTGGGTGGCTCCGTGGGTTAAGCGTCCCAGTCTTTGATTTCGGCTCGGGTCATGATCTCAGGGTCATGAGATCGAGCCTCAGCTCAGACTCCACGCTAAGCGTGGAGTCTGCTCAAGACTCTCTCAAAGAGAGACTTAGAGACTCAGAGATAGTCTCCCTCTGCCCTTCCTCTGCTCTCTCTTTCAAATAAATAAATAAATCTTAAAAAAAAATTTACCCAGCCCAAATCTTATACAGATGGGTAAAATGAAATATGGGAAGTAAATTGCCTCTAGTCACATAGCTAGTTAGTGAAGGAACAGGCTTTTCCTGGGATCTTTTTTTATCATTAACTCTTACTTCTTCTTAAATATATCAGAACATCCAGGATTTTGTAAAAGGTTATTAAAAGTAGTACCTATGTATCTTCTTCTTCCATCACTAATAGAAGTCCCTTTTTCTTGAAATTTCTGGGGGGGGGGGAAGGGATGGCGCTGAGATCCTCTGAGAATCCTAAAAATATGGTTTTTATGTTAATGCTTTTTTAAAAATTCCAGTGTAGTTCACAGTGTTGTATTAGTTTCGGGTGTTCAATATCGTGATTCAACCCTTCCATGTATTAAGATAAGTGTACTTTTAATCTCCTTCCCTTAGTTCGTCCATCCCCCTCGCCCACCTCCCCTATGGTAACCATCAGTTTCTTCTCTGTAATTAAGAGTCTGTTTTTTGGTTTGTTCCCCTTTTTCTCCTTCAGTTTATTTGTTTTGTGTTTTAAATTCTACATATAAGTGAAATCTTATGGTGTTCGCTTTTCTCTCACTGGCTTGTTTCACTTAGGATTATACTCTCTAGATCCATCCATATCGTTGCAAATGGTGAAATTTCATCCCTTTTTTTGGCTGAAGAATATTCCACCATACACATACACCATTTCTTCTTCATCTATTCATCTACTAATAAACACTTTGGTTGCTTCCTTAGTTTGGCTATTGTAAATAATGCTGTTATGAACATCAGGGTGCACGTATCCCTTTGAATTGGTGTTTTCATATTCTTTGGGTAAATATCCAGTAGTGCAATTGCTGGGTCATAGCACAGTTCTATTTTTAACTTTTTGAGGAAACTCCATACCGTTTTCCACTGTGGCTGCCCCAGTTTGCCTTCCCTCCAACAGTGCATGAAGGTTCGTTTTTCTCCACATCCTCACCAACACTTGCTGTTTCTGGGGTTTTTGATTTTAGCCATTTTGACAGGTGTGAGGTAATAGCTCATTGTGGTTTTGATTTGCATTTCCCTGATGATGAGTGATGTTGAGCATCTTTTCATATGTCTGTTGGCCATCGGCACGTCCTCTTTGGAGGAATGTCTGTTTATGTCTTCTGCCCATTTTTTAATTGGATTATTTGGTTTTTTGTTGTTGACTTGTGTAAGTTCTTTATATATTTTAGATACTAACCCTTATTGGATGTGTCATTTGCAAATATCTTCTCCTATCCGGTAGGCTGTCTTTTAGTTTTGTTGGTTGTTTCCTTTGAGAATCCTGCTAATCTTAAGCTATTTAAACTTGGGTAAACTCCTAATTGCCTCATCGGTACTCACTTCCCTTTTGGGTGCTCCTATCTTTGGCACTTGGGTTATATTGGAACCCTGTTCTCATCAGATTCCAAGAGTGAGTGCTTTGAGGCCCAGAGCTTGAGTCTGGTTGTGCTGGTCTAAGGATACCACCATCTGAACCACCCTATGCACCATACCACGATGGGACACTGTGCCAACTCCCATGAGTGTTCTCCACCCTCAAGTGTGAAAGGGTTCTCATCATGAAGGTCAAGGACCCGCTGCTTTCACCGTCACCCAGATGTGAAGCAGAAATGTGTAAGATTCCAGCCAGCCATGAGTGAGGTAGGCACCCTAATGGAAACAAAACGGGCTTGGATGGATCTAGGTTTGAATCCAGCTCTGCCACATAGTAGTTTTGTAACCTTGAGCAAGCTACTTATCTCTGAGATACTCGGTTTCTGTAAGTATAGCACAAAGAGATCGGACTTAACTTTCAGGATTGTTGTGAGGCAATTAAATTGATCCCTAAGATGGTACCTGGCACATGGCACTCAGTAAATACGCTTCCCTTTCTTTATTTGATAAGCCCGAATTAAGCACTACTCCAAGGGCTTTACAAATGTTAACTCTATCCTCTTCTCTCTTCCCAGTGAGGAAGAATGTCCTACTGACCGGGGGGGGGCGGGGTTGAGGGGGGGGTTGGGGGGGTGTTCCACATGGCATCGGGCTGTACCATTGGCCTTTGGAAATAGGAATAGCTTATCTTGCCTGAAAATCATCCACCCAGGCTTTCAAGCAGGAACCTGGGTGTCTTCCTAGACTCCTAGATAGTGGTTGCTCCCCACATTGTGTTGATTAATAATACTGAAAACTTCACTGTACACATCCACTGGGTAGTTACTCTCTAGCATCATCTCTTGCTGTACTTTCTTGACCCATTTTCTTTACAGCAGACATGCACTTGGCTCAAGTCGGTCACATGAAGTTACTTGTAGTCCCCAGAGGTCCCACTGTTTCATGCCACAGGCCACACTTTTCTTCTTTGCCTACACTGCCATTCCTCCTGTGTTTGCCTGGCAACAGTCTTTTAAATCTCATTCCAGTCATTACTTCCTCTTGGCCTTCCCTGACCTTCCGAGTAATATAGGCAGCCACCTCCCATGGGTCCCTCTGTACCCTGTCCGTGGCCAGACCGTAGAGTTTTGTAAGGGCAGGGGCTGTGTCTTACTCAGCTCTGTACCTCTAGCATCTAGCCCAGGGTCCCATAGTAAGGAAGGAAGATAGAAGGAAAGAAGAAAAGAAGAGAAGGATAAGAAGGAGGGAAGGAAGGAAGGATGAACGGACGGACGGAAGGAAGGAAGGAAGGAAGGAAGGGAGGGAGGGAGGGAAGGAGGGAGGGAAAGAGGGAGGGAGACATAATCAAGTAATTAGCCAATGGTAATTAAGGCAACTTCTCTCACTGCTGTCACTGTTGCTAGCTCTCACTGTCTCTGCCAGGTGAAAACTGACGTGTGAAGGGCAAAATGGTTGTCATGGTTTGATAGTAAATGGCCATTTTTCAGGTGTTAGAAGGTAGATGCTCTCCTCTAAATGAAACTCTTTGTCCTCTCTTAGTCTCTTGGAAAATAAACAAGACAGAACATTCCTAGAGCTGGAGGCAGGACTGATGTGCCTGGAGATCAGGACCAAGTGCCAGCTTCACTAGCCTGGGCCACCGTGGGATCTCTCTTCTATTTAAAAGAGGCAGGGGCATCGGGGAAGAATGGGTGATGGTCTCTGAAGGAAAAATGTACTAGGCAGGGCTTCTTGGAGTGTAGGCCCCTGTGACCTGGGATCCCTGTTTCCCTGTACCACCATTAAATGTATCTGTCCTCCATTACTGAGGTCACTGGCCTGGCATCCAACATGCCCTCACTAAGCTGGAGAAACCAATGGGGAATGGTAGGGATGAGGTGAGGCTATAAGTATACTGAGAGCAGAGAGCTTTCCATCCATCCATCCATCCATCCATCCATCCATCCATCCATCCACTGTACTAATGTCCCTTTAGTGACTAATGTGTGTTGGAGATACTCTGATGAAAGACAAAGGTTTTGTTGATGAGAAGTTCAAAGCTTCTCCCCATCTCTGTGTTTCAAGTTCTCATCAATCAATGAGACACTTGGATACTTTAAGGTCATAGTTCCCCAAGACCCAAGTCATATTTCAATGAGGTCTCCTCTCCCTAAAAATAAGCAAACCCACACAATTTTGCATGTTATTTCAAGAGACTCATAGACACACTGAAGTCCATTCATAAATATCAGGTTAAAAACCTTTTGGGATTACAATATTATCCCAGTGTCTCCCTACCCAAAATTCACTTCTTGATTCTAGACTACAGTTGCCCCAACACAGACTCCTTTTAAAATGGTACTTGCTAACATTAAACAAAGGTTTCAGTCTTTGACTTAGGCAAGCACTTTGTTTGAAAGCAATGCAAGGGAACCAACTGGGGAGGAGGACAGTGGAGGAGGAGGAATACCAAGTACCATGGCCTGCCCAGCTCATCATCTTTCCCACCCACCCCAGGCTTGCCTTGGCAAGGGGAACAAGAAGTCCTATGTCTATACCCCATTTGGCTTAACAGGGAGCTGATTTGGCAGCTGATCCTTCTCTGACTGTCATAGCTCAGTTCTTAGTGTCTGGGATCCTGCTGCAGGGATTCAGGTTTTGCTATTCCCAACTTCATCAAACTTCCCAGGGCTGTTTGTCTTCCTACCCAGACCTACTCTTCCCCTTGGTTCACCACTGTTCACCCGGATCTCAGACTTCAGCTAAAGGCACCCATAGCCTGGCCCGATCATCCCCTCGGGGCTTGATCTCCTGGTTGCAGACCAGCAGAAGTCCCTACACCCCAATGTCAATTGCTAATGCAGCAAGGCCCTGGCTACTTGAGTGTAGGGTCCCCCAACATGCACCCCATTCACGCTTCTCTTTCTGAAATATCCCCCTCTGCCATGTCATCCTTGACTCACCCTGTCCCCTGCCATCCCCGTCTAGAACCCTTGCAAGTCAAACAGTGAATAAAGGGTGGAGACAGGACTGAACAGGACTAGAGTGAGGGGCCCAGAGAGGCACTCATTCTCAGTGAACCTTGAACTTGCATGGCCCAGAGAGGGAGTTCCTCCTTCAATTTTGTTCCCCTAAACACCTCTCTAGCCACGCCCCGATCCCAATCCTGATGAGGTCTCCTAAGCCTAGAATAGACATAAGGCACTGTCTAGACTAGAGTTTCTTCAATTTTGGGTTTTAATTTCTGGAAAGAAATATTATTTAATTATATATAAGAAATTCTTCTGCCAAGGGGGGAAAATTCATGGGGAAGAGGAAAGTTCTTTATATCAGGTGCAGCAGGGTTCATGGCTGGTGATTAATCTCTTTGTGGAAAATGGCAATTTTAACACTGACGTGAGTAATCACACCTTTTCTTTCCATAGTAGTTTAGCATTTCCTGCTATAATAATTCAGGCCCTAATCCTTCATTCAAGGAAGCAGAAGTGTCAGCACACTATTAGCGTGCTCTGCATTGACCCATTTGTTTCCTCGTAACCTTGCTCCAAATCTGCTGCCATGCTGGCCTATAGCCGTGATTCATGATGGATGTCAACGGAGGCTCTAAAGGGCATCACCAGGAAGGACCTCCACAGAAAGAATGATTCCTCAACGAGGTGAGAGCTCAGCGACACAGGAGCCTCTTGAGCCTTGAGGTCCCCTTGGTTGGATTTTCAAGGCCATTGTCTATGGAAAAGCAGGAAGAAAGGAAAAGTCCCTGAACCAAGGGTCAGGTCTCTTGGGTCCTAATCCCAGTTCTGTTGTCTGAGTTTGCTAAACTTCTTGGCTTCTCCAGGCTTTCATTTCCTCATCTGTGCAAAGAGAAGACTGGCTGAGAGCTAGATCAACGAAGACAGCCTCAGCATGAAAATGCTCTGGTATGACTTGGGTGTGAACCTCCAGGGGTTCGAAGCTGTTCTGAAGAGTTCCTGGAACTCTTGCCTGTCTCTGTTCTCTGAAAGACTCTGACCATGGCAGTGAGGGTCTAGGTTCATGCCCACGTTGCCACTCTGGTTTGCCGAGGTGGTTGATGAATGTGGAAACATGGTTGGCTACGCTCTCGTCTTGTGACCTGGACCTCAAGCCTTTCCTTTGCCCCCTCAGGGTGTCTTCAGGACGTTCATGCCAGCTTCTCCTCCACCGAGCTGCCAACTCATGCCTCCCTATAGGAGGCCTCTTAACCAGCCCACCAGCACCGTCTCCTTCCCACGAAGGTTTCTGACTCATAGCCGCAGTGTAGCGTGCGGCACCCTCAGACAAGAATACATCTTGCAAACTGCACTGGGGGCTGCCTCTCTGGGCTGCACCTTCTGGATACCAGAACCAAGACGACAACCGGAGTTGAGTTCCTCACAGATTGGAGAACATCTAATTATACCTGGAAGAGCTTTTTAATTCAGGGGTTTTTAAAAATATATATGTATTTTATATGTATGTATGTATATACATTTCATAATAGGCCAACATGACTAATACTTGCAGTATTGTTTTGATTCTTTCAGCGTAACTGGTTCACTCGTATCTGAGTATCCACATATCATTAAGACTCTAAACTTTGACTCTGAAGGATATATTAAGAATAAAGTCTGACACGTTTCTCCGAACATGATTTCTCTGAAGACTTTTGGAAAACAACAAAGCAAGAAAGGATTGGGTCGCAAATAGGTCTCCTCCCATCTACCAACACCAATCAGTTTAGGGTGGATCCCTTGTGGTTACGTAGGAAAGGATCCTGAGACAGTAACTTGGCAAGAAGAAGTGCCTCATGGAATAAGCAACGTCTGCTCTGAGTAAGGAGGGAGCTGGGCAGCATCTGGGCCATTTCTGTGCCATCCTTGGATGACCCTTCCAGCTGCTGCTCACCTCATCCTTCTGTTTGAAACCAAGGGCAAGGCAACATAAGTGTTGTCCATGATGGAGGAATGTCACACAAAGTATGATCATTTCAGCGATAAACATCAAACTAGGGAATAAGTTATTACAGCCTTCATTCTGAAGCCTGGCTCCCCCATCCGCATACCTCGAGAATCCAGTTGAAACCGAAGCCATTTTAGAGAGGGGGTTAAAAAATGTAATTGGGACTCCCTAATGATGACAAGAAAGTTCATAGGGAAGGGAACTGAGATCTTAAACAATTTGCTCCACAATTATGATTTAAATACCTGTATGTATGGCAAGTAACAGAGAATCTCTTGTAGGATCCTAAATACTAACCTCCATTTACTCCTCACTAAGAGAATGTATGCTCTTAGGCAGACAAGACTATAGTGAATCTCCCTGGCTAATTCTGTGCGTGTCCTATTTAGATTTTGTTATCCTGGGTTACCAGCCCTCTCCCTCTTTGCCTCACAGGACTTTCCCCAATGTCTCTTCACACTAGAATGGGTTCTTCCTTCCATAAGGGCCCGGAGCATCCCAAATGCTGAAAAAACTGTTTCTCCATCTGCTCTTGCTTTGGATTTTAAAGTAAGAGTCATCAAATAGACTCTTACAGCTCTAGATATCTGCCTTTTAAATTGATAATTGTTGGAAATTTAAAGAGGTTCCTTTTGCCCCTGATACAGAAAAATATCTCCTCTCCATACACTCTCTTCCACCAACTCCCCCGAATCTCCGGACTCTTTCTGCCTTGTCCATCATGGGGCTTTGTTTTCTGTCTCTCTGCTCTGATCACTGAGTGACTGGCTCATGGTGTGGCTCTAGGAGGGATTTCACTGGGTGAGAGAGAACATATTTTAGGTTGAATAGGAGCCAAACAAGAATGATGAAATTTATAGGTTCAGTGATATTTTCTGGGGGTTGACGTCAAACACTCTACTCTCTCCGGCACACAGTGACTTGTTCAACTGTAGGGAAAATTGAAGTCCTCACCATTCTCTTGGTCTCACTTTTATGGAAAAAAATGAGTAGAGGGTACAGGTTGCTCCGCCAGGGGAGGACAATCCCCAATTTTGACCTGTCCCTTAACTGGGCTCATTTCAGGCAGCAAGGGATGGACGCAGGCTCACACAAGGAAGTAAACGAGAACAGGAATATATTTCAGCAAGTCTTGTGGAAAACTGAACGCTTGCTGAACATTCAGTGCATTTCTAGCAACCCGGGACTTTCATGCCCACTCAGTCTTGGCTGCGTGTCGATACTCGTTAGCAGGCAGCACACCGTCTCTGCTTTCACAGGTGGCCGTGGCACTAGCACCGTGTACTAATGTAATTCCCCACAGTTACCCGCCTTTTGTTTTCCCATCTCTTGCTGCTTTCTCTGGAACGCATCCTCTTTCACACCTCACCACATCGCTCCGTGGTGTCACAGACGCAGTGGCTAAAACTTCGCCTTTGTTAGTGCCTGCGGAACGATGCCATGTGAACCCAAAGGCTAGGATTTTTCTAGCTTTAACCCCTTTCCTGAGAATATTTGTGTGCTATTTTCTTCCTATTCTCTTCTTTGCCATTGTTCCCCACTTTGGTTTATTTAACACCAGCTCCCATTCCCTTTGGATTAGTCAGTCCTGTCTCCCCTATACTAAATTGATCAGTCATGATGTGAGGGTAACATCATCTGTGAACTCTATTATCCAACACCATTCTTGGAACACTGGCAGGAAAACTGCATAAAATACAGCCCCCGCTTCCACCGTTACCCCCTCCCTGAACCTTGTACTGGTGAAGTATCAGGGAACAATATAGTTCAGAACATACGCAAATGCTCCGCACAATGGCTGGAACATTTTAGATGCTGCGTGACACATATTTGGTGGACAAAACAGATGAATGCTTGATCACGTGGTTAAGTATGGAGTGGCTCGGGAGACTCAGACAAGGTGTGATGATGTAGGCTGGAGAAGTCAGGGAGGATTCCACTTAAAGGCAGGCAGGGAGTTGCCGGAAGGCATGTTAGGACCTACCTAGGCAGTCTGAAGTAGGGGTAACAGGCTCAAGGGGAGCCCTCAGTTCTCCGGGTGAAAGCTGCTTCTTTGAATTAGTTATTACGGTGATGACTGCTACTGTCGTTATGGCTAAATTTATTCTAAATAGAAATCTATAATGATCTCCATGAGCACTAAAGAGCGGCTTAGTCATCACGGCCACCAAATGTCATCACATACGTTAAGGGCACCTATGTGTCCAGAAATGTCCCAGCCACCTGTGAAGCACACAGCCTCTGGTTAGCTCTCGTCATGTGGGCTTTTGAATTTGACAACGGACATACAAAGGAAGCAATGTGACCTTAGAATAAGAGGAAAATTTACTCTCTCTGTCTCTCTAAATTGGATTTTTGCTATTACCTAGCATGGAGACTTTTAGAAGTGAAATGACATTTCATTCATTTGACAAATAATTATATAATATTAATAAGCCAGTGGGCATAAAGCAGTGAGAAGAGGGAGGCAAAATTAATAAGTAATTACAATTAATTATCTAATTATAATTGCGCTAAGTGCACAAAGGAACAGGACAGGGTGCTAAGGAGCACGAATGAGGGACTTGACCTAGTTTGAGGCCAAGAAATTGTCATTAAGTCCTTGATTATTTAGAAGGATGAGGAAGAGCCGGCCGGGCAAATAGCTGGGTGAGGATTATCTGGGATTAACTGGGAAAAGACCCATTTTTCCCTTGCCATAAAGTGCATATTTTGCTAAGTTACAGCTTTCTGTACAAATTCTTTGGGCTGTTTTTGACCCTCAAGAGTTTGGCGAAGCAGATGGTATGGTGACCACAGCAGCTGGTCCTGATGTGAGAGGCAAACTATCAACTCAGTATCTCCGTGCCCCACCTTATGCTTTTGCTTTGACTCTTAGAGTTACGTGGAGGAGAACACAGACGCTCATGGACACACACAGCACAAAGCAGGAGGTATTCGCCTGTAGCGGTTTTCCAGCTTTGCACGCTCAAGCTTCTGAGTGTGCCTGAATATTCCACGTACTGAGTCTCACAGCAACCTCGCCTCTTGCCTCGCCAGCATCCCAAGCTCCCCGGTACCCCTGTCCTCTCCTTCTGAGCAGCTTCATGCTCATTTTCTCCCTCCACCCCCAGAGCTCTGACTTTTCAACACGTAGACACTGAGATCACTGACGCTTATGCTTCACTCTGTAATATGTGTCGAAGTTAATAGAGCCGATATTGACAGTATTTCTATCTTGTCAAAGCTGGTGGCCTGACTATGAACAGAGAATTTTTGGTAGCAGCCATCTTGAACTTGAACTTCAGAGGAATTGAAAGAAACCAAGAAGTCTGAAATGTATTTATGATCGGCTTTCTGGGAACAAAGGGATGAAGGTTACTTCCTAACTGGCTCCGCCCCAGCCTTTACAAGCTCCATTCTGGGGGGCTGAGCTGCCACTGGCTCAGCCTACGATTACAGCAGGGGGCGAGTAGTGAGTAGGAGTCAGGGAAATTTTGTCACAGTTGCTCTCTCACGCTTGGGTCCCTGACCACCTCCTTCAGGAAGCCTTCTCTGGTTTCTCTCAGGGCAGGGTGAGTTATTCCTGCTCTATCTTCACAGCATGTCTGCTCTTGTACTATAGTCTGTACCAGTGTGCTTGCCTTCAAGTTCATGAGGGGCCACATCTAATTCACTCCCTTATCTCCGCAGCCCAGCACAGTGCCTGGCACAATAGCAGCTCCTCAATGAGCATTTGCTGAATGCACAGGGAACACTTTCTTGGATGCTGAGCAAAATACGAAAAAGACGAAATCCTCTCTGCGTGGTGGTCTGATGGCGAAGTGATCCCAGAGCCAGTTGATAGGGCTAGCAGGGGAGGGGGCGGGGTGCTCTTGGGTGGTCTGAGGAGGCAAGGCAGCCCAGGCAGGAGCAGCTGCAGCTGGCCCACCGGTGGGGGGGGCAGGCAAGTGACATCCTCACTACAGCCCTCCCACAGCGCCCCAGTCAGCAAAGGCAACAGCAATAGAAAGCTCCGGAATTCATGTCACAGCCCCTCAAGGACACCTGCCTGTAGCCTTACCCTTACACAGTGACAGGGTCGCTCCTTGAGACTTTGCCCTCTCTCCATCTTTTTGGGTTAAGAGGCTCAGTGTTATGGACATTATAACTATCGACCACTCCCGCCACCCCTCAGGCTTTTTCAGTTGGCTCACCCATCAGTGAGCTCAGTCTTCGGGAGCCCCCCCGCACATGGCTCATCCTGAGTCGTGGTGCCTGTCACGCATGCCCCATAGATGGTTGTTGAAAGAAAGGGTGGATGGTTTGTGAATTCTTCCTCCCCCGTGTCAGACCCAAGCACGTCGGGCAGGGTGCAACACAGCACGGGTCACAACCTCCGACGGTCACAAAGAGAGGCAGGTAGGGTCAAAAAGGAGAGAATTTCACATTCCTTCCTTCAAATGTCAGGGGACAGGAAAAAATAGAACTCTTAGATGTTTGCAGTGTCACCCTGCCTGGAGAAAAAAAAAAGAAAAGAAAAGAAAAGCTAAGAGGGCTACATTTCTCCTTAAGACTTCAAGAGGTCTCCCTGCTCCAGAATGGTGTGTTGCCAAGACACCTGGCTCGTCAGACGGTACTCTTCACCCAAAAGCTTTCTCGGGTACGTCAGGGGAAAGAGATGCCAGAGAGAAACGAGTGGGTACCCCAGCCGCAGATCCCTGCCGCCCCGCCATCATCTCTGCCAGACACGGGGCAGAGATGCAGGGGAAAGTGGGGCAGACGGTACACAGAGCTGGGGTGAGGGCCCAGAAGGCAGCTCGGAAGTCAGCCTCAGCCCAACCCTCGCCCAGAATGGGAGAAAGGAAGCCTGCTCCCTCTGCCCTTCCTTCTCTTAGTCCAGTGGAGATTAACAAGGTTTGATATGACTCATTCTGTGAGTCAGACCGGGGAGGAAAAACAAGCACGTCAAAGTCTAACTTTCAGATGGGTAAAGATTTAGCAGTCTGATCTGTGACCAAAATTGTTGATTTGAAGAACTGGAACGAAACTGCAGTGTTCTCTCTCCTTCCATCATCAAAGGGGGCTATGCCCTCTGTGGACTGGGGGAGCCGCGGGCAGCTGGCAGGAAGGTGACCCGGAGAACTGCTCAGAACAGGAAGTATCCGGGAGAAATGACCCTGTGAGGCCTGGAACTAAGGTGTGAATTCTGTCTGCTGTTTTTCTGGGATCCCCTTCACATATCCTCCCCACTTTTTTTTTTTTTTTTTTCTCTTCAAGCAATAATGGCCCCTGGCCATTTCCCAGTGTGCCTTGCGTTCATGACTTCCGCCCCCCCTTGTTTTGTGGTCCTCAAACTTGGCCATGCATTGGAATCTTCTGGAGAGACTAAGACCTACCAAAGCCTGGTCTAACTCTCAGGGTCTGGGCATCTAGGGTTTTAAAGGCTCCCCAGGCGATTCTGATGTGCAGCCAAGCTTCTGTATCTTGTCTCTTATCCAATGTATAAATTCTCCATGGGAGTTTGCATATTAGTGTTTTCTCTGTAATAGTCTAATGACATGCTCTGTCTCGAGTTTCAAAATTTCTTGCTTTGGGGAGATAGTTCCATGAGCTGTGAAGTATTCTGAAGTCGACTGCACCAGATATCAGCGCTAAAGATAAGCGAGTTATGGCTGATTGAGGATATTTTAGGTCTGAAAGCAGAGCGAAGGGCATAGGACAGCATATTTCTCTTACAGTTTTCTTCTCTTAATTATCAATTTTCCTCTCCCATTCTTCTTCCCTAACTCCCAAATGCCAGGGAGCAGACCCTATTCTAATTGGTCCCTCATCCCTTCCCTTCACGCTGCTTGCTCTCCCTATAACCCCAAAGAAGGAAGTCTTAGTGGGATATTCCACTAGGGACTCCAATCTCATGATCCAGAAAGTTCCTTCCAAACCTTCTACTCTTCAGGTCACCAGTTGCTCAAGGGTCTTCAGTCCTAGAGCAGCAGGGTGTGGGGGGCCACTGCCGTGTGGGACCCAGATCCCTCAGGTTGGGAGTAGAGCAATAGTTCCCAGGATTTTTGGTCTTAAGACTCCTTCACAGTCCTCAAAATTACTGAGGACCCCAAAGAGCTTTTGGTCATGTGGGTTACATCTCTTCATATTGGCACTATTAGAAATTAAAACTGAGGAATTAAAAAAAAATTTATATAATAATTTACTTCAAAATAACAATCGCCAACCCATTCCAAGTTTGCATAGACGATACATTTTCTGAAAAATAGCTATTTTTTTCCAAAACAAAAAACGTATAGTGAGAAGAGTGGCATTGTTCCACTTTCTGCAAATCTTTTATGTCTGGCTTAATAGAAGACAGCTGGGTTCTCATAGCTGCTCCTGTATTCAGCCTGTTTTGATTCACACATTATGCAGCAGCCTCTGGCTAATGATACTGAAAATTGATGAGAGACTGAGAATAAAAAAGGCAAACAATGTCTTCATATTATGAAAATTGCTTAGACCTAGTGGGTTCCCTAAAAGGGTCGCCGGGACCTCCATGGGTATTTGAGCCACACTTAGACAAATACTGGCAGAGACAAGCCTCCATGGTCAAGAGAGCCAGTGCAGAGTGGTGATTAAACAGTGCACTGGGCAGGAATCAGCAATAACCTGGAGCCTGAGCGTAGATCTCAGAGGACTTGCAACATGAGAAAAAAACAAAGTGACGACTGATTTGACCCAGTGCAAGTGATAGAGGCTAATGTTGCCTATATGTCTTTCTTTTGCAATGTTTACGTTTCTGGGCAGCATACTGTATTCCACATTAACTTGGGTGCAAAGCCAGTTTGTTGTTTGCTGGACATGCTGACCAGCATGACACTGAGGGTGAAGGCTTGGAACAGACATTCTGGCAGTCCTTCTGTCCCAGCCCTGCCACCGGCGATGCACACAGACGTAAACAGTTTCGGTTTCTGTTTCCGTCTCTGTAGCAAGTTAAGTAGCGAGCTTCCCCAAACCTTGTCTAGTTTCAACATCCTATGGTTGCCTGTTTACAACTTTCAAAACAGGTTGGGGAGGGTCACAGCATTCTTGAAAACATTCTGGCTGAATTGAGGAAGTAAACACTTAATTGGATGATAGAAAAATAAGAAGGAAATAAAACAAGAGTTTCTGAACTCTGGGAGGAAGGTAACTTTTAAAGCACTGTGAAATATTTATAAAATGCAAAAACTATCAAGAAGATAGTAAGACTGACCCAGTATATTTTTGGTATATTTCCTTCTAAACATCCTTTTCCAGATCACACTGTACATGGAATTTAATGTCCTGATTCTTTTAGGTAAACATGTCTACTAAGTACTTATGTAAATCCTTTATAATTCCCATTTAAATGAATAAAATTCCACTGTGTGGTTATTTAACTGAATCCTCTTATTTTTCGATATTTGAGAAGTTGTACTAGGCTTATGGAATTACAGCTGATTTTGTTTCTACATCCTTTTACTCGTCTATTTTCTCTAGTGTGTTTATTTTTAGTATGACAAATAATTTTAAGGCAAGGGCATGGTTTTTAAAGAGTGGGAGGAATCTGGATTGCCTATACCAGAAATTCCATTCTTTGAAGAATCTCAATGCAGATTTTTCTCGGCTCTCTTTGGACTCTCAGGCTTCCCAGGACTGCAGTCCCAAAGGTATGTAGAACCCCACACATGACCATCAGCTGTCTGAGCCTACCTGCGGTGAGTCACGCTGCAGTCAGGAAACGATCCCATTCCTACCCAGATAACAGGTTGTCATGTCAACGCACACAGCCCCCACAACGTGTAGCAACTTCACTGGAATTCACTTTTTTTTTTTTTTTTTTTTTTGGTGCCCCTCCCAGTTCTAGGAAAGTATCTCTGGGAAATCACTCTGCCTTGTCCTGCAGCACCGATTAACAGGGCCCTCTAAAAAACAGTCAAATCCCAAAGGAGCCAAGGGAAGGTGGGAGGCCGGGCCCCTCTTTTCCGTTTGTCCCGGAGTCACAGGCCTCTCCGAAGCAGTGAGGATGAGCTGAGTTGCTGAGAGGTGAGAACATTACGGAACTAAATGTCCTATGCGATGGAAGGTCATTTGTTCAAACGGAAAACAGCCTGGGCATGAAGGGGAGGCCCAAAGGGGGGTCCCTGCTGCTGCAGGAAGTGCCCAGGGCCACCGTCA
The DNA here is from genome assembly GCA_028534135.1 of Potos flavus. Taxonomy (NCBI): domain Eukaryota; kingdom Metazoa; phylum Chordata; class Mammalia; order Carnivora; family Procyonidae; genus Potos; species Potos flavus. The sequence goes on along the minus strand of CM052899.1, from coordinate 14,356,587 downwards.
GTCTAAGCGCACCTGCGGCCCCCAAACTGCTTCTTGGGTTCCACCTGCCTTTCCAGGGTGCCTGCCACCCATAACCGTCTTAGTGGAACTGACATATCCTGATCGGACGCGGTCCTTCCGAGGACAGTCAGTTTTAGTGAGAAAATGCTCTGGCGTACATGTATTTGTTTCTTGGGGCGGCCATAATAACATTCCATGAACTGGGTAGCTCAGAAGAGCAGAAATGTATTGCCTCACAGTTCTGGAAGCCAGAAGTCCAAAATTGAGGCATCTGCACACCCCCCTCCCCGAAAGTGCTAGGCAAAGGTCTGCTCCAGTAATACCCCCAGCTCCCAGTAATGTCAGCATCCTTCCTGGAAGGTGTCAATTTCTCCCTGCGCGGCTCACACCGACTCCCCTCTGCGCATGTCTGTTGTATCCAAACTTCTCCTTCTTAGGAGGACCAGTCCTATTAGATTAGGGCTCATCCCAGTGAGCTCATTTTAACATGATTAACTCTGTAAAGACCCGGTTTCCAGGTAAGGTCACATTTTGAGGTACTGGGGATTAGGACTTCCACATATCTTTTTGGGGGGCACAATTCGGCCCCTAATGAATACAGAGGCCTCGGTAAGCAGAGATGGGACTCAGAGCTGTCACCACGGCTTTCTCAGACCCATATGCCCTCACGGAAAGTAAGAGGTCTGGGGGAGTGCTGTTCTCGGCAAGCAGATTTTCCCTCCCGGTGGGAACAACGTGGTGTGGCGGGGTTAGCTCTAAATTAAGAGCACCTCATAGCCAAGGATTTTATTGCAGTTCACAAGTGTGGCAAGCAGAAAGAGCCTGAGGTCCGAGCATGTTATCACTCACAGAATCTGGAAGAGCCAGCTGATTTTTGCTCTGTGAGTCCTGGGAAAGGCAGCCCTTCGGGATGGGGCAAGCCCGCGGTTGCGCACCTTGCCAGGGAGACCCCTTCAGGCGGTGCGCCTTCTTCAGGGCAGGTGTCTGGGGCCTGATACAAACCACCTGCCTGGGCTGGGGCGGGGCCTTCCGGGGGTGCCTTCACCGCACGAGACAGTGACGCAGTGACGGTGGGCTCCGCCGGAACGGATGACAGAGACCTCAGTCCTTACCACGCCTTTGGCGAGTGACCGGCTGTTGAGCCAAGCATCGCATTCCTGGCATCTATTTCTGTCTAAGTGGGTCTAACTAGCAACCGAAGGGTGCTTAACATGGGATTAAAATAACATTTCTGTGTGACCGGAAAGCCCCACTTGGCACCCTGCTGGGAGGTGACCACCACGGACCGAGGGCTTCCTTCAGACCAGGGCTATCGCAATAAAACACTCTGCTAATTCCGGACTGTATTTTTTTCTATGTTAAAAGTCACTGGTGCTCACTGTAGAGAACGTGACTATCCCTTATTTTCATCAGTATTGCCATCAATAGATAATAACGAATGTGGGGGGCATAAAACCACACAGGGAAGGGAATCTGACATTCCCTGAGGCTTCCTGTGGGCCAGGCATGTACCAGAAACTGGGTGAACACTGTTCAACACCAGCCTTCCACAAGGCCTGTGGCCCGCGGGCACTCTACCCCCTCTCTGGGTGAGGGAAGGGACTCTGGGGAGGCTGGCAGCCGGCCGGCTTCCGTGCGCTCTGCAGCCTTTCACAACCCGGTTCTGAGCTCCCCTCTTCTTAGAACTCTTCGCTGGTAAAGTTTATCCAATTGTTGACCTTTCTGAGCGAAACTTTGCCTTCGTAGGCCCCATTCCTACACGTCTGGTGTACAATTTAAATGGGGTTTTGATGGCTATTTTAATGTATTTACTTGTGTCCCCTCCTGAACTGAAAATTTTTAAGTACAAGGATACAGCATTTACTTCACCGTGTTATGAATTATAGCAAGGTTACAAAATAAATGTGAAAGAAAAAAAAACCACCCAACCCGCTGACTACTCAGAAGATGTTTATCTTGGAGCATGGGTGTCAGATTTCTCCATATTGGACTTGAGGGTTGGGAGGCACTAAATGGGTTAGTTTCTTGGTGCTTCTCGTCATGGATTTCCCCAATAAGAGACTGGATTTGCCAAACCTGGGGGAAGAAGGCTCTACTCTATAAGGAAGCTATAGTGACTTGGGGGAATGTGAGTTCTTCATATTTATATATGCTTATTTTATGCATATAAATATGTTATATAATTATATGTATATAAAATTGTATATTATACATATATATAAAATTGGGGGAGCATTCATTGTATTCAAAAGGGACAGGTGAATGGGGTGGAACTCCTTGGCAGAAATCTGGGCATTCTGGGATAAGGTGAGCTGGCTCCTGCTTGCCTGGAACGTCCCCTCGTCAGGTGTGCAGGGGACATTGGTGCAAGCACGCTTCTCGGTGGACAGGGAGCTCTTGAAAGGCGGGGGCTGCACCCCATTCATCTCTGTGCACACAACAGGTGTTCAATAAATGTTTGGTGAATAAATGAAAAAAAAATAAATAAACGAGCTTTTTTTTTTCTTTCATTTATTTCTTGTGAAGTATTGCCCATAAGTCCAGGGCATAGGAAGACTGTCTATTTTATGAACCCTCACAGGTCCTTGCCTTTGATTTCATCCTCTGGACCTGCGTTAATTTGCTTGACTAGTTTAACCATCGGGCATGCCTACTATGGGGGATGTAGAACCAGAAAAAAGCACAGAGCACTCTTTAAAGAAAGTGGGATCTCATGTTCTCGGTTATTTTGAAGCCTAATTACGTAGGTGTTAATGTGTATCTTGAATGAACTGATGTATAATTACAGAGTTATCCATCAGGGGCTCCTGATTACAATTTTATACTTTAAGGCACGCAGTAACTTAATAAAAGGTCAGAGGACAAAGCAAAAGATGAATGACTCCTCCCCACATCCTTCCTTCTGTCCATATCCAAAGAAAAACGTGAATAATTACAAAACTTTCCCCACCCATATCCCCATTATTTCTCCACATTTCTCTGTCCCACCCACTCCCAGTCGGACACAAATCAAAGAACTGGAATTTGCAACCCTTTCAATGCTTCATTTGTTTCCCATCTGTTTCCTGGATGTGTCTCAACCCTTAGACTCTTACAAATGTCTGCCTCTCTACCCAAGAGGTGAGTGACAACCTCAGATAAAGCAATTCTAACTTTCTTTTTTCATACAGCATCTGTCCCATGACTGGATACAGTTGATTTACCTGTAATAAAGGTGACGGTAACCAGAAAAGCGGATTACAGTACATTCAGAGGCAGTCGAGGGAGGAAAATAAACCCAAGTGCCAAGAGGGTATTGACTAACAGAGCTATCCACAGGAGTAGAATAAGCTTAGAGAGAAAAAAAGAAAAAAAAAACAAATTTTCTAGGACAATCCCTGTACTTCACAAATCTGGAATTTTGTCAGGAGCTTGATAATTGATTTTCTATTTTAAGTAATTTAACAGATAGACACGGTTTAGTGGGTTTTGTTTAAAATTTTGCTCAGGGAGTCCCTGAAAGGCTTTTTTATTGACAAAGTCATTCTTTCTAAAGCAACCTAAGCTATGAAAAATGCATATTCTTAATTCCTTCTATTACATATGAATCAGAGTGTGGGTGTGTAGGGAGTGTTGGGAGGGGGGGGTTGTATAAAGCCACAGGAAATAGGGAATTGCTTTGAACATAAATTGTACTTGAAAATCTGGGGAAGACATTATCTTTTTGTATTAAACAAATGCGCATTTTTCATAAAATATGTGAGCATTTTTTGCATGAATTTGAAAGATTTACATGAGACATCAAGTTGTTACGCTGGTGACAGCTGCCTCAGAAGAACAGATTTCCTCCTGTCTCCCACTCCTGGGGGTCCATTTGGTTATTGAACCTCTAGACAAAGAGATGGACAAGAAGCCTCTGCCTTACATATTGATACATGGACAAGAGACTAATTTTTCAATCTTCACCCTCTGGAGTTATCATTTCTACTGTGGAATCGCAAAGGGCTCATTGCTTGGGTCCTGCCTCTCTCTAGCCAACTCCCCAAGCCTGTGACGCTGCTGGTCGCCAAGAAAAGTTCATCAAACAAAGCAATAAAATCAAATGTGTGGTACATGACCACTTTCCAATTTTTATTACTGCTCCCCAAAGGATCACAGTCTCCGTAGTGAGTCATAGGCAGTGGGTCTGAGAAATGATCCTGGCGCCGCTAGAGATGAGCCAGAGAAATCAGGAGACCAGATTCTAAGCAAGTGGTAGTGAGAGGTAGGAAAAGATCAAAATTTAACTTGTAGTGTCTTTGTGAAAGGTACATAAAAAGGTGAGGCAAAACTACTTTGAAAGATTAGGTATGATTTGTTCATACTGGGATTGTTCGTACTGGGCATGACTGTTCAGCTGGGAAGTTTCCTTTCCCCTCTTCTGCCTTGGTAGAGACCAGGTAAAATGAAAACTCAGTCTTCGATTTCGAGACCGAATGGCTTGTTGAAAAGAGGTCAGCTTGGGAGCTAGACAGACCTGAGTTCAAATCTGTCTGTGTCACATACTAGCCTTGACCCAGGACAAGTGACTGAGTCTCTGATCAACCACATCTGTAAACCAGGGATAACACATTATCTTTAAATGAAAAGTTGAAGGAAGTAATATGCAAACTATCTGATGCATATTTATCAATTTACTTGGTATTAGTCACCTATCTCTGTGTAATAAATTACCCAAAACATAGTGGCTAAGCATTAATTATCTCATGGTTTTTATGGGTCAAGAATCTGGGCGCTCCGGCTCAGGGTCTCCCCAACATTGCAATGAAAGTATTGGTCAGAGCTGCAGTCTTATCTGAAGGCTCAAGTGAGGGAAGATCTGCATTTAAGCTCACTCATGTGTTGTTGGCAGGCCTTGGTTGCTCCCTGGCTATTGGCCAGAGACATTTCATTGCCACGTGGGCCTCTCTCTAGGGCAGCTCATAACATGACAAGCAAGAGAGCAAGAGAAGGCGCATAGGATGAAGCCATGGTTATTTTGTATCCTGGTCTTAGAGCCAGTCTTTTTGCAACCTAGTCTTGAAAGTCCGAACTCATTGCTTTTGTCCTACTCTATTCATGAGAAGGGAGTCGCACTATCCAGCCTACACTCAATGGGAGAGGATTTACACATGAGCATGGATCCCAGGAGAAGGGGATCATTAAGGGCTATGTTAAGAGGCTCCTACTACACTCTTGCATTCAACAGATACTTCTTGAAGGTCTACTGTTAGCCAGACCAAGTCCCTGTTGTATATACTGTTTTAGCAGCACGAGTTGTCATTTTACATGAATTCATGCCTGCCTCCTCTTTTGTAAGTTGCTTGGAAGCAAGTACCATGTCTCATTTCACTCACTTTTATATGTTTTCTCGCCTAACACAATGCCTGGCCAACAGTAGTCTTCTCAAGAACTATCTGGACTGTGCCCTTTTTGCTCTGAATGACATTATGAAAAACCTGAAAGATCTTGAATGTGGTCTCAGGGTTAGATGGTGGTGGGGCACCCATGTTAATTTCCTGACTTTGGTGGTTATATTGTGGTTTTGTAGGAAAATATCCTCAAGTGTGAGAAATATACTATAGTTGAGGGTCGATGGGACATCATGTTGACAACGTAATCAAGTGGTTTAGGGGAAAAGATACACTTGCAATTTATCTGTAAGTTGGAGATTGCTTCAAAACGCAAGCAAGCAAACAAACACACAAAAACAGTGACGCGCATCACTGTGCCTTGAGAGACACAAAGCAATTTACGAAAGGCAGGTGGGATGACGTCATCCTCTGTGCCTCCATCTGCTGTTCGCCCCACGTAAAACCATGATCACGTCCTTCCATTTATACTTGCAGATTGTCTCTGGGCTTTGTCCCCTCTGTCAATTTCAATATTATCCCCTGGTTTAGGGTCTCACTGCCACTCGACAGAACCGCGGCAATGACCTCCAAGCTGCTCTTACTGTCTCCAGCATCAGCTTCTTTTTCTACCCCACCTTGCCTCCCCCCACAACCCCCACACCTAATCTCTTCTCCATATTGCGAACTGAGGGGTTTTTCTAAAACCCAGACCTGCTTGTGTCCCGCTGAAAATCCCTTAGTCCTCTCTCCCTCACTGCCTACACATCAAGTCCAACTCCTTTTCCATCCTCTATTCTGGTTATAGCCTGTCCATCCACTTCTGCTTCTGCTCACTCCTTTCCTCCAAGTGTGAGCAAGACTGAACCCTTCACCTTCCTGGGAACCCACCGGTACCTTCCTGCCTCCCTGCCTCAGGAATGCTGTTCTTTCCTCAGCTTTTTTCCATCTGAAAGATTTCTAAAAGCTTTTTTTTTTTTTT
>CM052899.1:14278551-14349757 GCA_028534135.1 Potos flavus | reverse complement strand
GTGGACACTGATGTTAAGACTCTTCCCTCCTGGACGGAAGAGTCTTTGGTGGGTCTGGGATATGCACTGGCATAAGTAAAGTAAAAGTAAGAAATTCTCCTTCCCAGCACTGAAGCTTGCTTTCTCTTCTTTTCTGAGTTCTGAAGCCCCGCAAAACAGCATACTCCTTTATGCTTTCCCCACACGAAGAAAGACTCTGATAAAGTCTGCTCCAGTTCCCCAGCCTCCGCAGAGTGAGGGTGTGGGGGAGGAGCCTGTCCAGCCGGGGCCTCGGCTGGGTGGCCAAAGTGTGCAGGAGTGGTACAGAGGGAACGAGCTGGGGTGGGTGCTACTTATCCCTGCCCATGGGGGATGCCAGCAGGTGGAATGAGGGAAGCCAGCGGCTGCGTAGGGGACCAAGGTCTAAAATGCTGATTGGAGAGCCAGGCCCTGTGTCCAACCTGCTGTGAGAGTCAGAGCAGCAGCCAGGAGTGTGGTGGAAGGGGAGGGGAGGTCGGGCAGCCGCAGAGTGGAGGGAGGGGTGTCAGGAAGGGTTAACCTCACAATGCAGCTGGCATAGACCTGTCGTTTGAGGGCTAGCAGTGGTGCAGAAATATAAGGGTGGGTTTGTCCATTTGTGTAAGGATTTGGAGTGAGTCCGATGACAAGGAACCGTGAGTGATCACTACGGCCTCTCATTCTATCACGAGTATTTCTTTTCCTTGTTTCAAAACCTCTTTGCTTTTCAAAACCTTTTTTCTTTTCCGTGTTTCAAAACCCTTTCAGTTCACAGACAGATGAATCTCTGGGGGGGAACCTAATGTCATTCTTGGGCTGGGCTCATCGAGGCTACTGGGGACTGGATAATAAAGTCCCGCTGAGAACCTGCTAAACAAGACTGAAGGTCACACCTAAGGCATCAGGTCAGCTGGCTGAGGATGACTGAGAGTCACCACATAGTCAAAATCAAGTTAATTTCAAAGTTCATCTAATATAAATGTATGCAATTCAGGTATATCTGTCTTTAAGCTAGCCCAGAAGAAATCAGGGAATGAGTGAGTCATTCCATTTACAAAAAAAAAAAAAGATTCACAATAGAAAATTCTTTTATAGAGCAAGCTGCCCACATGTATTTAAAAAGAGCTGAGAGTTAGAAAAACTGTAATAAGCCCCCGAATGACTAGGAGCACATCTATAGAAGCCGATTATACCCATCCCACACGTCCAGGAAAGAGAGGTGAGCCACTCACAAAGCCAAACAAGTCCACGACTGAAGCTCACAGAGCTAGAGAAGCATTGATTCCAGGCTTCCTATTCAAGAGTTTGACATCTGTTTTTTAAAAGTCCCCATTTTCTCATTAATTCAATATTTATTGAGCACCAATTACCTTGTTTTGCACTGAATATATCATTGTCAACAAAGTGGAGATAATCCTTAATCTTACCAAATGTTATTCTAGTAAGAAAGACAGACACAATACAAATAAGGGGACAAGTGATTTAAAAAGCTGTCAGTTGTGATGTGATGTGCAGGGAACAGCCAGCTAGGCTGAGACTGTGTGTTGGGGAGGCGGTTGGAGGAGGGGGTTACTTTAGATGGATGGGTATGAGGGCCTCTCTAAGAGGGGTAACTCGTGAGTGGAACCAAGGTTGTTTGCTGGCAGGAAGCAGTCTTGTGATGCAGGGGAGAGTTCCAGGCACAGGAATAGGTTAAAGAAAGGCTTGGCCAGTTCGAAGAAGAGACAGGTAACAGAAGACAGTATGCCTGGAGCTTAGTGAGTAAGACAGTGTCGTGAGATGTAGTTGAACCGTTAGACAAGAGGCTAATCATGCAGGACCTTAAGGTTCATGCTAAGGGTAATGGAGAGCCATTAAAGAGATTTAAGCAAATGAATGCTATGTTTTAATGTAAGAAGATTACTCTTGATGGCCATAGTCAACTGGATGTGCGAAGACCGTCTGCACGCTGTACCAATCGTCTAGGCAAGCAGTAAATGAAAACCTGGATCAAGATGGTGGCACGCAAGATGGAGACGCATGGATGAACTAGAGATATGTGTTGGAAATCGAACTGACAAAGTCTGCTCCGGGTTAGGTATGGGCCAGAGGTAAAGGAAAAATCAAGAATGACTGCTAGGTTTCTCGGCTTCTAGACGAGCACCTGGTTGGTGCCATCTCCTGAGTAGGGGAACCACTTTGGGAAAATCACGAACTCATGTTAGATGTGAGATATCTTTGAGACGTGCAAGTTGAGATGTCAAATAGACAGTTGGATAAATGCATCTGGAGTTGAGATGTGAGGTCAGCTCTGAAGAGAAAAAAAATCCATATATATAACCGAATTGAGAGTGGTTGGCCTACTTTAGGGCCGGTTCACTTACTCTTTAAATATTTGCCCATCTTTCTCAGACCATCTTAGATGTAGCATTTCTCAAATGCATTGTGAATTAATATTTATTGCTTACAAGGTGTCTTATCTTAGAGAGCATACATTGGTTAGCATTTACTAATAGTGTTAGAAGTGGCAGGAACTCTACTTAATGTTATCTCATTCAATCTCCGCAATTGTATGAGGCATAGAGGGCAGATGTGAGGACGCTTCAAGGGCAGGTTGGCAGTGGAAGCTGAGAGTTAATGTGGCCTCCCTGCAGTCCCACAGCCGGTGTGGGACAAAACACGGAGTGGAACCCAGGCCTCCTGACTCCAGGATCATGCTCTTGTCTTCATGACTCCTCTCCTCTCCATAATAGTCCCTTATCTACCCTCACTGGGGAGCAATTGCTGCAGTACTATACTGGTACGGTAGCTGTGTGAGTTGTAACTTGGGGCAACTGCTGAACCCCTCCAAGCCCAAGCCTCCATTTCTTCAGCTATTGATGATGGTTAATTTTATGTGCCAACTTGGCTGAGCCATGTTGCCCAGATATTTGGTCAAACATTATTCTGGATGTTTTCGTGAGAGTGTTTTTGGATGTTTTTGGAGATTAACATTTAAACTGGTGGACTCTGGGTACAACAGCTTTCCCTCCATAATGTGGGTGAGTCTCATCCAATCAGTTGAAGGCCCGAATAGAACAAAAGTTGGACCTCCCCCAAGTAAGAAAAAATTCTGCAACAGACAGCTTGAACTGCAACATCATCCCTTCCTTAGTCTCTAGCCTGTCAGCCTACCTTGTGAATTTTGGACCTGTACGCCTCCATAATCAGGTGAGCCAACTCTTTAAAATAAATCTCTTGGGGCACCTGGGTGGTTCAGTCAGTTAAGCATCCAACTCTTGGTTTCAGCTCAGGTCATGATCTCAGGGTCATGAGATCAAGCCCTGCATCAGGCTCTGCACTGGCCATGGGGCCTGCTTAGGATTCTCTTTCTCCCTCTGCCCCTCCCCCCACTTGTGTTCCCTCTGAATGAATGAATGAATGAATAAATAAATAAATAGAAATTCTTTATATATGATATCTATATGTCGTGTGTGTGTGTGTGTCTGTGTTTATGTGTGTATTACTTGGCATTTCTTTTCCCTTCCCTTTAAACCCACAGCCAATTTGACTGCTTTTCCTCAGGTCCTCACATTTGTTAGCCTGCCCCAGTTTTGGGGTTGGTCAGATAACTTGGTCAGAAAGACGGGGGCTTTTGAAGGCTCCCATGGCCTCACCAGCAAATGTCTACATGGCAAACAGAGTACTTTCTCGTTTCTGATTATTTTTCTGTGAAAATGGGTGTTTTGATTATTTATCATGGCATGTCAGCCCCAGAACTTAAAGGCTCAAGACAACCATTTTGTCATCTTTCAGAATGGTGCTGAGGGTGGACCGTTCAGCTCAGCAGGCCTTCTGGTCACCCTTGGGGCCCCTCATGCAGTTTCAGTCAGATGGAAGCTGGGGCTGGAGTGATAGAAGATTTGGCTAGAATGCTGAGACAGCTGAGTCTCTCTCTCTCTCTCCATATAGCCTGAGGGTCTCTCCCCTCTGCGTGGCAATCCTGGTGGTCTGTACATGTGGTTTCTCTAGCAGCATAGCCAAGCATCCTGTATGACTCCAGGGCTCCAAAAGTGTCAAGAAGGAAGCTTCTAGGCATCCTGAAGGCTTAGGTCCAGAGCTCATGCAAGGATCACTTCTGCCAAGTTCCATAATTTAGGGTCCCAGGCCCAGCCCAGATCTCATATGGGAGGATCTACACAAGGGTGTGAACACTGGGAGATGCAGTTCTTTGGGCACCATCTTTGAAAGCTAGCTACCACAGTGGGAAAGCTTAGAACAGATGCCATCTCACCCCCTAAACGTTCTTCCTACAGAGATTTCTCTTAATGACTCAATGCTTTTCTAATGTGCTTAAAAGGATTTTTTAACAACACTATTGCAAGACAAGTAAGAGATCAAATTGACAATAACACCAAGAATCAAAGACGGAGTTAGCCAATTTCAGTAACCAGAGTTCTCAACCAAATATGTTCTCCCTAGCCCTACCAGCTCAGCTCCTTGCTTTCACCACTACAGGAATTCTCTCTAGAAGTTTCCTCAAAGGTTAGTTTGATTCCAGGCTCCTGAGCGCCCATGCCACTAGATGACAGCCATACAAATATCAGAAATACCCTTCAAAATTGGATTCCAATCATCCGAGGAACCAGTGTTTACTTTTAGACTTTAGGATGGCCCACATATCCCCCCTTCTCAAAAAATCAACACAGCAATATTGGTCAGAAATCTTTCTTGTCACCACAGGAAATATTTTTAGCTCTTTCAAATCCACAGAAGGGATTTTTTTTTTTTCAAATTTAAAGTTAGCATAATTTTATAATAAGTAACATAGTCACATAGTCACAGTTGAAATTTAAAAGTTTCAAAGGGAATTGACGAAGAAATCTCCCTTCCACATCCTTATCTCTCAGATTCATAGTTTCCCTTTTCTCTTTTTTTTTTTTTTCCCCAGAGATAGTCTGTTTCCCCTTCCAGAGACATTATATGCACATACAAGCAAATATTCACTCATAATTCCTTTTCCAGGGTTTACCCAAATGGAATCACCCCCTACATACTCTTCTACATCTTGTTTTTCTTAATAATCTCAGACATTTGTCTATATCAATACATAATTTCCTTATTCTTTCTTTTGTGCTAGCTGCATGAACATTCCATTGTGTACATGTACTGTAATATATTTAAATACTTCCCTCTTGATGGGCACTTAAGTTCTTTCCAATACTTTGCTATTAACAAGATACAATACATAAAATTATATAAGCACCATTTCACATATATATGGATTTACCTGTGGGATAAATTACTAGAGTTGGTATTTCTGGGTCAAAATGAGGTCATTTGTAATTTGATGGATAGTGTCACGTTACCACCCAAAGATGTACTAATGTGCAGTCTCACCAATAATGCATGATTTGTCCATTTATTCCACCCTTGCTAACACTTTCTCTTATTTCTCTTATCTCAGTGTGATTTTATTTTTAATGTCTCTTATTATGAATGTCATTGATTTTCCATTTTTATGTTCAGGTGCCATCTGTATTTCCCTTTTTGTGTCTGTGTATTTAAATCCTTTTATTCATTTTCCTTTTGGTTATGTTAGTCTTCTTTTTATTTGTAAGAGCTTTTTTTTATATATGCAGGAAGTTAGCCCTTTGACTCTGACACAAAGCGCAATTTTTTCTCCCACATAATCATTTGTCTTTTTTACTTTGCTTAAAATAGTTTTGCCAGGCAGAAAATTTTATCTTTATTTTTATGTAGTCAAATTCATCAGTGTCTGGCTTTCATATCATTTTTTAAATGATTTCCTACTTCAAGGGGAAAAATCAATTTGCTTCTTACAGTAATTTTATAATATCACTTGTTACATTTAAACCTTTGATTTATATTGAATTTATTTTGGTGCAAAGTGTGAGCATAAAATCAACTTAATTTTTTTGTTCTAAATGCCTACCCAGTTGTTTTAATACCATTTAATAAATCATTGATCTTTTCCTCACTGAATTTTGATGCCATCTTTAAGATACTATGTCTTCTTACTCAGCATAGATTATGGTTTTTTGTTGTTGTTTAATCCTTTTACATTTTCTCAAGAGTATTTTAATATTTTCTTTCTGTAGAGCCTGCATGGTTCTTATTAAGTGTACTTCTCAATATTTTTCTTTTTCTTGGTCATTACTATTGTAAATGTTATCTTTTCTCCTACTAGAATCTACTGGCTTTATCTTCTGATGACCCTATCTTCTCATTTGCTTTGTTTGTCTATATAAAGGCTATTGATTTCTGTACACATATTTTACACATATTGTTTCTGGAGGAATGTACTTCCATCCTAACCTTCAGAGAATTCTTACGATTTTACAAGGAAAATAAGCATTTCAAAGCAAAAAAAAAAAAAAAAAAAAAAAAATACTATGTGCACACCATGAAGCAAAGTACCAGGAGCAAAAACTAGTAGACATAACATATTACAGGAATAGGTTATTAAACTCTTCAGATACTGAAAATTATTAGATACTAGATAGCATAGTTATGCTTAGTATATTTAGAAAAATAAAAGACATACTTGTACATACCTGCAGGGGACAGAAGCTACAAAAACCAATCAAGCAGTTTGGAGAATGAACCAAATAGAACTCCTAGAAATAGAAACATAATAATTACAATGCAAAATTTAACAGACAGATTTAAGAAAATTAGATTTCATCCAAAGAGAAAACTAGCAAAGTGGAGAATAGGCCAGCAGAAATTAACCAGAATGCAGGTCAAGAAGACAAAGAGATAAAAAAAAAATAGTGTATGAGTGGTTTTGAAGTATGAAGGACAGAAAGAAAAAAGATAACCTCTATATAATCAGATTTCCAGGGAGAGAGGAGAGAGACTGCGGATGGGGATTGAGGTCATATTTAAAGATGAAACTGAAAATTTCCCAGAACCAATGACGGTGTAAACTATAGAGTGAAGAACTCCAAAAATCCAAAGCAGGTTAGATATAATTTTTAAAAAACGAACAAATAAGTTAGATACCTTATAGTAAAAATGCAGAAGAGCAAAGGAAGGAAAAATATTAAAGGCATTCAGAGGAAAAAAATTCTTTCTCTTGAAGAAGCAACAATTAAACTGACAGCTAACTTCTCAAGGGCAACAACAGAAGCCTGTAAATACTGGACTAATATCTTCAGTGCGGAGAAAGACAATCACTGCCAATCCAGAATTCTACATAAGATGAAATTATCTTCCGCAGATGAGGGCATAAATAAAGACATTTCCAGAAACAAAGTGGAAAGAGTTTGCCACCAGTAGTACCTCTCTAAATGGAACACTAAAGGAGGACCTTCAGGCTGAAAGAAAGTGATCATAACTGGAAGGTCTAAGATGCAAAAAGGAATTAAATGGAGACAAGATACATAAACAGACATTTTCAGAAGAAATGTGGCCAAAGAAAGTATGAGAAGATATTCAGCATCATTAAATACCAGAGAAATGAAAATCAAGACCACAATGAGATAAGATTTTCCACTCATTCTATTGTCAAACATTAGAAAGTGTCAGACAATACCAAGTGTGGGAGGAAATGCAAATGCACAGGCTTTATTTTACAAAGCCGAGGGGAGTGTCAATGAGAAAACTGTTTAGCCTTACCTCCTAAACTGAATGTTAACCAATTTTGTGATCCAATAACTTGTCCTAGGTTTAAATTGGAGAGAGGAGTGCCTGGATGGCTTGGTCAGTTAAGCCTCCCACTCTCGGTTTCGTCTCAGGTCATGGTCCTGGGATCCTGCCCTGTATCAGGCTCCACGCTCAGTGGTGAGTCAGCTTCTCTGCCTTTCTCTTCCTCTCCCTCTGCCCCTCCCCCTGCTTGCACATGCGAACCCTCTCTTGAATAAATAAATCTTAAAAAAAAAATTGAAGAAAAATTCTTACACATCACAGGAGACATGTATAGATAATGCTTATAGCAGCATTATTTAACAAAAACATAAGAACAATCCCAAATTCCATCAATAGAACATAGGAGAATAACGGTTATAGTCACATAAACAGATATTACGTAGCAGACAAAACAAATGAACAAAGTAATATGCAGTTAATTGGGAAGTTAAGTCTTAAAAGACTATATATGCAGTTAATTGGGGCGCCTGGGTGGCTCAGTTGGTTAAACATCTGCCTTCAGCTCAAGTCATGATCCCAGAGCCCCGGGATCAAGCCCCAAGTTGGGCTCTCTGCTCAGCGGAGAGAGCCTGCTTCTCCTTCTCCCTCGGCCTGCCGCTCTGCCTACTCTGCTCTCTCTCTCTCTCTGTCAAATAAATAAATAAAATCTTTAAAAAAAAAATATGAAAAGTCTCTGTAGTATTTTCCCTCTTTTCTTTCTTTTTTTTTTTTTTAAAGATTTTTTATTTATTCATTTGACAGAGAGATCACAAGTAGGCAGAGAGGCAGGTAGAGAGAGAGAGGGGGAAGCAGGTTCCCTGCTGAGCAGAGATCCCAATGTGGGGCTTGATCTCAGGACCCTGAGATCATGACCTGAGCTGAAGGCAGAGGCTTAACCCACTGAGCCACACAGGCGCCCCATTTTCCCCCTTTTCTATGCAGTGCACATCTCCTCCCCTTTCTTCTGAGAATTGCCCTTCCTCCAATTCCCTAAATGAAGTCTGGCGCCCCTCCCAGGAGCTGCCATTTTCTCAGGTCACAGTTAATTGGTTCCCATTCAGAGTTTTTTCCTAGAGTTTTGGACTCAGGCTCCAAGTATCTTATTGACCTCTCTCTATGGCTGGAGATGTAAGATGTAAAATTTGTTTTACATGGAGAGAAAGTATTCTGGGTTGTTGTTGTTTCCTTACACAAATGAATCATACCATACACGTTTTTCTTCGTTTTTTTTTTTTTTTCATTTCACAATATTTCTTGGGGATTTTTCCATTTTATTTCTTACGAAGGTACTGTGCTCTTTCAATAGCTGCCTGATATGTAATAGTCTGAATGTTTCACAAGTCATGTACCTATTTCCAGCCAAGAAGTAGGCTGTTCTCAATTTGTTGTTACATAGAATGCTGTAACAAGTATCCTTGTATAAATATGTATTTTTTGTAGAAGAGAGTCCTCAAAAGGGACTAATCACTCCCATTTGCTCAAACTCTCTGGTATTTCCAAGATAAAATTCATGCTTCTTAAAAGGGCAGACATGGCTACCTCCATTTCTCACCCTATTCTTGAGCAATACAAATTGCTTGAAGCTTCTAGCACATATGCCATGCTTTTTGTTCCTCTGTGCCTTTCTTTGCTCTTTTTTTTTTTTTTAAAGATTTTATTTATTTATTTGTGTGTATGTGAGAGAGAGAGAGAGAGCACAAGCAGGGGGAGTGACAGGCAGATGGAGAAGCAGGCTGCCCCCTGAGCAATGATTCCGATGCGGGACTGGATCCCAGGACCTTGGGATCATGACCTGAGCTGGAGGCACACACTTAACTAACTGACTGAGGCACCCAGGTGTCCCGTCTTTCTTTGCTCTTGCTACACCTGGAATGCACGCTCCACCTCTCTCTGCTTAGTTCATTCCTATTCATTCTCTAGCCCTCACTTCAGGTGCCTATCCCTGCAGGGAAATGCTTCGCACCACCTTCATCATTGCATGTGCCTCTTTGCATCTGATTTATTTATGAATAAGCCTGTGCCGGCTGCGGGATGATGAATTCCTCCAGGTCAGGAACTTAGGACAGTCCTTGTGCCTTATTGTTTTTAGATCCCAGGTGCCGAACCCAGTGTCTGGAACACAGTGTGTGCTCCGTTACAATGGAACAAATGAAGGTCACACTCACAAATGTATCAAGCTCCGACACCCTCACCCACATGCATGTCTGCTCCTCTTGAATGGTAATGGATCGGGTAGGTTTCTTTCTCTCTAATCAATAATAACAACACCACAAACACACAGACATTATGCACACACGCATGCACCAAAGTGTACAGATCAATGCATTGCTTTAGTTTTATATTTTCTTCTGGTTGTCTAGTTAATTGCCTTAGTCAAGGTTTTCATTCTTAAAGACAATAATAATGGCACTATTAGCTGTCATTTACGGTATCTCCTACCTGTTCCAAGCCCTGGAATAAATGATTCATCAGATCATCTCCAGACCTTGTGGTTCTGATGGGTAGGCGCTATTATTTCTATTTCACAAATACTGAGCCCAAGAGGTTAATACTGCGCCCAGGATCACACAGCTCAAACAACAACCACAACAAACAACCCAATCCTAGAACCTGCATCTATGGGAACGGAAAGCCCATTCTCTTTTCCTAAGTAGGCTCCCTCAGAATGTTTTAAATCCATAATAGGGGCTATTGATTCAAGCTCCCTGGAGTAAGAGCAAGACTCACAAATTTAAACCTACTTGGGAATTGCAAATACACTTTTATTTATTGCTGCTATAATCAAAGCAGGAGATTTTACTTCAATATTAAGGTTTGGGGGTAGAAGCATAAATAAAAACAATTAATGAATATTCTAATTGTTCTTTTGACCCCTCTTACATTAACCTGCATTAAATTTTTAGCTGGATCATGTTCCCCAAGTGCTCTCATGATACTTTACATATGTTTCTTTGAATTTCAATGCTAAGCTAATTTCCAACAATAATTACCTATGGTTATATGTTACCCCTAGGGAATGTCTAATATTCAATATCAGCAAAACACATACAAAGTCACCCCTGGGATTGTTTGGACTTTTCTTTTCACAATTGAGATCTACCAAGTTGCAGTGATACACTAAATTGCACCCATCTCAAAAGGAATTTTGAAAGTATATACATCCAAGAAGTGTACTTTGAGCTGGTATAGCATAATTTCAATGGTTAAGCACACTGGCTTGAGAGGCAAGCAAATGTACCATCTGGTAAGTTTTCTGATCTTGAGCAAAATACTTAACTTCTCTGAGTCTCAATTTTCTCTTCTAGGTCAATGTGAGGGGTTTTGTTTATTCGATTGTTAAGATAAGGGCAACTTCTCAGGTTCAGAAATGGCTGCTTTTTGCTATTTGAAATTTTAATTAATAGTTAATTTATGATATATATTTGAAAACCTAGCTTTCCTTAGTCCTGGAACTTAAATTATAATTTTATATCTAAATACAGAAAATTTCAACAATCACTTTTAAGATGGCCTTTGATTAATGTTTAGTCAACTCAAGTTGAACAGACAAAACTTCTTCAAACAATCAGCACCATTTACAACTGAAATAACTTAAACTCTTTATAGATTTAATATATTTTGAGTCTTCTTTTTAAGCTCTTCAAATGACTGCCTTTTTAAACAAAATATTTCTAAGAACTCAATTCTTGTAAATTTAATAAGTGAAATATAGTGAATTTCAAGTTATCGTAAACATTGTAAACAATGAATGCACAAAGATTTCAATTTTCTTAAACCTAACATGAAGGTAATAGTACTATGGATTTTATTTATTTCCTCCTCTTCAAACTCAATTCTCAACCTTCCTGGAGTTAAAAGAGATTCCTGGGTACATGAGCAAGAGTCCCAGACAAATTGTAGTAACTGTCCTAAGAGAACTGAGGTTACTATCTTGAGCAAGTAAAAGACTGATGACTAGAGCTCCAGGACCAGGAAAAGAAATCTCTTGGTTTTGTATATCCAGGAAAGCTCTCCCCAACAAACACATGAATTTATTTCTATGGTTGCGATAATGAAGGATTCAACTCTATTCTTCAAGTAGAGCTGGTTTCAGTCTACTTTCTTTAGACTTTAGTCTACTCTTCAGGTAGGTTGATCTTCTGAGGGCAAGGTATGCTATCATCTAATTATTTCATCTATACTCATCTACCTGGTTTGAGTCTAACTTCTTTCAATAATCTTTAAAATAATCTCTTTACTGTCTGCTCGAATTCTGCTTTCATTTTTATTTTAATTTTTTTTATCTTAGCCATCCTGTTTGACAGGGCATGAGTCCTTCGGTTGGATGCTACATACCCCCTATACTTCTATCTAGTTCTTTAGCCACAAAACCAAAGTCATGCTAATATCAATCTGATCATTTCAGCACCTCTTCCATAAGGCTATTGTGAAGACTAATTCAGCTCAATGAATGCTAAAAGACCTAGCACATTGCCCAGAACATAATGGGCACTTAACAAGCTATTATTATTTTGGGGTGTTTCACTACAAAGACCTTTTTATCCAGTTGTTGAATTTTAGTTAAAATAACATATAATGAATATAATGCTAAGTGAAACAAGTCAGTCAGAGAAAGACAAATACCATATGATTTCACTCATATGTGGAATTTAAGAAACAAAACACACAAGCAAAGGGAAAAGAGTAAGAGAGAGACAAATCAAGAAATAGACTCTTAACTATGGAGAACAAACTGATGGTTACCAGAGGGGAGGAGGATGGGGGGAATGGGTGAAATAGGTGATGGGGATTATGGAGGGCACTTGTCATGATGAGCACTGGGCGTTGTATGAAAGTGTTGAATCACTATATTGTACATCTGAAACTAACATAACACTGTATGTTAACTAACTGGAATTAAAATAAAAAAACTTAAAAAACATAATAAAATTACATATAATTGTAGTTGAAAAAATCGCATATGGTATCATATCGTCCATTTCCTGCCAAAGTCTCACTAAAGCAGTAGTAAAAAGATGTTTAAAACAGTATAATCCTATGAGCACAGAAGTTTTTAAAGGTAGAAGAGATAATAGTTCATGAATGAAGAGAATCAACTGATTAATCTATCAGGAGGTAAGACACAGGGCTGTTAACTGGGAATGTCAGCTACAGTTGAAGGAATGGGTACCTTTTTGAAATAGAGAGATTAATAAAACTTTAGACACAAATATTGAGAGCCTTCCTTAGATGCGTTACCCTCCTATCTTCTCTGGGGAAAGCAACCAACTCAAAAATAGGCCTAAAGATTCTGACATCTGAGCTTGATAACACCCACTCACAAGCACGGAACTTACAATCAGCTTCCTCCAATCAGCTTCCAGTGCTGAGTGGGCAGCCAAGGAGTCCCACACATTCAAAGAAGGCCTCTAGTATGAAATTCAAACACCAACATAGTAGAAAAAAAAATTTGGAACATAAAAGTGAAAACAAAAACAAAAACAAAAACAAAACCTAGGAACCAGTACTCCATCAAAATAAAGGAATAAATCAGTGACGTGGAAGCCATGGAATCTGGGTAAGAGAGAAGCCAACAGAAAACACATGAAGGAAATCCCTGAGATGATGGCGCAAGTAGCCCAACACAACAGTTACGCAGCAGGTTTGGAGGGCAGCCACTTGAGATTCAAGCAGATCAAATTGCTCCAGAGAGGTTTTCTTCCAAAAACCAACAACGAAAATTGATGAAACATCAAATGTTCTGAACATATGATGAGAAGGTTTACGCAACTGGGATATAGAGTTGGGGCAAGTATTTAGAAAATAAAGTACTTGTCATTTCAGGGAAGGTGGGAGGCTCTACAGAAAAGATAAAGTTCTAGTATATATACTGTAAAACACAGCTATGAAAAGCAAGGTAACATTCTCATTAGAACCGAAGAGAGGCATGGGTGGTTTCTGAAAGGCAGTGTGAGATATGGGTAGATATGAGAATGACTGGTTTAAAGTGAGGCCTCCAGATCCACTCACTTACCCCGTGTATTCAGGTAACATCCCCTTCCCCAGTCCAGCAGGTGATGGAGATGCATCCTCCTGAGTAACTGGTCCAAAGGGACTCTGAACTTGGGGTCATCAAGACAGCTGAGAGGAAGAATAAGGAAAAGGGTAAGACATAGGGTTAGCCAAAAGTCCCTACACTGAATGGTAAGATATTCAACCCCAAGTCCCTCTACCACCCACCTCCCTGCATCAGTTCCCAGATGCTGGCAGCCAGGTCTGTATTCACACCAGGTAGGAGATTAGATATTTTCTTCTTTGGACCAACACATCTGAGAGGAAATACGTAGAGATACTGACAAGTCTACAATCCCTTAAGAAATGGGCAGAGATGCCTGAGAGTAAAGCCACTAGTCAACAAGCCACACCCACACAGTGTTTCTATGTTTTATTCTGATAATGAATCAACAGCTAAGAACAAGCAGACATTGGATGAAATCTCTTACCTGAAAGAGACTAAAATACTTAAACCAGAAAAATAGAACTTGGAATAAAAGAGGCAATTTTATTTTATTTTATTTTTTTTTAAAGATTTTATTTATTTATTTGACAGATAAAAACACGGCAAGAGAGGGAACACAAGCAGGGAGAGTGGGAGAGGGAGAAGCAGGCCTCCCACCGAGCAGGGAGCCCGATGCGGGGCTCAATCCCAGGACCCTGGGATCATGACCTGAGCCGAAGGCAGATGCTTAACGACTGAGCCACCCAGGCACCCCTAAAAGAGGCAATTTTAAAAGACTAAAAAGAAAAAAAAGAGAGAGCAGAGTAAAATTTCAAAGGAATTAAAAAAAAAAGTCTTAAGATATCCTTAGAAAAATAAGATATTTCACCTGTTAAGTAGGAAAAAATAGAGGTGCCTGGGTGGCTCAGTCAGTTAAGCCTCTGCCTTCGGCTCAGGTCATGATCTCAGGGTCTTGGGATTGAGCCCCACGTCAGGCTCTTTGCTAAGTGAGGAGTCTGCTTCTCCCTCTGGCTCTCCCCTCCTCCCACTCGTGCGCTCTCTCACACAAATAAATAAATAAAATATTTTTTAAAAAAGGAAAAAATACCATAAAATTATTTTTTAATATTAAAAATAACATAGCAAAATTTAGAAAGAGAAAGAGAGAAAGAGAAGGTTTGGAAGATAAAGTTGATGAAAAACTCCAAGCAGATCAAAAAGACCAAGAGATATAAAAGAAAGGAAAAGAGAAAAGCTGGTCCAGCAACCAAATACAGAAAGTGTTACAGAAAGAACAGAAAAAAAAATAAAAGAGAAAAGTATGAAGAAAATAATAAAAGAAGAAATCCAGAACTGAAAGATACGGGTTTCCAGACAAAACTGCCCATGGAAACAGTTCACCAGGGCATGTCATGATGAAAATTCAGAAATTTGCAGATAATGATCTTAAAAACTTCAAAATAGGAAAAAGGAAAAATAGGTCTTGGCATAGAATGGGGCTTTTCCGTAGTAATATTTCTAGCAATGTTAGGGAGCGAAGAAGACATTTCTTCAAAATTCGGAGAGATACTGATTTCTAAATTAGAATTCTATAGTCAGCCAAGCTATCAGCCAACATTTTCAAATATGCAAGGACTAAAAAATTTACCTCCCACGCTCTGTTTCTTAGGCAGCTCCTGAGGCTGTGCCACACCAAAACAAGAGAATGAACTGAAAGAAAGGAAGACAAAAACAGAGGCAGAAGATTCAGTGTGAGAAGAGATGAACTGAAGTCCTTGGCTGTCAGCCGTGTAGTGGACAAGGTGCAACCATTCTACAGCAGAACAGTAGAGAGGGCTCCAGAAGGAAAGGAACCAATAGGATTCTTGATACACTTCACCTGCAGAAAATACTAAGACTGAGTAGGTTTTTGCAATTCTGATAATGAGGTCATAAGATCCTATGAAAATCTGGGCTCTTGCTTTTCGTTTACTGAACTTTCTATATTCCTATCACTAACCATTAAAATGGTGTCAAAGGAAGTAATTGGGGTTCAGTAATGAACAAAGTTTATATAATTAAAATGATATGAGTGAGCATACATATCAGTTAAATCAACAAAAATTGATGGATAGACCTATGTCATAAGATAGAAGGAGGGATGAATGTAAGAGCAGGGAGAACTGCCAGGACACTGGAAAATAAGAGAACTTGGTTTCCTCCTTCCATAAAAACAATCCAGGATTTGACTTCTGGTTGGGATGTAGAAGTTGTAAGAGATCGAACAATAAAATGAGTTGGATAAGCTCCAAAGCCACAGTTTTACTGAACACATTTGAAGGCTGAGAATATACGGAAACCCAAATGAACTAAAATCCAGAAAGTAATGAGACCTTTACAGACCTGAAGAGACTTATGCTAGCTTTCGTTCCTGGTTGAGCATCAGGAGACATAACCCACCATAAACAAAAGGAGGAAAAAGCCAGCTGAACTGGTAACAAAGAGTGGTCATGAGTGGGCTGCCATAATACATTAGAAGCTTGAGGATTCCCCAGCGGAAGGTCAGGCGGGAGCTCTGAGAAACGGCCTCCGAGGCTTGTGAGTCTTTCCTAAGGGTAAGGCAGCAGCTGCCAAAGCCTGAGGATGGGGAATGAGAAACCCACTTTAAATATAAAGACTCACAAAGGCTAACGGTAAAAGGCGGAAAAGAGATACGTTACTCACCCCAATTGAAAGAAAGCTGGAGTGGATATATTAATATCAGATGCAATAGATTTCAAAGCAAAGAATTATTATCCAGGGATTTAAAAAAATCATATTATAATGAGTCAGGAGTGAATCTGTCAAGATAATATACCACTCCTAAATGTTTATATGCCTCCTAACAGAGCTCAGTGCACAAGAAGTGGAACTAACACAACTTTGACTGAAAGGGGGAACAGACCAACCCATAACTACAATCAGAGATTTTAATACCTGCCTCTCAAAAAGTGATAGAATACGTCAACAGAAAATCAGTAAGGATAGAGAAAAGCTGAACAGCAACATCAACCAACTTGACCTAATTGACATTTTCAAAACATTCTACTCAACAGTAGAATACGCATTATGTTGAAATGCACCTGGAACCTTGACCAAGATAGACCTTATTTAGGGCCATTAAACATATCTCAGTAAATGTAAGAGATTCAAACTACCCAAGTCTGTTTTCTAACCACAAAATAATTAAATTAGAAATCAGTAATGAAAAATTCCTGGAAAAATCCCCAGTTGTTTGGAAACAAAATAACACACTTTAAAATAACCTGTGTGCCAAAAATAAATAAAAAAAGGAAATTAGGAAGTATTTTGTAATATGATGGAAACTCAATATAATGAAATTTGTGGGGTATGCCTAAAGCAATGTTTTTAAAAAATGTATAACTTTCGATGCTTATATTAGAGAAATGTAGACTCATGTTTTGAGCTCCCACCATAAAAAAAAAAGAATAAAAGGAACAAATTAAGCCCAAAGAAAGAAGAGGGGAAATAATATGCAGAAATCAACGAGATAGAAAATAGACAATAGAGAAAAATCAACAAAGTAAATAGTTTTGTTTTAAGTTAATACAGTTGATAAACTCATAGCTAGACTAATTAAGAAAAAAAAGAGTGAAAAATTACTAATATCAGGAATGAAAAAGAGGATATTTAAAGGCTCATAAGTAGATATTAGGAATAATTTTACACCAATAATTTCAGTAATTAGATGAAAATAACAAATTTCTTGAAAACCACAGCCTCCCAAAGGAATGCTAGAAGAAATAAAAACTATGAAGAATTCTATGCCTATTAAAGAAATTGGATTTATAATAAAACACCTCCTCGTAGACAACCTCTGGACTCAAATGACTTCACTGGTAAATTCTATCAAACATTTAAAGAAGAAATAGTACCAATCTGATACAAATTATTTCAGAAATTAGAGGAGACAGAAGAATATTCCCCAATAGTTTACGAGGCCAGTAAAATCCTAACACCAGAACCTGGCAAAGCTATTACATGGAAAGAAAACCAAGACCAACACTATATGAATATAAACATAGAAAATTATTTCAGAATATTAATAGTTTGGATCCAGAATATTTTAAAAGAATCATACATCATGGCCCAATGGTTAGTTTAACATTCTAAAATTAATCAACGTAATTCATCATATCAGCAGACTAAAATAGAAAAACTGTATGATCATCTCCATAAATAGAGGGGAAAAATTGACAAAATTCAATACCCATTTGTGATTAAAACAAACAAACGAACAGACACAGTTCAGCAAACTAGGAACAAGGGGGAACTTCCTCAGCTTGATAAAGGGAATCTACAAAGCCCTACAATTCACATTATATTTCATGGTGAAGGAATGAACGTAATTTTACCCCTAAGAGCAAGAACAAGGCAAAGTCCTTTCAACATCATAGAAGAGTCCTAACCAGTGAAACAAGCCAGGAATAAGAGAAGAAAACAATATATACTGGAAAGGAAGAAGTAAACCTGTCTTTATCATGAATTCAGTAGAAATTCCAAAAATTTAAAGAAATCGAAAATACTATATAATGGAAAAATACGGATAGAAATTCAGGAAAAAGTAAGACATTTAGTGATTCAGGCGTGAGGAGTGTTGGGATTAATGCACTGCTTTTTGCTTTACCAGCTTTGTAGCGTTTTTTGATTTTTAAAAAACTCTTTCCATTTTGCTTTTATAAAAATGTAAATTAAATTAAAAAGAAAAAGAGAAAAAAGCCTCAGTAAGCATTAAGTACATTTATTCAACTCCAACTATTTCTTCAAAGATAATTTCTTTATTTAATAAAGACTTTTCCCCCAACTATTCCCTTAGTAAATGTAAGTGTTGGCTGAGCTTTGCCCTCTTTGAAAACAAAGCTTGTGAAATCCAGAAGTACTTAAAAATGCAAGCACATTTTCATTTATTAATAGACTGCAATCAAGGCTTGAAATAAAAATAAAAATGTAAATTATAGGCATAATTAATGAGCTTTAAAATTGTTTTTCCCATGACAAGAATTATTTTTGGCTCTTAGCCCAGGGGCAAGCCTCTATGCTGACACAAATAGTTTGTTAATAGTACCTATGTACACATACGATCATATATTTTCCTTGTTATTTAGCCCATCAGCTAAACATTTAGCAAAAAGACAATTTGTGGATATTTATAGTTTTGCGATTTGTTTTAAAGGACTTCACCCAACCAGAAAAATTCAACATAGGCTTTATACTTAATGCTACCCATCTCGACTCTGAATATCCATTCTCTCTTTTCTTTAATGCACATTAAATGGACAGACAGTCCAAGCATCTTTCCAAGCATAGGCATTAAGTTCATTCGATCCCAGGCCAGAGGCAGAATCAAGGAAAAGGAAGAAATAATACATTTGAATTGAGAGATCCAATACCCGTTGGGCCCAGTTGCTCAGTTCCTCTGACTCGTCTGACTGCTTACATTATGAACCAATCTATTGCTGCACTCAGTGTACAAAGCCCATGGTCTGTGTGTTTTGCTTTGTATCTACGTAGATCAAAAAATCATTCCCAAATTAATTCAAAACTAACATTTTATACAAGAAGTCAATAGGTGGCAGTTACTCAACATCTACCCATATTTCAAGGGAAGCTTCCCATTAACAAGGAGCAGAATTATCCCCCCAAGGAAGTGTATGTAAAACTCAGGGGCTGTTTCTCAAGAGAAACTGCCCCCAGCCCAAACCGGGTGCCCTGTGACTACTTAGAAAAAGGAGCCACATTGTTGGAGTCAGAGACACAGCCAAACACCAATAAACTCGGCTTGGCGAGTGGAACCTGGCAGGATTTCAGCTCTCACTCACTGTCTCGTGCCCTTGTACAGGGCACCACCTGCCTGTGGGTGGCCGTCCTGGAGGGGGGCTGCTCAGTGCTGGTGCGAGCAGAAGGGGTCATCATGCCACCCTTACACAGTTTTACTCCTTGCTCAAGAAGACTGATTGAATTTGTCTGGCTGAGTTTGGTCAGACACGGGGGTCCCTACTTCTTCCAACCACTTCTGTTGATCTGGCTGAAGAGGGAGATCTCCTTGATGGGAGAAGACCATTTCCACGTTCAAGTGTGCACATGGCTATGCCACAACCAAGTGGACTTTCAAGCCTTAATCTTAAGAGATAACCCAATGTTGCTTCTTGATTCCTAAAAACTACACCGTTAAGCTGGCTATAGGTGAACTATGCAACTTCCCTCTTTCAAGTGCCCTTAGGTTCCAAGTACAAAGCATAAAGAAGGCCTGTTCCAAAACTACTCAGATGAACTCATCCCTTGGAGTCAAGGATGAAACTATCGCTCTCGGAGCCTTGGCTCAGCCACCTTCAGGCTGGGGTAGCGCGAGGGGTGGAGGAGGCTGAAGGGAGGAAAGAGGAACCAGTGGGCAATCTCTGGGCCGCACCCTCACCCCAAGCCCACGGGCCGGAGGACCACACGGTGGAGGGCTGGGGGCCGCCCTGGCTGGATGTGTCTGTGAGACAGGTGCACTCAGTCCCGCACTCTTGAGGCTGGCTATGAGGGCTCCCCACTGTATTTCTTAAATAATAAGACCTGAAATTCGAAATAACTGCTTGATCCACAGGCCATAAAATGGATGCTGTGTTAGCAAGCATGAAAACAACATTACAATAATAACCTCAAAGATCACTGATCACAGGTCACCATGAAAAATACAGTCATTGTGAAAAAGCTTAATACGTTGCAAGAACTACCAAAACGTGATACAGAGACAGGAAATGAGCCAATGCGGTTGGAAAAATAATGCCCATAGACTTGCTTGATGCAGCTTTGCCATAAACCCTTGATTTGGAAAAAATGCAGTATGGGCAAAGTGTCATGAAACAAGGTATGCCTGTGCTTCCTACAAATATTTCTTAAAGGAAATCAGCTCTAAATTCGATTTATCTCTTCCTTCAAATTCTAGTGTGCTCCAGCAGATGTGAGAGCTTCAGCTGTACACGGAAATGAATTGTGACTTAGCATCTAGCAGGTTCTTATGTCCACAGGAGACTGCTGGGCTCTGTACTGGCCCAGGCACTGCCCCTGTGCTCAGGTAGGCTACTGTGCAGATGGACAGGCAGGCTCGGCGTCTGCAATTAGAGAAGCAGAAGGAGTCCCCTTTGTCCTCAGGTCCAAGCCACCTTCTCCGCTCCAGCTTCCCCAGACAGCCCTCCCTAGACATCAGAGGGTCATTGACACAGACCACCGCCATTAATAATGCTGACAGCTTGATTTCCACTTGGCCATCAACTTTGTGTGCGTATCCACTATCCTTAAGGGTAAAGTTCAGCCCTTCCTGCTGCACACTTCATCTCCATTGAGAGATACTGAAATTGGAATGGTGGTGTCTCCCAGGATGGGGTTTGGGGTACTGAATTCCCACTAGGAGGCCAGAGCAGCAGCACTTGAGGGTACTTAAAACTGTCCACAGGAGGGGAGCTGTGGGGACCCTCAGAAATAACTGGAAAGTGATCTGGGGTTTCTTAGCCAGCAGAAACTATAAATTTGAGCTGATGTAGCTACACTTGTGTCCCTGTAGTTCTCCTAGGAATAAAGGCATGAACTTGTTATCAGATTGTCCAGAGTCTGTGGTCCTTACATGAAACAAACATAAATGAGGCTCAGAATCATGCATGGGATCTTTCCGAATATCTAGGTCAGCAGGGCCAAGAGTCCTTACGAGCATTCCAAGTATCAGCTTCTGACTCTCCCTTCTCCACCATACACATCTCCATCTGACATATGGATTTGCTTCCAGGCCCCTGGTGACACCTGCTTTCACTCTGACGAGCCTGCTAACGACTCTAGGTCACTTGCCTGTCCTTGGATCTCAGCTAGATTGCTTGGATATTTTCATTTCCACACCCCTTAGCTGGTTTTGGCTTCCCAACCATTGTCTCCCAACTGGTGCCATCTCAATGAAACCCTTGTCTTGGCATGCCACACTGAGGCGTGTGGTCCTTGGACATGACCTGAGAAACCACAAATGGGCTTTTCTGGCAGGATGGCCTTTAAGATTATTGGACCCTCTCCCAGCCAACATGTCCTTGTGATTCAGTCGAACATTCTAGTTACTTCAGCATCAGCGCATTCTCTGCCCTCTACCAGGAGCTCTGGGGGTCGCTCTCTATGACCACAGCCTGTCTCGCTTCCTCCCTTAACCCTAAAGGCCCTATTTCTCAAATTGCAAAGGACCAGACACATTATCATCCCTCTCTACTCCAATTGTCCGCGAACATTCTGATAACAATATCCTACCAGCAAAATGATTTTGATATTTCCCTAATAAACTGCTATACTAACTTTTACATTAGAACAGTATTAAAACTGGAAATTAAAAAAGGACAAAACGAGCAGAAATCTGAATACATTTTTCTTTCACCCAAATGGATCATTCTGTTACACACTTGGGAGGCCTTGGTTCCGACCTGCTAAGCCCAGTGGTCAAGTTTGTCAGTCTTTTAACAAGGGCAGCTAGCAGGTGCCATGTGGATATTTTCCAAAGAAAGACGTCTACAGTGCAAAGAGCTCAAGTCCCCCCCTTCGGGATGTTGTGAACCCCACTCTTGCATTGCAAAGTCACCACCCAGATTGGGCGCTTTTAAGGACACTCTGGGTCTAATTCTCATTATGGTTCAGCATATTTATTAATGAAGACTTCAGAGTTTGGGACAAAGAAAAACAATGTTATGGGAGCATTACAGAATTTAAGAATTTGGATACAACTTTTTTGCCCAAGGGGACCTTAAAAAATAAAGAGAATGGTGGGTTTGCACGAGCTTCACAGCAAAAGCTAGGACTGGGCCTCTGGATCCTGGGGTCCACTTCATGGATGGTAGTATTGATGGGGGTCGGGGGGAAGCAGAGTATGATGGCAGAGAGGGCGTTCAAAGGAAGGTTCTGTTCTCAGAGAGCTCAACTATATTAGCTCTCAGCTCATAGTTGTCCCTTAAAGCATGTGAGGCTATTATTATGGCTTTTTTTAAAAAATATATTTGGATTTCATACATATTTCCCAGAAACCCATTACCCAAAAGCAAGGACTGGCTTTGCTATAATTTTTTTTAAATACTAATTTGCTGAGCAGCCACAGTATCTCATTGTCGTTGCAGTTTGGACTTCTTTTATTATTTGCATGTTGAATATTTTTTCACGTGATTTTTTTTGTCATTTGCATTTCCTGCTTTATGAATCATCTGTTTATATCTTTTGCTCAATTGTCTGTTGGAGCCTTGGAGTTTTTTTCTTGTCCATTTCTGGTGATTGAGATTTTAGATAATGGGATATTAAGGAGTGTGTGTGCATGTGTGTGTGTTTTTTCTTAACCAGTTGACATGGGCTCCTATGAATTTTCAAGCTAAACAGCTATTCTGTTTTGGTTGGAGGGGGGAAGAAAGTCAAACCAAGATAAGCTTTTAAACTCAGCTTCATTTCCAACAGAAAAGGAAAGCAGGATTTGTAAAGTTGCTGAACAAGAGCAATTTTCATTCTCTCTTGGTTTGAATGAGCTTCTTTTTTTTTTTCTTCTCACGAAATAAGAACTTCTTTTCTGTTTATTCATCCAGTTGTAGTTATCGGCAGGAATAACAAACTTCTATTGAGAAGCAACTATGGACCAGAAGCTGACGCACTTGCAATCGGAACGTCAAGGCCAATACAGCAGTGTGATTTAGAGGGGGGCCCCTCAATTCTGTTTAGAAATATTTTCAATCATTTTGATGAAAAGGGGTGACAGCAGCAGCGGGATCTTCAGAACCTCAATGGGACACCGCCCATAGGCTCCATTGTCTCTACTTGATTAAACTGGGCGGGTTCCGAATTCTACCCCTGCCCGCCTGGCTCCGCAATGGTGAACACAGGCCGGGAGCCCGCCTTGACTGAATTCCTGAGCCAACCGCGTGAGATTCGATTCCTCTCCTCTGCCTTGCCAGCTGCCCCGTAGGAACCGGAGCCCCGCACCATGGAGCAGCAGGACAGGGCCTCCCCAGTAAGGAAACAGGGGCAGGAGGAAGGAAGAAAATCATCCGCAACTCCGGACTGGCAAGATTGGGAGTAGGGCGCGTGAGAACTGGAGATCCTGGAGCAGCACACAGAGCCAGGAGAAGGAATTCGGATTTCAGGCCAGACCGCCAGGGAATAAAGCACCAGAGGACCTAACGCCGGAGTTTCTCTCAAGCCCTCATGTTTCACTTCAGGAACCAGCCCGGAAGGTGAAGTGACCTGCTTAAAATCACACACAGTATGCGGGAGAGAGGGGATGTGAACTCATGTCCCCTGAGAACACCGCACT
Organism: Potos flavus; assembly: GCA_028534135.1. Lineage (NCBI taxonomy): Eukaryota > Metazoa > Chordata > Mammalia > Carnivora > Procyonidae > Potos > Potos flavus. The sequence goes on along the minus strand of CM052899.1, from coordinate 14,325,839 downwards.
GTCACTCAAGTTTCATGCCATTCTCCTTGAACCATTTCACATTTTTTTGTGGGGTTGGAAATGAGCACGTCAGGGTTTAGAGCCAGCAAGACCCGCTGAGCACATGGGCGTTTCGGAGCGCATATTTATTGAGTGAAGACCCCTTTCTGGGCTTAACGAAAGGCTTCCAAGCCAAGGCAATCCAGGCCCAGTGTCTAGGTTCTCGGGCAAATTATGTGGCCTGAGTCTCGGTTACCTTTTCTGTAAAGTAGGGATGATAACTGTACCTGTGAGGGCTATTTTGAGGAGTAGGATAATTCACATCAAGTCTCTGGCTCACTAAGCATTGCTCTGCCACTAGCTAGATCTTACAGAAAAGGAAACGAAGGCCAGAGAACTAAGCAATTTGTCGCAAAGTAACTCATTCTTGAAGGTGTAGGCAGGACTAAAACCTGACTCTTCGGATGCTGGGAAGGTCCCTCTCACTCGTCTATATTATCTCCTATTTACTATGACTTATTTTTTCCAGAGCCTAAGAAAGTTATCAATTAGAATTTAGGATCTTGGTTATTAAAGAAAAATTTGTAATAACCCCAGGTAGCTGTAAACTACCATAACCCAACGTCCGTAGTAAAACAGTACAAGGCTTCGGTTATAGTGAGCCCTGTCAGGTCAGAAAAAGACAAAATCCTGTTGACCAAAGACACCATTGAAAGCTCAAAGAGGGCACCTGCACGGAAGACTGAGGATAAGGATACTGTCTCAGAAGATGTTCCTGTTGCTCCCACTAAAAGTTTTATGGTCAAGATAAAGCGCTCCACCCCCCCTGTGCCTGGGTCCCTGCTGTGTCGGGTCAGAAGGTATGGGCTAAGATCTCACCTGCTGAAAACAAACGAAAACAAACCTAGGATTCATCTTATAAAGATCATCAGTCCAGGCAGTACTTTGGGATACTATTGAGAAGGAGCCCTTGACTCTGATTTAAATTTAGGGAAAGAAATTTGCTAGCTAACCACCGGAATAGAAAAGGATCTCGTGAAAGTCACCACATTAAGAATGACACAGCTCCCCTCAGCTCCGCTGTTAACATTATGTCTACGATGGCATGAATTTGTCGCTAAAACCAAGTGTTTTCTTTGCAAGCGGCTTCATATCCTTCATGCTCTCATTCTCTTCCCCAAATTTGTGTTCGGTAGCACAGATTTCCAAAAAGAAACCCACATTTCTATTGTTACTGCTGCAATAGAATTTTTGACACATAAAGGGAAGAGTGCCCCCTAGTGGAAATATAATCCAATCAAGCAGCCAGGCCCACCATTAAAAGCTATTGGACAGCGTTCATGTTTAGGAAATGTTTCCTAAAGCCCCCTCCCAAAAGTTGTTGGTGCTGCCAACAAAAATGCATATCGGGCTTAAGCTTCTAACAAGGAAATGTGCCTTGCTATGAATTTTTTTTTTTTTTAATGAAAACCAGATTCATAATTTGGGGTTGGAACAAAGAGAAGGCAGAACAAAAAAAAAAGGATCAAGAGTTAGGAACATAGGGGCGCCTAGGTGGCTCAATCGGTTAAGCCTCTGCCTTCAACTCAGGTCATGATCCCAGGGTTCCAGGATGGAGCCCTGCCTTGGGCTCCCTGCTCAGTGGGGAGTCTGCTTCTCCCTCTCCTTCTTCCCCTTCCCCCACTCATGCGCGCGCGCGCACGCGCGCTCTTTCTCTCTCTCATTCTCTCTGAAATAAATGGATAAAATCTTAAAAAAAAAACCAAATAAAAAGAGTTAGGAACATACAAGAGATCTGGCATGAAAAAAGAGGCGAAGGCCAAAACACATGGGGCGCCTGGGTGGCTCAGTGGATTAAAGCCTCTGCCTTCGGCTCAGGTCGTGATCTCAGGGTCCTGAGATCAAGCCCCGCATCGGGCTCTCTGCTCAGCGGGGAGCCTGCTTACCCCTCTCTCTCTGCCTGCCTCTCTGCCTACTTGTGATCTCTCTCTCTCTCTCTCTGTCAAATAAATAAATAAAATCTTAAAAAAAAAAAAAAAAAGAGGCAAAGGCCAGAACACAGACAAAGAAAGAAAGATGACATGAAAACACATCTCAGTATTTTTCTTCCTTAATTTAATTGAACTTTATTCTTGACCCAAATGCTTTAGATGGAGGGATATGTCTTACTCTAGAATAATCTCCACAAAAGACTGCTTTAAGAGGAGCACCTTGTATTACGTTAGATGGACAATGACTCCAAAGCAAAGGGCCCCAAACCAATGCCCGAGCTAACAGAGAACAGACGTTCTAATTCCCATTCATGTTGCGCTTGAGGGCTTTCAAGTGGGAGAAAAATGCGTCTGGTGCCAAATGAGAGCTTTGACGAGTGAGGGGGAGGCAGTGATGAACGACAGAAATCTAAAGCCTGTATGGCTTCATTCTGAGTGACGTCTGCATCCAGGGAGCCCGGCTTCCCATCAAGGTGCAGTACAGTGGCCGGCCCGGTGACTTTTAGGGGCTGATGAATGAAGAGTGTATTCTAATAGTCATGTGTTTATAGTGATGTGTATTAGAAAAAAAAAATAGAAGTGGCATATCAAATCCATGATTTTAAGGATACTAGTTTTCAAATGAAACACGTGGAAAGGAGAGGTGGCAAAAATCCTGAGTGCTTGAATCACTGAGCTTCAGAAAACACCAGCGCCAGTAAGTGGATAGATACCATTCAAATATTTCTTCTCCCTTCCTTGGAGAGACAACAGACTGCTCCCTTCTCCTGTCTAATCTGTCTGTCTTGCTTCTTCAGTTTGCCCACTCCTGTCCTTACGGGACACATCCCTGCCGCCCTGAGTCAATTACAGTGTAATTGACAGTGGGACTGGCCGCCTTCTTCAGGCCTATTCAAGCAGTAGTTCCTCAATCGAGGTCCAGTTAAGGAGACATCTCTAGACGGTCCCCACCAGCTTATAATGAAGGAGTGGACTCCAAATTGGGCATTCTCCCTGGATCTTTCTGCCCTCTCCACCAGCATGCCCCCCCCCCCCGGTCCTTGCCCCAAGAGAAGGGCCAGGTGCCAGTGACATGGCCCATGACCCCCAGCAGTGGGAAGGGTGGGTTCCTGCCCTGTGGACGTGCAGAAAGCAGCCGCTACAATCTCGAAGCCTCTTTTTCTCAGGCAGGATCCCCGAGAAGACTCTGCCGACAGCACCATGGGTAGGCAGAGGGGGACTGGGCCGCACTGAGAAATTCCTTAGAGCTGTGATGAGAAGGGCCTTTCATCTGAGCCACCTCGGGGCATCCCCCACCCTGCCAGCACCCTGACTGCGGGGGCTTGGGCCTGTCCCTTGGGGGCTCATTCTAATTCAGTTCAAAAGCATTCTGCATTCTATTGATGACTTCAGAGTGGGTTCTTGTGTCATTTTCCCTTCAAAATGTCATTACGGGAATGCAACTAGATACCTACTCTACAGTATCTTGTAACCAATAAGAACCCCTTTGTGCCTGGCTGACCTTTTCCACAGTTTATGTTTTGACTGGCCACCATTCCTCCACTCCGGTGCCAGGGCGAGCCTCTGATGAGTCAGCCAATCAAACCCCCGAATACTGAAAACGTCAGCAACCCACTGGGCACGAGGAGGAGCTAGAGCTTCCTAATCCTGCCTCTCGACCACAATGGACAAGGCCCACAACTGGGGACAGATTCGCCACTTGGGACCATATAGACACTGGTACTTAACGTGTTCCTTCACTCCTCTTGGCACTAGAGCTGGAGGGCGTACCCTCAGTGGGATGCTGGTAAATGCCTGACAATTGGTTCTGGGCGGGGAAGAGTCCTGGTTTGTAGCCTTTGCCAATTTTTGTGGTAGAAATACTCCTAATTTCAAGCTACCAACATGATGTCAACAGACTCGCAAAATTCCTGAAAATCTAACAATCAGCTCTTGCAAGTCTGTCCAAGCCTGCTGCAGTCCACGACTGCACAGACCGCTTCTGTGTGTGTGCGCGCGTGCTCACGCGCGTGTGCTAGAGAGTTCCTTCCTAGTGCCTGGCACTGCGTGTTGACAACACGGCTACTTCCTTTGGCTGGTGCTTACATCCCTGACCTATTCCCTCACCTTCTCCTGAACCCTTCCTTTTCTTATCCACTTCCTCGGGTTTTCGAAACTCCTCACGCTCTCCCTACTTCCTCGGCGGGTTCCCATCTTGTACACACCTCCCGGCCAACGGAAACTGAAATGAGGCATTTCTGGGACGTTATGTCCCTCGTTCTGTGATGGCCGAAATGTGGACAGAGCTGGGAACAAGTGAGCTCTGTCCCTGACAGAGTGAGGCGGGGGCTCCACAGTCGCTCCAGGCACAGTTCAACTTGAAAAAACTATCGGAGGCTAATAGCCAGAGATCCAAAGCTGGAGAAGACACAGTCACCACCTTCTGAAAACTAATGGACAGATGAGAAGATGGCAAATAATGAATCGGTTACTCACGTTACTGGTGAGATGCTGCCTTTTCTCGATTCTGATTGAAAGGGAACGTTGGGGAGGGTTTGTGTTGTGGTGAGCGCTGGGTGTTGTGTAAGACTGATGAATCACAGACCTGTACCCCTGAAACAAAGAATACGTTATGTGTTAGTTAAAAAGAAAAAAGAAAAAAATGAAGTACATCTCAAATTTATTTAAAAAAAGAAAGGGGGGAACAAACTGCCTGCCTCAGTATTTTGCTGGTAAAGCCATCACTCAATCACAGCATCCCCCAAGGAATAGGAGAGGAATAGGGATCTAACCCTTGCTATTTTTATTTTTGGAGACACGAAGAGGCAGTTCTGGAGGAAGTCACGAAGGAATCTCTGAATCAGATGGGATTTCACCCACCCTCACAGGCCAGATGACTTATGCTATCATCTACCAAATCAAAGAGTGCTCCAGGCTTGCTAAAAGGGACACGAAATGGCCTCCCGCAGCTGAAGCACAGAAAAGGCAAGGACTATTGGTATAAGCCAAGTTGCAGACACAGGCTCACTCTCTCTAGAGCCTCAGCTTTCTCAAAGGGGATGCGGGAGGGCGGAAGAAGGGGTCAATGGCCCCTGTCAGCCACTGCCCCAAAGGGCCAAGGCCTTGGCACCTGCAGGAGAGAGGATGGATGGGACGTGCTTTCCTCTCAAGGTCAGAATCGGGCCTGGTGGACCTAATCTGTCCGTGAACCAGGGAAACTGATGTCAGCCCTCACGCCTGGCCCACCTCTTTATTCCCTGTGACTCTCTGTTCCTGTCTCCTCATATCTAATCCCAGATTCTCTTCCCATGTCTTCCTCTAACTCTCTGCCCTCTGGCAAGTAATTCCTCAATATAACCATATTAGAAACAAGGGGAATGGGCTTGACTTCTCAATTCCTAATATCCCCACTAGCCATAAGATCCTTTGGGGGTACTGGCCTGGCCTTATACCACTTTATTTCCCTCACCATCTAACCCTGTACTTGGAACATTCTATGTACTGGATGAAGGTCCTTTGAACTAATCCCCTCACAGATGATTAACTCCAACCCTAAAACCAATCTCCCTGCCCCCCCCCCCCCAGCCCCCTTTAAGGATTCCCAGTGATGACTCTCATGAACTAGGTGTTTGGGCAACTTGAAAATTTTATGACAGGTATTTTTTCAGTTTTATTGAGGTATAATTGATAAACTGTAAGATATTTGACAATTTGTAAGACAATTTGACAACCGTAAGATATTGAAAGCGTACATCGTGGTGATTTAATGTATGTAGACATTATGAAAAGAGCCCCCCTATTGAGTTCATTAACATATCCACCACTCACATATTTACCTTTTTTTTTTTTTTTTTTCATTTTGGTGAGAATATTTGAGTTCTACTCTTTGAGCAAATTTCAATTATACAGTAAGGATTATCAACTATAGTCACCATGTTATACATTAGTCCTCAGACTTTACTCATCATACAGCTGAAAATCTGTACCGTTTACCAACCTCTCCCTATTTCCCCCAATCCCCAGCCCATTCAACCACATTTCTAGTATTTCTGAGTTGGATTTTTTTTAGATTCTGCATATAAGTGATACCATGCAGTGTTTGTCCTTCACTGTCTGGCTTGTTTCACTTCACCTTATGCCCTCAAGATCCTCCCACGTTGTTGCAAATGGCAGAATTTCCTTCTGTCTCGAAGCTGAAAATATTCCAGTATGTGTGAATGTGTGTGTGTGTGTGTGTGTGTGTGTGTGTGTGTGTGACTTCTTTTCATCCTCTGACAGACATTAGGTTGTTTCCATGTCTTGGCTATTGTGAATAATGTTGCAATGAACATGGGAATGCAGATATCCCTTCAATATCCTGTCTTATCTCCTTTGGATGTATACCCAGAAGTGGGATCACTGGATCCTAGGGTAGTTCTACTTTTAATATTTTGAGGAACCTCCATACTGTTTTCCATAGTGGCTGCACCAGTTTGCATTCCCGCCCACAGTGCACAATGGCTCCCTTTCTCCACAACCTCGTACCATAGATATTTCGGTTGAAGACACCACAGAGAGAATGTCACTATTTTGAGAGGTGCCTATTTCATTATGAGTTTTTAGATGACCATTAAAACTCAACCCCCACTACATGAAGTGGTAAGCCTGCTTAGGTGAAATCTCTCCCGGGACTGCGATCTTTGCCAAGAGGCAACCCACCTCTGACTTGCACGCCACTAGAAATTTCCACTTTATCAAGTGCTGAAATGTATTTTTATAGCATGTTTCTATTCGTATCTCTGCGGGCATTATAGACAAGCAAATTCTTCTACATCAGAGCCCTCCAAATATTATAACGTGAGCTGTGTTTTAAGTGCAGTGTTTTCTGTATTGAAAATAGCCAGCAAGCCCTCCTACATGTTTCCCAATTCAAATTCCTTTTGTTGGAAGTTTAGGGGGGAAAAAAAAGATAGATGAATTGAAATGAATGGCTAAAATCTTTGGTTCTTCAGTCACCTCTAGGGCCGGTGACGACTCTTCACAATACCGCATTTTTAGATTCTTCACTTTTGTTTGTCTTTTTGAATAAACTTAGATTCTTCACTTTTTGTTTGTCTTCTTGCCCCTTCTCCCCCTCATCTCATTTTTCGCAGAGAAGGAGCTTCTGCCCCTCTCTCATAGCTGATCTCACTGGTGAGACCCCAACACTTACTGAGTGTATTTTCCTTGCGGGTTCCATTCCCAGGCTTCAAAGGCGCTTGGGAAGGAGTTCAGGTGGGGCTTGGAAGGGCAGTTGCATCAGCCATTCTCTTACCTGTTTTTTGGGAACTGGCTGTGTACGGCAGGCCTGGGGTCGTCAGCCATGCAGGTAAGTGGGGACCTAGATCTGGACTTTGGTTTGTAAGCCCATCTCTGTCCTTTCAATCTCTCTTTTCTTTTCTCTCCCTTTTTTTCTCCCTCACACAATCCCCCCTCCCTTCTCTTCCTTCCCTCTTTTTCGCTTTCCCTCTTCACGTCTGCATGTGTGGTGTGGAGAGCACTAGAGGTCCACATCCCAGAGCTTCAATTTTGAAATCAAAAAGCTTTGAAAACAGTTCACAAGTTTAAAACAAACTCATTTGGCAGAGAAACACGATGTAAACTGACATGAAACTCTTCAGTAGTCTTTATCCCATGTAAGTGTGACTATCCAGGCATTTCTGCTTCAGAAATATTAATATAGTTGATTATAGGATGTGCCTTCTAACCCACTGGGTTATGTGCACCATTCCAAAATTTAAAAAAAAAAAATCTGAATTCTAACCTTATGCCATGTTTTCCAAAACAGTTTTTAAAATCTTACCTTTGAATGTTGCATGCTATAGGCTGCTGATTAAAAACATGGTGTGGTGTTTCTCACTTGGCTAGTACTTTGTCTTTATACTTCATCAGCAAGAAACCTAGAGGATGCGGGGACTCACCCCCCAGACCCAGTCCTGTTTCCCCTTTCTTAGAGTCTTCTTTTTGTCAACCACTCATCTTGATTCAAATTCCTCTCTACACAGATCTCCACCCCATAGTCTAGGTGTGCACAGCTGAGGGCTGAGGTCAAAGCAGCTGAGGGCAAAGATCGCCCATGTCACAGGGGGACCGCACTGAGAGGAGCTTCAGCCCCGCGTGCATTCATTTCCGTCAGCCCACTGGCTCCCACCGGGCGCCCATGCTAAGGAACCCAGCTTCATCTCCTGCAACCCTGCTAAAACCATAGACGTTTGGATTGGAGTGCAGGGGTCCACCTTTATTCCTTCTAAACTCCTTCTCATTGAATTAGTCCTCCATTCAGATTAAGATATTTTTGGATCCTGATTTTGTCATTCAGTTTATGCAGTGTCCTTCACTGGCTTTCTGTCATGTACAGATCTGCCCATTGCCCTTCCATTTTTTTTTTTTTTTCCCATTGAAATCCTGAGTGAATGTGTTAAACAAAGACAGGGCCAACCTCCAAGTACAGCAGAGTACCTGCAGAGATCTCCCGCACATTTGCTTCTATCCACGAATTAGAGCCTTTGATTCGTGATCATTTAATGCATTAATCCACCTAATTTGACATAAGGAAAGTTTATCAGAGGCTTTGCTACAATCCAAACACACTGTTTACCCCACGTTGGCTCTTGTGTCAGGCTCATACCGTCTAGACAGGGAGGTGGCTTAACCTAAGCCCCAGTGAACTGGGCTCTGTTCTCCGCCATCACAGCTTCCGGTGTGGCTGAGTCACGTGATCGGGGTTTCCGGTGTGTAGTAGTCACGCGCCTCCTCCAAGCTCTTTCCCCAGCGGAATTTACCCTTCTGTCCTTCATGCAATAAATTTTAAGTGCTGTGTTTTCTATATTGAAAATAGCCAGCAAGTCCTCCTACATTTTTTCCAATTTAAGTTCCTTTTGTTGGGAGTTTAGGGGAAAAAAAAAATAGTTGGATGAATGTAAATGAATGATTAAAATCTTTGATTCTTTAGTCACCTCTAGGCCCAGTGACGACTCTTCACAATATCAAATTTTTAGATTCTTCACTTCTGTTAGTCTTTTTAAACCCGCTAGGTATTTATAATAAATACATTTGTAGGGTTATAGGTGAATTTTTGTTTCTTTTTGTTTATCTGAATAATCTAAACCTATTTCTTTATAAAGAATATTTATTTTTTTAAAGTTTTTTTTTATTTATTTGAGAGAAAGAACGAGCACATGGGAGTCAGGGGAGGGGGAGACGGCAAGGGAGAGAATCCTTGAGCAGACTCCCCGCTGAGTGCAGAGCCCCATGGGGGACTTGATCCCAGGACCCTGAGATCATGATCTGAGCCAAAATCAAGAGTCGGATGCTTAACTGACTGAGCCACCCAGACACCCCAAAAATAATTTATTTTGAGTAAAGAAAAAAATAGTACAGTTTCTAACAACCCTCCTCCCCCTAGCTTGCAAGGGCAGCCATGATTTGGCAGGGGCCTACTCTGGCCAGAGAGAGGAAGGAACATGGTCTTATCCTCTGCCCCAGACCTCCCAAGAATCAGCACTGGCCCAGCTGACTTTGAACTTAGAGACTGAGGACAAGGGACCACCTGGACCCAGGAGAGTGTCATAAGGACTTCGAGTAGAAGGAGATTTTTAGGAAGAGCAGACTGGAGTCTCCCAATGTGGCCCTTTAGCTGCAAAGACCAGCTGTGTTTCAAGGGGTAGAACGGGATCTTCTGACCATGATGAGAAAGTCCCCCTTCACCCTTCCACCAACATGATTTGACAATAAGAGGAGCCGGGTCAATGAAGGTTCTGGATTCTACCACCATCTGAGTTACAGAGGTACATGGGAACTTGGAACGAACTGATACTTAATTTTTCATTCCAAATTTTTCATTAATAAAAAGAGATAATAACCAGTTGCCCAGTGGTCTCTGAAATGTCTAAGGAAATTGATGTCAGGCTCTCAGGTTACTCTAAGGAAGGATGAATTATAATCGGAATTACGGACCCTCCAAGAGCCAATGTGGAGACATTGTGTGAGACTGAGCTAATTGCCTATAAATAATAAGAACTGATTAACAGTTCATATTTTAAGTTTTTACTGTGTGCCAGGCACTGCTCTAAGCACTTTACATGAATTATAACGTTTCGTCCTCAAAATAACCCTGTGAAGCAGGTACTATTACTCTCTCCATTCTACAGCTAGGAAACCAAGGCACAAAGAGGCTCAGCCAACCCCGCAGTGCATACCTAGAGAGTGTTAGAGCCAGATCGTAAGCTCTACCATCTGCTTCTACAGCTCATCCTCTGAGCCCTCCACTCCCCTGGCAAAAATAGTCTGCAGAATATTCCAATGGATTCACAGCCAATCAAGTTCATGAACTTGCATGCCAATGGGCACATGCATATTGACACTGATCATTTTATCTTTCTAATCTGACTTATCCTCCATCACTGATCATTCACAACTATAAGGATTAAAATAGCAAGGGCAGATTGGGAAACTGACTGAACAATGACCTGCTGTCCCATGTGGGAGACGTAGGCTGAAAATATGTTAAAGAATGTTCCAAACAGTAAGCACGCTGGGCTGAAGGTAGGGCTGGCTTTAAAATAATTCCCCCAGTAAGCAATCTGGTGGGAATCCTAATATCTTCTCCTATGCCTCCCTCCTCTGCATGATCTCAGAAATCATTTCCACAGCCAACTCTCTAATGACACGTGCCTGAGAAAATAAGCGCCTCATCTTTTGCCCCGGATCTCTGCATCTAGAGGCTCACGCATGCTAGACCTATTCAGAGCCCAGCGAAAGGCTCCAGTGTTCTCACATAATAGAGCAGGAGCATGAAGAGACCTAGGCACGGCATCTGAACACGTGTGAAATGTAAGAACCTAGTGAATCACAGAGCGGAATCGCCCTTTTTTTAAAGAGGATAAAACTGAAGCCAGATTGTTGAAGTCCTTTACTTTAGATCACACAGCTAGTTAACGCCTTAGTCATTTTTGTTTCCCTGGGAAATTGAGCATAGGAGGTGGTCCGTAAATATTTAATTAATCGTGTGAGTTTAGAGAAGTCATGAAACCTCTCCGGCCTCAGTTTTATCAACTACGAAATATGGAAGAGAAGACCTCCTCTAGATGACCCGCAGAATTATAATGAGATGAGGATCAAATAAAAATTATCCTCCCCTCCCCCCACAAACCATGACAGCCCTTCCTCCAAGTGAAATCCCTAGGAGGAGAGGAAAGAGGTACATTGTCATTCCTCTCCCCCCTCCCTCTTCTGTCTTAAAAGATTTTGAAACAGAGGAGCACAGCGACTTTGCCAAGACCAGAGGTTGACTTAAGCTGGGGTAGAAAACCAGAGAGGAAAATCTGTTAAGGGATGTGATGGGGTTTTGTTTTTGCTGTCTTTCTTTTTTAATCAATTGGATTTTGTTCCTACGACAGGGAGGAAATTAAGTGTGAAATAGTCCTGTTCGATTACAGCACATTAAAGACCACCTGGGTTGGCCATTTCATTTTAGACCCAAGAACCTGAACATAAAGATGAAAACTGCCCCAGTCACACAGCTTGTTAGGACCATGTCTCCTGACTCCTGCTCCCGTCACTACTTGGCCACCTGTATGCATGGCTTCCAGAAGGGAGGACATTGTCCTTGGCCACCTCAGGCCTGCTCTGAGCTGCTGGTACCTAGAGCCATTGTATGTTTAGTCACCTCTGGACAAGTGAGGAAGGTCCAGAACCAGGCCCCCTTCCCACCCCTTGCCCATCCTTGCATTTTTTCCCAAGAGTTGACCTCAGGGTTCCTGGGGGCCTCCTCATTACAAATCCAGTAGCTGTGGCTCTCTCTCTCCTCCCTGACTCATGGCAAGTGACTGCTTGCCCTGTTCATCCTTGTCTAAATGCTCCACCTTTTGATCTCTGTGATGCTCTACCCTCCCCTTTCTTGGGCCTCTCTGACCAATCTTTCCCCGGAATGCCTTCTCCCGCCCATCCCGGATATGGACAGAGAGTCCAATGGCTTTGGCAATAATCCTGAGGCTTTACCTGACTTCAAGCTCTGCCCTCTCTTCTGACCTCTGTAAGTTCTACGTTAATATACCTCTGCCAAGCCCACCCCCAAACTCAACAGTTCAAACGAACATGTGGTGTTCTCATTCCCAGTGCTCCCTTCCTGACTCCCCATTTCCACACCAGCATCATCTTTCCTCAGTGCCTGCCCTAGAAACCTCATGCTCATCTTCACTCCTTCCTTCCTTCTGGCCCCAGCTCCAGTCAGTTCAAAGTCCTTCCTCTGGGTCTCACCTTTGTCACATTTCTCAATGGATCCCATTCTCTATTCTTGCTGCCACAATTCTATTTCTGGCATTATAGCCATAACCTTCCTGTAGCCAGACATCCTTCCACTCAATCTATTTTGCAGACTATACTAGAACTGTCTTCCTAAAGCCCAGATATTGTTAGGAACTCCACCACTCAGTAATCATCAATGGCTCCACAATATTCATCGAAGTCAATCCAAATTCCTGAGCCTTGTTAGAGTAGTCAGTGTTCTCCAGAGAAACAGAACCAATAGGATTTAGAGAGAAAGAGAGGATTTATATATATTTATGTCCTAAATATATATAAAATAGGATATATATATATATTTATATGTATGTATATTTATATAAAATACATACATATATATATATATATATAGAGAGAGAGATTTATTTTAAGAAATTGTTTCACATGATTATGGATGTGGGCAAGTCTCAAGATCTGTAGGGTGAGTTGGCAAGTCGGTGACCCAGGAGAGCAGATGGTTTTGTTCCAGTCTGAATCTGAAGGCCTGAGAACCAGGAGCGCCAATGCTGTAATTCCCACATAAAGGCCATCAGGCCCAAGACCCAAGAAGTGCCAATGTTCCAGTTCGAGTCCAAAGGTAGGAAAAAAGCCAATGTTCCAGTTCAAGGGCAGTCAGGCAGGAGGAGATTCCCTCTCACTTATGGGAAGGTCAGCTTTTGTGTGCCACTCAGGCCTTCAACTGTTTGGATGAGGCTCACCCACATTAGAGAGGGCAATCTGCTTTACATAGTCTTCCTATTTAAATGTGAATCTCATCCAAAACACCCTCATAGAAACACCCAGAATAATATTTGACCAAATAGCTGGGCACCTCATGGCCCAGTCGAGTTGACCTATAAAATTAACCATCACACTGGTATTATAGACATTTTATAGTAAGTCTTCATCGAACTGTGACAGGTTCTAGAACACTCACTGTGTGCTAGGCACTGTGCTAGATGCCTAAAGCATTACAGCTCACCCTCGACAACATGGTTTGAACTGCACAGGTCCACTTATACATGGATTTTCTATGCTACAAGGCTATAAATGTATTTCTCTTCCTTATGATTTTCCTAATAACATTTTTTCTCTAGCTTACTTTATTATATATATATATATACACACACACACACATTATACATAATTTATATACATTATACATAATCATATATAATTATGTATATGTATACATATATAATAGAGTATATAATGCATATACATATATATATTATGTACATATATGTATATGATTATGTCTATGTATATAATTATGTCTATGTATATAAATAATTATAATATCTGTAACATATAAGAATGTATAACATACATTTTATAATTATGTTATTAAAATTAATTATATACATAGACATTTAATTATATACACATTTAATTATGTATATATACACACATATAAATATATATTTTATTATATATAATTATGCATGTATATAATTGAGTATATAATAATATAACATATAAAATATGTGTTGACTGACTATGTTCTCTGTAAGGCTTCCAGTCAACAGCAGGCTATTAGTAGTTAAGTGTTTGAGGAATCAAAAGTTATACACAGATTATTGACTGTGTTGAGGGTCAGCACCCTTAACTCCCACGTTGTGCAGGGTCGACTGTATTATTATTACATGTGTATTAAGTACAACAACTTCAAAGTCAGAAATGATATTGTGTGCGTGTTCTAATTATTTTCAACCTACAGCAAAATGAAATCAGAACTGAGTGGATTTTAAGTTCCATATTTGAAAGGAACATTAAGTGATTAGGCAATATAAACAGATTATAGAAACTATTCATAACTAACACTTTTGAGCACTTACTGTGTACCATTTAGTGGGTTAAGTGTTTGTGTGAGTTGGCTTACTTCAATGTCACAAGAAAATCATGAGTCATTATTACGGCTCATTTACAGAAGTCATTTTATGAGGACAAAACTGAGAACTAAGGAAGTGACTTGCCTAATGTCAGACTAGGAAGTAGGGAAGCCAACAGGTGTGTCTGATTTGCAAGCCCCTGAACTTAACCTTTACAAGCCACTGCCTGATTAGGAACAGCTTGCAAGAGGTGTCATTATTCCATCTTTGCCCTTGCAACTTCATTCTCCTGTTTGCATGACACCAAGGGACTAGAAATTGCATACCTTAAGTATAAAGCATGGGATTCTTACATAAAATTATGAAACCTGTGGACTCCTAGGTGGCTCAGTTGGTTAAGCGACTGACTTTGGCTCAGGTCATGATCCTGGAGTCCCGGGATCTAGTCCCATATTGGGCTCCCTGCTCAGCGGGGAGTCTGCTTCTCCCTCTGACGTTCCCTCCTCTCGTGTTCTCTCTCTCTCTCTCTCATTCTCTCTCTCTCAAATAAATACATGAAATCTTTTTAAAAAATAAGTAAAATAAAATTCTGAAACTTGTTTCGTTAGTGTCAATGGAAAACATTGCAAGTCTCATGACAAAACAATGCCAAGGTCTGGTGTTCTGATGTACTTGTGCTGGGAAGGATTCAGATCTAGTCTAAAACCATGGTATTAACCTCTGCTGGAATGTCATGTATCAGATCACAAAGCGCTTTCCCACACGCTGAACTCTCACTGTGATCCTGAAAGGTACTACTATCTTTACTGTTAAAAATAAGTAAACTGAGGTTCATTGAGTTAGAGACTTGCTCAAGCTCACAGTCCTTGTAAGTGACCAATTTCTTGACGACGCCATGCTGGCTCTTAATAGCACCACTTATTCTTGGATGCAAATGAGTCATCCTTTGACAAATCTCATTAAACAGAGCTCTGTATGGTATCGGGAATGGTTACTGGACTAGAACCACAGAAAATGGTCATTGCCCAGGATCGTTAATTGGGGAGGATTCGCTGGACCCACAGGTCTTCCCAGAGCATAGAAGAGCCTTGCCGCGGCATTATGTGTGTGCAAGGATTTGCTGTACTGGGATTTCACCTGAATGTTTAGCTGTTACTGTAAATTCTGCTTCGGGGAGAGAGTCTACCTGAAGCCATGTTGTAGCTGTTTCTCTGCAGCCGGCATTCCAGAGCAAACCAGAGATCAGAGGAGTTTCTCTTTGGATTCAGAGACAGAGAAGACAGGCTAGGAGCCCACACGTCAGTCTGCCCATCCTCCCCCAGCGGGGAGTGCGGGGCTGAGACAGGCAGCCTCTGCTAATCTTGATCAAATGTGCCCATAACCCAGGGCCACAGTGACTGGGAGGACAGACGAGACTCACCAAGAACCAAAACCACCCCGAGGCTACGGCAGCCTCATTTGATGGGACTAACCGCAGTTCCCATCAGGAGAGCTGGGGAGGGCACTCACAAAGACTCCCGGAGCCTCTAATCACGTTCTAGATGCCCTTGGGCAAGCTGACAGATACCCCATCCATCAAAACTGCTCACCCAGAGAAAATGATCAAGGACAAGCAGCCCACAAGTCAGACCACGTGACAGCAAAATGATTCCAGGTGCCAATGGGCTTGGGCCGCACAGGCAGGGTCAGCTCTCAGCACTCACGGGATGAGGCACAGGATGGAGGTGAGAAAGGATTCCCCACCAGCACGCACGCGCACACACATGCACACGCACACGCACACTGGCTCTCTCCTTCTGTCATGGTTACCAAGGCAACACAACATGAATCATCAAATCTCAAAGTGGATTAGCAGAGGAGGAAAAAGGATTGTGTTTGTTTAAAGCTTTTTCCTTTCTTTCCTCTTAATAGCTTGGTCTGATGTTAATATCCAAGTACCTCTCTTACCCTCAGAAATCCTAAAATCAGTGTAGTTAGCTTCTTTACTCTTAGAAAGCAATGAACATGTCTGGTCATACTGGGTCAGGGCGGGGGAAACCAGGGCTTAGCCATCGTGCTGCAATTGGCAGGTTTGAGACGATTACTGGAACTCGGAGAGCGGTAACTTAGAACTGTATGCCCTCTGCACTGAGGCTCAGCACTACTCTCCCAGAAGCCCACCCCTGACAGGTGTCCAGTCTTCGAGAAGCCCACCCCCGACGCAGCATCTGAGCAAGCAGGCTCTTCTCAAGCCCAAAAGGGCCCTTCAGGGTGCAGCGTGCCTGCGGACTTTCTATTTTGGGCCCTGAAAGTGCTGCACAGCTCACTGGCTGTGCATGCAGAACAGGAAGGTCTTTCCAGGACCACATACCAGAGGACTCTAGTAGCAAGAACAGAGAAAATGAGATGGCAAGTCACATGGGCAATGCCCACCACTGGGGAGTAAGTCCACTCCCCTGGCCTGAGCTTAGAACGCTCTCCTCTCAGGACACTCTGCCTGGATCTCATAACGCCCTGGAGAAGCTTCCAGTGACTGGTTTGGTTATGGGCCCCTTGCCAAATGGGGAGACCAACCCCGGCTGCTGGCATTGCCTTGTATAGTAAGTAGTAGAAGGTATGACTATGGTTCAAATTGTGATGAATTCCCAGGCCAAGCAAGGACCAAAGACAGTGTTCTAAGTGCCAGGAAACTCAACCTGTGCCCTCCCTTCCTCCTTAGCTCAAAGTTCCCCTGGGCCTTCCACATGGGCCTTCATTCAGGGCCTGAGTGAGTTTTGGTTGAAGCGGAGGTCCTTGAGCTGGTAAAGTTCAGCCCAAGGTAACTGCTATCTGATGGCAAGGCAGAAGAAACACAAACAATTCCATTTCGGTTCGCCTCTCCCCACCTACAATGTAAACAGCAGCTGTCAAGACTTTTCATCACAGGCTATTGCGAAAATCCCAATAGGAACCAGGAAAAGGACTCCTTGAACAGGATGATTCCTGGTGTGAAATCTGTAGTCACTACAGCAGCAAAGTATTATTCCCAGAGTGCGGGGATGAGGAATGGGCTTCATCTTAGAGAATATTTTTGAAATACTATTCATTTTCATAACCTTTTATCTCTAGCTTCCAAATGTATCAGAGACCAGCAGCTGGGCCCATGATAGGCAGAGCTCCCTCTCGAGTACATGATGAGAGAAGACCAAAGGTTTGCTTACATTCATGTCTGAGATTTCTACAACCCTTGCTTCCAATCGCATTTCCGGGCAATCCAGGCCAGAGTGGGGGGCCTCTATAATGTTTCTCATGGGCTTTCCCTGCCCTGCTTACCAGCCCGGTCCTAGATCTCTTCTAGGCACAGTAACTGCTCACCCCTTGGACTGTTCTGGACCAAAACCATGCTAACACACTTGGCGTTACCCACGGGTAACTCACAGGTAGCATCTAGAAGGTTCCGAAAGGGATTTTTAGAGATCATCCCATTGTCCTACTTTTAGATGAAAAAAACAAGACTTTGAGAGGTAAAGTGACTTGCCCGAGGTCACACAGCATCCATCCTGGTGGCAAGAGACTAGAAGTCGAGCTTCCTGCCTTCAAATCCACAGTTAGGGCTCTAACTCAGAGAGATCCAAAGGGGAGAGAAGGGTCCCTCGAATCCCCTTCTGATAGAAGCATTGTCTTCTCTACCTGGTTATTATTAACAATGACAACAAAGATACATCAGGGATGGAAAGGCAATATTTTAACCCAACAAAACTTTAGCATAAATTAATAGATCTTATCTATAAATTAAATCAACTCCGTGAATGGAAGCCTTTGCAAATGGGAGGGCCCAGTGTCCAGGATAGGTGCAAAAGAAGAAAGGGCAAAGAACCCTGAAAATAAATGTCACTTACAGCTAGCCCCCGCCCCCCAATTTTGAGTAAAGGAGGGGTGGAAAACGTCCAGAACTCATGGCTTGATTGCGTGCTTGGATCCAGCTACGGAGCCGTGAGGACATTTCATGACCAGTCTCCATCTTGCCTCCAGTTGGCCAGGGTGACCTTGGCTGAGCCTCCGGAAGTGTGAGCTGCAGAGCCTCTGGTCTGCTGAAAAGCTCTGTCCCATCCCCACAGAGGGAAATTAACTGACCTTCGCCTTTGGAAATTACCTGCTGCTGCTCTTGGCTCAGCGCTGTTTCCCCTGCGCTGCCTCCCAGCATCCTGACATTTCCATTCACAGTTGCTCTCACCAGCCTCATTTCCTGCCTCTTTGAAAAGGTCTCTCTGACCACCTCTGAATCAAAAATGAAAACGCTAAATTATACTTACCCTAACATGGTGACAATCTCGACTAATCTGAGCCTGATCATCTGAAGGCTTGAATAGATGGATTTTCATGGACTTTTATCACACTCAATTTTCCAAAGGGGAACCATTCCATCTTGTGGAACCATTTGCAACTATTTTGCTCTGCAGAAATCCCACAAAGTCACAAAGCAATGTCAACAGTACTTTCTTAGCCCTGGCCACCCATGTCAGAATCATAGCTGAGGTGCTACCACGAAATTTTTGAACTCATGGGCAATGCCCTTGACATTGGTGCAACTGGAATCATTCCAGCAACGAGGTTACCTGGTTGGGAAACGTGCTCCTTGATGCAGTGGGTGTGACTTCCTTTCCCTGCTTTTCTCTCCAAACTTCCCGATCCAGATCTCCAAACGTGATGTCAGAATCTATACCTGGGACGGATATTCTTAACTTTGCAGCAGGCCCTAACCCAAATGGTTCATTCTGCCTTCCACGACTCATCTCACTTTGGCGGATTCCTGTAACTTCCAACCACTTTTCTCTTCTACATGGAACTTAAAAGTGCCTTTTCTCCTCCTGAAGCTGCCTTCGGGCCGCTTCTGGAATTTTCTATTTCTTTTTCAACTCTGCCCATCAGCATGCTGCTAAGTGATTCCTCCCCAAACTGCAGTTTGGCTAGAGGCTCCTTTTGGAACACCTCCCTCTCAAAGCCAAAGTGGAAGAAAAGGGAAGTTTAAACATTCCTCAGGATTTGGAGAGCAGAGAGGAGCCTCCAGTGCTTGGCAGAGCCTATGAGGAAGGGTTGACTAGAGCACAGTTGGCTCCTGAAGGAAGGCAGGCTGGGGCACTGGGTGCTGGGTTGAGAAGGAATTGCAGTTTTCATGCTGGCTAATGACCTAGCATTACAGGCTGCACTCTTGCTACTCAGCATCTGCTTCTAGAAAATTCTCTGGCAGCCAGGGTTTGTAGATACCTGCAGGCTGCATCCCAGAAAGAATGCCCTGTACTGATAGCAGACCGTGCAAATGTAGCTTCATGAATTAGCTGTGATTTTTAAAAGCTATCATAAATTCAACTTTTGAGCAAATAGAAGGCAACGGAGCATACAGTTACAATGGGCAGGCCTCAGAGTCAGGCTAAACTCGATTCAAATTCTGGCTCAGACACTTAACAAATATTTGTGTGGCCTTGGGCACATTATTTTAATTCAGTAAAATCTCAATTTCCTTATCAGGAAAATGTGAATAAAAATAATAAGTATTTTACACAGTTGTATAGATTACTTAAAAGTGAAAAGCAACAACAAAAACTGAGTTAACATCAGAAGAGAATTTATTTTGTGCCAGGCTCTACTCTCAGGCACTTTATATCTAGTTAATCATTTTGTCCTTCTCCTTACCCTATGAGGTTACTATTAATTATTATTAATATTAGCACTCTTATTATTCTCATCTTACAGATGAGGAAACCGAGCTGCCAAGAGATGAAGTAACTTAACCTACCCAGTGTCCAGCAACAGCCTCGGGCAGGGGGAATAGCAGAGACCTGCTGGGCTCCAGGCCTTAGACCCTCCTGAACTTGAGGGGCACTGGGACCAGCAGGGCCCCTTAGTCTTTATTCCTTTCCACCTCTTAATTTAACACCCTTGCTGGGTGCGACCATGTGGGTAGACCAGATGTGTGACTTGCTTGGAGACTTGTGCCTACAGAGTCGTCCCAGAGCCCAGGGCCAGGCCAGATTCAGAAGGGTATCCCAGCACGCAGGTCCAGCCTGCTGGCCAGCAGGTAACTCTTGATTCTAGATGACGCAAATTTGTGTATAGAGATGAGGCCCTGCAGAAATGTTTGTGCAGGACCACAAAGCCTCACGCAGCCTTGCCAGGTCCCACTCCTAAGAAGCAGCGAGTCTGGGCCGGGAACTGGGGGCCATCTGCCTCCAGCCCCTGGCTCTGCGGGTGCAGGACCCACTCACAGCAAACACACAATACAGTGGAGTTCTTCTTAGATTTGAAATGCCTTGAGGAATTTGAGCTCAAAGGAATCCGCTGGTAAAGCAAATTTGTAAAATACATGTGGTTTTTGCCTCTGTTCATAAGTCTGAACTCAAGCTTTATAAAAGGAAGCCCACTTGTAAATAATTAGGGATGAGAGCTGATGGCTGAGCCAGAGGTTTTCCTTCCGAGGCTTGCGGGCTTTCAGCGAGAGAAGAAAGGCAGGGCGATGAAGAATGCGTCTGGTCTTTGCCTGGGTTCCCGGTAGAGAACTTCCCTATGAGACAAGTGTCTGTTACCCACGTTACCAGTCACAAGACCAGTGATTGGATCAATCGTACCTACATCATAAAACCCCTGTAAAAATTCTGGACACAAAGGCTGCGTTGGGCTTTCCCTGTTGCTGATCATACGTGGATGCA
Organism: Potos flavus; assembly: GCA_028534135.1. NCBI lineage: Eukaryota > Metazoa > Chordata > Mammalia > Carnivora > Procyonidae > Potos > Potos flavus. Next base: position 14,305,097 of record CM052899.1, on the reverse strand, counting down.
TCCAGGAGAGGCTACATCCTGACAGACCTCTGATCCCTCATGTTCGGAACCCCTCCAGACTTTATCATAGGCACCTCTTCATATGGCTCGTCTTACTTTGTAGAATCAAACTGTAATTAGACTGGCACTTTACTGCCAGTCTCATAAGGGACTGAAACTGCGGTGGTAATGGAAAGCCCGCAGATTTGTAGCCAGCTGGGTCAGAAGTGTGGGTGGCCGGGGAACCCCAGAGCTTGTGACTGGGGTCCGACGTGAGAGGCGTCTTGTGGGGGACTGTGCCCCAATCTTCGACTTCTGTACTAACTCTGGAAAGTTACATCAGGGCAGGGCAGGGATGAAAAAGGCAATGGGACACCATGACCTTGTGTTTTGTTTTCAAGGATCCTCTCCCCCTATCTCGGCCTTTCCAAGCACTGTTCTTTATCCTCCACTCACCACCACACCCCTGCCGCAGCTCACAGGCCATGTGTGAAACCCAATCAAACAGGCCGGAGGAAGACTCAGATCCGATGGGCATGCCATTGCCAAAGCTCACTCCGGGGCCCAGGCCAGTAAATGATGCCAGGTCCTATTGCTCTGCACTTCTCGCATACATCCCAGGTGAACGCTCCGAGGCCAGGAAGGGACGAGATGCCCAGGGCTCAGCACGTGCAGCTGGCTGTGGCAGACAAGGTCTGACAGGAAGGTCCTTCCGCTAAAAGGTACCTCGAACAAGTCGCATCTGCCGGTCACCACACCTCGAAAAGTGGTAACACCCTGACACTCCAAACTTACTGTTGACTTCTATCAATCGAGGGCACCTGAATGAACCTACAATGTAGGAGAGGACACGGGGATATCTCGGAAGCCAAGCCATACTGGTGCCTCCTAGTTCGGGGCTGAGGAGGGAAGAAGTATAAAGAGGGAACACCTAGTTTCTCTTTCACCCTCCCTCCTTCCCTCAACACCATTCTCTCTTGTCTACTTAGAGCTCTTTTTTAAAAAAACTATTCTTTTTTCTACATTGTTTTCCAATAAAGCGAACTCTCCAGAGATCTGCAGTCTTTAAATGTTCCTTCAAAGCCCGCTCTGTACCTGTATTTCCCAAGATTCATGATGCCAGGAAATGTTACCTGGACTGAAGCAGGTTTGGGTGAGTCCTATAAATTAAGATTTACAATGAGCAAAGCTCGTTAAAATGTTCCGACAGCACCCTATTCAAGCCACATGGACACAAGCCCAGTGCTCTTGTCGTACAAATCTAAGTCTTCTGTGGAAGCAAACATCTATTTTGTCAGAAATTAGGAGGGAAGAGAAATGAATGGGAACTGCTGGAATGCACATCAGAGGCATTTCCAAGTATCCAGTGATGGCCATGGGCGACATCAATTGGATAATGACAAGATCTGGTCTGAGTCCAGATGAGAAGCCACTCCGAGGAAGGAGAAGGTAAAAGGACTACTTAGTTTTTATGAACCTGTTGGCTCGTGCTTGATGTTAATATTTCATGGTGTCAACCTTGTCTTCTTTTTTTTTTTAATTTTAAATTCAAAATGAAGTCCTATGACTGGTTCTGGACCATAATCCCAGTAAGAGCATGCAGTGTCTCCACGTTCTGTCCCTTCCTCCACACTAGCCTCATTAATGGATAGCACAGCATTTGTTGAACCGTCTTCTGATCCTGTCAAGCTGTTTGTTACAAGTTGAATTTTGGAAATGTGCAATAATTTCAGGGATTAAAACAAATCACCCCACTGCTAAATATTAGCTCTCTCTTCTTAGGTGACAGCATGGGGGGGAGAGGGTCTCACCGAGGGACCAAGAATCGATGTAGACAATAGACCTGCACGGAGCAATCTTGTTCTTTTCCCCTCTGTCTGTCTTCACCATCCCTGGTTTCTCAGTTGACCTTCTGATCTGGTTGCTAGGTCAGCAGAAGGTGAATGGTTTCCTGCGTGGGTGAGACAGAGTGGTTGCAAAATGTGTCTCTTGCCTCAACTCACCAACTGGTGCCCCAGCTGTCAGGGGAATGGAGCATATTGGAGGCTGTGATTCAGGAAGGAGCACCAGGTGAATTGCATTGTCAAGCACGGTTATTAAATGGCTGAGGCTTCTCAGCAGCTCCTTTCCCATCCAGTTTTTTTTTTTTTTCCTTTTTCTTCAAAGTGAATCTATTCCTCTGGCAGGCACTAGACTGAGGGTTAGCTAGTAGAATCCAAGAGTCTTAAGTTGAAAGGGGATGTTTGGGCCAGCCCCTACTCTTTAGAGATGAGGAATCTAAAGTCCAGAGTATGCAGGGCAGTGCGGGAGTTGCGTTTTTTTTGTTTTTTTGTTTTTTGAGAAGGGCATGAAGAGGACCCTGATCTCGCCAATGAACTAGTACTGACATTTTCCAAGAAAATGGTGAATTGAATCGTGACCACGAAGAGTACTCATGGTGTCTGAGAGGGAAAGAGTCAAACCTGACAGTCCTCATATGTAGAGAAATTCAGTGCTGAGATAATTCGGATGAGTTCTCTAACGATGCCAATGAGCTGCTCTAGTCCTACAGCAATGTGCCGGGGTGGGGACAGTATTTGATGACTCCCCCTCTACTTACCCGGAAGCTTGTGGTTTTAATTCATCTTGAACCATGGTGATCATTGATTCACTTGATGAAAACACATTAACTACCTACTGTGTGACAGTCTAAGGAAAAGAGCGTGAGTAAAGCATCTTATCTACTTTCAGAAACTTCCAAACATGCAGACATTGTTTCTCAATGTGAGAAACCCAAACAAGTGTATTACAGCGAGGCGGTTTCAACTCCAGGGCAATGTGTGGCTGCCACACGTAGCCCAGTTTCTCCTTTCCTATTTGGTAAGGGCCATTAGTCATCAAAGTCACATAAAATTTTTACAAATGGTAGGCATTTATTTTCAGACCCTAAATGATGGGAAGTAGTAGTGAGGCTCAGTCGCGGAACATTTTATGTGTGCAAAGTGCTTTACTGTCATATTTTATGGCCGGTTGGACGTATTAGCCGTGTGTGAGATGGGCTGGGCCAGCTTCTATTTCAACTCAGGACATGGCAGCGATCACCACACACATCAATATCTTCTTTGCATGCCATTTGCCTTGGGGCCTGAGCAAAAGGTTATCACATTTTTTGATTTCTTGGAATTTGCATCTGCATGTTTCACTTTGGTTTGCCCAGCCTTTTTTATAATGGTTCAGATTCAGAACTCAAATTCTGAACTCCACAGGTCACATCCGTGAGTGGCTGCCAAGATGAGCCATGGCGGGCCTGACCCAACCCTCTTAGCCTGCATTATGATCAATAGCCATTACCATACTTCCACGGGAACTCCAATTCATTTGTCCCCATCACTTATCCTCCAAGGTCATGAAAATGATCCCTCTTGTCTCCATCCCCCTCTGTCACTTTCTTCCAGGTAAATGACCATTGGGGTCCTTGTTTACCTATTGCCACACACCCTTTTGGCCCAGCTTCCTTGGGCACTATAGCAAAGAGTGATCAATTCCACCCCAACCCCCACTTTCTTCTGACAATCTACAAATGGAATTTTTGACAGGCAGATGTAAAGCTCTTGTAAACCCTCATTAACTCTTTTGTTTCCTCTTTCCATTCCTTCAGCAAGTATTCCTGAGCACTGCGATCACTCTGGGAGTGACTCAGCATCAAGGGGGACTGGCCCCTGCCCATGAGAAGCACACATCCTATCAGGGAACTTAGAACCTAGAAAGGTCAATTACCAGTCAAGGCTGTTGGTTCCATGAGAGTGATGGGAGCTTGGAGCAGAGGAGATGGATACCTGCTTCAGGTCTAGTGTTTTCAGGAGAGCTGTGCTTTGGAATTAGATTGGAAAGGCTAGTGTATCTTTTGCTGAGAGAGTTTAAGTCTCTCCAAGGAAGGCCAAGGATGTGACCCAGGGGAAAGAGAGTGGAGAGTGTCTTTACCCTTTAGGCATTAAGGAGGGGAGGGGAGCCAGGCTTCCTTTTGATTTGCTATGACTCAGACATTAGACATGCTCAAGCATACGAGGAACCTCTGGTTGACCCCTGTAGGATGTCTCTTGACATATGATGGGCAGCTGGGCAAGGTTCAGACCCAGCAAAAGTTGTTTCCCCCCCAAAAGCTTAAAAGGACAGGATGAGCTCCTTTAAAAACCACTGCTGACAAACTCCACAGCTAGTCTCAGTGCTATGGGGGGGGGGGGGTGTGAGCTCAGGAAAGGGAACCAGGAAACAGCTCTCTGTTTAATTAGGTGTGTGGCCTTAGTCAGTCATTTGACCACTCTGGGTCTCACTGCCTAATATAACTTACAGGATTAGTAGTACCTGCCCTATTCACACAAGTTTGTTGGGAGGGTAAAATCATATAATAAATATGAAAATTGAAAATATACAAAAATGAAGCCCATGCTTGTGTCCAATGTTGTTTCACTGTTCAGTTGTTTCTGCTTCTAGGTTAGTGCTCTACTCATCCACTGCTGAGGGTCTGTGCTGCCCCCTCATTTAGCCCACCCTTGGTCAGACACTGCCCCCTCACTCACCATCCCACATCCCTTGATTGGCAGTTCTAATCCTATGGCCATGGCTGAGTCATTACCAGGACTGAACCATGCCATCGCTAACACCATCCAAAGATTCTAATTGCCCCTTCACTTTAAGGTCCATAAACCATATTCCCCAAGTCTATTCTGAGCCCGAGGCCAGTGGCGCATGCCCAAAGAGGAAAGCCTTTGTCTCTGGACACCACAGGCCTGGGCTATCTCCCCGTGCCCAGTAGCATTCTGCTAGCTGAAGCATATCTGTCTTTCTTCCTGAAGATGATTTTCTGGTGCTCCCACTGCAGGGGCTTGGGCCTGTTTTGACAATAGTGATGGAAGCACTCCCCATTGCTTCCATGTTTTGTCTGTCCTTGGGCAGGGCTATGCATGGAATCTAAACCAATTGCCCCTTTAACATGACAGTATGACCTTTTCCGGTACCCTGACCAGCTGAGCTAACTGCCTAGCCCTTTACTAGCTAAGTGCTCGGTAAATGCTTGTCAAATGAATGATTAGGCCTTGTTAGGGGCCGAATGGTGTCTCCCCCCAAATTTATGTTCAAGTCCTAACCTCCAATACCTCAGAATGTAATTGTATCTGCAGTAAGGTCTTTAGACTTAATCAAGCATCCAATATGATTGTTATCCTTACGTGAAGAGGAGATTTGGACACAGGACACATGTACGTACACAGAGGCAAAATGACGTGAAGACACAGGGACAATCAGCTGTCCACAGGCCAAGGAGAGAGGTCTCAGAAGAAACCAACCTTGCCAATACCTTGATCTTGGACTTTCAGCCTTCAGAACTGTGAGAAAATAAATTTCTATTGTGGAAGCCACTCAGCCTGTGGCATTTTGTGATGGTGGCCCCAGAAAACAAATACGAACCTGATTAAGAACATGTAAAAAGAGTAGTCACAGAGCGGCAGCCATTTGTGGTGTGGAACTTACATGATTTGCCTGAAATGGGGAATGTGGGTGGGGGTCCATCCTTCTTTCTCGGACAACCCTACGGGTCCACCGGCAGGCCTCAAAATGAATAACCAATAGTGTAAAAAACAGACTTTCCTAACAGTAAGGCAGGGAGGGGCTGCTATCTGGGTATTTATGAGACCTCTCTGTGTTACATTATGAGCAGATATTATTTTTCCATTTTACAGAAAGGGGAACTGGGTTCTACAATGGGTCTGCAGTCAATTTAGAATGGAATCGCAGCTGCACATTTTCCAGCCACAACACACCTTCGCTGATCTTTGCTCCCTCTCCTTTCTCATTCTGGCTTGCTTTTCAGCAAACTTTAGAGTGTACACCTAACTATATAGCTATTTGGAAAGTGGGGAAGAATTGGAGGGGAAAGCCAATATTTAGCAATAGAAAAAAAAATTGCAAAACATCTTTGCCGATGTAGCAGACGTAAGGCAAAAGCTGAGAGCTCAACTAATTATTCCGTGCCTCTCCTCACAGCTCTGAAGCCGGATTAAACAGAAGTAAACTGCAATGAGTATTGAAGAGACTATCCCCAGGGGTACAGATGACAGGACGAAGCCTGCATATTGGGCAGACAATCCGAAGAGATGCTCAGACCCCAGAGGAGACAAAGGCTCTGCCCTTTACCAGCACACAGGCTTTGCGGGCTGCCGGCCCTCCCTCCTGCACAGGGAGCCTGGCACCTGTGTCTGCTCTCTGCCCCGCTCCTGGTGTCTTTCCTAGGGTGAGGACACCAAACTGCTCCTTCCACCATGTGCCTAACATGGCCCTGACCATGGCCTCTGTCACCAGGATCCTGCTTTTTTTCCTCTTGGTCCCCCATTCATCAACAAGACGTACAAGTACCTGCTTCGTGCATGGCTATAAAGAGCTTAAGCCCCATTCTGCAAGGCTAGAGGTGAGGGAGAATTTCCACACGGGCTGGCAAGACTGGACCCGGTGGCTTCGCCCTCATCCCTGGAGATCCAGCTTCCTCGGTGGCTCCTCTCTGTGTTCACTCCTGCCACTCCCAGCCCTCACTTCCCTGCTGTGCCCCTGCTTCTTACATGTACCCCAGTTCCCACACAGCTCCCAGGGCCACCCTGAGTCAGATCCTGGATTCCCCAATCCAAAATCTTTTTGACCTTTCCCAAATCACTCAGTAGCTGACAAGACCCTGCCCAGTCTGCCTTCCCTGTTGTCTCTTTGATTTTATCCCCTGCACCTTTCTTTTTTTCTCTCTAGTTCCAGCATGCCTCTCTGCCCTTTGAATGCTCCAGGCACATTCCTGCCTCAGGACCTTTGCACCTGCCCTTCCCTCTGCCTACAACACCTCTTGCCAGGTGGTCTCACAACTCACTCTTTCCCCTTCCTCAGGGCTTTGCTCAAATTCACATTCTCGGTGAGGCCTTTCTTGACCCCCAGTATTTAAAACTTTACCCCTCACTACCAGCACCCCTAATCCCCTTCTCTACTTTTTTCCATTAGCTCTTGACCATCTGACATGCCAAATATGTAATTATTCTTTGCCTCCCCTACAAGAAGGTAAACCCAAGGAGGGGAGGACATTTTCCCGCTCTGTTACAGTGGCACTAGCACCTAGAAGAGCACCTGCCATTTGTTGAACGAATGAAGGCCCTCCAAGTACAGGTCACTAATTGGAAAACTAATCCACGATGGTAGAGTAAATGTGGGAATGAATTCTGGTGTTCTTTCCTAAGTGACTCATTTGTACTTCAAGTATTTTAAAGCAACCACAGGTTAGTTGTCCTCCCTCTACTGTGAATGGCTAGTCTTCCAGGACTTGCCCTGGGCCCACTCTGATCACCTCCTCCTTCCTCCTCACGTCTCAAGAGGAGCGGTTTCCAGTGGGCGGCTGTGGACCCATGAGACCCCCACGTGGCTTTCCACAGCCTCTGTAAGCCAGTGAGCAGGAAATGGGAAACCACTCTCCGTACAACGTGAGAACTTCCACTTGCCTCTCTTGCCCCCAGTAACTGGTATACTTTAGCATACAGTCCTGATCTTCGCCGAAAAGGATTTAAAAAAAAAAATACATTTTGTTTTTTATTAGTTTTGCCAAGGAGAAACCATACTCTTAGCATCTTTGTATCTATACTGTTTCAGGTTACCAAACAGAATGTATACTGGAATCCTGTATTTTTTTAATTAAAAAAAATTTATTCATTTATATGGAGAGAGAGACAGAGAGAGAGAGAGGAAGGAGGAGGGGCAGAGGGAAAGGGAGAGAGAGTCTAAAGCAGACTCTCTGCTCAGCATGAAGCCTGATGTGGGGCTCGATCTCATGACCCTGAGATCAGGACCTGAGCTAAAACCAAGAGTCAGACGCTCAACTGACTGTGCCACCCAGGCACCCCCAGAATCCTATTTGCATAGTGTTCATCTGTCTGTGTATATATACTTATGTTTTTGTATGTTTTTATATTTTGTTTAATATATTTATATGTTTATATATATATACGTATTTATAAAGAATGAAATACACCAATATGCTATAATTTTTGAGGGTGGTGAAGATAATATGATTTTTACTTGACTGTATTTTCCACAGTGAGAATATATTATGCATGTGAGAAGAAAAACACCAGTACGTTTTCTTATTTTTTAAAGAAAAAGTACTTGTATTACTCGGGCACATGCCTATTGCTAAAGGTCACGCTTTGGATACAGGAAAACATCAAAATTATCCCCTTGAGGTGTGACTGTTCCTTTTACTTTGTGGTTTTAACTTTTACATCTAACAGAATAAACCAAATAAAGGCAAACTGAAATAGCAGTACTGGGTTCTCGTGTTTCTGTTTACCCTGAACGTCAGCCAAGCCTCAGGCTAATGTGGGCATGGTGGATCAGTGATGCCCCTTTGCTCCATCACTTCCCTGAGAAAGTGTTTGTGGCGTCAAAGCTGCCCGTGGAGTCTTAGAACTCTTGTCATACTGCATGCCCTCCCTCGGTGCAGCCACAGTTCATTTCATTGCTTCCTCCCCTCTCCCCTCTCTCCTCTAGAGGGGATATCTGTGATGGCCATCCGCCCCTCCCTCCGCCTCTGAGTCCTGGGTCAACGTGCTCTCTGATGCTCTGTAAGCGACATCCCCTTGGTCCCCAAACCAGTGGTGGAATTCTTGAGATCGAGACATAACACTTTTTTTTATCCACCACATACTATTTAAATGTTTTGTGTTTTGTCTAAAAGGTCTCTGTTTCTCTGTCTTGCTCTCTGTGCATCGGCTTTAAATGTCATTTTAGGGAGCTGATTACAGACGTCACGGTGTTCCGGGGCCAGCTCTCCGGCAGGTGCCCTGACCTGGCCCTCCCTAACCTGGCCCTCCCTAACAGCGGTAAGACGGATTCTTCCTTTTGGGGGTTGCTCCCAGTCTTTCCGGAACACATCTTTCAACCAGTGAAATCTCTGCTCGGTGTGGTTTATAGGACATGCAACAATCTCCCTTCCTTGGCATTCAGGACCCGTGGTCATCTGGTCCCTACCCGTCTTTCCAACCTAATCTACCATGAATGCCCTCTATGAGCCCCCTCCGAGCAAAACTTTTCTCTTTGTTGTGCTCTGTGTTTCTACGTTTTTGCCCTACTCAGGAATCTCCTCCATGATCTGCTCTTCTCATTTGAATCCTATCCATCCTTCAAGTCCTCACTGAGATGTTATTTAGCTTGTGATGCCCTGTGTCCATCCCAGCTCATGGTGATCGCCCCTATTCATCTGGAAGTTCTCACATAATTTAAGGATATGCATAAATAAAAAATAATGATCTTATAATGCTAGATAAGAAGAGATGAGCCCAGATGTCTGACAGTCTGCTTTCTATGCTCCAATAAAATGAAAAAAGGAATATAAAAATAGGAAGAAATTTCTATTGGGACTGGAACCCAGGAATAGATGGTATTTACATGCCAGAAACTATATATGCTTATGATGTCGTTGGTGTATCCATCAGACATAGCACAGGTACAGAGCCAAACTAAAAAAAGACGGACTCGCATCTTTCCCTCACGAGTCAGAGAGGAGCCTTGGGGGAAGTTAGTGGGGGAGACGTCAGCAGAAACCCTTACTAGAAAGAGTAAGAGCTGGTAATAGTATGAATTTTTATCAACCGTCTCTTACACGTAAGAAATGAAAAGAGTGTCCGACAGTAAACAGATGGAAAACGTTTACTCACCTTCTTTCTGGGGGAAAACTAAAAACCAATTTTAGCCAAGGAGAGGATTCTATGACAAAGAAGTAAACTAGAAGCCGCAGAAGAGACAGGGAGATAACACTTGGACGAGAGTCATCGTGAGAAACACAACTGCATTGCAGAACCGACCTCCTAGTCCCCTCACCGCACCCCCTCCCCCCGCCCCTGTTTCTGCAGACGATCCCTAAGGAAAGAAGCTCCCAGAGTCTGGCCTTGGGCTCTTCCCCCTGGGGAGTTCTGGAAAGGACACAGGAGCTATCCGTTCCACACACAAACTTCAGCTAATCCCGTTTTCAGACCCCCCCCTGCTCACTCCACCTTCTGAAGTATTTGCCCCCTCCCGGCCCCATTCTTGACACATGATGCAGGCTGTAGCCTCCCTCGCCTTCCCATCCTCCGGGAATTTAGTCCAGTTTCATGTCCTTGGATTCCCCTTTCCATGATATGAATTGCTGCAGGCTCTAACATTTCTATGGCTCTACCATCATTTATTGAGGCATCGAAAGTGAAAGTAGATGTGTGTTCAGTCTGTCAATCTCATCATCTGAGAGGCTCTCAAAGTTTTAGTCAACTCTTGCCAAGTCACTTTATAGATTTAATGAAATTTTAATCAAATGACAAATGGAGTATTTTAACAAAATAATTTAGTTTATTTGGAAGACAATATGGTAGACCAAGCAAGACAATTCTAAACACAAGAATTATGGGAAAATGGGCTCATAGGCCAGCTATTAGAATATTTGGCTACAAGAAATAAAGCTCAATGATTTTTAGTAGACTGGCAGATCAGTGGAACAGAAAAGAAAAAACAAAACACACGCCTAACTGTATGCATGAATTTAATTTGTGATTAAGATACTGTTTCAAAAAAAAATAAAAAAAGATACTGTTTCAACTCTAGCTGGGGGGAAAAATTAAGGCTGATGATGACAAACTGGGTGAATCATTTGGAATGAAGATAAAACCAGACTTTACTCTTTGTGTGATGCCATAGTATACATTTCAAATAAACTAAAGAGTTAGCTGTTTAAGAGAAGAAGAAAAACAATAACAGAACAAGAAAAATTAAAATTCAGCCAATCTTGGGTAGGAAAGACATTAGTAACACAAAAGAGGAGAAGGAATCCCAAAGGAAAAGAACCAATAACACTAATTCCATAAAAGTGGAAAATTTCTAAAAGCTTAAAACAAAAGCTTTTAAAAGACATAGATAAATCAGATAAAATATCTGCAATCTATATGACACACAAAGAGATAATAGGATTAGTATATACAGAACTTTTAAAATCAATAAGAAAACTATAAGCCCCCCCATGAGAACAAGGGGGTAAAGACACAAATACACAATTTTCAAAAGAAGAAACAGAAATGACCAATTAATAAGAAACTACGTTCAAGTCCTCTACTAAGGAAAGAAACAAAAATTAAAAACAAGATATTTTAACCACCAAGTCGGCAAACATTTTTAAAACAGTAACACCCAGGACTGGTTAGAGATGCAGTACATAGGGTACCTATTGGTATGCGTGTAAATTCCTACAGTTTTTTGAAGAGAAGAAACAAAGGGGCTCTTCATGTGCATTTTGTAATCCTTTAATATATTTATATTTTGGGGTCCATTTCCTACATCTAGGAAATTCTCCTAGGGTAATTTTTAGAGATGTGCCCCAAAATGTGTGCACAGAGATATAGACACTGAATATTATTTGTAATAGCCGATGGTTTCCATCCACATAATGTGCAAAAAGGATCTGTTTAATTAATTATTGTGCATTCAAATGATGGAATACCCCATATTAATCAGATAATTTTAAATAATATTTCATGACTTTGGACACGTTATCAGTGGAGTAGATGAAAAGTCACATTTAAATGTGTATAATATGATCCTGGCTTTGTAAAAAGAAATTTGAACACATACACGTTAAAAAAAAAATAAAGCAACTGTACCAAATGTTAATGGTGATCATCTCTGGGTGGTAGCATATGGGTGATTTAAATTTTCTTCCTTATATTTTTATATATTTTCCACGTTTCCCGTAATAAACATATGTCATCTTTATAAACAGAAAACTTCTTTTTTTTTATATATAATGATTTTCTGAACCAGATTTTAAATTCCTCAAGGGCATTTTTTTAATTGAACGCATCATCCACAGAACCGTAATTCCCGTGGTGTTCAGGCCCATGGTGTTATTCCAAATACAGTGGATAATGAAGAAATATTTATCTGGTTAACAAGCCTCCTTCTTAGGTTTTTGTTTACCTTTTCAAAAAAACATGTGGCATATCTTTATAATATTGGACCATCATCTGTTTTTTATGTGGGTTTGTGATAAATATGACTGTGGCTCCATGGGCAGCAGAGAGCAAATCCGTCCTCTGGAAGGGTTAATTTCAGGCCCCCTGGCCCCATGGCCCCCTGTTCAGCTTTCATTTCAAAAGCCCCCGAGGCTCACCAGCTCAGGAAAGGAACTTTTGCTTTACAGTTGGATATATACACAAAGGCAGAGCCAATGCAAATAAGAAATTCCCGGTCCACAAATAAACATTTCTTAAGCAACCCAGACAATGAAATGGATGAGAGCCTTCTCTCCCAGAACTTTTTTGTAATTACATTTTTATTGACTTTTCAGAGGAAATGAAAGAGGCTACCGTATAATTGACGAAAAGAAATAGAAGTAATAAACCAAGCCAGAAAAAGTCTCGAGGAAATGTATACACAAGGTAAAATAAGTCTAATATGGAAACCTATTATATAACGTTGAAGTTACATAATTACCTACACACGCTGGTTTGGCTGCGGAAAGAGCAAGGCGCGGTGCTGGGATACGGAGCTCATGGGAGGGCTTGGGTCCCTTTCTAAATTTGTCCATCTTCTGGGTATTTTAAATGCTCAATTTCAAAAGCAGTTATTAGTACTGAATTCTGAATTCCACATGAAGGAATTGTGGAGAAGGGTGGAGAGTGTATGTGTGCATGTGTTAACGAAACACTTAACAAGTTGTCTCATGATAACCTTGCGGCCAAGACAATGAATTAATTACTTGGTGAACATACATACACACATACGTAAGTATTCTCCAAAGGATCGGCACCTAGAGACCCCTCTGGAAGGAAGTGGTCACGTGCATTATATTTTCAATGTAACCATTAATGTACTTTGAATTAGCGACTCTGACTGGCTAACCAGAATTATGAGTGGAGCTCAGAAAGGAAGGTGGTGGGCCTTCAATTTACATAAGTCCTGCACCCTAATATTTAAGTAGTCCAGCTCCTCACCCCCTACATACCTATGCTTTGAGTAATTGGACAGTGTTCTGGATGGGAGAGTATCATACCCCCCAGATACTGGGGTAGATAAAAGGTTAAGACCCGCTGACATTGATAAAAATAGAAAAGGCAAGCTCATCTAATCTTTGCATAAATTACAGCTAATATTTTGATGACAGAATCATGCCACAAGCTGATCTTGACAGGATGAAATGACAAGAGGAATATAACAAGAAAGTATCTAAGAGGGATAAAAGTTCAGCCCTGATCCTAGACCAAAAGGTCAATGGCGGAAACGCAGAGGGAGGCAGATATCATTAAGTAGTGGTTCCTTGTGAAAAGTGCCGAGGGGGTTCAGGTACTGGGGTGCTAACCAGAAATTCAGTGGTAAGCTCCATACATGGATTTAACAGCATTTAGAATGAATGCATTGGCATACTCTCTTCTGCCCTGGTCAGAGCGGAAAAGGCAGGCTGTGGGGATCTGGAGGGTTTGAGGATTTCTGAGATAATATATACTGAACCGTTTACTGTGATTCCCTTGCTGCTGGAGCCAGGTCACTGCCAACCTGCCAAGCTCAGGCTGCCTCACCACCCAGAACCCATCTTTTCAATGAGGGACAGGGGATAGTTGGGGGACTAATGGACACCATGCTGCTCTTTGTCACCAAAGGAAGGAGACTGAATCTTCCTTATTGATTTATGGAGATGTTGGGTCTCGACAAAAAGCCACGTGATGGGAGCCGTCCTTCACCCCCAGCACATGCATGCAGGCCCACACGTGTCCTGGAGGCACCTTAGTGGCGAGAAGAGAATGTGGGCTTTGGATTTTAAGAGCCCCAGCTCTGTGACTTCTGTGGAGCTGACATCATAACACTGACCTCACAAGAACTGTCATATACATAACATTTATCCTGCCAGCCACATGGTGAGCACTCCGCAGTATTTCCCTCCCCTCCAGGAGGGAGGCAGCAGGTATCTAAGACCCTAGAGACTCACGCTTTCCCTCTCTATTCATTTGTGGAATAATTCCTCATTTAGGACCCTAGGCCTTGAACCTGGGAAAATCTGATTGTCCTTGTTTTCCAACTCTTCCCAAATTTAAATGAAGTACCTCCTTCGCTGTCTGAGAACCAATATCATCTCTATAATATAATTCTTTATCTTAGAGTGTAATGACAGGAAGCAAGTAGAACAAATAATTTCTGTGTGTGTTTTTGGTTGCTGACATTATTTTATGTACTTCCTTATACATGCTTTTATTTAGATTCATGGTACCAGAAATCCATATGGATTTGCCTCAACTACGCAGTTCCCTTTCCTACTTGCAAATCAGACTTCATTCTCTGTTAATCTCAGGGAAAGAATTCTTCATTCATTCATGTGTCTACTTGCTCACTCGCTCGTTAATTCAACACTCACCCACTGAGTGCCTATCCTTTGCCAGACCTCGTCAAGTGTTGACGACACAGAGACTGAATCAGGGGTGGTCACTGCTCCTCGGTCGGCCAGGGAAGACGTGCACCTTTACAAGTGCTTGACGACTGGGTAAGTGCTCTGGTGGGGGGATGCGTGGGGTCACCAGAAAAGGAAGGAGCCTTGAGTTCTTCCCAGAGGTGTCAGGGAAAACTGCAATAAAGAAATATGAAAGCTAAACCGTGAAGGTCAAAGTTGGAGATGGTCAAGCACATGGGTTTGGTAAAGGGAATTTCAGACCGTCAGGACCTCCTGAGGAAAATCAGGGAGTCATGGAAGTGCACAGTAGACACAGGGAACATTCTGTGCCTTTGCAGGAAATGAACAACGGTGGGCTTCCAAATTCACTTCCAAGGATCTGGAATGGCCAACTTCCTCAAGAAATAGTGTGGAAAGTCTATCTATCCTCAAAGACTTTCCTGGGCCTTTGAATAGATTTCGTATATTTGTATACAAAGATATACATTGGGCAACCACCGCATTCTAGTCACTTACATGTGGCATGCACATATACTAGACCATCTGGCCCCACAACAAACCCGCTCAGAAGATATCAGCCTCCCATTTACAGCTGAATTCCCTCTGGCCACCGAGATCGTAAGTAGTAAAGCCAGGCTCTTTAATCCTCAAAAGTCCAAGCTCCAGATCCCTACTAGAAGCAGGTGCCCGCCATTTGCCTTCACTGTGTTTGAAATGCAGGTTTTTCTGCTTATGTAAGCTGATGCCAGAATAGACAAGCTTCAAGCCAAATACCACTGTGGTTCTGCTCAACAATGCCAAGGTGAAATCAACAACATTCAGTTTGCTCAGATAGAAGCAAAGAGAAAAAAAAAAAAAGATTAAAGCAGGATTTTTGTGGGCAGAGGGAAATGTGTAACTTCAATAATTAACCCCAAAGAGCTAACTTTGGATGACAATTAAATCCTCATTCAAAATAACCCACATCTTATGAAAATAGAAAATCGCCTCCTCTTAGGTTTCTACAAAGCAAACTAGCAATGGAACAGGAACATCTGAGTTCTTTAAAAAACATTAACGGCAACAAAATCGACTTTAAAATCCTTACTTGCACGGGAAAGCCTGCATGCCTCTGAAGGTTACTGCCAGAAAGATGTTTTACCTGTACTTCTCATAAAAAACATTAACGGCAACAAAATCGACTTTAAAATCCTTACTTGCATGGGAAAGCCTGCATGCCTCTGAAGGTTACTGCTAGAAAGATGTTTTACCTGTACTTCTCATAGGTATGGATGGAATGGGTGTGGGTATATTTATTTAGTATATAAATACAGGCTGTAGAACTGGAAAGAAAAATAGACATCTAGATGGATGATACAGGAACAGGTAAGTAAGACGGATGAAAGTTTATGAGGGACCCAGAAGGTCATATCTTAGGACCTGTCAGGACCGTCTCCCTATTCAGCCATAACAAGGCTCAGAGTCTAAGGGCCAGGATAAGACACTAGATGTACCAACTTTTAAGGCTAAGTATGGGAAATGGGCCTGACTGATAATGAAGGCCCAATGTGGCATGGAGACCAAGGGGTAGAGAAAACCCCAGCCACATAGCTCAAGAAAACTCTCAGAGGCAGGGGTTTCAAGAAGAAATGACGTGTTTTATGGAGCCAATAGATGGGAAATTGGAGTTTTAACACTTTCATGATCCAAACCCACCTGGGGTTTTCCATCCCCACTGGAGCTCAGTAATGTTGGTCTGAACACTCTCCTGTGGAACAGGAAAGCCATCCCAAATATCGTGGGGAATTCCTAAGAGGCTCTCAGGTTCCCAGGGCCCCTGCCTCCTTGGCATAATAGATAGTCTTTAATAGGCGCTCCAGATCAATGTCCCCATCTTCTCCATCCATCCCTCTTCCTGGGTATTGAACGTGCACTGGCTACATCAATGGCTCCCTTATCTTTTCGCTTCTAGTTGGGTTTGGCCAATGGGAGGGGATAGCAGGACATCAGAGGGTAAGAGAAGGATGAGATCAGGGCAGTTACTCCCCCTCCTACTGGGAGCCCCCTCCTAGGGGCTGCGAACCTACAGCGACCGCTACAACTTTCTGGTTCTAGGAATTGCTCTCTCCCCTCATCCCTTCAGGCCTTGGGGTGGAAACTGCTCCCCACTGCTGCTGGTTCCGGGGATGCCACCATCGTGGGTTGGTTTCCCTTCACTCTGTCCACTCCCTTTGCTAAACTCTCCTGTATTACCTCGTTTCAGTGGGCCATCTGTTGCCACTCAGAACCTCAAGGATCCATGTGGTGTTGCCTCTGTAGGTAAAACTCAGTCTTTCCTTGATCCCTGTAAGAAAACTACACTCGCAAATAGCAATAAACTGCACAGCTTTGATTTGAGGGCAATGTCATACACTGCATAAAAAAAGAACACGAAGTCACCTTCCTCTGGGGTTCCTGGTCAATGTGCACACTGTCCAGGTGGTTAGCAGTGGCCCCTTCTCTCCTCTGCCCACCACCTGCCAGTGTCGTATACATACCAGCTTACCTATACTTTTGTAGCCTGGGCTCCTGGTGACACTTTTCTCGTCTTTTTACCATCTACTCCCCGTGATTTACCAAGGACTTTTCCCATAACAAAGATATTTCCCTCCCTAAGAGAAAATCTAGCACCATCCCTTAAAATAATATCTTTCGAAGTGTGGAAGAGTGGATATACAGTCCTTAACAGGTCAACTCAAAGGTGACCTAGACTGGCCCACTGACACGACTTCAGGCTCTGAGGAAGGGCACTGAGGGAAGCTCCTAACTTAGGTCTCAGACAAGCAGAAGCCTAAGTGCAGGTTCAGATTTGCAAACCTAGGCATAGGTGAGACCCGATTCCTGGGAAGTACTCCTGAAGGGGAATGGAAAGTGCGACTGTCAAACCACAGGAGAGGTCAGAGGTCATCAAAGCCTTGTCCTGGCCCGTCGAACCGTGGGTGACATGGCACTGGGGCCAGGCCCCACTCAAGTAGTTGAGTCAAGGTTGGTCTGAGAACTTGACCTTCACTCCTCATGGTAACTGGAGAAATCAGCATGGGAAAAGTGAGTGTGGGGCTGACCCATGGCCCCCTTCCATGGAGGTGTGAAACTGTGTTTGTGTTATTAAAGAAACTGAATTTTGTCATCCAAGACTGAAGGAAGAATGAACCATGACCAAAATATATTTAACATAAATAACAGGGAGTTTGTGTGTGTGTGAGGGGGGAAAGCTTTGATATTAATAAACTACCACAAATTTCCTCTGAGTCCCATTTTAATATTACTATCAAATAGAGAAGAAAGAACATAAGGCAAGTACGTTCATTTCTTGAAAACTGTAATTGAAGAAAAACTTCCTGTGGATGTTAATCTCAAGAATAACAAAAATGAATACCTGCATAGCACCTTACTTTTTCCAAAATACTTTCACATATATGACCTCATTTCAGATATATTGTGGAGGCAAAATCGAGGATTGGCTAGGTTATGTGGCTCAGTTAAGACAAAGAGATAAGAAGCCATGTCATGAGGAAAACATCCAGTCTCTACCCCAGAGTTACGATTTTACCACCATGACACGTGCCATTGGCCTCACGTGGAGGGGAAAGCCCCCCAAAACTGAGCACTCACTGAATCTTGACTTAGCAGTTAGGAAAGAAACAAGGTAGGGCTGCCCTCCGACTCCCCACCACCTCATGCCATCCAATCCTTTTTGGCCTTTCTCTGTAGTACCACCCACAGTTATGGGGGAAAATCATCTCAAATGATAAAGGACTGGAACTTGTAATGTATCACACATGATTAACTTACTGGCTAATGACATTATGATTTACTTATCAAATTTACCACATACAAAAAAACAGACTGGTATAAATGATCTAATTATTTACCAGCAAATGTCAGTCTTCAGAATTAACTAAGCCAAATGAATTGTAGTCATTCACCTAAGTAATGTCCAACTCTGCTCAATCTTTCCAAATTTAAATTAAATCAGTGATACACTCTTGGCGACTACAGGGAATAAATATGTACTCATTAATCTCTAGCCTAATCACAGAAAATTAAATATAATAATGTTACACAGTTTAAAAATCATCTTTTACATTGGTCAGCTCTCCAAACATCATGGCTGGCAAATAGTCGGATAATGAGCATGGTTAAGTTGCCGTAATTTTTATTCCTCTATAATTAACTCAACTCTGTATTAACTAACTGGCAAGCAAAGATACTTTGGGTGGGTGAGCAGCAAAGTGATAAAATAATTGTGGATATTTTGAGACTCTGCTCAGATAAAGAAGAGCTTGGACCCATCAAGATAATACCTCTTTTGATTTACACTCCTTTATCATGCATGACCTTTGCTGACCCAGGCCTGAACTTCAGGGTAGGTAGACAGTTGGTGAGTCATAGCTTGTAACCAACAGGGGTGTTGGTATTAAGCAGCTTAGAATTTGCTGAAGAGTGGTTAGACACAACAATCTTCAGGCTGTTCCCCGGAGAAGAACAGACTCCTGGGAAGAGAGCCTGAGATCCCTCTTTCTTTTTCAATTCAAAATTACCAAGACAGCCAGACACTGTGGGGTAACAGTCACAAAGGTAGGAATTAGGAAAAGGCTGTGTGAAGTCACTTGGTGCACTGGTTTGAACTCTATTCAGGCAAGATTCACTCCCTACCCTTCACACCGCAAGAGTAACATACTTGCCTTTGGCGTTGCTGTGGGTATGGGCACGTGACTTGCTTTGGTCAATGGAATGTTAGCAAGCTGGAAATATGTTTGCCCACTTGGGCCTGCATCTTGCGCTTGTGGGTGAGAAGGCCATGCCCTCAGTGATTTACTGACTCCAAAAGAATGACAGCCATGTGGAGCAGGCTTGAAACCAACCTGGAGCCTGGGGCCAAGCCCAGAGGAGCCAGCTCACATCAGTCAAACCATAGTTGGGTTTGTAGACTTAAGAGGAATAAATATAACGCCAGTGTTGGATGTCACCAACATTTCATGGTTGTTAGTTATGCATCAATAATTGTGTGAAAAGTTAACAATTCACCCTGTGGAGGAAAAGGAGACAGGGCATATGAATATTTAGGGCCCCACACTGAAGGGGAATGGGGGTTCTGGGGTTGAAGACTCCCAGCCCCTGAATCTGTCCCCAGTGGTGAGTCATCATAGAGAGAGGCTTACCACCCCCAGGGACTGGCTGAGTGAGTGAAAGGCAAGGGCTGTGACCCTAAAGAGGTCTAACCCTGAGAGCTCACACATTTGTGAGGTTCACCCTGGGCCAAACATGATGTTGCAGATCTAGAAGCCGCACGGAGACCTGTCAGGATAGGTGCCCGGGAGAAAGGGAACAAGCCACATCTCTTCTAAGACT
This sequence comes from Potos flavus, assembly GCA_028534135.1. NCBI lineage: Eukaryota > Metazoa > Chordata > Mammalia > Carnivora > Procyonidae > Potos > Potos flavus. The sequence continues at coordinate 14,285,293 of CM052899.1, read as the reverse complement.
AGGATAGCAGTACCTTCTAAAGGTGAAACAAAGTTCTGGGCACCAGCAACCAAGTGAGAATAATTAGTACTCATCTTTGGACATGTGCACAATCTAAGAATTCTAGAATATGCCACTGGAGGGGTTTCTAAGAATGGGGTGGTGCATGATGGTGCTCTCCTGCTAATCTGGGAGGCTTAGACCTCTTGTTGTTTTGTTTTGAGAGGCTACTTAGGAAGGACATTGTTTAGGCTCCACATTAGTGATGTGCAGTTTATCAGGAATCCCAATCAAAAGGGATATGACGGCCTGGGCTCCAAAGGGACCCAGGTAGACCACACATACGCACCGCAATCACTAACGCTGGGCTCTTACTCTTCCCCTCATAGAGCCCCCTTTTCCAGAACCCACTATTTGCCTATTTCTTTCCATTGTGGGAAACCCATTTATGAATTCATATACCCAGTAGATTTACTTCTAAGGCACTGTGTGTGTGTGTGTGTGTGTGTGTATACACACGCAACCATCAAATACTGGGAGATAGGGTTTCCTTTTGAAAATTAACTATACTATAATTTAGGGCTTTGAGTTTTAGCTAATCATTAGAATTCTTGTCTTGATGAGGTGGTTCTAATCCAAATATTGTAATCATGGAGAAAAGAGCTTCTTTGCAAAATTTTCCCTTTGAATATGACTTCGAATTCCTGAGAGAACACATTTTTTGAGAAATGGAAATATCTGTTTCTCAAAGAATCTACTACCTAAAATTTGCTACAATGGGTTAAAAAAATTGTTTTTTCACTTCCCTTGGCAAATACCAGTATGGAAATAACTTTTAGTGTCATCAATAATCTATGGACAGTTGAACCCAAAATATTATTGCTTAGACACAAATGAGCTTTGTGTGTGTGTGTTTTTTTTTTTTTAACACATTCTTTACTTGACTAGAGGCTATATTGAGGCTCTCCAGAGGACAAGGGCCAATAGAGTGTGGATATATAGAGAGAAGTGTACTTTAAAAGGAATTGATTCATGATTGTGAGGCTGGCAAATCTGAAATCTGCAAGGCCGGCCAGCAGGCTGGAGACCTAGGGAAGAGTTGATGTGGCTCTAGATCAAAGGTAGTCTGGATCAGAATTCCTTCTTCCTCGGGGGACCTCGGTCTTTTTCTCCTTAAATTCTTCAACTACTTGGAAGCTTTCTCAAAGTCTACGGATTTGTCAATCATATCCCCCCCCCCCCAAAAAAAAATACCTTCACTATAACATCTAGACTTGTGTTTGACCAAAAACTTGGTACCATGGTTTAGCCAACTTGACACATAAAATTAACCATCATAGAAGCAAAAGATAATTTTTGAAAAATAATTGGCAAAAGCTGGGTATAAGATATATTGTAAAAAGCAAACTTCCCATATCACACACATTCTTTTACGGCTGATGATGTATTATTTTTTTATCAAAAGTATCTAGCTTTTTGTTGAAATGATTTGATAATCCTAAAATGTATTACATTCCCCATATTGGAAAATGTACATATTCTCACATATACAAGTTTGCTTATATTAGCCAATCCGTAAATCTCCTGCGTTATGAAACCTTGGCTTGTAGAAGTCTCACGGCAGTGCAAAAATGAGAGCGGTACCTTGACGGCATCAAGAAAAACATTTTTCACAGGATCACTAAACCACTGGGAAGACAATCAAACTGTTTAACGTCTTAGATGTTCCTGAGACAGAAATGGCTCCAACCTGATTCCATCACCTTTTAAATGTGGGAGGAAACGTAATCACCTTATCAAATGGTAACAACAACAACAACAAAAGTACAATGTTGATTATGAAGTAACTATTAGAAACTGTGGCCGGCCAAGGACAGCTTTTGATTTAAGCACTACCTAAAAAAATTCTCCCTCCTTGTAGAAGCTACTCTGCCCGGTTCTGGAGTCTGGCCCAATGCGGGTCAGAATCTGAGCCCCACCCTTTGTCTGCTTTCTGACCTTGAGCCATGACTTCACAGTTTCTGAGTCTCACTTTCTTCGGCAACACTGAGATGATATTGCTTATAGTACGGCGGTCTCGAACAGTTAAATGAGATACTACCTGAAAGTGACTAACACGCTCTGGCTACATAATAGGGATTCAAAAAATGCTAGCTATCTTTGGGTTCGTTGTGTTCTCATAAGATATTAATTGCTTGGAGATAAAACCAAGCAGGAGAGAAAAGTCATTTTCATCTCACCGACCACACTGATAATACAAAACCAAATAACACTGATGCTATTAATTGGAGATGAGTCATCTAGCCTGCGTTTGTTAGCAACCGGCAATTTCCTCTCAGGAACTCTGCCCGCGGTTGGGACCCACCAGGACCACGTAAGTAGGGCCTTGCTGGTGACCACGTGGCTTATGTGGCAGTTCTGGTGTAGTGAAGGGAGGAAAAGAATCATTTGCTTTTCTATATCCAAGTAGACTTTTACAAACAAAGTTAAGATATTGAAACATAAGATCTTAAAAACAGTGGAATTCATTGTGCCATTAAAGAGTATCTTGAAACAACAGAAGCAGAATGAGATCTTTTTAAGCAAGCACGTAAGAACATTTACTTCTCTCACCAACCTTTATGCTCAGTCTCTTTAGTTTTTCCATCTGAGCTGATTCAAATGTGCCTTTCTTGCTCACCTGAACACTTAACGGCATCCAAGGCTTTAAGGATGACTCTGAGGTTTCTAGCCAGCTGCCCTCTACCTTTTGGGATCACCATGTAACCATCAGCTGATAGAGGGAACCAAAAGGGAGCCTTATTCTGCTTGTTTTGCATATCCTGCTGGCTACCTGTCCCTCTTCCTCACATAACAGAAGCAGAGAGAGGAGAAAAGTGGCACAACAACCCCTACATTTGGAAATGACTTTTTTTCCATCTACTTTCCGAAGGAGTCAAGAAACCTCCTTAACCAAGATTCTGCCAATAGCAGTTTTTTTCTGCAGGGACCAAGACCTTGGTGCACGGGGATAGGTTAGCCAAAGTTTTATTTTCGCAGGATCTAAAGAGCCACTGGTGGCTGGGAAGCTATAGATGTCCTCAACTTCTGGGACAAGGGACCGAACAGGAAGACACTTCCCCTGCAGGGACTGAAGAGTTAATGAGCCTCAGCTTGGCCCTGAGACGTTGGCCCCGGGTCTGAGGGAGGGACAGTGATGCAAGAGCAAAGCCCAGTGTCCTTCGAGGCCTCCTTGGGCCATCCCCTCAGCGGCTTGTGTCAGAAACCTCAGCAGAAAAAAGGGAGGAGGAGAGGAAAGTGGGAAAAGGCCGGAGGGAGCCCTCATGAAAGAATGCTTCCCCCACAAGCATTTGGTTTTGTGGTCTAGGACTTGAGTGTGCTTCGGGGAAGGAGAAGCACGGCCCCCACCCAGCACAGTTCTGCTGGAGAAACTCCAAAAAGCAGCTGCAGCCTCAGAAATATCAGGCAACAGGAGGACCCCCCACCTCCACCCCACTCCCCCGCCAGCCAGGAGGCCCCAGGCAGTGGCACCTCACCCACAACTCTAAGGCCAGAAGAGGGGTGCGAGGAGGAGCAGAGGGCTGGGGATGGAGAGGGGCCTCCAGGGAAACTGCCAGGACCCACGAGGCCCCAAAGCAAACACCAAGACCCTCGCCACCCAGAATGGGATTCCAGAGATTTTGCTGTTGGGAGCTAAGCCGGGCACCAATGGCATGCTTCTGCTCATTCCACTCAGATTCCTGGATGGCTGCCCCAGGCCAGGGGCCCTGTGGACAAGGAACAGTAACTGTGAGCAGCCAGGACCGGCCTGACCTCGGAAGCACATCAGGAGAGAAAGGGCTGGGCCAAGCAAATGTTTTATTTCAACAGCCCCTCACTAGGGTATCCCCTTCCGGCTGAAGTTGTTGAACTCTGGGCCCCTGGCTGCCGTATCCACACATACAAATAACCCAGGATGTTCCTGATAGGATTGTGGCAAGAAAAACAAATGACCAAACCACTAAAGAGTTGGGACAGTAGACTTTGTGTTTGTCTAAGATTGTCCCTGACCTCGGGCCTCGTCCCGTGGTCTTGCACCCCTGCTTCCTGGCTCAGCAGACAAGGAAGTCAGTCTCTACAACCGAACGGAAAGGAGGCAGTTGGCAAGACATTCAGTCTGGCCACTGTTACTGTGGGGTCTTCCTGCCGCCTGTTCTCCCCCTTCTCCTCCCTGCCGAAGCTCAGGGAGTCAATGTCAGGTGCTGGGACGTGCACAAGGCAGCTGGGACAGCTGTCTCTGGCCTCTGGGCAGGCCCCATCCATCTGTTCCCCTCTTTGTCTTGTGAAATAGAAGAGAGGCATCTCCATGGCGGGCAGGCACAGAGCAGGTGGTCAGATATGGGGGGTCAGTGATGTGGGCCCGGGGAAGACTGGATCCAGGCAGGGAAAGGGAATGGGAGCCGGAGTCTCTGCTCCAGAGGAAAGAGGCTCCCAGCGGGAGCGGGTCCCACTGATGTCTCAGTGGGCAGAGCTGGCACCCCGGGTTAGCTTATCATGTCCTAGAAAAGACGCTGCTGCTCCTCTAGGCTTCAAAGAGAGAAGCTGAGTGAGTCTTACTTTTGAGAGAAGGATGGTTGAAAAAGCCGGCAAGCAAACCAGAGGAATTTGTACAATATCCCTCTCTTAAATGTGTTTTCTGGGATCTGCGCTCACTTTTTAAACCATCGCCTGCCTATGTATAGCCAGTCCCTAAAGTCCCTCCCCTAACCAGCCTACACTATCTAGAAAGCGTCCATGGGGCAAAATGTCTTCTTGTTCAACCATGTCCCTCATTAGACCTCCCTCGGGGTCAGCGTTGGGAAAGCCATCAGGCAGCGGTTATGTCAGGCACATTCCTTTGTTTCGGGTTATAGTCAAACTAGTTTCCCTCCCCCAGGCCCCCCTCAGCCGCCTCACCCTGGTGCTCAGCCCTTACATTTGCCTTCTCTAGCCGTGTACTTTGTCAGCAGGAAGTATTGCCTGTCCATTTGCCTGCTAATGGACTGTACAATCATAACAGCCAACCTACCCTGGCCCCAAGAGAGGAAAGGGAAAGGACTGTTTATGGGCCAGGCCACACATCCAGGTTGGGGGGGTAGGAGTGGGGGAGGGGAGGGAGAGCGGTGGTTGGGCAGGAGGAGGGGCTGTGGTTGCAGTGGAAACAGAAAGAAAATAAGAACATTTCCCAGCTACCAGTAATGCACAAAGCGCCGTGGTGGGTGGGTGGCCCGGATTATCCCATTGAACGGAGGAAGAAACTGGAGCCCAGGGAGGGTAACGGCTTTCCAGGTTACACAGCCAGTAAGGACACTGAGCGGCCAATCAAGGATTCGAACCCTAGTCTATCGGCTGCCAAAGCCACCAACTCCGGCAGCTGCCTTGTGGTTTCGAGGCTGCCCCCGGAGTGGGCAATGCACTCCCAGGTGTCCCAGGCACCTGAGCAGACATGGCTGCTCTCCGACCAACAGGACTGAGTCAAGATCAGCACCAGGGGCCTGGGGATCTTGACTTGGCTTGAGGGAACTTGCAGAAGCCGTTCCTGTGATCAGAGTAGAGGGTCGGGGCCCAAGCAGCAGGCAGGAGGCCAACGGGAAGGAGAGGCCACAGGGGAGCTCTTCCTTTCAACCCCACCATGGAGAAGGAGGGATCATTCTGTCTTCCCCACTCAGCGTCCTTCCAACCACCAGAACCTCCTGACCCCATGAGCGTATGGCTGGCTGTGAAAGGGAAGCTTGCTAGCACTGTATTTGAGCCACTTGCAATAAAATACAAAACACACAAAAAACAATTCTGAAAATTCATGAGTTCCCATTATTAAGAATATACGCAGGTCTCGACAGTAAGCTCTGCTTCAGTTTGTGGACCACAGAGCGCGGTCAACAACTTAACATTTAGAAATTGGGAGCACAGAGTTGGAATGGGGCGGACAGGGGAGTAGGGTCCAGAGTAAGCAAGGAGGACACCAAGGCCTGAGGGGGCTCAACAGCCTAGGCAGGGACACTCCAGACGGGAAAGTCACAGGGGAAAGGAAAATGAGAGGGTGGAGGAGTAGGCTTGCATAAAGGTTCACAGAGGGGGGGAAGGGAGAGAGTAAGAGAGAGAGAGACCTCCTGTCACACTACAGGGGAAGAAACGTGCCTCTTTAGCAATGGGAGGACGGGGGTTCTTGGGCCCACGGCTGTGATTCCTCAGGTGAGGCTGTCTAGTGGGCAGTTAGAGGTTAACTAACATTGAGAATACATTCCGGAACTGAAAGAACTCAAAGGCTCTATTGTTTCTGGTATGTTCCGGGCCACACACCACCTAGTTGGAGCACAGGCCTGTGAGGAAGCCAGGAGCCCTGGGCCTGAGCCCTGGGGGGGTGTGGCTCAGTCAGGCCCGTTCCCAGGTGGCCCGTGTGTGTGTGTGTGTGTGTGTGTGTGTGTGTGTGTGTGTTCCTGCGTGTGGGGAGGTCTTCTGAGGGCCGCCAGCATCGTGGCCTCCCCCGTTCCCTCTCTGTTCCCAGGCCAGTGCCTGTCCTCTAGTCCCAGGGCACGTGATGCCCATTTCCTCTACAAACCCCAGGAACCGGCCGTTAGTGTCTTCCTGGATGAGCGCGGGAGTGGACTGGTCTACCGCTCCTGCATCAGACTTAATTTACTAAGTAGAAGTCAGTCAGTCAAAAAGGGCAAAGAGGAGGAACCCCTTAGACAGCACTTCATAAAAGCCAGCTGCAAAAGACAAGGCTGCGGATCTCCCTGACTCC
>CM052899.1:14235671-14278051 GCA_028534135.1 Potos flavus | reverse complement strand
GGCGGGCGGCCTTCCTCTACGTGATGCTCGAGGATGCCTCCCTTCTTCTGGGTTCAGGGAAAGTTCTATATCCAGCTGGAGGATGGGGAAGTGGGGGAGATGGGAGTTTTTATTGGATGGTTCGCCATCTTTGCCACAAGGATATCACCTCTTTTCATCACTTTCCCATCTCACTCTTGTACTTGGAGTGGTAGAAGCTTTTACAGAACGTTGGTGGATGGTAAAAGGGTTTTGCCACCACCTGAAGTCATGGTTTGTTACTGGTTTTTGAATCTGTCCCATTAAAAAGGGCAAAAATCTTCCAATTAAATTTCAGATGGGCCTCTTCTCAACAAACCCTTGTCTGTCGAGCCAGCAAGAACTTCTTGCTGGGCAACTTTCCTGGCAGGTTTTTCTAGTCTCTTTGGCCCCCAAATTCTCATTAACTTCTTGTGTCCAGCTGTCAGGGACCAGACCCATGCACGCGCAGCTCTGGGCTGAGCCAGGAGTTCATATGTAACCTTATGGGATCGCTGCTTGGATCTCCATGAAACTTTGCAGCTCGCAGGCACCCGCTTTCCTGATCCACTGGCTGGAGATCCAGGGCTTCAATTACCCCGTTCTGTTGTGTTCTTCCTGTGACAGCATCTGCCACACGTTCTGTGGTACTTGAAGTTCTGTTTTCTTTTACCCAATCTGCTTGCTATCATTTTACTTTGCTGTGTCCTCCAGGAACTACTCCACACATTTTCTGCGGGGATTTTAGCCACAGTCAGCGGGAGACACAGAGTGATGTGTGCTTAATCCATCTTTACGAGAACCAGAACCCACTGAAGGTTTGTAAGACGTCAAGGGGTACGGAGTTTTGAAAGCAGCAATGCTAGTACCCAGGAATGCATGGGGTGGTGGGGGAGAGCTGTCCCAGCCAGCTAAGAAGCAGCTGCCACAGACCAGGTGTGAGGCCATGGCAGGTGAGGCAGAAAGGAGAGAGGAAAATTCCAGAGCTACCGAGAGGTGGGTTCTACAGAACCTGATGGCCATTTAGATGCAGAGACTCAGGCATATGGTGGTATCTGGAAATGACTCCCCAGGAAGAGAACAGGAAGAGGAACAATTTGCTCTCTGAATGTCAGTCTTTGATCAAATTCATGGGCAGATGCTTCTCTCACAGACCAGAACAGACAGACTTGAAATCTCTCTCCATGTTCCTTCTCAACCCTCCGGGATCATTGGCCTCTGTGTTATCAGCTGTGCCAAGATGTTCTCCATTCTGAAAAAATGTATTTGAGTCAGCTTGAAGATCTGGGAAGTTTACTATTTGCCTATCTGCCATTTTTAATAGAACAAACTCGAGACAGATTTTATTTGTGTAATAAGCCTCCACCTTAAGTTGTAAAGTAGTCATGGAGCTTTTATTCTGTGTATGTTAGATCTGTGTGTATTACTGACTTTTTAGGATTCGTGTTTAAGCATTTTTGCCATTTGGTTCTATGCTTTGTTTGCAAATACTGTTGGGTGACATTTCAAATATATAAAATATTTTAGAAGAAACTAAGATCTGAGTTTGCCTGATTGTTTGTTAAAGAAGCTAATAACTGGGATGCTAATGGAACCAGATTTAGAATAATGTTTTCCTGGTTTATTTTTGCAGAGGTAGCTGTGTCTTTATGTTTCACATATACACCACACACAGACACACCGTGGAGATAGAGTCAGGTTTCCCAAGCTTCCACCTCACCTGCTAATAAATAATTCAGTCTTTTAGCTCTCTAAATATTCCGCATCTTATCCCCATTATTTTTCACAGCTAAGAGGTGATTAATCACTCTGACTGTGGAAAATTTGCCTCTTAAGCTACAATCACTGTATTTTCCCCTGCTCAGTATGCTTACAAAAAGCTAGGCCCAGAACCCCTTTGGCTTGGTCACAGCATCAAGACAGCAGTCCAGTCTACTTCACGTCACTAGTGCAATCTTCTCATTTCAAGCCATGTGCTTAACTTTGGGCAGGGAAAAAAAAAAAATAAATAAAATAAAATATATATATATATAACTAAAACTGGAAAGAAATTACCAAGATAAACAGTACAATGGACTGAGAATGAAAGCCCTTACATTTGAGACAAAATTGGATTATTTCTTGGAAAGGCTTTCAAGACAGGAATCTGTGGGCAGAAGGAGAAAGAAGTTCCTTTTGTGTAGCTTGCTGCATGTAGGCAGAAGAAATAAAAGAAGGAAGCCTTTGGCAATCTGTTGCTAACAAAGTCCTTAGCTTGGGCTGCATCTTCTAGGGTTGGGGAGCATCAGAGAGCTTTCTCGTACTACAGAGAGCATCAAGACACTGTCCACTCTCCCCGTTCCCTGGGTGGGCAACTGTGTCTCCTTTCCTGAACCTGGGAGAATGCTGAGTCAGAAGGCTTCGTTTGATCAGTTACAAAAGAAGGGTTAGTAGGGGGTTGAAGTGCTTTTTTCGTTCATGCTCAGACACAAGGAAGTCAGACCCACTGCTACTGTGTTGCTTGGCAAGAGATATCCTTTCATCAGCACAGAAGGACAGGCTTTGGGTAAAAAAAAAATCTACAGTGCTCATATTCTGGGCGATGCTTTTAATCATGTACATTTCTGCTGTGTCCCTCCAATTAAAATCTTTTCTGAGAGCTCACTTTCTGCCATCCACATTTTATTTTTGTGGCTCGCCCACTAACAGAGGCCTGCCGCTGTCTTTGGGATCTGGTGATCCTGAACTGGGTTTGTTCTTTGGTCAAAGTTTTGCAAAAGGTGTGGTCAGCACAGCCCCAGCTGGAGATTATGGAAATGAGGACTGAGCTGGGGAGTCAGCGGGATTTAAGTGCTTTGGGAAGCACATGCAAGGATTTGTTGATTCACTACAGTTGGTCAATTGCAAACATTTTTAAACACTCCTGGGTGCTGGTGTAAGAGCTAAATATAGGAATAAACTCCACATGTGAGAGAATTCAAAATAGCATCAAACAACAGACTCAGAAATATTTGGAGTAGGCCCTGTCTGCAAATCTCACCAAAAGACAAGTAAAATTCCCCGGGGGACCTTGGATTCATTTCAAGATTCAGACACCTCGGTGGGTCGGTTGCTACAATGAATGTATTCCTCGAGATATTTTAGATGGGCCCATTTCATCCATGAGTCCTCGGTAGCTAGTTCATCTCTGGATTTCTCATTCACGACAGTGCTAAAACAATTTTCCAGGAAAAGACGTTAAGTAGCTATGGGGTGGGTCGGTGATGAGTTTTGTGAGAAAGAACTCCGATTTCTCATGTCAAATAAATGCCTGAGGATAAGCTAAGGTGGAAAGAGGACTAAAGTCAAAAGATGGACCTGAGCTCCGGTGCAATTGCAGCCGGAGGAGGAACCACAGTCAAAAAGGGAGGTCAGCCCCTGATGAAGACAAGATTACTAGAGCCGTAAGAGTAATGACGAATTAGTTAAGATTTATTAAACACTTGCTGTATTTCATTCATCCAAGGCCCCATAGCTGAGAAGTGGCCAGAGCCTCGACGCAGACCCAGAGTCTGTGATGGCGAGCCCTGGCTTTTCACCATTATCCCACCAGCCGGGCCAGTGGGGATCCTGGGTTTCCCTGGCTATGGTGAGAACAAGCCAAGGAGGCAAAATTTTGTGTTTCGAATTTTGGTACCAGGTGGGTCATTGCTCGGGCCATGTTGGATGGAGCGCAAGTGTGTGCGGCACAACTCCAGGAAACACTGTTCACAGCAGTTCAGGTGACCGCTGTGGCAGACTGACGGCTGGCCATGAACTTTGGCTCTGCCATTTCTAGTCTTCCAGTAGTACTAGTGTGACACCTACGCTGCTGAAAGGCAAAGGACTCTGGCCCAAGGCCACTGATTGCGGGGCAACGTCAGAACTGGACCGCAAAAGACATCTCTACCCTCTGGCCCTCTCCTTGCAATGCTTTCTGCCCACTGTCCTGCATCGTGGGCTCATACTCATAGCTGGTGAATAAATCAAGCATGCACACAGGGTTCTGGGCAGGGCAAGAACAGTTAGAAGGCTTTCTTTAAAAGAAACCGGTGTACCCCAGAGAAGCCAAAGAGGGTTGCCATTGACTTGGATGAGATTCCTGATGACCCTGGGGATCTCAGAAGGTAGGGGGGAGGGGGGAAATCAGCCTTCAAGATTCCAGGAATTTATTGTGGTTTCTCATTTTAAATATATACTCACTTTGGTACCTAATTTTGTAGCAATTCTTAAAGTAGGCCCCCAAATTGTATAAATGCCAGGCCCATAAAGCCTGGATGTGTCCCTAATGGTGTATCTCATCTGTTAACCACAGTTAACTGAACTAAGGAGAAACCCCTGAGCCAGGCTGGGTGGTGAGACCTTCACTTCCAGAAAGCTGTCCTTGGAGCCAAGGCCACCATGCCTGTCTGTTGGGCACGGACTTGGGAGGCACATGGGGCAGAGGCTTGGCACCTCCCACCAGGCTCAGGGAGAAGTCAGGCTGCTGAGAAAAAGGATTTAGAAACAGATGAGCAGAGACGTAAATACAAGAGACTATAGGGAAAGAGAGAGAGAGAATGAGAATGAGAAACCTGTTTCTAAAGATTTTAAGATCCTGGTTCCAGCTCTTTCTGAAGCCCTTTTGTCCTTCCTGCCCAGATCCTTCCTGCCTTAACCCTCACCTTGTCCACGTGGGTTTCTCTTCTGTGCAACCAAATGATCCCTGACAACCCTTATCTCCAGGTGACTTCGTGTGACTCTGCCCCTGGGGGCCTCTGTTTTCTCATCTGTAAAATTCTGGAGCCAGCAGTATTTCAGAGCTCCTTTCCCAGCCCCCTGACCATAGGAAAGCATTCTGTAAAACAAAGTAGGATTAAGTCACAGGGACTCCACTGCATTCCCCCAGGCCACCAGCCCCAGGCCGTAACCGAGCCACTGCAGCCAAGGTGAAGAGAGCTCTGAGAGTTGTCAGAGCAGAGGCCACTGTCCCTTCCGGAAACCAGGGGTGCAGGAGGGAAACATGAACCTCAGGCTCCTGTGGCATAAAGCCAATACTCCAGCGCTCCATTCTGCCAAGGAGGAGGCAGGGGGCTGGCCCAAGGCAGAGCACGCCCGCCCCTGCGCCGCCCCTACCCACCCGTGCTCTCACGGCGGCTCCGAAGGTATTTACAGCTCCAGGGTGCCTGTTGGAAAATGAGGCAGAGGCTTTTTCCTACCCACCCCTCTCCCAGCCCCCTTGGAGTAGGTACAATGTTAGTGACACTGTGAGGTTTCAGTCGGAGTCTCCGCCACACGGGGAACCTCAGCCAATTTGTGCCTGCTTCTAATGCACGTGGCATTTCACAAGGGCCGGCAGTCAGCCCCAAAGGACTGCTGGATGGGTGGCCGGGTAGTATCTCTTTATAGCCACTGGACTACAAGGAAAAAACAGAAGAAAATGCAGCTGTAAGGAATTAGGTTAGACAAAAGAAGAAAAGGAAAAAAAAAAAACCAACCCTTCCCCAGGGTGGTAGTAGGACAGTGGTGTATATTAAAAGGGACAACGTGTGAACGAAATCTCCAGATATTTTTAGAAAGAGCAGACAGCTTCCTCCTGGGGATGGCTGTCTAACTGCAAATTCGGTCTGGCTTAGAGGCTTTGGGATAGACTGGAGGAGATCTGTGTCCCTACCAAGCCTAGAAGGACCGCTGAATCCATCGGAGGGTCTGTCTGCCCCCCTAATCGCACCAAATTCCCAGCAATCCCATCGCATTATTATTCACTCTCTTATAATTACCTGAAGAGGCCTGGTTTTTTGAGTCGACTATAACTTTAGTGTTTCCAACCCACCTCACCACCAATCCCTATCCTCACGGCGGAGGTGCGGCCGACTAGCCGGAGTCTAGATACGATGAGCAAACAGGTGAATCTCTTCTAGAGACTGAGCCGACATCTGAATAACCCAGGATACGTGACCCCGTGTTCCTCATTCGAGGTGTCTGCATGTATTACCGACCCTGAGGACACTTGGTCTATCTGCTTAATGCCCAAGTTGGGTCTGGCTTCCATCACAAAGCAGCAGCTCACTGCACTGGTCTCTAGTGGATGCCTGCATTTCCAAGAGCTTTTGGTGGAAGGCGATGACATGGCACAAAGCTATTTGGTAAAACTGAGTCCCACCGGAGGGAGTTAACAGTAAGACATTCAGCATGCCCAGAAGATACTGCATTGTTTATTCAATATTTGTTCATCAAGTATTCATAGCTTCAAAATGCCTCTTTTGTACATTCAACCTTCTCCACCTTCTCTACATTCCCAGGGTCGTTTCCCTCATCCAGAGAAGAGGAACCAAACGACACTAACATTTCTTAGTGCCGGGCACTATGTGCTTTATGGACATTATCTTGTATAAGTCTTCTCTAGATTCCTGAAGCGACCTTCTAGATGGTCTTCGTCCATACCCCACATGGCTGCCAGAGTATCCTTCTAACGCATACTTCCCCACCTGAAAATCTTGATAGCTCCTCATTGCCTTCTGGAAGAACTGAGATGACTCAGCCCTCCAGAGCGTGCTCCGGCCTCCGCGGCATCTTCTTAACCAACTCCCACAGAAATCCCATAGACAAGCCTGGCCACACACTCTGAACTCAGGATGTAGTTCCATCCTGAGCCCCTTGGAAATATACTTATTTAAACTGCCTCCCCATCCTTCCCACTTGGCAAATTCTTTTTCATTTGCCAAGACTCTGCCTAAATATCATTTCCTAAATTTCCCAGGTAGAATTAATTGGGCTTTTTTTGTTCTTATGGCACTTTATATAAATTTCATCTGTAGCACAGCTCACATTGTATTAAAGATTCACTGTGGGGGGGCCTGGGTGGCTCAGTCGGTTAAGCATCTGCCTTAGGCTCAGGCCATGATCCTGGGATCCTGGGATTGAGCCCTGCTTTGGGCTCCCTGCCCAGCAGGGAGTCTGCTTCTCCCTCTCCCTCTGCCCCTGCTCGTGCTCCCTCTCTCTCTCTACCTCTCTCCCTCTCTCGAATGAATGAATACAAAATCTTAAAAAAAAAAAAAAAGATTCACCGTGTGTCACTCGGGGTAGGTGAAATACTATGACAAACAACTCAAGAATTTCCATGACTTGCCACAACAAAAATCTATTTCTTGTGCATGCAAGAGTCCAATGAGAAAGTTCCTCCTGGAGGCTCCCTGCCGAGTAGTGACTTAGGGATCCAGGCTGAACCCCTAAGACCTTGGAGTTAGTTCTTCACTCACGACCACATACACAGTAAAAAAAAAAAAAAAAAAAAAAAAAAAAAAAAAAAAAAAAGGAGAATGGACGATAGAGTGGGAGAGTTTTAGGGACCCAGCCTAGTCCAATCTCCATCACCACTCCAAGACCACGGGACTTCAATCAATCATAGCCACTAGCTGAACTTCCCATAGGACTCTCCATCTACCGTACCACTGATTTGGGACCTAAAAATATCCTTAAGAGGAGGAGACTAGGTATCCATTGTCTGGTCTGTAGTAACAGTACGGCCTTCACATTTTTTAGTGGAACCATTCCTCTGAGAAAGGCCATTGTGAGGTTTTGGGTACTAGCAAGAATCTTTATCTTATGGGCTTGCTAATATGAGACAACTGGCACGTGTTCACAGCTTCCATTTTTGTCTCTTAATATGCAGTTACTCACCACTATGGGAATCTGAGAAATTAAGTACATAGAGAAATTAAAATTAAATCTAGGCTAATCATATTTATCATTAAACATACAGAATGAATCACATTGCCAGCACTTCTAAAACTCTAAGGGATTTTTTCGATACCTCCTTCAGTTCTGTGTCATACTTGTTGAAAGATAGCCTTCTCTAGTGCATGCAATGATTGTTAAAAAAGTAAATAAAAATATATTGTTGAACACTACATCAAAAACTAATGATGTACTATATGTACTGCACATAATTAAAAAATTTAAAATATAAATAAGTAAATAAATAAATAAAAGACCAGCGTTCTCTCCTCTTCCATGTAAGCCTCAGGATTATTCAAATACAGTTCTTCAGAGTAAATAGACAAGTTCTCAGCTGGCACATAGGACATTTGACATGGTCTCCTAGACCAAGCTCAAAGGGAAGATAGATAGGAACTTTCTATTTTTTTAACTAAATTTGAAAAGTGGACAAATCCCTCTCTAATACAAAACAAAACAAAAACGAGCTGGAGGGCATAGGAGTGAATATATTTTAATTGACATTTAGAGGTCAGTGAATCAAAAGAATAACTCGAGCTTTGATTTCCAAAGCTCTTCTGTCTCTCATTAGCTCTGGTGATGGCCCATGGCACTGACAAAGGAAACCGAGGCAGGGAAGGGTTGAGGGGTTGGCAGTGGTCACACTGTAAATCATAGGTTTCTTTGGGACCTTCTTGCCTCCCAGCCCAGGGCACAGTCCAGGAGCTGAGGCACAAATCAAGTCCACTGGAGCCACTGTCACACATTTCCATCACCTCCTGCTCGTTCCTCACCTCACTCCCGGTTGAGTTCCCCTCCCAACTCCCCACTAATGCACCTTTAGCCAAGCCTGTTCAGTGATCTTTATGTCATTAAATCCAATGGATCTTTTCAGGCCTCACCTTGTGTCATATCTAAGCAGGGTTAGACTCAGAAGCCCACTGCTTTCCTTCTGAAACATCAGCCAGCCTCGTGGTTCCTCCTTTCTCTCTGGCTGCTCCTTCTCTGCCTTCTTCCCCTGCTTACCTTCTCTAGCCAAGCCACCAAAGATTTCTATTACTAAAGACACCATCCTAGATCCTCCTCTTTTTTCTTTCTGTATTTTCTATCTTGTCCATGCGCATGGCTTCGATAACCACTTATTCATAAATAAACTCCAAATTGCATATTTCCAGCTAATATTATCCTTTGAGTTCCATATGTTCCCCTCTACTTACAAATTTACTTCGTAATTTTAAACACCTCAAATTTACTTTGAGACCTAAGACCAAATCTTCTTCCCTACATCGGACTTAGTCCTCTTGCAATGTCTATGCCAGCAAATAATGCTTCTGTCACTTCAGTTGTGTAATTCAAGAGATCTAGAGTCATTCTTGATGCTTCTCTTTCCCTCACTCTTCACATTTCATCCGTTACCAAATCTAGTTCCTTTTACTTCCTGAACATCTCTCAAATGCATAAGCTTCCCTTCTTCTAGAGCCACACATGCCACCATCATGTCCTGACTGGGCCACTTCAACATGTATTTAAGTGCTCTCCTTGCACCCACTCTTACCAACTCCCAGCCTATCCTTCACACTGCAGCCAGAGAGAGACTTCCAAATGTTAACCTGCTGAAGGCTCCCGTTGTGTCTTCTCCTTGCCCCATCTGAGTCCTTCAATGGCTTCTACATGTTCTTAGGAAAAAGATCAAATCCTTATCATCAATATAAAATCTTTGTGCACCCTATCTCCTACCCATCCCACAGCCTCATTTCATACCATGGTCCCCCTTGCTCTCTGAATTCCAATTATACTGGTCTTTTGACTCCTTGGACTCTGCAGGTCCATTCTACCACAGGATAGACTCTGACCCCACAAATTCAGGGGGCTCTATTCTGCTAAATCCCCTCACAGCACCAAATGCTTCTCCCTCATAGAACCTACCAAAGCAGGAATTTCACATTTTATTATGTATTCATCTGGCTGATGTCTGTGATTCCCATTAAACTATAAGCTTAATGACAATGAAACCATGTTTATTTTTGCTCATCATTATATCTTGCAGCACCAATCACTATGCCTGGCACACACTAACACTCAATAAAAATTTTTCCAGTGAATAATAAAATTAAATGTATCAATTAAGTAATTAATCAATATTAGGTTCTCTTGGGTTCCCTCTGGTTTTGATGTTATATTTATATATTAATCATATTAGATGGCCTGTTATACGATGGGCAGTTTTTCCTTCTATTTGTACTAAACTCATTCTGCCCAAGATTCAAAGTATTTCCTTTCATGAAAAAAATTTCAGGACAATTAGGTGAACAAGTCTATGTTCATATTTTTTTCTTCGGGATAACTGGGGATTCCTGCTGGTGTCTAAAAGTAATGACAACACATTGGCAGGAAGGAAGATGTCAGATAAGGTGGCTATGAAGCAGGAATATAACCGAGTGAATGTTCTGGGTTAGGGCCAGCAGGACAGGGCACTAGTGCCAGCTCTGCGTCAATTCAGCAGCTTCACCAGCAGGAAATCATCTCCTTTCCTGAACCGCGGGTTGTTCATCTTGGAAATGACAGCGTTGTTCTAAATGGAGAACCTTCTGCCTTAGGGATGTGATATGACTCATGAGAATAAATGTCCATCCCATTGCCTGCCATCTCCCTGTAAAATTAGAGTTCTCCCTGTGGGGAGAAGGTCTTTGAGAACCTGAGGTCTTTCCTTCTCCATCGCTAAGGTTTTTCCAGTAGCTCTTGACCTGCCATGTATAACAGGAATGTACCGAGAAATTGCACTCAGCCATTACAGGGTACATCTTTATCATCCTGCCGGACATTCATCTTCCCATGATCAAGAAGGAGAAGACTATTGTCTAAACCACTAATATTCCATTTCTAGAAACAATTTAAGTCAGAAAAGCAGGTGCCATACTCTGGCTCTTCATCATAAAAGGAAATCCTCAGGATCGGGAGTCAGGACTCATGTTCCAGGCCTTCCACTGACTGGCTGTGAGCTTTGTGCATGATCACTCAACTTCCCTGTATTTCAGGATTTAATTTTAAAAATATATATTTAACTGACTTACTTCATTGGATGGTCATGAAAACCATATGAGACAGCACCTATGAAAAATATCTGAAAACTTTAAGGTGCAATAAAGATGGGTTTTCGGATGACCATCAAAAGATGTCCCAAAGGAACAAAGGCATGTGGAGTCACTATGATATTTACATCATAGAAATTACACTTCCAGCAGCCATTTGGTGCCAACTCCTAGTAGACCAAGGTGTTAGCTGCTCAATGCCTGCATTTCTTCCACAGTCCAATTCCACAACTTTCCAAAAGTTTTAGACTCTTCCAAGTGCTCATCTGAGAATTTCAGGATTATTTAGTGAAGTCACAGTTTACCTTGCAGGGTGATAAAGGATTTAAACTCACATGTTTAGGAAAATGATAGCACCACCAACAGGTAAATATCAATAACCCATGGATAAGAGTTTGTTAGAGATAATCTCACTCAGAATATTAAGTAGATTGAAAAAAAACAGTATTACCCAAGAAAATCTACTCACTGTTCTAGCTAAGTAGTAACATTTTCAGTACCATCAGAGACTAATTCCTCCAAACCAACTGATACTCAAAAATAGAATGGAAGCTCTTGCTTCTATGGTCATTTGATTTTCTGCAAGGGTGCTAAGACCATTCTATGGGGAAAGGAGAGTCTTTTCCACAAATCATGCCAGGAAAACTGGATATCCACATGTAAAAGAATGAATTTGGGCCCTTACCTTATACCATATACAAAAAATAACTCAAAATGGAACAAAGAATCAAAACTATAAAACTCTTAGAAAAAAGCAGAGGGTAAAGCCTCAAGATATTGCATTTGGCAATTTCTTGGATATGACACCAAAAGCACAGGCGGCAAAAGAAAAAATAAATTGGACTTGATCAAAATGAAAATCTTTTGTGTATCAAAGAACACTCTAAAGAGAGTGAAAAGGTAACATATGGAATGGGAGAAAATATTTGCAAATCATATATCTGATAAGGGATTAATATCCAGAAATATCTAAAGAACTCCTGAAGCCCCAAAACAACAACAACAAAAAACCCACAAATAACCTAATTCAAAAATGAGCAAGGGGCTTAAGAGACATTTCTCCAAAGAAGATACACAAATGGCCAATAAGCACATGAAAAGATGCTCGACATCACGAATCATTGGGAAAAAGCAAATCAAAACCACAGTGAGATAGCACTTCCTCTTACCCATTAGGATGACCATTATTTTTTAAGACAACAACAACAGCAAAGGAAAATTACAAGTGTCAGTGAATGTGGAGAAGCTGGGATATTTACACATTGCTGGTGGGACAGTAAAATGGTGCAGCCACTATGTAAAAACACTTTGGCAGTTCCTCAAAAAATTACAACATAGAATTACTGTATGACCCAGGAATTTCGCTCATAGGTATAGACCCAAAAAACTGAAAGGAGGGACTCAGACACCCGTGTTCATGGCAGCATTGTCCACAATAGCCAAAAGATAGAAACAACCCAAATGTCCATCAGTGGATGAAAAGATAAACATGTGGTGTATACCTACAATGGAATATTATTCAGCCTTAAAAAGGAATGAAATTGGCACATCTGCTACCATACAGATGAGCCTTGAAGCCATTAAGCTAAATTAAGTGTCAGATATAAAAGGAGAAATATTATATAAGCCCCTTTGTATGAGGTACCTAGAATGGGCCACTTCAGAGACAGAAAATAGACTAGAGATTACCAGGAGCTGGCAGGAGGAGGAATGAGAAGTGAAAAAGGTAGAGTTTCTGTTTGGGATGATAAACAGTTTTGGAGATGGATACGGGTGATGGCCGCACAGCATTGTGAACGTACTTGAGGCTACTGAATCGTATGCTTAAAAATGTTTCGAATGGCAAATTTTATGGTATGTGTATTTTAGCACAACTAAAACAATAGAATAGAGGTCCTGACATGACGGAAATTGTTCTTCCTGTGTTATAGATAGGAAATGTGTTCTATTTATTTAAGGAGCTTAAAACCCAGGAAGGGAAGGCAAAATTGATGGAAGGAAGCCCGTGGCTGAATTGCCCAGTGCCTCCTGCAGCCCCCACTCACGCTCATCAATCTAAGATTCTTGGCAATCAGTCAACTTTCTTTTCCCCCTTTCAAATACTTTTCATGACGCCAAATAAAGATGTCAAGCCTCAGCACCCTCCTATCTCTGGATGAATGAGGTGTCACACAGTCATCGTTCTGGTCTGCCCAGCAGCAAGGCTTTGGAGAAGGCTGGAATGCCCCAGCCTGCTCAGACCAAGTACGGTCTTCACGGGTTGGTGGGGGAGACAGATGGGGACGAGGAGCAAGAATGTGAACACCAAGAACTCCAGAGCAGGAGGGCAAGCTATCGAAAGAGTCAGTGCTATAGAAGAGAAGCACAGCAGAGAGGAAAAACTGCTGTGGAATGTTTCCATTTGCGTGTTTCCATTTGCTTGCCCTCCCTTGTCACATAGACTCCCAAGAGTTAGAACCTTAGTCTCCAAACCCTACCGACAGACTGCAGATCTTCAACCAACGAACATGATACAGTGGTTTGTAAAAAGGAAAACTGAACATTTTATAAGATGCCAATTCTTCCCCAATTATATAATTAAAATACCAAAGGGTATTCTTTGGGAACAAAGCGGTTCTGAAGTTCATCTGCAAAAATAAGGGTAAGGATATCATAGAAGAAAATTTTCATAAAATAAAAGCAATGAGGGGACACTAGCCCCATCAGACATTACAACACATTTTAAACTTATAATATGTAAACCTCCATGGTACCGGCCCTAGAAACTGAGAGGTCAACTGAAGTAAATAAACATACTAGAAGTAAATCTTGCATAAAATACAATCAGTTTAAAAGGTGGTATCGACAATCAGTAGGGAAAGATAGGATTGCTTAAAAACTGGTTTTGGTGTAATTGGTTAAGTTTTCATAAAGAAACTAGGCCAGCTCTTACTAGATATTGCTCTTAAGTCTCCAGCCCACGACTGTCCCAGCTCTGCCTGAGTTTGCCAGCTCCAGGTCACCCGGGCTCAGGAACCGTTCCTTGCCTTGCTGTCTTCCACTCTGGCCCTCTCATCTGGGCTCTGCCCATGGTCTCTATCGCCCTCAGTCTTCCTGAGAACACAGTTCTGATGGCATCATCACCCCCCTACACACTGTTGGCATGACTCGCAGTGTGAGCAACACACACCACCCCTCCATGCCCATTCACTTCCGGAGCAAAGTATGATCACACGCTCCCTTAACTCCCACCGCAAGTCCAGAATCAGAATGTCTTTGAAGATTTAGAGTTCATAAAAACAAAGTATTTAGTGGTTGCCAGGGGAGGGAGGGATGAAGAGGCAGAACACAGAGGATTTTTAGGGCAGTGAAACTCTTCTGTGTGATGTTATTAAGGTGGATACATCTCATTATACTTTTGTCAAAACCCATAAAATGCACTGTTAAAGAACAAATTATTCTGATACTTATTAAAATGGTAAGGAAAACTTCATCCAGGATCATTGCAATAGCATCGAGACTATCACAGTAGGAGAGAGAGATCAGGCTCAACTCCAAATACAACAAAGGCAGCTGGAGATTTATAGCCAATGAGCAGAGTGAGGGGTCAGTGGATGGACAATCACTAAGAGGAGACATCGAGGATAGGGGGATTTTTGTTAAACTGGCTTAACAGGATTTTTTATGAAGGCAGGCCATGGTGATCAGGTATCAGCAGTGGGAGAAGAGGAATTTGCTCGGATATCAAGTGGGGGGGTTCTAAACTGACTTAACAGGATTCTTCCAAGACCTGGAGGTGCAGGGCTGGCAAGGTCAGGATAAGGGCCAACATCAAGGCCTGGTCAAGAAATGCGTTCAGAGAAACCTAACTGAAGTATGGTCGAGGAGAGTGTTGGTCAGTACAACTCCAGGAATGAACCCTGATATAAACTATGGACTGGGTGATAATGACGTGCAGTGTAGGTTCATCAGTGGTAACAAATGTACGGCTGTGGTGCGGGATGTTGGGAATGGGGAGCGGTGAGGGTGGAGGGGACAGGAGGAGGATGGGACAAGAACTCTCTATACCTTCTGCTGTGAACCTACAACTGCTCTAAAAAATAGTCTATTAAAATTTGTTTTTCTAAGGAAATATGACATTGAGTAACTCCTGACTATGTCACAGATGGCAGGACCAGCCCTGGACCCTTCAGTAGACAAGGAGTTTCCAGCCAGATTACCAGCCATGGCACCCACTTCCCCTGGGAGGTTCAGTCATCTCTGCTGTGCCAAACAGCAAGAGTGCCCAGTGTTTCATGCTGGTCCTCTCTGTCCTATCATCTCTCTCCACTTCTCTGTTCTTGTTACGGACACTGCGGACTGGCCACCCAAGAGCCACTCACAATGCCCTCTCACTGCTCTAATAAGAAGCTATTAGGGAGGGGATTCTGGGGATGCTTTTAAGGCCATAGATTGAGCTGGTATATCTCCTTTAGTCTGTTGTCCTTTTTCCATTCATCCTGCCTGGAGTGTGGATATTATGTCCTGGGCAGCCATCTTGTAATTATGAGGATGAAAGCCCAAGGCCATAGTAAAGGGAAAAGAGACAAAGAGGCTGGTGGGATATTGATGTCATTGCGAACCCTAGATTGCCTGTACCCAAAAGTTTTTTGCCTGAGACAAATCTGTTTTTTACTTCAGTCCCTGATAGTTGGTTTTTTGTTACTTCTAGCCAAACATAATGTCAACTGACAAACTTCCCTACTCCTCAAATAAGCAGAAGGGGCAGATCAGCCATCCTACTGCACAAACAAATGTCCAACTGGGATGCAGGGGACCCTACTTTTTAAAAATGATTTTAAGGGGCACCTGGATGGCTCAGTCAGTTAAGTGTCCGACTCTTGATTTCGGCTCGGGCCATGATCGCAGGGTCATGAGATCGAGCCCCACGTCCAGTTCCATGCTGGTTGTGGGCCCTGCTTAAGATTCTCTCTCTCCCTCTTCTTCTGCCCCTCTGCCCTCCTCGCACTCTCTCTCTCTCTTTCTAAAAAAATTTTTAAAAATTTAAAAATAAAAGTAAAAAAAAATAAAAATGATTTTAAGTGGAAAAGCATTATCTCACTCCACAGTATTTACCACTCATAATTGCAATGATTCTGTCCTCTTCTTCTTCCCCAGGATTCTACTTTTATAGATAGAGAGTGGGAAAAGGTCTTAATTGTGATAGGATTCACTATGTGATTTGTAGTCCACTAAAAATCTGTTTTTAAAATATTTAAGACCAGAGAATGTAAGCCATTGCATCTGAAGACACACTATCAAGTAACCATAGTTGAAACTAGCGGTGATCTGTATGGGTTCTAGAAGTTATCTTTTTAGCATATAAACCGCCTCACGTCTATAGTCAAAAATCTCTTGTAGTAGGTTGTATTATTTCCTTGTCCATTGATATCATGCTGGGTCAAATGACTTGCTTTGGCCTGTGGAATGTAGCAGGTATGATGTGAGCAGAGTTTTGAAGCGTGCTTGCTGCACTGGCTCTCCCACTCGTCTTTCTGCTATCTGCCCAAGAAGACTAAACTTGGCAGCTACCGTCTCAGATTGAAGAGGCAATAAAAGCAGTCAAGAATCCAATCTGTAGCCTGAAGCAGAGCCTTCGCAACAGATCCACAGGCTCATGAGTGAAAAATAAAGTGTGTTCTTATACACCACTGAAAATTTGAAATCATGTGTTATGCAGCATTAGGCAGGAATAGCTGACCAATGCACTTCCAAAAGTTTTTCAGCTCACTCTGAGTAAGGTGGCAAAGTCATCAAAATCATTTAAAAGAATTCTCATAAGCTGGATCCCTTTACCTCTCTGACTTCATCTTCAACTACTTTCCTCCTTTTTTACTCTGTTGTAGATACACCAACCTGTTTCTCCTCTAACATGGGAGACATGTTTCTGCCTTGGGACTTTGCACTTGTTGTACCTCCTGCCTGTAACCCTTTCTCTAAATTCCTAGCTGGCTGATTTGTTTAGTCCCCTCATATCTGTAAGAAATCATTTCAGTGCACTTATCTGACCATCTGATTTTCAACTGTATTCCCCAATACTCCCTTACTCCTTCCTCGCTTTTCGTTTGTGTATCTGTGTATCTTCTTCCCACCCCCTCTCTGTTTTGTTCCCTACGGTCCTCCCGGAGTGCCTGGCACACAGCAGGCCCTTGATAATTACTCATAAATGAGCATATGGATAAACGAATGAATGAAAATCTCAAAAATAAGTAGGGATAATAAAAATTTACTCTTTAATAAAATAAATATTAAATTTTCTTTTTATAAATAAAAATAAACAAAATTTTGTTTATAATTAAAGGACTAGGAATTAATATTATAGAAAGCTATCCTTTCTCCTTTCAAATTAGCAAATGTTTTAAAGAATTATAATATTCCTGTTGGTGAGAATTATCTTTTACTGGCACAGGTATTCTCATACACTGTAAGTAGAAATATGTAGAGACTCATTTTTGGAAGAAAGCAATCTAATATCTTTAAAGTCCCCATTTGTGGTTCGGTAATTTCCCTTCTAGGAATGTTTCCCAAAGAAGAAATTAGTGCTTGAGGCAAGGAATTACATACCAGAAAGTTCTTTATAGCATTATTCAGAGTGACACAAATTTAGAAACGACCCAAGCAATCAACAATGGGAGAAGAGTTCAATGAATCATAGTACATAGTTTAGCATATGACGTTTGCAAATATTATTTTAATGATATGGGAAATTGCTCATAACATTATGTTAAGTGGAAAAGGCAGAACGCAAAATTGCACGCAGAGTATAATCCCCATTATGTAAAAACAAGAATATACACAAGAGTGAAAAGCCTAGATGGAAAAGAGTATACAAAAATGTTACCAGTGGCTATCTCCATGACATAGAATTATGAATTATTTTCATTTTTTTCTTTCCTGAATTTTCAAGACTTTCTGTGATAATCATATATTGCTATTACAAATAGATTTCTTTTAACTCAAAAGGAAATAGGATGCAAATTTGGGACCAACCTCTCTGGTAACAGAAAGTCCACCCACGATATCAGGAAATGATGCTACAGAATGCCAAAGACTTTCTTGCCCATATTTGAGTGGGAAAACATCTTTGAATCCTAGATGGCGCAAGGGAAGAAGACAGAGAGAGAAGAAGAAACCAAGTCTCTATTGGCTTCCATTTTCACACATTTCATATAGCACTATTTTTTTCTCCACTAGTTTGTAGTTCCTTCAAGACAGAGACCATACTTTCTCTTTTGTGTCCCACACGTCCAACCTAGGCTTGGCACACAGCGTGGGAGCACAGGGAACACAGAGCTGAAATGCAGGTGAGGAAATGGAAATGGAAATTGAAAGAAAGTTTCGAGGGGCAGCAGAACGGAAGCATGGAACATATGGGAAGATGGGAGATGATGCCAAAGAGAAATGGAAATAGAAGACACAAAGGAAGAAGGGGCGTAGAATGGAAGGAGAGAACAGTTGAGAGGATGGTGAAGACAAGTGCTGACGTCACAGTCTGTGAGGACTGGATTCTGGCCCCATCCTCTAGGAAGGTGCTGGGCTAAATCCACTTCAGAGTTGATCTAAAAAGGGAAGTTTTCACTGGTTCTACATCAGCCCCAGATGATTCCGGAAAAGATCATGACCACCCACTGCAGAAGTCCTTGACCTTGCAGCCAGGTCTGCTCAGCAGCAGGATCACAATCAGCACCAAGTGACTCATCAGCCACTAGATAATTTGGAAAAACACAGAGACGCCAAAGTCTTACTTGGGTCATTTGCGGCATCTGAGGTCCATTGTGATCGCACTCTGGTTAACAGAAATAGGGGGAGTGGATAAGTGGGTGGTAAGAGACTATAAATAATAAAGCTGGGCATAAGAGGTGGGAAAGTAGGTCACCCCAAAGGCAATTTCAATTTCTGTATTCGCCTGGTGCAAAGAAGGCACATTTTTACCTAGGAAGGGGGGATGGTGTGGAATAAGAAAATATGGCTGTTGGTCAAACAAGCTTAACACATCATTCCCTCCCTCAATACCTCTATACACCCATACCATCCCCACCGCTCTTCTGATCACTGGGTGACGGAGCCTGGCCTGTGTGTGCTTCACAGTACTCTTTCCTACCTCCCTCCATTTATGTAGACATTTCCTGAGCAAGTAGCCCTGAGTTGGGCTCAACATTCTTCCTCCTCCTTTCTAGTGGCTTTTCAGGGGGTTAAGACCACGGCATGCTGGATTAGGATGGTAAGCATCTTCTCTCTTTCCCAGGGCAGAGGGTAAAGAAGTCATCCCAGAGACTTAAGGGAGCTGCAGGGCAGGGCCCCAATTTCTATAAGTGCTCAAACATTTCGGAAGCTGCCAAAGAACTGGAGCAAGGTGACCAATGATGTGAACAGAACTCAAATACTCTGGGACACTCTATTAGGTGGTATGTCCTGACTTGAGGGTGTTAGGAGACTGCTTGGCAAGATATCACCAACAAGGGAGACCTGGAGAAAACATCTGGGTCATGGTTATTACTGAGGATCAGTCCTTATCCTTGATCGGAGGTTCAGAAACACATGTGCCATCATTCTCCATTGGAAATGTTGCCCCACATTCTCAAAAGTATGGTCAAATAGTAACAAGAGATACCTGTTTCTGCCAAGTGTGGTGTAGGTGTGCCCAGCCTCTCACATAACACAATCCCCTATGAGCTCCCTGATTATGGATTTGGGGAAGTCACTTAACCTCTCTGATACTGGTTTCCCAATCTTTCATGGTGAGTATGAGAATTTGAGTTGAGTTTATTTAAGGCATCTGGCATTAAATAGAAACTCAGAAATTGTGGTTGTTGTTATTTACATGCTATTTTAAGTGCCAAAGTTTACAAAGATGGGTAAGATATTTCCTGCCTTTAAAATCTATAATGCAAACATAGAGACTAAGATGAATGTACGATAACCATCATACAAGATAGAATGATGAGAAAGGTATAAATTTCTGTGCAAATTTAGAAGGGGAATGATCACAACCCCTGGTGACTGGGATGGGGAGGGAGCCAGTAGGAAAGACTTTCTGGAAGAGGGAGATTTCTACAGAGGCACGTATAGGATGTGAGTGGCCAATTGTTCAGGCAGAAGGAGCTGCAGCAGAGAGACCCCAAGGCAGGAAGACGAAGGCCTGTTGAGAAACATCAAGTCATAAAGTTCAAGTAAGGGAGGAGGAGAGATGAGATTAGAAGGATGTTCTGGGGCCAGGCTGCAGAAAGCCCAAATGCCAGGCTAAGGAGTTCGTATTTAATTCAGTGGTCAGCAGGGAGTCATCGGAGGCTGTTGAGCAGGAGAGTCACTTTCTTTACAGCTGTGCCAGGCTAAATTAAGCATAAACAGTACTTTATAATTGGAAAGGGGAGTCTCAGAAATAGCTCTTGACTCAGAGACAGCCATAGGGAAAGGTAATGAGAAAACACAGCTCTGATCAAAGCTGGGAGGTTAATTAAATTTCTAATTATTGTGAAAGGCCATTTAAAAACCCTAGTTCACTGGGGATAACTGCTGTGGAAGGGCCTAAAAGAACAATACTCCTCTTAACTCTTGGACAAGTGCAACAAAGGTGGGCGTTTGCTTTTCTGTGGAGGAGAAATGTTTAAGGTGCTTAGTAAATGGTAGGTAGACATGCACACAGGGTTGTTCTCTATAAATCCACACCTCCCAAATATCCATGTATCTATGTACATTGTTCTACAATGTCAGGTCAGTAACTTGTCAAAAGGAATTTACATGGTAAATGATGGGTCTCTAATTTGACTTCTTATCCATAGGGCAGATGCTGAGATAAGTCAACTTGTTCCATATTGCTAAGGTTTCCCATTAGTTGTTAAAAATCTATTCCTATTACAAAGTGTTCCATAGTTATTCAACGTAATAAAGGCCATATATGAAAAAGCCACAGCTAATATCATCCTTAATGGGACAAACTGGAGTGCGGGAGGTCAGGAACAAGACAGGGATGTCCACCCTCACCACTTTTATTTAACATAGTATTGGAAATCTTAGCCACAGCAATTAGACAACACAAAGAAATAAAAGGAATTCAAATGGGCAAGGAAGAAGTCAAACTTTCGCTATTTGCAGGTGACATGATAATCTATATAGAAAACCTGAAACACTCCACCAAAAAATTGCTAGAACTGATACATGAATTCAGTAAAGTTGCAGGATACAAAATCAAAACATAGAAATCTGTTGCTTTTCTATACACCAATAATGAAGCAGCAGAAAGGAGAAATCAAGGAATCAATGCCATTGACAATTGCACCAAAAATCATAGGATACCTAGGAAAACCTAACGAAAGAGGTAAAAGATCTATACTCTGAAAACTGTCAAACACTGATGAAAGAAAATGAAGATGACACAATGAAGAAAAACATTCCATGCTCATGGATTGGAAGAACAAATATTGTTAAAATGTCTACATTACCCAAAGCAATCTATACATTTAATGCAATCTCTATCAAAATGCCACCAGCATTTTCAGAGGTAAAACAAACAATCCTAAAATTTGTTTGGAACCACAAAAGACCCTGAACAGCCAAAGCAATCCTGAAAAAGAAAACGAAAACTGGAGGCATCACAATTCCAGACTTCAAGCCATATTACAAAGCTGTAATCATCAAGACACGGTGGTACTGGCACAAAGACAGACACATAGTTCAATGGAACAGAAGAGAAAACCCAGAAATAGACCCACAACTATGTGGTCATTAATCTTCGCCAAAGCAGGAAAGAATATCCAATGGAAATGAAACAGTCTTATTGGGAAAACTGGACAGGAACATGCAAAAGAATGAAATTGGACCACTCTCTTATACCATACATGAAATGAATTAAAAATGGATGAAAGACCTAAATGTGAGACAGGAAATCATTAAAACCCTAGAGGAGAACACAGGCAGCAACCTCTCTGACATTGGCCATAGCAACTTCTTACTAGATATGTCTCCTGAGGCAAGGGAAACAGAAGCAAAATTGAACTACTGGGACTTCATCAAATAAAAAGTTTCTGCACGGTGCACCTGGTGGCTTAGTCGGTTAAGCAGCTAACTTCAGCTTAGGTCATGATTCCAGGGTCCTGGGATGGAGCCCCACCTCGGGCTCCCTGCTCAGTGGGGAGACTGCTTCTCCCTCTAGCCCTCCCCCATCTTGTACTCTCTCTCTCTCTTTTTTAAATAAATGAATAAGATCATTACCAAAAGAGAAGTTTCTGCACAGTGAAGGAAACAATCAACAAAATTACAGAATGGGAGAAGATGTTTGCAAATGACATATCTGACAAAGCATTAGTAACCAAAATACATAAAGAATTTATAAAACTAAACATCTAAAAAAACAAATAATCCAGGTAAAAAATGGGCAGAAGGCAAGAAAAGACATTTTTCCAAAGAAGACATAAGAAAGGCCAAAAGACACATGAAAAGATGCTCAACATCACTCATCATCAGGGAAACACAAAACTAAAATGAGATATCACCTCAACAGCTGTCAGAACGGCAAAAATTAACAACACAGGAAACAAAAGGTATTGGTGAGGATGTGGAGAAAGGGGAACCCTTTTATACCGTAGGTGGGAATGCAAACTGGTACAGCCACTCTGGAAAACAATATGGAGGCTCCTCAAAAAGTTAAAAATAGAACTACCCCATGATCCAGCAATTGCACAAATAGGTACTTACCAAAAGATACAAAAGTACTGATTCAAAGGGGCACGTGAACCCTGATGTTTATAGCAGCATTATCAACAATAGCCAACTTATGGAAAGAGCCCAGATGTCCACTAATGAATGAATGGATAAATAAGATGTGATATATAAATATGCAATTGAATATTACTCAGCCATCAAAAAGAATGAATTCTTGCCATTTGTAATGATGTGAATGGAGTTAGAGTATATTATGCTAAGCAAAATAAATCAGTCAGAGAAAGACAAATACTATATGATCTCACTCATATGTGGAATTTAAGAAACAAAACAAATGAACATAGGGGGAAATAAAGAGAAGCAAACCAAGAAATAGACTCTTAACTACAGAGAACAAACTGATGGTTCCTGGAGGTAAGGGGATGGGGGATGGGTTAAATGAGTGATGGGGATTATGGAGGGCACTTGTGATGAGCACCAGGTGTTATACGTAAGTGATGAATCACTAAATTCCACACCTGAAACTATTATTGCACTGTATATAAACTAGCCGAAATTTAAATAAAAACAGTTCTCATTACAAAGAAAAACACTTTTTAAAAATCCAAAAAAGAAAAAGAAAGAAAGAAAAAATGCACCCAAATATAGGTATTAATCAGGAAAGGCTAGAACCTAGGTCTTCTAACCTCCAGTTCAGTGTTCTTTCGGCATGTCAAACTATGTCCAGGTTAATGTGTGGTGCTTGTCCTCAGGCAACCTGCTGGCAAGAGAAAATGAGTAAGAGAATAAAGTGAAAATGATATGAACTGGCCTTGGTGGTCATGGTAAGAATTTAAAGAAGGGAAGAGCCAGGACGGCTTCTTGGAGTAGGTGTATAGTTCTGCTGCTATAACAGACACCCAAATTTCAAAAAGCTTTAACAAGCTAGAAGTTATTTCTCTCTCCTGTGTCTAACTGTAAGTATCCCGGGTTGATATGACACAGAGCTCAAATGACAGTCTTGGGAACCAAGACTCCTCTCCTGTGATTCTGCCATCTCAGTGTACATCCATCTATCCAGATAGCTCACACCCTGTCCACACCCCAGCCACAGAAAGGAACAGGGGAAGAGCATGCCCTTTCCTATAAGAATAAGATCCGTAGGTTGTGCAAACCTGCTCACAAATGAATTGCTCATTTGACCAAGCGCTGCTACAAGAGAGACTGGGACATGTGGTCTTTGTTCTGGGGAGCCATATTCTCAATTAAACTTCTTTTACTGTAGAGGAGGAGAGAATGAATGTTCGAGAATAACAAGCAGTCTCAGCCGAAAGTAGGAGGCCTGCCTGGAGCTTAAGGAAAGGGTAGGAGCCAGCATAGTGGCACAAGGCCAGCAACGCAAGTGGAAAAGCCTGAGAAGGCTGGACTACATGAGGAAGATCTGGGAGGTCCCATTCTGGACACAATGAGGAAATTAACCTCTCAGGATGGCAACTGAAGTAGGGGAAGAAAGTCAGATGTGTTGTCTGGAGCAAGATATATGATAGAATTTGAAAGTCAAGCTAAGTGGTTTGGATTTAAGCTACTATTGTTTCTCGGGTAAATAATGTTCAAGGACAATTTGTTGATCAAGACGGCACAGGATGAATTAAGTGGGACAAAGCTGGGAGCTAGGAAGACCCATTAGGAGGCTCTTTCAACAACCTGTCCATACGTTGATAAAGACCCTGTCCAAGGTAGAAGTCCTGGCTCAAGAGAAGGGGTAGTGTGACAGGTGAATTATGGGAGAATAACAGGGTTTCTGTCGGGCTGCGCGGTGAAGGCTCAAGATGCCTGAGAAGCTTCTCTCTTGGGAGGCTGCCTCCCACACACGTGGGCTTTAGTGCCCTCCAGGTACGCACTCTTCCTTTCTGCCTGTGCTGGCAGTACGGGATGCTGGAACACCTTCAACAGCAAATGTCTGTTAAATGTAAGCTTCATGAGAGCACAGAGCCTGGCACGTAGTAGATATTCAATAAATATCTGTCAAATGAATGACTGAGCGTGTGAGTGAAAAAGTACCATGCAGGCACAGAATGCAATGGGTACTGCACCCAACAGAGGCCATTAAATGCTTCTGGGAGGAGACAGCGAGCACATGTGCAGGACTATACACAGAAAAGAGACTTAGATGGAGGGTTTTCTGCAAACTGTCATAGCAACAGTGGCAATTTGTGACACTTTAGAGTGAAGTGGGACATTAAAATATTCTCTTTGCCAAACTATTTCTTCGGATCCAACCCACAGAAGAAATAGCAGATCCCAACCACGCCTGCTTAGATATATTCTCATCCTGGTTTCCTTTCATTTATGTGCCCGGATTTTCTGAACTAACTAGATGTGGGTAGTTCCGGTTCATCCATTATTTCTGGCTTTTTCTTTTATATTCCAACTTCCATTCCATGAATGATCAAAAGGAGGTTGCCCTGACAACACTCACCTCTCTAATTAAGCCTTGAGTGCTTCATTGAGATAAAAGCCCACAGAGTCCCCAGATTCAGGACCTCAGACAACGCACAGCCACTGAGAGGCTAAGCGGAGAGGTGCCACTCTAGATAAAAGCCTGAAAAACACTTCCTCCTCATCACCTTCCATCCAGCTCCCACTGCCACTCACACGAACGGGTGAGCCCTAGATGCAATCCTGCAAACAGAAACCACATTAAGAGGCTTTTTTTGAAATGGGCCCGTGAGCTGCTGTTTTCCAGGTAATGAAGACATTGCGTGATTAGATGACAAACCCATCAAATCCTTTCTGAGCCACTTCACCTGGGCAGTATCTTGTTGGAGGAGACAGAGGGCCATTATTTCAGAAGTCTTGGATGTTCTCTTTGGCCCAAGACAGAAGGCTGGGATTCCCATCCGAGCCACATACACACCCCAAGCTTTGAATTCAAGATGATAACTAAAACACCAGAATGAAAAGCCCAAACCCAATCCTGATCTTATATTTCTAATAAATCCAGAAGATAAGCCCAAATAAAATCTGTTTATTTACTAAAACAATTAAACCAGAATAAAGCTGGATGAAAATATTCTCCGAACCAAACTCATATTTTATGCCATTCAAATATTCCCAAGACCTGAAAGATGGAGCCATAGCACAAGCATTGCCAAAATTTCCTAGAGTGGCGGTACCTCTTCCAAGCAGCACCGAATTTGGGAGGTGATATTTTTAAGATATTATTATCATTATTATGAAGACATTTATTCTGCAGTTAGCATATCCTGCCCCAAAAGCACTCCTCATGCATAATTTTGTCTAATCTTCATAACTACTACGTTGTCTTATTACCGCATATTACAGATGAAGAAATGGTTAGGAGGCCTGTGTAGACTTCTCAAAGTCCTATAGCCAGCCAGACAGGGATTTGAACCAAGATTACGATTTTACCTTCATGTCCAACCCCTCTTAGGTGAAAGGAAGAGAAAGACAGAGACAAGGAGTTAGAGGAGGAGGAGGAGGGGCCGGGGCAGGGGTGGGGCAGAGAGGAGAAGGATAAGGGAGGGAGGGAGGGAGGAAGGAAGGAAGGACGGAAGGAAGGAAGGAAAAGGGAGGAAGGGAGAGAGGGAGGGATGGAGAAAGGAAGGGAGAAAAGAAAAAAGAAAAGAAAAGAAAAGAAAAGAAAAGAAAAGAAAAGAAAAAAGGACAGGAAGGGAGGGAGAGAGGGGAAAACGGGAGTAGGAAGGAAATGCAGCCAGACGCCAGTTTTGAAATCTAAGTTGCTCATCTTGTGAGAAAATGATCTGGCCAATTCAGAAGGAAGAAGGATGCATCTGGCTCCTTACAGGCACAGGTAGTTTGGAAACAAAGCAAATATCAAAGATATTTGGATATCAAAGACAGGCCTTACTGATGCAGGCCTTCTCTAATCATTTGCTTTTGTCTCTGTTCTAGCCCTGATGATCCCACTGGGTTAAGACTCACTAGGAATGCTCCTTTGGCTTCCCAAATTCTAAACCAAAGTGCATCTAATCCTTACTTTGGAGAGGACTGTGGGAAAGGTATGGAATACTAGGGTTCCTGGTGTAATCTTTACATTTTGGATAGAAAGTGGCACTTGAGGTAGAGGCATATGCCATTTTACTTTCTAGAATCAAACCCCATGCCAGAATGGCAGTCCTTGACAGTGGTAACAAGCACTTCAAATGTGATATGTATATTAAAGGATTTTAATTCTCAGTTTAGCTCTGACTTACTTAGAATGAAAAGACAAGATATATGTGGGCCAATATTAGGGTGAAGCAGGCAGGGTGGATAGGAGGGTGAACCATGGTGGATCCATGGTAAATCTGCTTTTATGTTTATAATTTGTAAGACTTATTTTTCCAGAAGTGTTTTGTGGAGAGGTCTTACCCTGGAAAGTTCTAGCAGCTGTTAGAGGGTGGTAGACAACAAAAAAAGTATCTCAACAGTGAAAGAATAATATCTGAACTTAGAGCAACTCTCATCTGGAAATAAAGGTCTAAGGACCTTATAAAACTTAGGAAAAAAACCCTAAAATTTATCTTCCTACGTTCCACCTTACAAAATAAGACAAAGGAAAGAGATTTAATTTTTTCAAAAGGTGTCATTAATGGAATACCCGGTGTGTTTGAAAGGATTGAGAGATTGGCAGCTGGAAGAGAGTCTGAGCTTGACTTACAGTAGGTTACAGATTATTCAGGGCACACGTGCACACACACACACAAACCCAAGCTAATTATGAACTCCAGGAAAACAGAAAAATTGTGCAGCAAGGGAAAGTAATCACAGTTACTACATGGCTCAGTTATGTAGAGCCACTTATATATTCATAAATTGAAAATGATGACTATCATAGCAATCAAAATTACAATATAACCATATTGCAAGAATGTGCAGTCCAAGGAGGGATGTAGTTGTGTGTGTATGTTTGTGTGTGTGTGTGTGTGTGTGTGTGTGCGTGTGTCTTGATAGCAAATCAGTTTGCAGAGGTAAGAAGTGCAGATCAATTAAGTAGTAATACAAACACATTATGTAAAGACATGGAAATTAAGGGGCACCTGGGTGGCTCAGTCAAGTGAGTGTCTGCCTTTGGCTCAAGTCCTGGGATTGAGCCCTGCATGCATCGCATGCATAGGACTCGCTGCTCGGCAGGGAGTCTGGTTCTCCCTCTCCCTCTGTCCTTCCCCCCAACACACCCTCTTTGTGTTCACTCTCTCCCTCAAATATATAGATAAAATCTTCTTTTAAAAAATATGAATGTTAATACTCAAAAATTCATTTAAAGTGTTGAAAATGGCTGCCTCTATGCAGAAAAAGGGGAACCCTCCGACACTGTTGGTGGGAACGCAAGCTGGTACAGCCACTCTGGAAAACAGTATGGCAGTTCCTCAAAGAGTTGAAAATAGAGCTACCCTCCGACCCAGCAATTGCACTACTGGGTATTTACCCCAAAGATACAAACGTAGTGATCCGAAGGGGCACGTGTACCCCAATGTTTATAGCAGCAACGTCTACAATAGCCAAACTATGGACAGAACCTAGATGTCCATCGACAGATGAATGGATAAAGAAAACATGGTACATATACAATGGAATATTATACAGCCAACAAAAAAACGGAATCTTGCCATTTGCAACAACGTGGATGGAACTAGAGGGTATTATGCTAAGTGAAATAAGTCAATCAGAGAAAGGCAATTATCATATGATCTCACTGATATGAGGAATTTGAGAAACAAGACAGAAGATCATAGGGGAAGGGGGGGGAAAAGCAAAACAAGACAAAACCAGAAAGGGAGACAAACAACAAGATACTCTTAATCTCAGGAAACAAACTGAGGGCTGCTTGGGGGTGGGTGGGTGGGAGGGATAGGGTGGTTGGGTGATGGACATTGAGGAGGGTGTATGCTATGGTGAGCACTGTGAATTGTGTAAGACTGATGTTTCACAGACCTATACCCCTGAAACAAATAACACATTATATGTTAATTAAAAAAAAAAAAAAAGAAAATGGCTGCCTCTGAGGACTAGAATATTTTAGGGACTGATGTATTTCCTAACAAACTGTAGAAGATAATTTGACTTTTTAAACTATGTGCATGCATAACTTGATGGAAGAATAAAATGAACTTAAAGAAATAATTCACATACAATGATACTATACACAATCAAGAGCTCAAAGAATGTGAGCTATTCTTATTAACCACGAATGCTGACATCTTTAAAATGGGACCAATAATAAGAGACTCCATTACTCAAAGTATAACAACCTCATGATAGAGTTCTCTAAAAAACTCACATCCTGTGAGAGAACCTTCTCTTGGCCACGCCCCATATGAGGCCCGGAGAACACAACGTAAAGAAGCCAGACCCGGCTCTTTGGGTCATGGGGTTCAGCCACGTGGAGAAGATGGAGGAATCAAGAGTTGCCTACTTAGTGCTCTGCTGGGAAAAGGACAAGATGTGATGGGGGAAGGGTCCTTGCTCAGACTTGGGGTTGGTCAAAGAGAGCTTCCTGGAGAAGTGGTCACTTTGGAGACCAAGCCCAGCAATTACATCCATCTTTTCATCAAGGCTCCATGTCAACCTCTTTAGCCAAGCACTGCGATGAAACATAAAATAGAAGGTGATCTTTTCTCCTCTCAAAGAATGTGCCCCTCAGTTAAGGAGACTCTGGACATGAATGATTCCCTGACATTCAGAAGCACCAGCCAAACCAACCAACCCACTCATCACTGAGCCAAATTACTGGGATCCAGGGATTGGCTACTTCCAGCAGCATGGTTCCCATGTCCTTACTTATGAAGAGGTTCATTCATCAAATCTATCTCATTGGTCAGATAGCCCAGACTGCATGGGGTATGAGCTCCACACCACATACTCTAGAGCTAGTTTTCCTATCACCCTGCAAGTCACAGGGACCAGCTTCCAGAGCAAAGGCCATCTGAACTTTGGACAAACCAGTTCCTCAGAAAATCCTAGAAAATCCCCATCAGTGCATGTGCTATGTAGTTGGTAGTCACTACATCCTCCAAAAACAATGATGTGAACCAAAAAGGAAGAGCTATACAAGTGATTAGAGATTGTGATCTAATAACTGAGACGTGAACCACGGTAGATCCATGATAATGTGAACAGCGAAGGTGATTGATATTTTCCCACTTGGTTATAGAAGGTCTGCATGACCAACGTATACTAAAATCTCCTTTTTCTGATTTTTTTCCCAAACAAAATCTCATCCTAAATGTCAGAGAGCTTTTTTTAATCTGTATGCTTGCTTGCTCGCTTGTCTGTTTTTAACCAGAGACCAAAACTGATGGAAATATCTGTTTGATTCAGTCCAGAGGATATTTTGGTGTTCAAATTAAATACTTTTCAAAAATATAAAGAACTGGTTCTGGTTCTAACTAGTTCAAAAAGTGGCTTGTTTTATTTTTAAAAATACACATTTGGTTCTTGGTTTTCTAAGTTCAGTTTTTTCAAATGTAATTTGGGAGCTGAGCCCTTGGTTCAGTTTTTTTTCTGGTTTTTGGCACCAAGTTTGGCTGGCGTCCTGGCTCTCAACTCCTGTTCACTGGCACTGACAAGGCAACTTGCTTAGCTTGGTTCTGCAAGTTCTTGGCAATGGGAAGTAGGACAGGTGCTGTGCTCTTAAACGGGCCACGACTAGCCAAGGAGAAGCCCAATCAGGACACACGAAATGCTGAAGCTGGAAGGCCCTCTGAGGCCCGATCGTCCAGTGCCCACATTAGAGGAGACCGGTGACAGGGAGACTCACCCAAAGTGCCACCATTAAATAGCGCAGAGCGGACACTATACGTCTGACTCCCTGATTCCCCTCTACTTCACCAAGCCGTTTAGAAGACCCTTCAGATGGTCATACTTTAGGGTAATGAAGGGGATTCCAACAGTAACATTTCCAAGTATTGCTTTCCCATTTCAGCCCTTGAATTGATGTTCCAGGAGCCAAAGCAAAACATTGGAAAGCTGCCCTGTGGCCCCTAAACCCCACCGTGCATTCCCTGACTGTAGAAGCATTTCCCAGAGTCCTGTGCGGTGATTCTGGGAAGGGGTGGGTGGGTAGAGGAGCCAGCACGTATTTAAAAAGACCTAAGCTACTAACATAGGAAGGAGCCTCTAAATTCTACTCCATCCCTGTTGCCAAGGCAATGCAGGTGGGCCCGGAGCTGGCTCTCAGGCAAGAAATCCCCACCTCCTCTCTCCACACACATTTCTCTGGCTACACGTGACTTTTTATGACAGCATGACTTTTCCTGTATAAGGCAGCTCATTTTAT
Source organism: Potos flavus (assembly GCA_028534135.1). Classification (NCBI taxonomy): domain Eukaryota; kingdom Metazoa; phylum Chordata; class Mammalia; order Carnivora; family Procyonidae; genus Potos; species Potos flavus. The sequence continues at coordinate 14,247,316 of CM052899.1, read as the reverse complement.
CCAGATTCCAAGTATGTGCAAGCAATTCTGAGGACTGTGGAAGAGTCCACAGTATCTCTGCACACAGAGACCCTGGTCCTGGCCTCCCCTTAGTGGTGAGACGGCCCCAAACCCTTGTCCCCTGAGCCTCGGAGACACTGGAGACACTCCAAGGTGTGGACTGCTGCCTCTGCAGTCACTGTCACATCCCCACCTTCCATTGCTTTTCCACCACATACAGGCCTGACCACTGAGCGTCCACACGGGGTCCCCACCAAAGTCAATGTGAAAAGCACAGGGGCAAGAGTCCACTCCTCTTTTTGAAAAAGCAGAGTGACCACAATCATACAGAAAGGGGAAAGCCAGCTATCAGACTCCTGTTCTGCTCTCGGAGGGCCAGGTGGGAGAAAGAAGGGGTTAACCCACATTTTGACTCCATTTCTGTTTCTATTTTTCCCCCAAAGAGTTCCATGACGTATGTCAAATGCCCCTCCCCCACATCTCTGCACGCAGGGACACCTTTTTATTCCTAACACAGCTGCTGGGATTAATGATGACAGCCAGGCCATATGGCACCACTCACTCGGCTCCATCGAGCAGCATCAAGCTCATGTGAAGAGTGTTTACCCCACACTTCTCTGACAGTCGAACTCGGCCACACTAAGAGCCATCCTTCTATGGGCCTGTGCCTCCAAGGGGGCTCCACTGAATAGTAAACACAAGGAGGATAAATCTAGATGTGTAATAGCTTTGAGGGTGGGGCTGGTCCCTCTAAAGATCGCTGAGGACTAAAATAGTACAGGAGAAGGGTCTGTTCTCAACGTCAACCTAATGTTATCATTAACCAGACTGCTGATGCCTAATTCGTTACTGATTGTATCGGCTGATGGCGGCTGAGTCCATGATGTCATTTAATCAGATGTAATCTCTGCCATGTGCTGTGGCTTGGGTGAGCGTGAGCCAGAGTGAATGAGTATATGCACCAGACAGAGTGAGAGGCAAACCCAGCCCAAGGGCCAGAGAGAGCAACCCGAGCCAGGGGAGGGAGAAGCAGGTGAGCGCCAATCCACGCCTACCCCAACTTCGTAGCTCTATCCCGGTCCCACTCCCAGCCTCCCTTCCTGAACCCTCAATACCACCATCAGGTAAATCCCAGGAAGCATTCGTTCTTAGGCTAATGCCTCTGAAGAAGCAGGGGCAGGTCTGTGTGGCCTGAAATCAACAGGGCCTGGGGTGCCCCAATTTCTGCCACCTACAGAGTCTCCCAGCCATGGTAAGAAATGAGATGAGCTGAGAGTCCCAGAAAGATCTCAGGAGCTAAAGACTATGAATAAACTTTCGAAGTTTGAGTGTTGAAATTTTGTTTCAGTATTTGTAGGATGCCCTTTATAAACTACCCCAATAAAACGTCATGATCTAAGGCACAGCGATTGACACAATAGAAACTGGTAAATAAAAATGAACTAAATCACTGAATTAAAGGCTTTATTTTCTAGGCAACATGGGGTTAAGTACCTTGTGCAGAGTTTGCGTTCAAGCAGACCCAGCTCTGTCTCCACCGGGAACATCACCGCATCTGCCTAAGCTGTGGTGTCTTCAGTTCTAAAGTGGGGATGGTATCACCACTTCTCAAGGAACAAGAAGACATGTGAAGCCTGGCATGTCAGAGGGGCTCGAGAAGTGTTCGTTCTCTCCACCTTACCTCCTTTTCCTTCAAAACTGTATACTTGTTACATTGGTACCCACACACTTACCGCCCTAGGAGCAGAGCAGAGACGCAAAGGGTGGTACAAACCTATTAGGCACTCTTCACCTTGACCTCTGTGGGTGGGGGCTGACAAGAGAGACTGACATGTTATCATCTTAGAGAAACAAGATGAATGCATACTGAACGGCATCCATTGGACTCAGTCATCCACTTATAAATTTTCGATTAAAAGACTAAGTATGTTGGATACATGGCACTCCCACCTACCCCCTCTTTCAAAAATAACAACAAAAGCATAACAGTTCTGGATGGAGGGTAAAACCCATTTTAAATGATTTCATGCATAGTCCTCAACATCTAGTTGATATTATTTTATACAGATGTGAAGATCCGGCTCCAACTGGAAACAAGACTCTGCCACTTGGGGGTTAAAACATGCAGGCTCTGGGCTCTTTGCATAAGGACATTTTGAAAATTTTAAGATGGTTCCATCAGGGAGGGCCAACCACAAAGCTTTGTCTTTGTCTGTGTGGTCTGTGAGAACAGGGGAGCAAAGGGAAGGGTTTCTGGCAGGTCCCTACCCGGAACCCCCTTGGACTGACTGCAAACGCAGAAACACACGTCAGGAGACCACCAGACATGGGGATATTTCCAGTTTGCCCTGTTGACAGCGCCTGACGCATCACGCAAATGAATCCCATTCATGAAACTGTGAGTGTTTTCCTCAATCCACTGAGAGACATGGGACTGTTCCTGCTGCAGTTCAACTGTGGGTTCATCGCAGCTAGCCCAAATCATTGTCCCCTGCTCAAAAGAACCTTGGAATTCTGTGCTAGGGCCGTGTCAGAATGGCTTCGTTGTCAGGCAAGAATATATCCAGTATAAGGCAAGAGAGGATATATATGAGTGTGTGAAGCCCTGTGTTTCTGCCGACCCCCCGCACCCCCGCCGCCTCTCCCCTCCTCTCCTGCCATCTCCATCAGTAGTCAGCAATACAGGAGGCTGCCATGACAGCCCCCACCCCAGGGAATCCAAACTCTATAAACAACCCAATCTCCCAAGATTTCCTCACAAGATTTTCCTCCCCCTTAGAAGTGGTGTTTGCTGACACCTCTAGCCTGGACACAGTCAGCAGTGGTGGGGCAGCTGCCGTGGCTGGGCCATCAATTGAGAAAGCCTATCAGGTTAAAATGTTCTTTAATGAGGCACCACTCTGCAGGGACCATTTCCAGATCACAGTGAGATTAATATGCATATTAGAATGTGTGAATAATCTTTGCCTACTGTCATAACATTCCATAAGGCTCTAGGCATAAGGAAACATGTATTTTAGTTCTGGATCGATAGGAAAAAATCGGGAGTAAACATTCAGCTCGCAAATGAAGAAAATATTTAATTCATCGAGAAATAGGCAAAACACCAAGGCTGTAAATGGTCCATTACAGTGTTCGAAAAGACATCTGCAGTATTGGAGCGCTGAAAACAGACCTCATCATAACTCCACCACAAGAGAAGCTACTCTTCCAGACCAAGGAGGGGAGAAGCGGGACGAATTATACTAGCACTGCATTTTGCCCCCCGATTACAAAATTCTAGGTTCATAGGAAAGAATTCAGCCTGCAGTCATGGTGGGTAAAAATGATCAGTTTTTTACCACAAAAACTGGTAAAGACAAAGGCGGAAAAGCAGCAGGGGAAAGAAAGCATTCACAAATCAACTTTTCCACAAGCAAGAATCCAGAGAGTTTTTTGACCTTTACCAGCATCAGTTCAGCGGAGATAAAGCAAATTTATGGATGAAACCAAGTCAGTTATTTGACCAAACTATGACTTTGGTTATAGTCATTCAGGAGAGAGCAAAAGGCACTGCAAACAATCACCTGCCATTGACCGAGGCTGGGACAGTATGGAGCCTGGGACAGTCACCTCATCTGTTGCCCATGGTTCGCCGAGAGCAGGCAGATGTGGCGGCGTAGCTAGGACCACGCTCTGGGGCTCAAGCTTCAGATGTGTGATAATAAATGGATTAAGACAATAAAGTTTTATAAGTACTACACCTAAGAATATATATTTTAATGGCTCCTGTGAAACGTGCTGGAATAGGGCCAGAATAATCAAACAAATTCCAGCCAACACGTCAGACATTTGGTTCATCGAGAAAAGTCATAGAGGCAGAGAATGCGCCAGCACAACCATCCTAGCTCATTTCACACCCACAGCCATGAATGAAGAATCATGTGAACCCAGCACGGTGCTAAGTACTTAAGGTACAAAGATGAGAAGTTTCTTCACTTGCCCACAGTTAACTACCCAAAAAAATCCCCCCAAAAAACCAATGCAGAATGTATAGGAATAGGCTGCAAGGGAGAGTGGGGTTGGGAATGTTTGCTATAAAAGAGAGAAAACTTCCCAGCAGCTAGGAGAGTCAAGGGATCAAACTATGCCCCTGAAGACAAAAGTGAAGGTCTAGTTTTCTTTTCTTTCAGCAAGGGGGCTAGTCTTGGGGGCTTACTGGAAATTTTTTTTGCTATAAAAAGGGAAAGAACCAGCTGCTACCACCCTCACTACCTTCACACTTTTTGGCCTTGTGTGGAGACACGAGCAGGAGCTGCAGCAGCTATCTTGCAACCATGAGGAAAAAGCCAAAAGAATCAGAAATAACCCTGACATCACTTGCTAAACCAAGAGCAGCACCTCCCAGCTCCTGATGTCTTGTTAAATAGAAAAATCAACAGCAATGTGTTTAGACCACGGTGGTTGGTAGAGCCAAATGCATTCCTAATGGATACCTCTTCTAGGGAGTTTATCTTGTGCTGTAACTCCCCAAATCAAACATTTACATCGGTCCCTCAATGAAGTCCAAACTCCCCTGAGTTTATTTGGAATCCTTTTTAGTCTGACTTCTCCCTTCCTTTCAGCCTCTTGCTCCCAACATGAGACCCTCCGCTCTCATCAGGATGGCCTTCTCACCCTTGCTCCAGCTCGAACACCAACTTTTCCTCACGGTAAACTCCTGTCTCCCTTGGAGTACCGCACAACGCTCTACTCCTCTGTTTCCACCTGGCCTCCCCAACTCTAGAGCTTTCTCAGGGCCAAGACGAGAATGCATGCTTACTTTTCCAGGTCTCCCACGATAGCCGGCATAGTGCTGGGCACATCGGGGGAGAAAATACCAGACTATCCAACAAGGGCAGAGCTTACTTAGCTAGGTCTGCTCAAATCCACTCGTTTGATCGGACTGCCGAGACCCGAAGTGGTAAAGGGACTTGCTCAGGGTTTCACGCTGCAGTATTAATAGACCCGGAACGAGAACATGAAGCCCCAACTCCTCGATGAGCATATTTTCCACTATACCTCATTGTTGAAAAGAAAAGTGCCAATTAGAGGCACAAAAAGTAACAAAGCTGGTGATGACTATAATGGATGATTACGTCTTTTCAGAGGGCATGAAAAAGAGAGCTGAGTAGAGGCTGCTGTGAAGGAGCTGCTTCAGTATATAATTAACTGCTGGCTTCTTTGTATTGTTCCAAGAATGAACTCAGCAACATTCTGCGGAACAACCTTGCCTGCAGGGGCAAGAAAAGCGGGGCCCGTCTCTTCAGAAGGCTGCTCAGGGGTGGGGGTCTCCGGCAAGCTCTGAGTCCCTGGCTGCCTTTCTCCCTCACACGCACTTAGGTTGATGCGACCCAACAGATGATTTCTTGCTGCAGGCAGTTGTCACCGCAGGGCCACCATGCTGAGCCGGCGGCCCCCGGATTTCCCACACGCCCAGCCTGAGAAAGGGACACACAGAGCCTGAGGCGTGCCTCAGCACCTCTTCTCTTTCCAACCAGCGGAGAAATGTGCTCTGAGCTGCTCTGCAGGATGAGGTTCTGGAGACTCCGGAAGCCTGTGATCCCCCTGAATGATCTGACTGGAGGCCAGTGGGGAGAAGGAAGTTGTAGATTCACAGGACCACAAGCTTAAGTTGTTGAGACAGAAGGAGCCCTGGAGATGACCTCGTCCAGTCTCTTTATTTTAAAGATGAAGCGTGGGGCCCAGAGGGGGAAAGGGACTGGCCTGTGGTCACACAGCCAGGGAGTGGTAGGCGGCAGGCCCGTCGGATTCTCTGCTCCTCTGCTGTTCCCTGCATTCACACACTCTCAGCCACCCCTCCCAGCTCGGGTTCTTAGTGCCCAGAGTGCTGAAATAGCTTCCAGAGCCCCCTGGCATTTCTGCTGCTTGCTGGAAAGAAAGGTCAATTCCTGACAAGATGTGGGTCGAGGCCATTTTTTTTTTCCCCTCTCCCATGACTCAATAACTGGGCACAGGGGTCTCCCTTTCCTGAAACATCATCCAAAAAGCAGTTTCACAGAAGGTGAGTAATGGATTTGGCAACACCGGCAATGCCTTTGTTCAGACAGAAGGGAGACAGACACACCGACAGGCAGGTAGAAATACCCCCAAATTACGCCATTAGTCTCACTATCTGATATGAAGTTTTAAAAACTTCTGAGTTAGGAGAACCATCCAGAACGTGGGAGCTAAAAGGGAGGAGGGAACTAAGAACCAGACATATTAATATCTGTCCAAAGTCGGATAACGAAATAGTGATACATCAGCGACAATATGGAAAGAAAACCTGGACAAGGATGACACACCAGATTAGCAAAAGGCCATGGAACACTTGTAACAGGCACATATAAATAGAAATGTTTAATTAAAATTTCAAACTGCCACGACCCATCTGGTGTTCCTGCCCTATCATTTCCAGTACCTACGCCTGGGCTCCTGAGGCCCCACCTCAGGCCAGGGCTGGCTTTGTGGGTGTGTGGCCAGTGCAGCTGTCCAGGACCCCGGGCTCGGGGCTTCAGGCTCTAAGGCCACTGTCTTGAAATTCTTCATTTGGTCTTTAATTTCTGTTCTGTAACTAAAGTCCCATGGCAGAGCAGAAATGCACGGGGAACTTGGAGCCTCGGCTCACACACTGGTCCCACCTTCCACCACCTCCCTGCCTCCCTGGGATGGGTTCCTAGCTGCCCATGGGTCCTGGTGTCCTGACCCCACCCACCCACCACCCCATTCTTTCCCCAGCCTGCTGCCCTCTGCCTAGGGTGGCAACCAAGTCACTTAGGCTGGGAGACAGGGATGGAAGGCCCTCATTCTGCCACCACTCCCTGCACCCAGAGGGGGTGTAGGCACAAGCTGAGGTTCTGGGAGGTTCAGGGTTGTGTCTTAGGACAGAGCATGGTGGCAGCTATCCCCTTCCTGGCAGTGGACAATCGGGCAGGTGTGAGCCTCTCACCTACCAGCAATCCAGGACCACACACTTCCCAGTGGTAGAAGCTGCAGTCCCTTTGGGGACACCAGTCCTCAGTGAGTTGGGGCTTTGGGCCGGGGGAAGAGGAGATCAGTTTCCATGACACTGTGATGTGGCTGCCAGGAAGGGAGCCTGGAAATTGGTGGGTCGCACTGCTAAGTAACGGGGTTCCTGGCACTTAGAGGAGAATTTATATTGAACTTGCAAAGCAGCCCATGTCCAAGGGAGTGCGATATTAAATAGCAAATAAAAAGCCAACATAATAGAGAGACCGGAAAGAGAGGAAAGAGTTTTATATTTTAGTACCTTTAACAGAACTCTTTTCCAGTTTTTTTAACAAGGATCCTGCTTTTTCATTTTGCACAGTAAAATTATACAGCTGGCCCTGACTCAGATTTAGCCCAAGCCATGGGACCTATCATGTCCATAAAGGAATTTAAGGGTTCAAGGCTCAGTAGCGTAAGATATCAATCCTTGCTTGAATGTGCACCCCGGCTCTTGTTCTTTCTGACCTATGCTGGACCCCACTGTGATTGCTAAGTTCCTATCTTGACCATCTTGCCTCGCCCCGTGCCTGGAGTCTTCCTCCAGAACCTCCATCCCTAAGGTCTGCTACCAGATCTTCCAAAGACCACCTACTTGTCAGAACTTCCACCACACCTCCTACAGGAACCTCTCCGGGCTCCTGCCAAGGAGAGGTAAGAGCCTCATTATCCTATTCAATGCCGAGTCCTCAACTCCAATTCTGTCTGAGACAAAACTAGCCCAGCTGTGACATAAAAGGTGACAGGTTCTGTTTTATGAAGCAGTTTCTTTTGCCTGGTTTCTCTGTGTTAATTCTGGGCTGTACACGGAATGAGTAACATTATCTCCACAGAGAGAAATCATCTTGAGTTGGAAACCCTTCATGCGTTGAAGGACAATTGGAAGATATGATACTTTGGGAATGGGGTTTTACCTGAAGGACGGGGGTGAGGTTTTTCTGTTGATCACAGAAGGCAAAGCCAAAGCAGATGAACAGTAAGAGAACATTCCTAGAGCTGGTAATTGTTTGGTGGAGTAAGTTACTCGGAATGTACAGAAATGGCCTGGGATGCCTGCAAACAGACTTGGGTTTGAATTTGCTCACTAGCTGTGTGATCTTGGGCAACCTGGCTTCTTTGAGTAACCTGCAAAGTGGAAAGAATAACACATCCCTCACCATTCCGCCTGTGAAACTGTCCAGCACCAGGCATGTAGTAATTTTGTCTTGTGTTTCAGTTGCAAACATCCTGGTGTAGGGCAATCTGGCAGCTCTGAGTCAGAATTCCAGATCTGCCACTCACGGAACTACTTTTAGACAGAGAACACGGAGTCTAGGTTTTGGCATGTAAATATGGGATGACACTATCTAAAAACACGGGGCTGTTTTGAGTATTAAGTAAGAGAGTCTGTACAAAGCATGTGAAATGCAGCCAGCCCTCAACAAATGTTTTCTTCCTTCCAAATTAATACACAAACACGCACACACACACAGCTTTCATCAGTAATAGAAAGGGAAACACTGATTGATCCTTATTCTTTTGTTCTTCTTGTTGTTACTGTTTTATTGCTAGGTAGATGAAAGCCAAACAGATTTGTGGAAATTCAAGATTATTTTTATTTACTCATTCGCAAGAGGGACTTTAAGGAAACAAAATATGGAACATAAAAGTCCAAGAGTCGCTCTAACAATGGAAATGTAAACATCGCCCTAGTCAATGTCCTTGGTCACTGCGGTTTCCCTGCCTTTGGAGCATGGCTGAGCTGGGTCTTCAGTGAGGACCATAGCCTCCAAAATTCTGCTGCCCTCGCAAGTGGCAAGTGCCAACGGGCCCCATCTGAACTCCAAAGTAAACATCGCCTCCAGCTTCCTGCTACCACATCCTTCCCTGCAGCCTCACTACATCTCTCTCTCTCCTTTCTCTCAGGAGATCAAATGGTGATGCACTATATATATCTATTTTTTTAATAAAGGCTAATTAAAGCTTTAATTTGTACTTTAAAATAAATCCTCCTAGGACATGGACCCACTAGGGAATTATAACAAATAGCTCTTTGTGGTACACACTTAACGAACATTTAACTAAAGAAAGAAAATGCACGATTCCTTTTTTTTTTCAACTGCTGAGTACCATCCATTCAATCAGTCATTTCTTTTTAACTACATTTGCCATAAAAGCACTTATTTTATGGCGCCCATGACATAAGTACGGCTGTTACGCCTTATGATTAATAAAGTAATTATCACCAGTTCTAATATTCTCAGCAGAAAAAGGCTGGGCCGGGCTCTTGATATTTCTGTTCCAATAATAGGTTTTCCAAAGCAATGTGGCGCTCATGGAGGGCTGCACGCAGGGGCCTGCAGAACGCAGTCTCTGGTGTACCTCGTGGCCATCGATTGACAAATGACGTCGGTCTGGGTTCGTCATCATACAGAAAATACCCTTGGAGAGGAAAAAGGAATGGAAGGACGCAGGCAGGGGCAATTTGCTTTTCATTGTTGATTTATGTTATAGAACTATTCTTGTAAGTCAATTACCAGAACACAAAATGCTAGGGAAAATACAAAAATTCTAGAAAAGCAGAGCCTTCTACAAAGAGAGATGCTGCAAACAGATAAGAATAACTCTCTTGAAACAAGCATCCCATGGAGTCGATGGAAATCACATTTCCTTTTTTTCTTTTTTAAAGATTATTTATTTGAGAGAGAGAGAGAGAGGAGAGAGAACAAGAGCACAAGCGGGGGATGGGGGAGGAATAGAGGGAGAAGCAGACTCCCTGCTGAGTAGGGAGCTCGATGCCCACTCGATCCCAGGACCTTGAGATCATGACCTGAGCTGAAGGCAGATGCTTAACCAACTGAGCCACCCAGGTGCCCTGGAAATCACATTTCTACCTAATGTAGCGTGTCCGTGGGGCCACGCCCAGTGCAGAATGGGGCCCTGGGCTCTGTTATGTCCTTTCTTCCAAAACATGTTTCCTTTGAGTGTATCTGAGAACATTTCAGGGGTGCAGGTCTCAGTGAGTGTGGGCTGAGAAGAGGACCACAGTGGCCCCAAGAGTCTCAAGGTTGGTTCCTCTAGGAAACTTGAGGAGGCTGAGCTCGGTCACAAGGGAGCTGTGTGTCAGCCAAGGCCCCTTGTGACTCCAACAAGAACAATTAGAAACTGCAGTGCTGCATGGGCACTGCTGAAAAAAAAACACCCTCTCTGTTTTTAGAGCTTGCCTTGGAAACCTATTAGGGAGATTTGATTCTTGGGGCAGAATACAGATTTTCTTACCAGCCTTACTATCGTTGACTTCACTGCCCTTCCATCATTCATTCATTCATTCATTCATTCAATGAGCACTTGGGCTTGGCCCTGAGAAGACAGTGGTTCTTGTTTAGGGAGCCCATAGTTTATCATGGATACTAGTGTGGGCTCAGGGGTCAGACCTGGATCCAGCCGTCATTACTTATTAGCTAATTGACTTTAGATAAGTTACTTGCCCAAGCAAAGTCTAAATTGGGGATAATAATTGTACCTAGTTTATAGGGTTGCCGTGAGGATTGAATGAGGGAATCCTGTTAAGAGCTAAAGACAGGTCTGGCCCATTCTGACAGTTCACTAACTAGAAGCTGCCACTCCTCATGCGACAGCGCCACTCACTCAGGACTTCGCAGATATATACGTGCAGCTGCTTCTCCGGTGTCGGGAACGAATCTACGAGCCATCTGAGCTCTCTCCTTGGGGTCTCCCTGGGACCCAGAGTCCGCACGTGCAAATAGCGTTCTCAAGTCAGAGAAAACCAGCAACTGATGGAGACTGAATAAGGCATCTTGTATTGATCATCCCAGAGCTCCGTCAACCAAACTGCCCAACCCAGACGAACCCCATTCATTAGGAACACTGCACTTTTTGTTTCTGGAACACTGGATGTTTTTCTTCCTCTCTCTTTCCTGGTCCCTCTCCTGTGCACTCTCCCTCCCCCTCCTCTTTTCCCTCCCCTTCCTCCCTCTCTCTCTCTCTCTCCCTCTCCCTCTCTCATTTGGCACACCCTTAGACCCTCCTGAATAATCTGTATCATCCCTCAGGGGCCAAATCTAAGTGAACCAAGAGTTCCTAACTCAGAAGAAACGTGAGTATGGTCCATAGACCCCAGTTCCTCAGGGCTGGGCGGGGCCTCAGAGATGCGCTCCAGCCCTTTGTTTTGCTGTCAGGAAAGCCTCACTGCCATTCTCAGAGCGAGCTACCCGCCTGCGCCGCTGATGGGCGGAGAGATGGGTGTGAGCCCTGGCCTCTCTTCTCTGGGGCACGGTGACTAGAATGAGAAGCCCCCCGCTGTCCCTGCCACATCAGCTCCCCCTTACCTGCTGCTCTTCCTGGCGCTCAGGACGCTCTGTCAGAGTGTTCTGGATGGATTCATCCGACCCACAGGGGATCTGTCAAGGGCCAGCACCACTGGAATATTCTTGAATGCAGGGGATCTTGTCTTGCTTTCTCTGTGACTACAGCCAAACAAACCCCACCTCAACTGTGTCTTCAGCCATCTCCCACTCACTAGTTTCTACAATTGCGTCTCTTCACAAGAGGTGCCTGGTTGGCGGCAGTGCCAGGAGGGGTGGCACTCAGGGAGGAGGAGGACACCTGGACTCCAA
>CM052899.1:14223341-14235571 GCA_028534135.1 Potos flavus | reverse complement strand
ACAGCCCGGTGCCCACACAGCCCACTGTCCACACAGCCCGGTGCCCACACAGCCCAGTGCCCACACAGCCCACTGTCCACACAGCCCGGTGCCCACACAGCCCACTGTCCACACAGCCCGGTGCCCACACAACCCACTGTCCACACAGCCCGGTGCCCACACAGCCCAGTGCCCACACAGCCCACTGTCCACACAGCCCGGTGCCTGCACAACCACTTAAAGTTCTCAGATGCTGAGTACATAACTCCCAGACACACTTTTGTTCATCACTCAGTTCTGGCAAGAGAGGCCAAAAGGAATTCCCATAGACACTAAGGGGCAGAGGGAAGTTTCCTGAATGAGGGACATGGCAAAATGCTTTTGAAGTTTCTCCTGCCAGTTTCCCTGTTTGCACCTCCGTCACTGTTTCAAGACACAGAGGACATAATCGTGTCATCCAAAGCAAGACAGAATTCTAGCATTCAGCTGGAAATAAGCACATATTTCTGATCCTCGAGTCCTTCCCACCCAACAGGAACATCTAGAGTCCAGCCCAACCTCAGCACTGCCGCCCACAGAGCCGTCTGGAGTGCAATTCCTGAGAAATGTAGAGGTTTATCCCCACAGTCACTTGCTGCCCCCAAACACACACACACACACACACGCGCACACGCACACATATACACACATACCACACCACACATACCGAACATATTCATTCATACACACCATGCACTACATACACCACCTACCTCACACGCTCGTGCTATACCACATAACCACAAACACACACACACACCACACACACACATACTATACCACACACATGCCACACACTTAGGGAAGCCCTTCCCATTCTCCTTTAAGATTCAAGTGAAATGATCACCACCTCTCGGAAGACCTCCCTGCTCCCCCTGCTGCAATGAGTCTCCTCCTCATCTTTGCTCACACGGCACATCCTCTGTATCTGCACTTGCTGCATGCCACTAGATTTAGTTTTCTGGTAAGTTCCCTGAGACCTGAGACTGTCTTCCTCATGTCTGTATTCCTTGTAGGCCTTGCACAGAGGCCTGCAGATTTCTATGCTCAGCAAACATTTGTCAAATTAGAAGCTAAAGACAAGGTATCCCAACAAATCCTGAGCACAACCCCACCTCAGCAAATGATGCCAACTTTAGATATAGGGGCGTATGTGTTTGCTAGGACCTCCATAACAAAGTACCATAGACTTGGTGGCTTACAGAGCAGAAACTTATTTGCCCATAATTCTGGAGCCTGGACATTTGAGATCAAGGTGCCCACCGGGATGGTTTCTTCCCAGGGCTTTCTCCGTGGCTTGTAGATGGCCATCTTCTCCCTGTGCCTTCACGTGGTCTGCTTTCTGCATTTGTCTGCGTCATAATTTCCTCTTCCTATAAGGACACAAGTCTAGCCCACCCTAATGACCTCATCTTAATTACTTCTTTAAAGACAGTATCTCCAACATATGTACGGAGAGGGTGGGGTTGGCTGGCACAATTCCATCCATAACAGGAGGTAAATTAGCAGCACCTACAACCCTCGTGATGTACGTCTAGGCACAGCTAAGTCTACTACTCATAGGCCACCCCATGTCCATGACCTCCTCTTGATTTCCTCAGGGGAAGACTTCCTGTCCCTTGAGAGAGTTTTTGTCTGACCTTAAGAACATTGTTCAACCTCCCAAGCAATTTTTATCTTGCAGAGAGTGTGAAAGCTGTGGTAAATGTGTAGATGATTGTGGCTGTCAGGCTGAGCCTTATTTCTGGTTCCGCTTTTATTCCTTCCTCCCATCTTCTTGTCTTCATTTGCTCAAATATGAATTTATGTCCACTGGTCAAACTTTCTACATCTTGATAAATGACCTATAATCCTTTCTGCAACAAAGAAGAGTGTAAATTGTGCTGGTCGACCTGCTGTCTGCTGGCACCGTCACCTCTCCCTTCTAAGAACGGCAACCATGCTCCCCAAGATCTTCTTCTCTGGATGATTCTGGGTTAGTTTTCCAATGAGAGGAACTCTCGTGAGATTGGGGAGCCATCAGTCTTCAGAAAGAGTTACGGCCACATGTGTGGACAGATGAGGGATTCCCCGCAGGCTCCTGGTAAATTCTTCACCACTGCAGACTGAGACATCTGGTGGGAATTTCTTGGAGAGTCTCAGGAATAGCAGGCAAGTTTTTGACAGCTGGCTGCTTTAGAGTTTCCGGCTGAGATTCTCGGGGTCAACCTCTCTGACTTTCGAGGACAGCTCTCCCAAACCTTTGGTGCAGCTTCTCTGATCTCCACTCCCCTGAATCTCCCAACTTATGAGTAAGATCCCAATTTGATTTTAAGCCCTTTATCTCCAGCACATATAGAGTGGTTTCTGTTTTTCTAACCAACTCCTTTCGGATACCTACATAAGTAATAGAAATAAGCTATCCTATGCTTGTGCATTGCTGGTAGGAATGCAAAATGGTGAAGCCACTGTGGAAAGCAGTTTGTCAGTTCCTCAAAAAGTTAAACACAGAATTGCCATATGATCCCAGAATTTTACTTTTGGATATATACCCAGAAAAACTGAAAACAGAGACTCAAACACCGTACACCAATGTTCACTGTAGCATTACCCACAATAGCCAAAAGGTGGAAACAACTCAAATGTTCATCAACAGACGAATGAATAAACAAAATGTTGTCTAAACATACAATGGAAAATTCTGTGCCCATAAAAAAGAATACACTTCTGATTCATGCTACAACACCTGTGAGGCTTTAAAACATTATGCTAAGTGAAATAAGCCAGACAAAAAAGGACAAATATTGTACGATTCTACTTACATGAAATATCTAGAATAGCCAAATTCATAAAGATAGGAAGTAGATTAAAGGTTACCAGGGGCTGGGGAGAGCACAAAATGGGGTGATTTTGTTTAATGGGTACAAAGTTTCTATTTGAGATGATTAAAAAGTTTTGGAAAGAAATCGTGGTAATGATTACACAACACCGGGAATGTACTTAATGCCACTGAAGTGTACAGATAAAAACGGTTAAAATGGCAAATTTTATGTTATATATATCTCACCATGATAATATGAATGTATATTTTTTTAAAGTTATCATGGCGGCAGCAGACTTCCAGACCTGGCCTGTGTATAGCCAACCCATTTTATCGCAGGTGACTGACAGACTGAGGACATATACTGCGTATGAATTACCAAGTCCACGTCTCTAGAAAAGAAGAGAGAATCCAATTATACCCGGCTTTGTGGAAAAGGCCAACTGAGACTACACTAATTTGGAGTCTTCCATCCTAGGCAAAAATCCGAAGCAATGCCAAGTCCAGGCCTTCCTTGCTTGACTGACCCAAAAATCCTTTCTTCTCCAGCTCGCTGAGACCTTGTTCTCTTCACATTCCCTCCTATCCTCGCAGCATCCCCCTCTTTCTAACCAGCGTCAATCCCTAGTCTAGCGTGAGTGGCTTCCTGAGATATCAGAGAATTATAACCCGTCAAGTCCCTGAGTTTATAGAACTAAAACCCTTTTCATTACTAAAACTCAGCCTCCCTTATAGCCTTCTGCTTTTCTCTTTACTGACTATGCTCCCATTTCTAAACCATTGGCCTGCACATGGAGGGATCTCCATAGTTTACTAATGAACACCGTGCCTGTGTGTGTGTGTGTGCGCGTGCACGCATCTCAGCCCACACTATTCATCATTCTAATTAAAGCAAAGTTACTCTCCTTCAAGATATACTCAAGAGAGTCTATTTGCTCCATCCCATTGTTCAAGTTCCTGGCCCAATACTACGTGGCTTCGACTCTACAGAGCTTACCCAAGGCCAGTCAGGGCACGAAATCATAACCCTCTAAGGGGTACCTTCTCCAGGTGTGTAAGTGACTGCTACCCTTCTGTTTCAGTTTCAATACAGATTACCATACGTATTTGCTCTTTTTAAGGATAAATAAACCGTAAACTGTGTTTTACATGATTATAAAGCTGATGGCCAAGATCCTATTTGCATTTGGGACAGTATGAAAACCATACTGGGCAGCGGGGGTCCTGGCTTGTTTGATTTTCTAATGACCTGCTTTATTTCTCCAAGCCTGAGTTTTTCTATGTTAAAAGGGTGGGGGGGAGGATAATTGGTGAGTTATTAGTTTCTTTCCAGTTCTAGGAGCTTTCTTCTTTGATGCAAGCAAATACGAGATTGCCCCACTGTGTAAGCCCCTCGGTTTTAGCTGCTCCGCGGGCTGAAAAAGCACTATCAAGGCAACAGCTACAGAGAAGGCCCCAGCCTGGAGACTCTGTGGACAGGAGCTCCGGGCCCAGAGAAGTCAGATGACCTCGCCTGAGTCCCTGGCTTGAGGATGGGGTTGCCACAGCTCCTCCCAGAGACCACACTGCCTGTTGTGGGGCCAGCTGGCTGGCCCACCTTGAATAGTTTTAGTTTTAAAAGCACGTAGCCTGCCTTCGTTACATAATGTCATCATGGGACATCTCCCCATTCCGTACACAGAATTCATGGTTTATAAAAGAGCCTAATCACAGGATCTCCCATTGAGACACATGCTGGTGAAAATACCACCTCGCGGCATGCTTGCATAACAAGTAGCTAGGCACAGGCACTGCGTCAGAGGGGAGCCTTTGGGGCCCAGACCTCAGCACGGAGCTCCCTCCTCCTCTCATCCTCCCACTAACAGTAAGAACTCTGGCCTGGCCAGCCTCTCTGCTCAGTCACCTTCCGAAATTCAGTGTGGTTCAAAATCCTACTTTTCTCCTAGAAGAAGATATAGGATCTGTTTTCGCTTCTCTTGAAGGCCCATCCCTGGCCTGTATGTAGGTTAAGTCATCCGTGTTCCTACACTCCCAGCTACCTCGTTCTGACCCTATTAAAATAGATGGCATTGGGGCTGAGCCCTCCGTGGCTGGGATAGGCCCTGGATTTCCATCCACTCTGTCCATCCCAGAAAGAGGGTATTGTCAGGGAAGCCGTCACTGCTTCCACATCTTCAGGATCGTAATTTGTAAGATCGTAGAGACCCGTCCTCCCCGCCCTGACTGGAGGAGCACTCAGGAGGCTCACACTTGAGCTCGGGCTGCTCAGTCAGGACTGGAGACTGGGCTGGAGTCAGGGACTGTACCAGCCACTGCGTGAACAGGCTGGCCCCTCTGGATCCCAATGGCCTCGTCTGCAGGACAAGAGATAAGACCGAACTATCCCCAGGGCCCCTGCTTAGGGGAGCACAGCTCTGGCTCCTGATCCACCGTAACACTGCTTCAACAGTGTCTCCCACCTGAAAGCTGAAGCTGGGTGTAATGGCTCTGCTCCGTGACGACGCGGGGCTCAGGTCCCTGCTACCCGTTTTCCCGCGCTGCCATTCCTAGACATTTGCCCTCCTCCACTGCAAGGGGGAACAGGCCAGTGGAGGCCACATTCCTTCTCTTTAAGGAGGTTACACTCAGGACTGAGAACCTGGACGCACAGCCACAGCTCGCTGCCAGGATGGCTGGAAGAACGTGGGACCGACTAGAAATTCTATTACCTAGGAAGAAAGAGAGAATGAAATTGGGGCCGCCTAGAAATGTGGTCCACAGACCCTCTCAGTTGTAGCATTCTGTGCCTAAGAGATCACACAGGAAGGCGGGGCAGGACATCTCAGAATCTCCACGGAAGCAGACGGTCCAGGGGTCTCCAGGAATAGTAACTCCACAGTAACTGCCACACTGGTGTGAGCAAAGTGATTAGAAGTTCAAAAGAGAAGGAGCATGATCCTATGTAAGGCGGCATACACATACACAGCTTCGGCTACCCACCCCACGTGCTGCTAGGCCAAGAGCACAATGAAGTTTACTAGCTCATTTCAACAAATATTTATTGACGACTACTACATACTGGGCACCAGAGATATAAAAATGAATATGACCCATCCATCCTGCCCTCAAGCACTTGCAGGCTAGCGGGGAAATAAAATCCAAACATAAAAGTTCAGTGTAACGGGTTAAGTGCTTCGATGGAGGCGACATCTGGAACTATGCTCTCTAATTGAGGAGAGAAAACTAAAAACCGAAGACGACTTTTGAGTAACAGCAGCAGGAAACAACCAGGCGCTACAACACGTGTTAAGGGCCACCATGTTCTGTGAGTCTTGATCAGGAAGGGAGGAGACTACCGTAGGATGAATGTAAAAGAAAGACTTTGTTTGAGGAGGTGAGGCTTAAAAATTGAGAGGGAGAAGGAGAAGGTGGTAAATCCTCATGAAGACTTTGTGTTCGATTTTGAAGTGGAGGCATCAAACAGATTTTTGTGTCAAATAGTGTTGAAAAAAAGACAGACCTTCTTGAATTTTAACCCTTGGTGTAGAAAGGCAGGTGAACCTCTTGAATTGCCTTTCATGGTCCATTTATAAGATTTATCAACACTCCTCATAACATGTTTTATAGCCTTGGGACAACTCTAGAAGGAGGGGAGGGCAGGAGGGAGAGACAGACAGACTGGAGCTCAGAGTTGTTAGCTCGTGAGGTAAGTAGGTCTGGAGCACACATTCCATAAAAGGCAGGAGCACCGCCCCAACCCAGGCTTCCTGGCCCATCTCCAGTGCTTCTTCTGTTGGGCCAGATCACTCTTGAAAAGGAAAAACCAAGATTCAAATTATCTGAGCAGAAGGAAGAGGATTCAGACTGACCCACAGGAGATTGGAAGGAGACAGAAGCCAAGGGGAACCGAGGAACAGGGTC
Organism: Potos flavus; assembly: GCA_028534135.1. NCBI lineage: Eukaryota > Metazoa > Chordata > Mammalia > Carnivora > Procyonidae > Potos > Potos flavus. Next base: position 14,228,853 of record CM052899.1, on the reverse strand, counting down.
ACCCAACATGGTGACTTGCCTCAGATGGGTCATCCCCCTAGTCGAGAAGGCTCACTGAAATCTGGGTCCCACGACACCCAGTTATAGATGCCTCTTAGAGCCAAATTCAAGACTGGGAATAACCAAAGGAAACACACAAAGAAATTCTCAAGGTGAAGGTCATGTGTTCCCTGGAAAGGATTTCTTGGGGAAGTTGTTACATTCCAATGGCAATTTTGCAACCTCCCAGTTTTGGGGGCAGGGGGATGGAGTCTGCTGGGCATGAGATGAGACACGATACAGTTGTAAAGTCTCTTGCAACCTGTGATAATATAACCCCACGGTCGTATTGTTATGAGGAGGGGTGATCCGACCACTTCTAGGCCAGAGGCTAGCACTTTCTGCCCACGGAAAGAAGCAGTCCAGGGGCTACTTTTTGTTTCATCCACAAGAAAAAGCAGGATGATGGGTGTGTGGGCAGAAATCCAATTTTATAAGGATTTCAACGGATGTAAATTGTTTCCTGGATAAGGGCTAATGACAGCTAATAGGCCAGCTCTGGGTACCAGGCAGATGACCTAGCAGCAGTTTCCTATTTCTGTTGGCCCTAATCACAACTTCCATCTGCTATTTTCATCCTCTTCCCATATTATTGGCAACGCAGCTACATTTTCACACTCCTACTTCTCCCAAAGGACGTCAGCCTGCCTATTTTACATAGGTACACAAAAGCCCAAGCATTCCCTCACTGGACTAATGGGAAATAAACCTGTGCATGGATACACTTCATATCCTGATCAATGGTTCTTGTAGACGCACCTCCTGGCTCTGTTTGTTCAAAAGCAGAGGAAATGGAGTTGCTTTAAATTGATGAACTGACAAGTTTCTGAGTAATGGTGAATCACTGCTCGATATTTCACTTAAGGCTGGGATGGTGAGCTGGGTCTTGCTACAGCTCTTTTTGGGTCACAAGAATTTAGCGGGATCGCTCACGGTCCTGAGCCCTGAGTCAAAGATGGAAAGGTGGACAAGGCCAAGGTCAGCGTGCCCATGGAGAGAGGCTGTCACACATCAGAAAGACACTTCAGAGGGCAAAGACAGCACCCCGAGTGTTGGTAAAGCACTAGAAGAGTGGGAGTGGGGTCCGTGGATACGGAGAAGAGAAAAAAGTGCTCGCTTGATTGGAGCAGGTTTTAGATGTTATAGAAGAGCCCCAACACACAGACCCAGGGCAGAAATTGTCTTGATTCACCTAGGAGTCCTATTCTTTTTTATCACCATGTTGTCACCAGCTTCCCCCCCACCAACCCGCCCCAGGACACTATCTCCACCTCCAGCCCTGTGTGTGCCCAGAAAACTCCAACTCATCTCTTAAGAATCTGCAGAATATGACCTTCCTTGAAATTCCTGCCTCAGTTCCCCCAGAACTGGTCATCCTGAGTCAGTTTTCACCACAGCCCATTAGAAAGGTTTGTTTTTATTTCTGTCACCCTCACGAGAAGGTGATCATCTCAAAATCAAGGGCCGGTCCTCATTCATCTTTATGCTCCAATGACTGGCATAGTGCTTAATAAATAACTTTCAGATGGGGAGCTGTGAGTGAAGAGATAAGAGGAGGGAAGAAAAAAAGGAAGAGAGGGAGGGAGGGAAAAGGAATGGAGGGTTTCGCTTTCAGCTCAATGAGAGGCTTCCTTAAATCAGATGAGATGATGATACAGACTGGATTGTACTAGGAGAGAGAAGGGCGATCACATTTTACATCAGCTTTGCATACTACTGGTAAGACTATGTTTTACATTCTTTTTTATTTTTTTTATGTTTTTTTTTATTTTTTATTTTATTTTATTTTTTTATGTTTTACATTCTTGACTGACAAGGAGCATTAAAAAAAAAAAAAACTGGTAAGAGACTTAAAAGAATGATTTTTTAAATAGGGTGATCTCGTGGTAGATAATATGCTAATCCAACACAGCTGTCAGCCTGCTTTCAGATGCTCAATCTTTGCCCTGTCAGCTCCAGTGAGTCAGAGCACTTTGAATCCCCCAGGGGCACTGGGAGACCCCCCCCCTGCCCCAAGTCACAGGCTCCTGAGAGATCCTGTCAGTTTTCTAAACTGCCTACCTCACCGCAGTCATGATTGGCTCAGACCTTCCCAGAGAGATGAAATGAGGCCATTTGGCTCAAAGGCAAGTAAACATGACAGAAGCATGTATAATATCACCACCCCTTCTGTCTGGAAAACTTGTCCTTTTCTGTAACAATGAATTTGCACCTTCTCCCCACATCCAGTAGGAATGAAGTCCTAAGGAAGGCATCTCCATTCACGAGTCCTGCCGCAAACACAGAGATGACTCAGCAGGAGCATCTAGAGAAGCCAAGGAGAGTCTCAAGAACTTCTATCACTCTGTTGGATAAACGTGAAGCAGGGGGGTAGCTTGAGAGAGGTGAAGAGTCACCGACAGACCTTGGGATTCACACAGTTCTAGGGAGACTAGATGGGGGAGCTGTCATGGTTAATTTTGCATCAACTTGGCTGGGCCACAAGGTACCCAGATATTTGGTCAAACGTTATTCTGAATGTTTCCATGAGGGTACTTTGGCTGAGATTAACATTTAAATGATGGACTTTGAGTAAAGCAGATTGCCCCCCAAATGTGGGTGGGCCTCATTCAATCAGTTGAAGGCCTGAAGAGAAAAAAAAAACAAAAAAAAAAACAAAAAACTGAATATTTCCCAAACAAAAGAGAATTCATCAGCACACTACCTTCGAATTTCATCTGTAACACTAGCTGTCTCTGGTTCCATAGCAGATAGCCTTTGGACTCAAATTGGAATATCAACTCTCCTGGATCTCCAACCTATTGGCCTACCCTAAGATTTTGGACTCACCACCTCCATAACTGTGTAAGCCAATTCCTTACAACAAATCTCTTTCTATATGTATATACATTCTACTGGTTCTGTTTCTCTGGAGAGGTCAGACTAACACGAAGGGGGAGTGAGTAGAAGACTCATTACATGTTAATTTATTGAAAGACCAAATATCCAAATAAATAATGACCAGACAATATACAAAAATAGAACTCTGACCTACAATCTGCAGCAACCAGCCCAGAAAACCAACCTATTTTCTACAGTAGCCAACCCAGGAAACCAGCCTACTATCTAAGCCACACTTACCCAAAAGGGATGGGGAAGATATCCTGGCACAGGGCATGGGAGCCCAAGTCAGGCAAAGGAGTGGCCCAGGGCAGGGAATCAGAGCCCGGGCAGAGTGAAGACATCCACATGGTAACATGGTAAATCAGGCTTTATTGGAGCCCAAGCAAAGGGAAGAAGCCACCAAGCCTAAGACATTAAAGCCTAATTGGGGCAAGAGGACACCCCCACAAGGGCAGGTGGCAATAGCAGTATAGCAGACTCCCATTACAACGGGAACATAATAAAATCAGAAAATATATTACGGAAAATGAGAGCCAGATTTCTCATGGTTGGAAAAGGGACTTGCAAACATGGAAGAGCAGAAAATCAGAATTAATTCTGTGGTGTTGGGTTGAATTAGAAGTAACAATATGAATTTATTTTTTAAAATTTGTATGTACATACATATAGATACAGAAATACAATGTAAATGTCTGTACATTCGTATGTATTCACATGTATTGTCTATGCGTGCTTTTATTCCCTAGCTGTGTCCACTGAGACGGCTTGGAAGCAGTGATTCACTAAGAGCATTTAGCACACAGCACCCAGATTTTGATGTTTAAATGCCATTCTTCACTAAAAAAGGAACACAGGCTCTTGGGAAAATGGCTGATTCCAAGGATGGGCAGGTAAAATAATACAGGAGCATCTTCCTCTGCAAGAAAGGAAGGAAGGGCTCAAAGAAGGATGGAGACACATCAAAAAGGATCCAGAAACCAGCTTGCAGGAGCTCCTGCTGGCCAAATCCTGGACAATTTGAGTATCAAATAAGTTAGCATAATAACGGATTATACCCTGTTGAATAAAATAGGAATCCATGAGTCCATGCCAATATAAATAAAAGGAGTAAGGAGAAATTACAAGTGTGATGAAGAATAAGATATCTAAATAGCCTCAAAGTATCACACACACACACAAATACATATTAATTACAAAAAGGGAAACAGTGTATCTAAATTTGAGAAGCCTAGCAAACACCAACCAAACCAAATAATCAAAGTGAATGGGATAAATTGGAAATGATGCCCCACATGACAGATTCCAACCAGAAGAGTCCTGCATCACTTCTGAGCACCTCATCAGGAGGGAACATGTGCCAATCCCATTGAGGAACATCCTACAACATAAGTCTCAAAGTCATGAAAGTCAAGGGAAGAGTGAGGAACTGTCACAAACTGAAGAACTAAAGAGACGTGACAACTGACTAACAGCAATTTGGGACTGGATTCTTTTGCTATAAAGTACATAATTGGGACAACTAGAGAAATGTGAATGGGATCTGGGTATTTGATGGTCGTAGCAGATCATTATTAATCTCCTGGTGTTGGTGATGACACTGTGGGTCTGTACAGAATATTCTTATTTGTCAGAGATAAACATTAAAATATTCAGGGGGTGATGGAGTATCACGTTGACAGCTTATCCTCAAATGGTTTAGAAGAAAGATCTTTATACTACACACACACACACATTCACACTTACATACACAGTATTGCAATTATGTAGGAGAATGTGGCCCCCTGTCCTTGGGAGACACATGCTGAAGTATTTAGGGGCAAAACATCATAATGTCTAAAACTTACTTTCAAATGATTTGGCAGAGAAAGAGAAAATGTAGCAAAATGTCAATTTTTTGGTGAATCCGGGTGAAGAGTACTCTGAGTTCATTCTTTCAACTATTCTAAAGGCTTGAAAAGTTTCAAAATAAAAAGTGGAGGAGAGGACAAGTGATAAAAGGTGGCATAAACAATGAAGTTTCTAGAAGTTCTAAGTGGGAGGAAAAAAAAAAAAGAATGAAAACCCAGAACCAAAGATCATGCTTTTAATGATATTCTTGACATGCTTTATGACATGGAGAAACATGTTGGATTTTTGCTCTTTCCAGACAAAAAACAGTAATGCCAAAAAAGTTTTTCCTTGTGTTATAAAGAGCTTAGCCATATCTAACTTCCATTAAACCACCTTCCACTCCCACCAGATGCACCAGGCTGCAGCCTGGGCTGCCCCTCCCCCAGCCCACAGAAAACTTACTCTTCCCATCCCCTCCTGGGTGAGTATACAGCATGGCGTCCCTTGGGGCCACCTGTTCTCCCTGCAGTGTTCCAAATCCTCCTTATTTGTGGAAAGGGTCACAGAAGCTGTGTGTAAGAGAAGCCCATTCAAGAAACCCATATGAGAACCTTGATGTTCTCCTGTTGAACATAAACAACTTCACAGAATACCAGTAGCAGAGAAGGCCACTGTGTAAGCAAGATGAATCAAGACAAAACAAAACCACTCCATAATAATGTCAAAACAGATAATACATGAACACTGTCTAAGCCAAAAC
>CM052899.1:14184593-14222841 GCA_028534135.1 Potos flavus | reverse complement strand
GGTGGGATCTCCTAGTTCCTTTCACCACCCCTCTTCCTTGGGGTGCTTTCCCACTGTTTGACCTCACAGATCTGTGCCCTGGCTCCGGTCCTCAGCCACACAGACACGTGGGCTCTTCTCTCTCTACCATCTTGTCTCCCACCTGCCAGGGGGATCCTCTACTAAGTGCAAACCTTCCTTAAATGGCACTTTTCCTTCCGATCTTCATCTCCATCTCTTCTGCCAGATCACACGGAGGAAGCCCATGGGCCAGAATGCCATGGCAGCCATCTGCAGCAGAGGAATTCTCATCTAAAGAAAAGTCTTTAGAGGAACTTACTATTTTCATTCAGCAGTCACATTCCCGGGAAAAAAAATAAACCTAGAATCAGAGATTCTGAGACTCTGGGAAGTGGAAATTAAACGTGGAAGTGATGGAGTTCAATCCTGCCATTTTTCACATGAGAAAACTCTGGTCTGTGTGATTCACCAATTTTCCCGCAAGGCTAGGAAGCTTGATTTTGCCTCCCCCACCCCTTAAGTCTATTGGTTTTATAATTTAGTGGGAAGGAGAAATGTATTTTTCCTTTCATTGGTCAAACTTTAAAAAATAAATAACTGTGAAATGGTACATGGTTTGTTTTTTTTTTAAGCCCCCACGAAACGCAACACAGTATGAATTATATCTTTGTCAGTGCAGGTTATGAAATTACTCTAGAGAGTCATTTCTATAGAGAATGGCTATACAAAGGCTGTAACTCAATGGAACGCAATTCTACTCCAAGCTCACAGAATGTAATTGATGGAAGGAAGCAACATAAATTACCTTAGCACTCTTCATGGAAAATGTCTCTGTTTCCCACACAATCTCATTTTGCACACAAAACAAACAAAACCAAATTCAATCTCCCAAATGGTGTCTCCACTTGTTTGCTTTCTTTTAAAAAACCATTCTGCCCACGTCATACACAGCTATGGCTCTTCTGCCAGGCAGATTAAGTCTAGCGTGAACCACATTTGACCTCCCACCCGCCCCCTCCCCCACCCATTTGCCTCCCTTGTCCTGAACTTCCAGCCCTTCTTTGTTTCAGATGGATCATTCATTTGGGGCCATGATGAAAGCATAAGAATTAAACTTTACCAAGAAAAAAACAGCCGACATGGCTTCAATTTCATTTTCCAGCCTGAACAGCAGATTCCTTTGTCCATCTTTGTAATAACTAGCAAAATGGTTAACCGAAATTTTAAAAAACAGAAAGAAAAATTACGTTCTTCACGGTGATGAGAAAAATGATGGTGGGCCATAGAGCTCACTGAAAAGGGTACATCATCAAAACATCTCACTTAATCATTGGTTTCTCCAACTCAAACAGAGATGTGTTACCATGATGTACACAGACATGATTGCAAGACTTACTGAGATGACACAGAGCAGAGACAGGATTGTGCGGGTTTGTGTAAGAGCTGATCCAACTTTGTGACTGACCCCGAAAAGAGCTACTCCCAACCCAACGGTATTCATGGCAGTGTGACAACATGGCTCTCAGGCAAGCAAGTATCAACTCTCCCCATGGTTGCAGATTCTGAGCAGGGTCTCTACTAGCAACCAAGTGGACAGCAAGTTCTGGTAACAAAGAGAGTCCACGTTCTTGGATGCAGCTTGCAGGCAGTAGAGAGAGGGTCAGGGTCAGGTCTAGACATCTAGGACAAGAAGAACATCAAGGTCTTAGCAAGTGCATTAGGGTTGGCTCCACAATCAAGGCAACACTGGGACAGATGAATGGATAAAGAAGATGTGGTATCTATCTATCTATCTATCTATTTATCTATCTATCTATTCATCTGTAATAAAATATTATTCAGCCATGAGAAAGAAGGATATTTGCAACAACACGGATGGACCTTGAGAGCATTACTCTAAGAGAAATGAGACAAAGACAAATACCACATGATATCACTTACATGTGGAATCTAAAAAAACCTAACTCATAAGCACACAGAGTACAATGGTGGTTACCAAAGGTTGAGATGTGGAGGGGGAATTAGGAAAATATTGTTAAAGAGTCCAAACTTCCCACGAGAAGATGAGTCAGGCCTGGAGACCCAATGCACAGCATAGGATTATAGTCAACAACAACACTGTCTTATAAACTTCAAGGTGGCTAAGAGATCGGATCTTAAGTGTTCTCACCACAAAAAAGAAGTAATAGCAATGCAACACAATGGAGGTGCTAGCTAACACGACAGTGGTAATCATATGGCAATATAAAATGCAACAAACTGACACATTGTACACCTTAAACTTAAAAATCAATTACCTCTCAATAAAAAAGAAAAGAAAAAACAAAGATACCGGGAACCAGAGCAGAAATCCAGGAGGAGGTTAGGGACAGCTTACCTCAGACATCGAGCGTAGGGGCTGCACACTGAACATGCCATTTCCGGTCTCCAGAACCCGTCATGCAGGATTTGGGCAGTCAGGGTCTGACAGCAACAAACAAAACTCTGTAGGTACAGCTACGTCTGCTGCCCCTCCTCTGTGAACCTAAAAAGCAAAGTGTGACCCAGGCATTATTTCTGAACTGTTCAGCTGAACCCCTGACGGCTTTGGTTTGGAAAATGAGATCTGGGGTATTTGTAATCACTGCCGAAGGTAAGTGCTCTGTCACTGAAAACTCTCAAGTATTAAGCTTTGCCCGTCTTGAGTTTTGTCTTCCATCAACTAAAGTTTAAGGGGCCCAAAAGTATGGTCTCCAGAAGTGTTTCAAAACAACTTCGGGTGATTTGTTAAACTGAAGTTTATAAAATGGATCTATAATCAAAATATATCCCAGTGGAGGCTGATAAAGGACAGATAAAGTAACAACTCAACCTTGGGAAGGTTGATTCAAGCGTCTCTTAAGATAATGCTAAAAGCAACATGAATCTGCACTGAAATTTTCATCTGAAGGACCCTACGAGTAGTTGCAAATCCACCTTTTATTTTAATTAGTTGGCTTATACCTCGTGGATTCATTCTCTTCTGCCTATTCCCAATCCACTTGAAATAAATTCAGTTGTTTTTCTCTCATAGGAAGGTCACATCCACTCAAGGACAGAGCCTAAGGCTAATTCTGGAAATGACATTCTAACAGAACGTATCTGCTGAATGATTTTGGTATCTTTACACTGATAGAGTGTAGCAGGTACAGGGTAAAATAAATATATCCCCTTAAAAAAACCAATTAGAGTTATATAATTTTGACAGAGACAGAAGTAGAAAGTTCACTCATTATTTCCCATTATTTGTTCAAGAAATAACGTTCCAGGTAAAGTGCTATGTGTAGAAAGTTCATCCACTATTTTCTACTATTTGTTCAACAAATGTTTACTGAGGAGCTCATGTTCCACGTAAAGTACTAGGTGCTGGAGATATAAAGGTAAAACTCAGTCCTGCCCTTGAGGAGCCCACAGTCTAGGAGGGATAGGGAAGTGGGGAGACCCACAGCTGAACAATTAATACATCCCATAAGGGCACACCTAGCGGCAGCATTTGGGAGCATGTGACACATTCGCAGGAGGCTTTACCTTGAAGGGAGGGAAGAAGCCAACTGTGGAAGACTTAATTTTTCTAAATTAGGAGTAGATGTGTTGGGGCGCCTGGGTGGCAAACTCAATTAAGCGTCTGCCTTCAGCTCAGATCATGATTTCAGGGTCCTGGATTCGAGTCCCGCATCAGGCTCCCTGCTCAGCAGGGAGCCTGCTTCTCCCTCTCCCTCTGCTGCCCCACCTGTTTGTCCTCTCTCTCTCTCTCTCTCTGTCAAACAAATAAATAAAAATCTTAAAAAAAAAAAAATAAAGTAGATGTGTTAAGAAAAAAAGAAACTGTCCACTACCGAAGCCCAGTACAAGCCGAGGAGAACATACAGCCGGCCGGAACTAAGGACACACCAATAGAACTGATGAGGAAACGCGCGTTCACACGCTGATCCATTTCATCAGGCTACTCATGTCCTGCTATTCTGAATTTTCTAACTGATACATTAAGTCTTCTGCTGATACTATAGCTCTTGGTCGGATTTTGTTCTTTGTGTAGGTGAGTTGTTTTTTAATAACAAATCTGGGCTCTCTGGATCTGAGCAGACGCAGCCTTCCTATAGCAGGTGCCGCCACTGCCCTGTGAGGTAAAAATGAACCAAACTAGACATCCTTGGGACCACAGATTTCTTAAAATGACTTCCCATGTGGCCTGCGGGATCCCACAGGCATCTGAAGATACCAAAATTTCAACCCTCCTGCTACTGTCGCTTTTGAGAGACCATCTAGTGACTGAGGCCACTAAAGAACTCAGTGGGACCCATGACAGGCGGTGAACTTTAATCAGCCTCAGAGTTCCAAACAATGCGGTTACGGTCTCAGATGTCATTCATTACCAATATGCTTTCCAAGAATTAAATTAAGACGTGTGTGTGTGTGTGCATGCACATACACGTAATCAAGATGAGTAATTTCCATTGGAGTCTGTTTTTCATATTTCATTTTTCTGGTCCCTGAGAATCCTAAAAAACCTAGTGTTACATAAACCACCAGGATGCCAAGATGCTAATACAGTCATTGCTTACACTCATGGAACACTTCTCTCTGGGTTTCTTCCCTGGGGCTCCTGCAGTGAGGATTCAGGTGATAAACATTAATATTTTTTAACAAACAACCTGTTCTGGAGTCATTTTTATCTTCCCATGTGGTAGATAGATAGCATTCATTTTCCACTCCCTTCTGGGAAAATGAAAAAATAATGACATGAGATAGTTCAGCCTCAGGTCTTTGAAATCGCTGGTAGATAAAGGAGCCTTGGCCTTTAGGTGGAGATGAAGCGGTTGACTTAGAATGTTCCCCACTCCTCCTTACTCTAAGGAACTGGACAGTGGTCTTGAACTTCTGAATCTCTCCTCCTCACCAGCCCCCTTCGAGGTGCGCCTTGTTTTTGAGATGGACTTCATGCACATCATGTTTCCTAGGGAATGAGGCAGAGACCAGGGTGGAGTGGAAAAGGAGTTACTGGGATCCAAGATGATGAAGTGGGGGCCCTGGACCACTGGATGAGAAGAAGGTGAGAGACTAATTGAAAGGAAAAAACCAGCCCAAAATAGTGAATCTTGTAAACCTGTGTCGTGCTTCCGACTTTGTCACATCCTGTGCCTCCGAGGTGTAGATCAGACTATAATTTTATCTTAATGTGACACAAATACAGTGGCTGACTCAGTCCTGTATTTTAGCAGCCTCTGTTTCTCTTCCTTTGCAGCCTTTCTAATGGTGCTGCTGCTATCACCTGACTCTCCAGCTCCCAAGGCTGGTATATGATTTCTAACACCCTCTGCTGACTTCCCAGATGCACAGCCAATGCTTGTACTCTCCCTCTATAATCCAGCACTGGCAAACACACCAGCCCTCCCAGCACCGTCAAGTCCAGCATTCAGCAGCTCCGGGCCTGAGTCCCAGCTCTGCCATTTATGCCCTCTGTGACCTAAATCTCCTTAGCCTCATTTTTTTCAATGACAAAGAAGTCTCAACTAAATAGGGTCTTAGTAAAGGCAAAATAAGATCATGCTTTTTAAATCCCTTAGCACAATGCCCAGCATAAAGCAGAAGTTCAATATACATGAGCTATCATGAGCTATCTTTAAAATTATTATTTTACATTAGGTGTTTATGCACCATCTATAAAAATCATTCTCTCCTGCTCTGACATGGTAATTGTGGCAGAGGCAGTGGTTGGAAATGAGTTAACTAATCAGCATGCTATGCAGTGATCAGACTCTATTCCATCAGTCATCTATGTAAATAAGACCTACGAGAGGTTTCTCAACACACTAAAACAGACCAGAACAGACCCTGAGGCAGAGTCCATGGCAATCAAACTCAAAGCAAGCACAAAAACTTGAAAAGAATGAAGTTGCCCCGATAGTCTTAGATAATTAAGCCTGGCCATCAGAAACCACGGGATATTCATCGTCAGTTGAGAAGTCGTAGGCTTTATCAGCCTGTGAAGTCATGTACTTGTAAATATCACAAAGTTCACTGGCTCCCAACATCCACCCCATCACTGTATAAAATTCAATGTCTCGTTCAGTTTCCCTTCCCAAGTATTCCTGAGACATCTTCCCTCACTACCAAGAATTCTCTTACGTTCTTCCAAGACTTGCCCCCAAGACTGACTGCTGAGCCCCATGCAGTGACCTCCTCTCTGAAACTCCAGCCTTCAGCTGTGAGTCATCTCTGCTGCTCTCTTCTTAACTCATGGTCTCATGGATAGACAGCACCTTTCCCTTGACTCCCCACAGCAACTGCTGACACCAGATGGAAAATGTGGCCAAGACTTGACTGAAGGTTTTGGGGCTAAAAGAAGAGGAATAGAATACAGGCACTTGGAATACAACTGCAACCAGAGGGTGTCAGAACAGCCTTATTTGGGGTCCCTTCCTGCTGAGTTTCCAGTCTGTTAGGGCTTCTAAGAGAGAAATGTGGCCCACCTTTCCACTCCCTTTGTCACCTACCAAAAAGTCACACACTCACAGAGGCCTGGATCGACCTACAACCATGCCCCAAGATAAACAGTACCAAGCAGATTATTGCATCTTGGTGCAAGACGTCCACATCTGACTGAAACCCGGCTCTCCCTTCAGACAGTGGCTGCTACGACTTGCTTCGACATGGGTTAACTTCCAGGCCCACGCAGAGGCTGCCAGGAAACAACCATGTCTGTCAAAAGTAAATTGATGCTTTCACCAAAATGGCTAGCAGTTTTCAAACCGTTTTCCTAGTTCTACTCATCAAGATTTCAAAATCTTAGAGCCTGGTTTCACCCGAGACACTGTTAAAAGAGGAATTGCTGTATAAAGTGAAATCACTTTTGAAAAAGAAACTGCAAAGGTCCTGGGTCTCCGTGGGCCCAGCTTTCGTGATTAACTTCCTACGCAGGGTCGTTTGGCCCTGCAGACACAACCCTCTGCACAGAAGCGCCCTGTTCATTGTTTCTAGCCTTTCCCTCCCTCCCTTCAAGACAGAGCTGTGCCGGCTGGCTCTTTGTGCCCTGCATAATTGCCGCTGCCATTCACCCACCACCATTCACCCCCCACCACCCTACCATTCGCCCCCCACCGCTTCTTTTGTTGTTGTTGTTCTCTCCTTGCATCAGCTGTTAGTCAATATAATGTGCCACTAGAATGTTCAGAACACTCGAAAGAAAAGCTTGTATTCTTTGTAAAACTTGGGCTTATAAAACACTGGCCTTTAAAAACCAATAATAATTGGAATTATCAGTATTTTCCATGAGTTCAGGCCCTTTCCAGGGGTTTCCATTTATGTTTCAATTCTTGAGCAATCAGCACATATTCACATAGAACATACAAAAAGCACACGTTTAGAGGTCTAGCCTATAACCTGATCATGCAACACATGAAGCATCTCTCTCAGTTGGCTCTACAGGGGAGCTCATCCCAAGTTCCAAGTCCAGATATGCTGGCACATTTCCCAGGCCCTCCCTCGCACCAGGATCTTGCTGTTCCCTGTCAATGGAAGCCAGATTCTCCTAGAAAAGCCCAGAGCTCTGGGAACTAGAGTGTGGCTCAGGGTCCTGGCCAAGAGGGAAGAGAAGAGAGTCGTGGGAGAAAACCAGGATCTGTACGGGAGCAAGAAAAATCTCAGGAAGCACACACTCATTTGAATGAGTTTGTCCAAATCAATTAGAGAATTACTGTTCACATCCTGAGTCAGCCAACTGAATAACCTAGTCATCTCCCCCTCTTCACCAACATTCAGCAAAGCCTGAGTTATTGCTTCCCAGGGGATCCGGAGATGACGAGACCCGGCCTCGGCTCCTCCCAGGTCACAGATGTTGGGATCTAGGTTGGCAGAGCTTGCTAAGAGAACAGGCTGGAGCCAGACTCGTCTGCAGAGAACAGGAGGAGTACCAGGCCATGTCCACTACCAAGAAAAAAAGGATGTATTTCTACCCACACACCAGCTTCCCCAAGCCAAGCCTTCATATAACAACTCCTTCAGCAACAACAGAATTTTATGAATTAGTTTTTTCACTAAACTAAGCCCGCTCTGATCCCCAGGGCCATGGCAGCTGACAACGGCCCTAGGTGTGGAATCCAGCACTGCCGGGAGAGGTAAGGCATGAACAATCCACAGAGCCTGTGTGAAACTAACAATGGCACCCTATGTTAGCTGCTCACAACTGGCTCTGCAGCCCAGCTCCTCACCACATTGGGAATCACACACACACACACACACACACACACACGCATGCACGCACGTGCACACACACACACACACACACACACACACGTATGTAAAGGATCTGGAGGGACAGGCCTTTAATGCATTTTGTTCCATATCAGGTGAGTAGCCCAAACCAGTTCCTAACTCACAGATCAGAGTGGGAAGCAGGCTGCTCCAGGGAAAGCATGCCCTCCTCTCCCCACAGATGTCGCAATTCAGCGGGGAGCCCTGGGCATGAGATAGCAAGACTAATAAAAGTCTGATTAGCTGGCTCATGGGCAGGGGGGAGCTCAGCCCATAATTGGAAAAACCGAGCAGTAGATCAGTGTTTTGCCAAGGAGAAGTCTCCTTTGTTCTAAAATAGCACTTGGGTGTTGAGTTAAAAGACAGGCCCCGCGGACCCCTGAAGATGCTTGGCGGGTCGCTTTATGCTTCTAATAGGAGCTGCAGATCTCTGGCTCATTTTAAATTACTACCAAGTGTTGTGTAGGTTGGGGCTTCTTTGAGTAAAAAAAAAAAAAAAAAATCAACCTGAAAGGAAAAGCTATTTCTTAGCAACAAAGGCAAAAGAAAGAAGGCAGTTCCTTTAATGTAATCTGAGATAGAATCTAGCTTAGCAGAGCCAGAGCGAAAATAGCTTTTATCTGATCAAGGTGCCTTCGTCACACTTAGAGGAAGTTAAGAGGGCCAGGCCTCGGGATGCTTAAGAGACCACAGACAGCATCGCCAGGGAGAAACTCCCCTCCTGGCAGAGGGGCGTGAACCAGGGCAACAAGCGTCAGCAGCCGCGGCATCAGGAAACACTAGTTATCACAGTCATTTGGACACTGTGTATTTTTAATCACACCCTTTTCCCAACTGCAATACAGCTGAAAGGAAAGTGATTTGAGCGGTCCGGGTCACATCGGACACAGGGCAATAACCTGTCCGCTTTGACATTGGCAATTGCACCTATAGAATGTGGGTTGAACTGACTGATGCCCATCATTACAGCAGCTCCAAGCAGAGAGATTAGGAACCAGTTATAAAGTAGCAAATGTCCAAATAAAATAAAAAGTGAGGAACCAGGGAGGAAGGTATAAACTACGGGATAGAGCCAGGAAGTAAGGTGAGCACATCAAATGCATGGCTGTAGAGACCTGTGTAGTTGTGTGTGTGCGTCAGATGGATGGGGTTAGTGTACCACACACACACAGCACAGGCTGTGAGTGTCCATGCAGCTGTGTGTGTGTGTGTGTATGTATGTGTCTTAAACAAGATCTTCTGGTTGGAGCAGCAGTCGTGACCCACAGTAACCCACCTGTCACTCTCATGTCAGTTCTGTCTGCTCGTCCTGGTGCAGGGCTCACCCAAACTTTCCAGTCTCCAGAAAGAATCTACTCACATCCCAACAATGATGTGAGTTAGAGCTTACTGAGGATTTTCTAGGGAAAGGAGAGGAGGGTTTATATCACATCTACCAAACTCTTCAAACCTCCATTTCATATTTGCTTTCTCCCCAGCCTTCCATCAATGGGTCTCTTTTTCTTCTCTTGCAGCTCTCATCCCCAGGGCTCCAGCCTCTCAGCTCCAAAATCTTCCTCTGGGTCTCCCTCTCTCACCCCTTTCTTCCAGCTGCTGCCTGCAAACCCTCGTAACTCTTTGTCCAGGGATCGGCCAACCAAAGCTCCCAGTTCCAGGATCCACTCATGGAAGAAAGGGCTATGCAGACAGAACAACAACAAAATTTTCTCCCATCAGATTTCTTAAGAAGGATTTTGGCAGAGTTTGAAAGAAGCATCTAATAAAGCAACAGGCCCGTAGTTAACCCTGCATTGAGATGGCCATGCATTTCAAAGAGATGGAGCAAGACCTATACAGCACGTCTAGAGCCTTCCCTCCCGATATTCCATGAAGTCCATGACAACATCCATATCTGCCCCTGGATTATTGTCACCACTACACATTCAGGACTATTTCATCTATTCTGGTCCTTTGTACAAAATCAATCCAAAATCCTAGGAGTTCTCAACAAGACCATGCTCATTTTTAGCCTATTTGGGTTCATACCCGGCTATAACATGCTATGGCATTTTTGCCCCCCAAACTCTCAAGAATGGTCACAAGCGTAAATTAATTTGTGCTTAAAATGTGAAATGACCTGACTGCCCACCACTCCCCAAGTTATTCATGAATCAGTTGGACTGGATTCTATGTGAGCTACCCATACTTCTGGCCTATTCTGTTTGTAACACTTTTGAAAGTGAAGGCTACAGTCAGTGGCTGTTAACAGCATCCACTAAAAACAGCACCCTTCCCTCTGGCTTAGGACTGTGCTTCCCCCAGACACCCCGCCAGCCCCAGGCCCTACCTGTGCTCGGCCAGTAAGGCAGGAACCTTAGACAAGTTCCTCGCTGAGCTTGGCAGAGGCCCAGTGAAAAGCAAAATGTTTTTCTGGGGATCCTACGAGGTCCCAAAGTTAATCCAAATATTAATTGGTCTTTGAATTACGGCAAATTAGAGTGACTGGGGAGTTTATCGGTGACTTAGTTTGACACCATAATGGTACCGAAGAGACTCGGGGACAATCAGCGAACGAATCAAGAGAATATGGGTTCCGAGAGCTGGAACAAGGATCGGGAGCGCAGCTCAACCCCCCACTCCACAACTACTAGGGTCGGGTGGGGCAGGGCAGCCTGAGGATCTGGGAGAGAAGAGCTCAGCATCAGATCGGAGTCAGTAACCAAAAGAAACATCCTTCTCTGCCAAGACCATTGAATAACAAACCAAATCACTCTCCCAGAAACTTTCTTTGGTCAGATCCTCAAAACTAAGAACTGCCTGTAGCAGCTGAAACCCATGGGGCATTGGGTAGAGAGACAGGGCCTCGTGGGACAGCCCTGCCCACTCCACACCCGGGGAAAGGAATTCATGCGCTAACCAGCGTCGGAGTGGGAAGGTCCACTGTGCGGTGAGCTCCCGCTGGGTGTGGCTATGCCCCATTCTAGAGACCCAGACCCGAAAGAAAAGGAGAGCAGTCTGGTGCAAAGAGAAAAGTCCTAGGTGGATGGGCCTAGGGGATACGACTGAGTTAACCCCTCTGACACTTAACGTCTTCATTTGTGTGTAGAAAAAGAAGCACCAACTCTTGTATGGGACTTAAAATGTACCAGACACCGTAAATGCTTTTCACCTACCGACTCACTGAATCCTCAAAACCCTAGCTGTCATTATTATGCCCCTTCTTCTGAACTTGAGTTTGAGCCCAACAGTCTGTATCCATCTCCACTCTTCACCCCATCCGATCCCATACCACTTGGATGTCATGTTGGAAGAAAAGGCTGGGGGACTCAGATAAGCATGTCAGCCTGCAGCCTGGCACATAGCCAACAGGGAGTATGGTTGCCAATGCTGCCATTCTTACCATCATCCTTTTCCTTGTCCAATTCGGATCTATCCTCGGAGACTTACTTGGTTCTCATGTCAAACCCTTGGAACCACGCCCACACAGCCAGTCCCATGGGCTCAAATCTGAGACCTGCTTCTTTCCCCCTAATGCCTCCCTTCTGTCTGGTACAAGCTCAGAGAGTAAGGGCGGCAAGTGAGTCCTCACCCACGCTGGGGCTCTGAAAGGAACGGAAACATTTCCTTCTAAACCTTTGAAATCCAATGAGAAGATTAAAATGTGACACTGCTTAAGGACCAGCAATGTTGACAGACGGTCTGTGTGACTCAGCCAGCTGATTTTCCTGGACCTGGAGGAACACTTTTTTTCTATTTTTTTTTGTCCTCCACTCAGGTAGATAATTCACTTCCTTGAAACACGTCATCGGGGTGGAAGAGTTGTTTTTGAATGGAATTATTCTGGACATCTCGATTTGGCGGCAGTGTTTCTCTGATGCTACTGTTCATCCTTAATGCAGAATTGTAGGTCATGTTCTTGGCCCTGCCCTCAATGATGAGATTATGAAGAGACAGAAGACTAGGCCAGAGCAACCAAGGCTATGACATTTGCAAGTTACAGGGTTGAATCTGCAAGATGCAATTTTCCACTGAGCTGGATGCCCCCAAAGGCACTGTGTCTGGGGTGCTGTGTGGAATTATCTCACACACTTGAAATAATGAGTACGGGCAGACTCGTTCTGCCAATTGTCCTTTGCCATGAAACAAAAAATTATAGTTAAATAACAGAATTTTACCAGGCACAGATGATTGAAATTTACGTTTTAAATACGAGAGAAAACAAAAGTTCAGGCAAGAGGTAAAAATATGCCGTATGTAAGCACGGGTGGGTGACGACACCCATCTCATCCTCAAGGGCAGCCGGTGGGAGTAGGTAGGACATAAACTTCACTGGCAGACCGAGTCAAGTAGATGAATTTTGTCTGGTGACCTGGGGCAAGTCCCTGAATTTCTTCATCTGAGCCTGAGTTTCATCACCTATTTGAAAAAAAAACAAAACTCCTTTTCTGAGATTGTCATGAGGCAAGATGACATGTGAAAAGCCCTCCCACAGAGTCAACAATCAATGAGTGTTACTTTCCGTTTCTTTCTTGGTATTCAGAGAGACTCTGGTTTGTTTCTTCGAAATAGGGCTCCTCTTGGGCTTTGTTGCTGGTAAAATCCTGCATACACTTTCTTTCAACTGCAGAGTGTTACCCGAGGAAAGCTCACTTCTGCCTGCTTCTTGCTCCCAGGGACATCCGAGTGTCCCAGGACACGTTCCTCTCAAAGAGATCATCACAGACCTTGAGTTGAGGGCTCTCTTTTCTCCTTTTGTGGTTAAAAAAAAAAAAATTCCAAAGAACAGAAGTGTCCCATTTTTAGGACTCACAGGTAACCAGAGAAAGAACAGTACTTTCTTCCTTATTTTCCCTTTTCCATCCTCCTTCTTGCCATCCCTCGCCCAGCTCCTCAGTTTCTCTTGACTATCCTCCTCCAGAGCAAGCCGCGACGGTGCTCCCAGCCCAGGAGTCAGGAGAGAACAGATGTGCATATAGGTGTCTGGGTGTGACCCGCATCACCCTGCCCGCGGTCCCCTGCTGCGGCTGCTTCTTCTGAAGCGTTCCTTCCCTCATAAGATGAGCTACACCACATTTTCCTTGTCTTCCAATCCCTCCTGCTCCCTCCACCCCATGGCTTTCCACCACACCCCCATCCTGTCTTTCCATCCCCTCGTCGTTCACTCAGGTGAAGGAGTGGATTTCAACAAACCCGTGAGACAAGAAAGTCAGTGACTGTACACCCATTTCACAGGTGAGAGTGTTGAGACTCAAAGAATTTAAATGGTATCACTTGATAGTTTCCAAAGGGGCCTGTGGCAAGTGGAAGGGTAGCCCCTCAAAAAAGATCTGTCCAAATCCTTCAACCTGTGAATGTGAACTTTTTAAGGAAAGGGTCTCTGCAGATATAATTAAGTTAAGGATCTCAAGGTGAGATCATCCTGGATTATCTAGCTGGGCCCCAAATCCAGTGACACTGTCCTTGGAAGAGTGAGGCAGAGAGAGGTTATGCAGATAGAAGAGAAGCCCATGTGGAAAGGGGAGCAGAGATGGGATGGGTGCGGCCATAAGTCAAGGGACACCCACAGCCACCATCGACTGGAAGAGGCAAAGAAAAGAACCCAAGAGCCTCCCCAGGGAACACGACTCTGCTGACACCTTAATTTCAGAATACTGGCCTCCAGACCTTGAGAGAATACATTTCTGTTGTTGTTGTTTTTAAAGGTTTTATTTATTTATTTGACACAGAGAGACACAGCGAGAGAGGGAGCACAAGCAGGTGGAGTGGGAGAGGGAGAAGCAGGCTTCCCGCTGAGCAGGGAACCTGATGCAGGCCTCAATCCCAGGACCCTGGAATCATGACCTGAGCCAAAGGCAGATGCTGAATGACTGAGCCACCCAGGCGCCCCAACGTTTCTGTTGTTTTAAGCCACCAAGTTTGGAGAGGTTTGTTATAGCAGCCCCTAGACAATCAGTACAAGGTCCAACCCAACTCTGATGGTTTAACAATCAACTTTACCATCCCAGACCCTGACGTAAGGCCCATGGTAGCCTTAAAAAGGGGTCCTACAGTGTCCAAAGCCTTAGGTCTCAGTCCCATCTGCCCTGCCTTCTCCCCAACCGAACCCAACCAAACCAAGAAAACAAACAAAAAACCCTTGTCCTTTCTGAAAAAGAGCTCCCCCCTTCCACCCCATTGGATGCTGAGCAACAGTTCAAAGGCACCTGAAGGAAATGAAGGATCTGTGTAGATATTTGACATCATCAAAACTTTGTGCAAACACTGAGAGAACTGGAGAGTGTATCTTTGTACAAATAGAGGACTTATTCCTTTCAGGCAATTACTTGCATGAATACACAACCCATAGGGAGTAATCTCAAGAGCACCCATTCTCCATTTGCTTTTTGAAACTTTCCTATGCATCTAAAAGGATAAAGTATGCTTGCTCTTCCCAAAGCATACGAACCAGGCCTCTCCTGCCTTCAGTTCCATCACATCACTTCCTTTCTCAGGGTTCCCAGGTGACCCTCAGATCAACTATGACTCCTAAGCAGGAGGCTCAACAGTTATCCTGAATGTCACCTCCCCCTGCTCCCCTGGCTCTTAAGTGTGAAAATGTTCTTGCCTCAAGGATCTGTACTCTGAAAACTACAGAACACTCATGGAAGAAATTGAGGAAGACACGAAGAAATGGAAAAACGTACCATGTTCATGGATTGAGAGGATAAATATTGTTAAAATGTCTATGCTACCTAGAGCAATCTATACATTCGGTGCAATCCCTATTGCATCGAACCATCAACTTTTTTCACAGAACTGGAACAAATAATCCTAAAATTTGTATGGAACCAGAAAAGACCCAAAGAATAGCCAAAGGAATGCTGAAAAAGAAAACTAAAGCTGGTTTTCCTTTTTAGGAAGCTGTCCCAATTCCAGACATTGAGCTATATTACAAAGCTGTAATCATCAAGACAGTATGGTACTGGCACAAAAACAGACACATAGATCAGTAGACAGAACAGAGAGCTGAGAAACAGACCCTCAACTCTATGGTCAACTAACAAAGCAGGAAAGAATATCCAAAGGAAAAAAGACAGTCTCTTCAACAAATGGTGTTGGGAAAATTGAACAGCCACATGCAGAAGAATGTAACTAGACCATTTTCTTACACCACACACAAAAATAGGCTCAAAATGGATGAAAGACCTAAATGTGAGACAGGAATCCATCAAAATCCAAGAGGAGAACACAGGCAGGAACCTTGATGACCTTGGCCACAGCAACTTCTTGCTAGACACATCTCCGAAGGCAAGGGAAACATTGGCAAAAATGAGCTACTGGGACTTCATCAAGATAAAAAGCTTTTGCACAGCAAAGGAAACAGTCAACAAAACCAAAAGACAACCAACAAATGGGAGGAGATATTTGCAAATGTCTTATCAGATAAAGGGCTAGTATCTAAAATCTATAAAGAACTCATCAAACTCAACACCCAAAGAACAAGTAATCCAATCAAGAAATGGGCAGAAGGCAGGAACAAGCATTCCAAAAAAGACATACAAATAGCCAACAGACACATGAAAAGATGCTCAACATCACTCAGGGAAATACAAATCAAAACCACAATGAGATCCCACCTCACACGAGTCAGAAGGGCTAAAATTAACAAGTGAGGAAATGACAGATGTTGGCAAGGATGTGAAGAAAGAGGAACCCTCTTACACTGTTGGTGGGAATGCAAACTGGTTATAGCCACTCTGGAAAACAGTATAAAGGTTCCTCAAAAAGTTGAAAATAGAGCTACCCTAAAACCCAGCAATTACACTACTAGGTATTTACCCCAAATATACAAAAGTATGGATTCAAAGGGGTACCTGCACCCCAACGTTTATAGAAGTAATGTCCACAATAGTCAAATTATGGAGAGAGCCTAGATGTCCATCGACAGATGAATGGATAAAGAAGATGTAGTATGTACTACTCAGACATCAAAAAAATGAAATCTTGCCATTTGCAATGACATGGATGGAACTAGAAGGTATTATGCCAAGTGAAATAAGTCAATCAGAGAAAGAAAATTACCATATGATCTCACTCATACGTGGAATTTAAGAAACAAAACAAAGCATCATGTGGGATGGGAGGGAAAAACAAAACAAAGCATCATGTGGGATGGGAGGGAAAAACAAAACAAGAGGAAATCAGAGAGGGAGACAAACCATAAGAGACTCTTAATCATAGGAAACAAACTGAGGGTTGCTGCAGGGGAGGAGGTGGAGGGATGGGGTAACTGGGTGATGGACATTAAGGAGGGCACATGATGTAATGAGCACTGGGTATTATATAAGACTGATGAATCACTGAACTCTCCCTCTGAAACTAATAATATACTACATATTAATAATATACTAATAATATACTACATATTTAATTGATTTTAAATTTAAAAAAAACTTAAGAAAAAAGAAAATGCTCTTGCCTCTGAGCAATCACAAGTAACAATCAGCCCCCACATTGCCCCCTGCCTCCTCCCACTCAAAAACTCTCTTTAAAGTGCTAATCTTTGAAGCTGGTTCTGAATAATTCTGTGCAAACCATGTGCACTTGGCTCCCTTTGTGTGTAGCAGCTGGGTGGTGTAGTTGGGAGAACACTGGAGGAAGAAGAGCTATATTTTCATGGCAGCAGTCAGAATGACTTGGGTGGCAAACATCAGAAAATCCAGGTTCCAAGTGGCTTAGCCATCAAGCAATTTATTATCTTACATGACTGAGGGCCCAGGGGTGAGTGGCTCCAGGCCAGGCAAAGACCAGCAGCTCAAGATGTCATCCTGGACCCAGGTTCTTTCTGTCTCCCTGTTCTGCTCTGCTCTGTCTCTGCCTCATTCCAGCTGATTTCCCAAATGATTGCTAGATGGCTGCCAGTAGCAATGAGTTCTGTATATGGCCTCATTTATGTCTGGATGGAGAGCACAAGAGGGAAATCATCTCCACTGACCATGATATATAAGTCCTTCCCTTCGGTCTGGTTGAGCCAATTTAGGTCACAAGTCTACCCTGACCAGTAACAGCTACCAGGGCAATGCCCTGTGGGACAGGCTCAGACTTACCACATTCTCCTCTAGAGCTGACATGAGCAGAACATAAATGACCCCAAAATTCTGGTAGGAAAGGGAAAGCATGCCATGGGGTTGGGTGGGCACATGTCAGTTTCCAGCATACTTATCCTGGCTCTGCTCCTTACTTCTGTGCTCTTGTCAGCCCCACAGAAGCATCAAAAGGGATCATGGAAATAAAAGCACTTTAAAAACTATAAATTCGGGGGCACCTGGGTGGCTCCGTTGGTTAAGCATCTGCCTTTGGCTCAGGTCATGATCCCAGAGTCCTGGGATCGAGTGCCGCATGGGCTCCCTGATCAGTGGGGAGCCTGCTTCTCCCCCTGCCGTTCCCCCTGCTTGTGCTCTCTATCAAATAAATAAATAAAATCTTTAAAAATCCTGTAAATTCTATACATAAGAGATATATAGGGTGGCTTCTCCCACAGTCCTCAGCTTGTGGGGCACCGATGCGATGCAATACAAAGGGTGCTTGCCCTTGCTTTACTCCAGTCTCCAAAACACTCAGCAAAACAGGTCTGGGAGGAGGGTTGCAGGCTTAGCCAACAAAAATACAGGATGCTGAGTTACATTTGAATTTTAGATAAATAATATTTGTATTAAATAGGCCCCCAATATTGCATGGGACATATACTAAGAAATTACTCTGACTATCTGACATTCACATTGAACTATACATCTCGTCTTTTATCTGAGAACCTTATCTGGGAGAGGCCTGGCCAGGAGTGAGGAGCTAGGCCTAGACTTCTACCCTATTTTTCCCTTAAATCCTGATTAGTGCCCTTTGCACCTATTTTCCCCCAAACACTCATACTTCTGATGTTCCCCCTAACCCCACCTCCCCATCTCAGTTAACGACTTCATGCCCCCATTGGCTTGGTTCCCAACACTGGAGTCATCCCCAAATTTACCCTTTCCCTCCTAGCCCACTTACAATCCTGGGGGCCCTACGGTCACAGCACAGCCTGGAGACTCAATGTCTGCACTCCACCACCTTCTCCCCACCACTGAAGCTTCCCCAGGCACCCTAGCATTAGCCAGCCCCCTGATGGGTCCCTCTGATTCAGCTCATGCTCCCCTACAGCCCACTCTCCATATGGCACCAGAGTGATCTTTTAAAAGCACCCCTCAAATCAGGACTGCCTGCTTAAAATCTTCCCTTGGCTGCCAAACTCCACACTATAACCTGTAGGACCTTACCCAGATCAGCCCTACCCTTCTCTCCCACCTCACTGGTCTTTCATCTCATCCTCAAAACGCTGAGCTCGGCCCCACCCCTGCACCTCTATACACTGTCCCTTCAGCCTAGAGTGTGCTTCCCTCCATTGCCACATGACACACTTCTTCCTAATATGCAGACCTCACCTCTAGTATGCAGACCTCACCTCCCCATAGACGCCTTCCATGACTACTCTATCTGAAGGGCAGCTCTCCTGCCTTGTCACTCTCTCCCTTACCCTGCTTTGTTTTCTTGGTCTCAGTATCACTCTTGGATATCTGATTTTTTGTGTGTATTTATTTATGATTTTTGTCCCCCCCCCTCAGTAAAATATAAATTCTGGGCTTAACAGGTATGTCCAAATACCCAGAAGAGTGGTTGGCAGACCGGTCGCTCAAGAAACATTTGTTGAATGAGTATCAAATGAATATGCAAAGATTGGCAAGTGAACACGCTTGATGCCTTCTAGATTTGCACTGTCCAATCCAGCAGCCACTGGCCTCCAGTGCCTGTTGAGCACTTAAAATGGTGCTACTCCACACTGTGCTATAAATATAAGATATAGACTAGATTTACGGGTGCCTGAGCGGCTCAGTTGGTTCAGCATCCAACTCTTGATTTCAGCTCAGGTCATGATCTTAGGGTCATGGGATCAAGCCCCACATTAGGCTTCAAGTTCAGCGTGGAGTCTGCTTGTCCCTCTTCCTCCCCCCACTTGCACTTTCTCTCTAAAATAAATAAACAAAATCTTTGTTTTTTTTAAGATTTTTATTTATTTATTTGACAGAGAGAGAGCGTTCACAAGGAGGCAGAGAGGCAGGCAGAGAAAGAGGGGGAAGCAGGCTCTCCACTGAGGAGAGAGCCCGATGCCGGGCTCGATCCCAGGACCCTGAGATCATGACCTGAGCTGAAGGCAGAGGCTTTAACCCACTGAGCCACCCAGGCGCCCCAACAAAATCTTTTTTAATAAAGATATATACCAGATGTAGAAACGTTATTGAAAAAAGGAATGCAGAAATAGCTCATAAATAATTTTTGTATTGATTACAAGTTCAAATGATAATATTTTAGGTATGTCGATTAAATGAAATATATCATTAAAATAAATTATACTTGTTTCTTTTTCCTCTACTTACTGTGGCTACTAGAATTTTAAATATATGCTTGCCCCAAATGAAATTGGGGGCTTACATAATATTTCTACTGGACAGTGCTGCTTCAGACCACAGGCTGCTGGGCCCATGGGGTGAGGGTACAGAGATGGGGATGAAAGGGGGCCAAAATGGGTGAAGAGAGTCAAAAGGTACAGGCAGGCAGTTATAAAATCAGTAAGTCATGGTGACGTAATGTACAGTATGGTGACTATAGTTAATAACACTGCACTGCATATCGGAAAGTTGCTAAGAGAGTAAATCTTAAAAGTTCTTGGGGCACCTGGGTGGCTCAGTCGGTTAAACGTCTGCCTTCGATTCAGGTCATGATCCCGAGGTCCTGGGATCCAGCCCCGCATCAGCTGAGCGGGAAGCCTGCTTCTCCCTCTGTCCCTCCTCTGCTAATGCTCACTCACTCTCTCTCTCTCCCAAATAAATATATAAAATCTTTTTCTAAAAATCAGTTATCACAAAAAAATTTTTATAACCATATATGATGAAGAATGTGACCTAGATTTACTGTGGGGATCATCTTGTAACATACACAAATACCACGTCATTAAATGTATACCTGAAACTAATACAATACCATGTAGGTAATTATACCTCAATTTAAAAATGAGAGATTTATTCTAGGAATTTACTCATGTGGTTATGGAGGCTGAGAAGTCCTCCAATCCACGGTCTTCAAGCTGGGGAGCCTTGAAAGCCAGGGGGAACACTCAGTCTAGATCCCAGGCCTGAGAAGAAGGGGAACCAATGAGCCCACACCCTCCCAGACACACCCAGAAATCTTGCTTTGACAGCTCTCTAGGCGCCCTTAGCCCAGTGAAATCGACACATAAAATTGACCATCACAGTGCCCTCCATAATAATGAAAAGACACGTAAGTCAGTATAATGCCTGCTTCACAGGAAGGAGACAGTGTTAGCTAGCCCCATTGTGGGTTTGTTTGGGGTTTTTTTGCTACTATTATTTATCTTTGGCCAATCATCCAGTATATTATAAACTACTCAAGGGAGAGTATCATGTTTTCATCTTCATTTATGACTTGCCAAATCTAGAAGCCCCTGCACATCCTTCACCATCTTTAAAGGGAAATGACTGCTTAGCTGGCAGCCCCACTCTCCATCACAGTAGCTCCAGGCCAAAACCCAAGAGAATTGACTCAGCCTTAAAATGTCAAATGAATCATGATGCCAAGATGATTTATATCCACCTTAGAATGCAGTTAATGTTGCCTACTTTGACTGGCTTGCCTCTGCCCTCCTCAGAGTCTGAAATTATACTTATTAACCTGGGAAGGCAGCAGGATCTCTAAAGTGCTAAGTAACCTGTTGGGGCCGGAGGGACACTGGGACTCTGTGTGAGGCTTCACCTTCTCCCTGACAATGAGGCCTGGCCAAGAAACTTCCACAGATAGGTTTTTGGATATATACACCACCATTGGGGGATGGGGACAGGCTGGGGAGACAATGACCTAATGAACAGGTGGGCATCCAAAAACAGCCGATACTGATCACATCTCCTTAGACAGAGATTCACATCCGGCTGGCAAGTTCAGTTAAGAGACTGGATCTTGCAGACCTGCATTCATATGTCAAACTCACTTATATATTTTGTGCGTTAGCTTTCCCAGCCCGTGAAACCTTTAATCCCTGACTTCTTCCTGTATACTCGCTTCTTAGAACTCTCCATCCTTCTGCCCTCGAGGGAGTGATGAGTCCTTGCTAGCTCACAGCCATTCAAACAAGGCTGCAATCTTCAGTGCATTTTCTAGAAGCAACTTTTAGATTCATCTTAGAGGAGGAGACATTTCTCACCATCATTTATTTATCAATGTTGACATCTAAACTGACTAAACCAGGTGAACTTGTTCTCTGTAGCAAAGAGGAAATAAATCTCAGGGCTAGCAGTCCTCAAAACGGCCTGGTCTCTTGTTCCCAAAACTATGCTCACCCCACAGGGAGGTTTCTTGCCATAGTATTACAAAGTTAACACTCTGGGATCTCAAAAGTTTCTGAATTCCTTAAATGATTTAAATGTTTTGTTCTTTCAATTTTAAAAGGGCAAGTAGCAGGCCAGAGGCTGTCACAATTACAAGTGGCCATTTGGAAGTGAACATTCCAGATTCTTCCTTAGCAACAGGTCTGAAGTGTTAACTTTATTCCAGAAGGATGCAGGAACTTCCTGGACCGATCATTTAGCTCAGAAGAATCATTGCTTCAGCCAATATCTTATATTTCATGTCTCTACTCTTCACACAGCAGGAGTTTCAAAGGGCAAAGTGCACGAGGGCCAACAGAGATAAATTCATTACCAATCAGGCTAAAGCTAAACCAGAAGGTTTGCAGCAAGGCTGCACTTCTGTACACCTTTCTTTCCCTAACCTAAGTGAGAAGTCAACATATAAAACCCAACTAATTGGATTTGATTGGCCTGAAACTCTCATTAAAATGATAATTCCAACTGAATAATTTGTTGTGAAGAAACAACCAGAAACTACATTCCAACAAAAACTAAAAAGAGAAAGGAAAAAAAAACACAAGTGAAAAAATGTTAATCCTCACTAGTAATCAAAGAATGCATATATGATACCATGTTTTTTCAAATTAGGAGGGTTTGAGAATACTCTATTATAAAATACTTGCACTACCCTTGAAGCAGCAGTGTTATTTGAAAGAGGATGAGGATAAGTTGTAGATATTACAAACGCAGAGTCAACCACTTAAAGAAGTATAACTGATCTGCTGAGAGGAGACAAAGCATGAAATGCTCAATAAAAAGGAGTGGCAGATTAAAAAAAGAGAGAGAAGAAGGGTAACAAGTAGAAAACAGTAACAAATATGGTAGATATTAATCTAACTATATCAATAATACTTTAAATGTCAATTGTTTAAATATACCAGTTAAAAGACAGAAGCTGTCAGAATAAAAAAAATTAGACCCAAATACATGTTGTCTACAAGAAATTCACATTAAGTGTAAGTACACAAATAGATGAAAACTTAAGAGATGGAGAAAAGCATACCATATTAACACTAATAAAAAGAAAGTAGGAATAGCTAACAAAACAAACTTCAGAACAAGAAAAATTAGAGATAAAGAGAAGCATTACATCATGATAAAGAGGTCAGTTCTCCAATTAGACATCACAGCCCTTAATGTAAGCACCTAACAATAAAGCATCGAAATATTTAAGATAAAACTAATAGAACTGCAAGGAGAAACAGATGAATCCCCTTTATATTTGGAGATTTTAACACCCCACTATCAGTAATTGACAGATCCAGGAAGCAGAAAATCAGTAAGGATGTAACTGAATGCACAACACCATCAATCATCTGGATATAATTGACGTCTATAGAATACTTCATCCAACAATAGCTGAACACGCATTCTCAAGTTCTCACAAACAATCATCAAGATAGACCACAAGATAGACCATAAAACAAATATAAATAAATTTAAAAGAATAAAAATCGTACAAAGCATGCTCAGACCACAACAGAATTAAACTAGAAATGAATAACAGAGAGATTGTCATAAAATCCCAAATTCCTTGGCAATTAAACAACACACCTCTAAATAACACATGGATGAAAAAAGAGTCTCAGGAGAAATTTACAATGTTTGGACTAAAAACTGAAAATACAACTTATCAAAAATAAGGATGATGCAGCAAAAGCAAGGCTCAGGGGGAAATTTATAACACTGAACTTATAAATTTAAAAGAAAAAATCTAAAATCAATAATCTAAGCTTGAACCTTAAAATACTAGAAAAAGATGAGGAAATTAAATCCAAAGTAGAGGCAAAGACATAATAAAAATTAGAGTAGAAACCAAAAAAATTGAAAAAAATCAATAGAGAATATCAATGAAACCAAAGTTTTTTTAAGTGATCAAGAGAATTAATGTCTCTAGCCAAGTTAACTAAAAAAGAGAGAGAGAGGGAGAGAAGACACAAATAACTAATATCAAAATTGAAAGAGGAATCATCACTACTGATCTCATCAACATTAAAAAGATAATAAAGGACCACTTTTAACAACTCTATGCTGATACACTTGATGACCTAGATGAAATGAGCCAATTCCTTAAAAGACATAATCTACCAAAACTCACACGAGGATAAGTAGATAATCTGGATAGGCTTATATCTACTGAAAATTGAATCAATAATTAATACCCTTCCAAAACAAAAAGCACCAGCCCCAGATGAGTTCACTGGCAAATTCTACCAAATATTTAAGAAATTATATTAATTCTCTACCATCACTTCCAAAACACAGAAGCAGAAGCAATGCTTTCTAATTCAATCTGTGAGGGCAACATTGCCCTAATACCAAAACCAAAGATATTATAAGAAAGGAAATCTATAGAACAATAAATATAGATGTGAAAATTCTCAACAAAATATTAGAAAATCAAATCCAAAAATATGTAAAAATAGGCATACACCATTCCCAAATGGGATTTATCCTAGGTATGCAAAGCTGGCTCATCATTGAAAAATCAATTAATGTAAAATAGAATATTATTCAGCCATAAAAAAGGAAATCCTGCCATTTGCAACATCATGGATGAACCTTGACAGCATTCTGCTGAATGAAATAAGTCAGAGAAAACAAATACTATATGATCTCACAAATATGTAGAATCTGAAAAAAAAACAAACTTGTAGAAACAGAACAGATTGGCGATTGCTGGGGCATTGGGTATGGAAAATGGGTCAAGGCAGTCAAAGAATACAAATTTTCGGTCATAAAATGAGTAAGTTCTAGGGATACAATATACAGCATCATGACTACGTTAATACTGTATTGTGTACTTGAAAGTTGCTAACAGAGTAACTTTTAAAAGTTCTCACCACAAAAAAAAATTGTAACTAGGTGAGGTAATGGCTGTGACAACTAACCCTACCGTGGTAATCATTCTGCATCATATGCATATGCAAAATCACTACGTTGTAGGGAACGCCTGGGTGGCTCAGTTGGTTAAGCAACTGCCTTCGGCTCAGGTTACGATCTCTGGGTCCTAGGATAGAGCCCCACATCAGGCTCCTTGCTCAGCGGGGAGTCTGCTTCTCCCTCTCTCTACCTCTGTTCCTCCCCCCTACTCGTTCTCTCTCTCTCTCTCAAATAAATAAATAAAATCTTTAAAAAAATAAAAAAATAAAATCACTACATTGTATACCTTAAACTTACACAATGTTATATGTCAATTATAAATCAATAAAGGAGGAAAAAAGTCAATTAATATAATCCATCGCATCAGTCGGCTAAAGGAAAAAAATCATATGATCAAATCAATATATGCAGAAAAATTATTTGACAAAACCCAACGCCCATTCATGATAAAAACTCTCAGCAAACTAGGAACAAAGGAGGAACTTCCTTAACCTGATAAAGAACATCTATAAAAATCTGTAACTAACAGCATACTACATGCTTTCACAATAAGATCGGGAACAAGACAGGATGCCCACTGTTACTTGTTCAACATC
Source organism: Potos flavus (assembly GCA_028534135.1). Classification (NCBI taxonomy): domain Eukaryota; kingdom Metazoa; phylum Chordata; class Mammalia; order Carnivora; family Procyonidae; genus Potos; species Potos flavus. Next base: position 14,197,625 of record CM052899.1, on the reverse strand, counting down.
ATACTAGGGGTCCTAGCTAATGCAATAAGACTAGGAAAAAAAATAAAAGATACACAGATTTGGACATAAGTAATAAAACTGTCTTTTTTTCCACAGATGACATGATTGTTTATGTGGAAAATCAAACAAAACAACAAGAAGAAATTTCAGGGAACTAATAATTGGTTATAGAAAAGTTGCAAGAAATAAATAAATAAATAAATAAATAAACAAAAGAAAAGTTGCAAGATACAAGGTAATATATAACAGTTAATGGCCCATCTATATACAACAATGAACAAGTGGAATTTAAAATTATAAAAAACAATGCCAATTATATTAGCACCAAAAAATGAAATACTTAGATACAAAGCTAACAAAATATGTACTATGTGATCTATAAGAGGAATACTACAAAACTCTGATGAACAAATTCAAAGATCAAAACAAATGGAGAAATTGTCTAGGTACATGGATAGGAAGACTAATATTGTCAAGATGTCAGCTCTTTCCAAATTGATCTGTAGATTCAACACATTTTAAATCAAAATGGTAACAAGTTATTTTGTGGAGATTGACAAACTGATTCTGAAGTTTCCATGGAAAGGCAAGTAAGTCATAATAGCCAACACAGTATTGAAAAAGAACAAAATTGGAGGACCGACACTCTCCAACTTCAAGAGTTAATCTAAAGCTACAGTAATTAAGGCAATGTGGTATTGGTGAAGGAATAGAAATTGATCTATAGAACAGAAAAGAGAGCCCAGGAATAGTCCCACACAAATAACAGTCAACCTCCAAAAGGAAGCAAAGGGACCCCAATGGAGAAAAGATAGTCTTTTCAAAATATGGTGATGGAAAAACTGGACAACCTCATGAAAAAATAAGTAAGTCTAGACACGAACCTTATACCCATCACAAAACTTAACTCAAAATTGATCGGACCTAAATGTCAAATGCAAAACTATAAAAATCCTAGAAGATAGCATAGGAGGAAATCTAGGTGACTTTGGATTTGCCGATGGATTTTTACTCTTCACCACAAGCATGATCCATGAAAGAAAAAAATTGATAAGTTGATGTCATCAAAATTGAAAACTTCTGCTTTGCAAAAGACACTATTAAGAGAATAAAAAGACAAGCCACACACTTGGAGAAAATTGTTGTAAAACATATATCTGATAAAGAACTCATCCAAAACATACAAAGAATTGTTAAAACTCAATCATAAGAAAACAAGTAAGCCAATTTTAAAATGAGCAAAAGATTTAAACAGATGTCTTACCAAAGAAGACATACAGTTAGCAAATAAACATAGAAAAAGATGTTCAACATCATATTATCTCCAGGGAAATTAAACTTCCAAATTAAAGCAATGATATATCTGTTAGATAAGCAACTATTAGAATGGTTAAAATCCAATATACTGACCTCATCAAATGCTAGCAAGGATGTGGAAATGGAACTCTCAGTCATTGTTGGTGAGAATGCAAAATAGTACAGCCACTTTGGAAAAGAGCTTGGCTGTTTCCTACAAAATGAAACACACTTTTACCATATGACCCAGCAGTTGTGTTCCGTGGTATTTATCCGAAGCAGTTGAAAACTTATCTCCATACAAGAACCTACACAAATATTTATAGTAGCTTTATTCATAATTGCCACAACTTGGAAGAAGCCAAGGTACCCTTCAGTAGGTGAATGGATAAACATATTGTGGAACATCCCTACACTAATAATGGAATCTTATTTGGTGATAAAAAGAAATGAGCTATCGAGCTACAAAAAGACAGGCAAAAATCTCAAACCTGTTATTACTAAGTGAGAGAAGCCAATATTTTTTTAAAGATTTTATTTATTTATTTGACAGAGAGAGACAGATCACATGTAGACAGAAAGGCAGGCAGAGAGAGAGGGGGAAGCAGGCTCACTGCCGAGCAGAGAGCCCGATGTGGGGCTCAATCTCAGGACCCTGAGATCATGACCTGAGCCAAAGGCAGAGGCTTTAACCCACTGAGCCACCCAGGTGCCCCGAGAAGCCAATATAAGGAAAGGCTACATACTGAGTAAGTCCATCTTTAAGGCATTCTGGAAAAGGCAAAACTATGGCAACAGGAAAATATTAGTGGTTGAGAAGGGTTTGGAGGAGGGAGGGATGAATAGATGTAGCACAGGGAATTTTTAGGGGAGTGAAACTATTGAAACTATTCTGCATGATACTTATAATGGTAGACAGTGTCATTACACATTTGTTAAAACTCATAGAATATATAACCAAGAGTGAGTCCTAATGAAAACTATGGTCAGGTAATACAATATATCATATCAATATTGACTCATTAATCATAACAAATGCCACACCAGTACAAGATGTTAAAAATAGAAAAGAGAGGGTAGTACAAGGGAACTCTCAGAATGGATTAAAAAAGCAAAACCTGACTGTATACTATGTACAAGAGACACACTTTAAATATTAAAAATAGAAGGAAGTAGAAAATAAAAGGCTGAATGGGTGAAAACAAGAGCAAACAGATGTGGCTATATTAATATCACACGAAATAGACTTCAAAACCAGGAACGTTATTAGAGATAAAGATGGTTATTTCTGAATGATAAAGAGTCAATTCATCAAGAAGACATAACTAGCCCTAAATTATACACTCCTGATGACAGAGCTTCAAAAGACAAGAAGTAAAACTGGCAGAACTAAAGAGAGAAATAACAAATTCACAATCATGGTTGGAGATTTTGACACTCCTGTGTCAGTAAATTGATAGAACTAGATAAAATGCAACAAGAATTTAGATCAGTACAACTATATCAAACCAAATGGCTTACTGACATTTATAGAATGCTCTACCAGACAAATGCAGAATACATATTCTTGCAAGTACACAGAACATTCACCCAGCTAGCCCATATCCTTTATCATAAAAAAAACTTAATTTAAAATATACGGAATATGTGCTTTAACCATACCCTGATCACTTTAAATTAGAAAATCATAACAAAAACATAGCTGGAAAATCTCCCAAGTATTCGTAGATTAAGCAGCACACTCCTAAATAATCCATGGGTCAAAGAAGAGTTCGCAAATAACACTAGAAAAATATTCCAAACTAAATGAAGCTAACGCAAGGCTTAGAGGGAAACTATAGTTTTAAATGTTTATATTAGAAAAGTAAGAGTCTAAAAACCAGTTATCTAGATTTCCACTTCAAGAAGCTAAAAGGATAAAAATATACTCAAAAAAGCTTAAAAAGGGGGAAATAACAAATTAAGAGCAGAAGTCAATAAAATACAAAACAAACAACAGCTGAAGGAACATCTGAGAAACCGTCTCAGCCTAGAAGAGTTGAATGAGACATGACAACTAAATGTTATGTAGTATTCTGGATGGGATCCTGAAACAGAAAACAGGCATTAGTTAAAAACGAAGGAAATCTGAATAAAGAATGAACATTAGTTAACAATAGTAATGTACCTATATTGGTTCATTAATTATGACAAATGTACCATAGTAATGTAAGTTGGTAACAACAGGGGAAACTGGGCACAGAGTATATGGCTATTCTCTGTTATAACCTTGCAACTTTTTTTTTAAACCTGAAACTATCCTTCCCAATTCATTTTATGAAGGCAGCAGAAGCCTGATCCCCAAACTAGAAAAGAACATTAGTAGAAAAGAATATTACAGACTAATACAATTTATGATATATATAAAAAGGATAATAGAGATTGACAAAGTGCAATTTATCCCAGAAATGCAGGACTGGTTCAACAATTGAAAATCAATCTATTTAATTCGCCACATTAACAGAATAAAGGAAAAAAAATCATATTATCATCTCAATTGGTCCAGAAAAAGCATCTGACAAAATCTAACATTCATTCCTAATAAAAACTCTAAACAAAAAAGGAATAGATTTTCTTTTTTTTTTTTTTTTTAAGATTTTATTTATTTATTACAGAGAGAGAGTGAGAGAGGGAACACAAACAAGGGAGAGCTGGAGAGGGAGAAGCAGGCTCCCTGCTGAGCAGGGAGCCCAATATGGGATGTGGGGCTCGATGCCAGGATGCTGGGATCATGACCTGAGCCAAAGGCAGATGCTTAATGATTGAGCCACCCAGGTGCCCCAGAAGTTTTCTTATTCTGATAAAAGCCATCTATGAAAAACCCACAGCTAATATAATTCTTACTGGTGAAATACTGAATTTCCTCCTAAGATTGGGAATACTTTCAGGATAAATTTTTTTTTAATCCATAAGCTATTTGTATTTTTAAAAATATTTGTATATCCCAAATAGACTTTGAATTTAACTTAACATTTATTGAGTACTTACTAGATACAAAACAGCTACTGGGTTTTGGGGATTTTTTTTTTAAATGGTAAGAAGCAGACCATCTGTCAAGAAATTTCTAAATAAATTAAAAAGTAAGACAGCTACTCATTAAAAGTAACTAAAGTCAAATTAATAGATGCTAGAGGACCAAATGAGGCAACAGATGATAAACAGCTCAGGCTTTCAGAATCCAGATTTTATAGGGCATAAACTGATATACTAAATCATTTAAATTTTATTCTGTAGGCTATGGGGCTTTCCTAGTGCCCATCATAGGTCCTTTAGCAGAGGAAGGGTATAATAAAGATTCTACCATCAGCATCATCGAAAGTATATTTTGAAAATATGTCTGGCAATCTGTGCCCTTACTATCATTTTATTGCAAAACAACCAATGATCAGAGAGTTTAATTGATTTTCTCAAAGCTATAAAGCAAGAAAAGGAGCATGGGAAATTAATGTGAAAATGTAACAGAATCCTGATTTCCTTCAATTGTAGGACTTCTATTGTCCCAGCTATTGGTTAGGTATTTTAAAGAATGGGAACAGGAATCACTTTTTCTTTTTGACAGCTCAGTAAGTCAGAAACATCTAATATTGGAAGTCTGTCTTCAGACAATGGTAACCAGGAAAAGTATGCAAAGCCTGGAGGAAGGGGGGAAAGAGTTAAAATTGGCAACAAGGAACAGATGGTCTTCTCTACTGAATTCCCACCTTCCTTTCTCTCTTTCCTACACCCACTCATCCACTCATCCAAGTGCACACACACACACGCACACACACACTTCATGAGCTCCCTGCTGCCTGTCAGTACTGACAACCAACCCACCGATAGAGAAATCTGTCTCCTTCCCATATTCAGTGGTTAATTGGAAGGCCATTGCTTGGCATGAGCGTGAGCAGACGCAGAAATTACTAATTATTTGAGTAAAAACAGATGAGATGCTGAGAGCGTGCTGGTGATAGTGAGCAATGATAAAGGGAGGGCCTTCAAGGCTCCCAGGGGACAAGCTCCAGAACCACGACACTCACCCTGAAAGGTGAATCATATGGCCATCAGGAGAGGGAAGTCAGACTAATCTAGGAGACAAAGTGCCTGATTCTTAACAAGCACTCGGCACAGGAATGATTGTCCCTACCACATTAAAGGGACGGCAGAGAGAAAGCATGACAGATCTTAATCCCAGTGGAAAACAAAGGGTCTTGTATGGTAACCTATAGACCCAGTTTGCCTTGGTCTATATCATTTTTAGCAATGAAAGTCCCACATCCCGGGAAACCCCTCAGTCCCAGGCAAACCAAAACACCTGGTTCCTAGCTTGGGAAGCTTTTAATACTAAACACTGGAAGTCAATGGGCCCCGCCTCAATACTTATACACTATAGAGCCCCAGAACCCCAGAAATTGTCCCCCTACACAAACAGGGCAAGAGGAGACTCCATACCCTTCCTCCAGAGCCCACTGAATGGGAGAGCACTCTGGAAGAATACTGTTACTCACCTCCTCAGTGATGGGTTGTTTCCTTCTAGTCCAATAGTTCCCAGAGTCTTATGGGTATTTGTCTCCCTCCCCCTCCTCCCCTGGGAGAGGATATGACAGAGTGGAACACGAAGAAGGAAGGTTACCTTTTTGGTTTGAGTTTCCAAAAGCTGACGCCCTGGAGGGAAAGGAGAGCAAGGCCCTATACTCTGTCTCTCGGTGAGTCCCAGGAGGGCTGCCAGATACCAGAGAGACCCTGACTATGTAAGTTATCAAGACTAACAAGAGCAGAGAAAGCTTGTCAGAGCCCTGTGCCCTCACCTGGCACACACGTAGAGCCACCAGAGCTAAAGTGGCCATGGTTACAGGGACTGTCATGATGAACGGAGGACAAAGGACCAGACAGGAAGCCAGATACCCCACAGGACATCTAAACAGACAAAAGACACTAAGGACCACAGCCCTGCTCTACCTACTTACATGGTACCCTAGCACTGGAAGTGGGTATAACCCCCAGGGTAAGAGCAACTCTTAAATGGGCTCAAACTAAGTTTCTGCCACTCCGTCACAACGGGGATCTGAAAGAGTTGAGCTGCAGAGAAAGACAGTCGCATTCCTTACAAGTTCGAGTCTATAAGCTGAGATCGATCCCGACCAGCATCCCACAATGGAAAGAACCCAGGATTTAGAGCATGGGACCTGGCTGTGGGTCCTAACTCCACCACGGCAGGGTTGTGCCAATTAGTGGGAAACTCCTCCTCACATCTCACAAGACCTCTCCGCCCCATTTTTTCTCATTCTGCCCTCCATGAGGAGGAAGGACTGCTGATATCATCCCCTCCCACTCTCCCATAGCTAACTAAGTCCTCCCCAACCTCCTGAAGACCAAATAACGCTGCTCTTTGAAAACCATGCTTCACGAGCCCAGCTTGCATTTGGCCACCATTTTCAAGGTTGGCAGACTGACTGGGTGCTGGCATCCTGACCTAAAACCTGACCAAGAGCCCCTTTCACGGCAGGGGAAAGTGATTCTTACTCTACAGAGCAGCTACCGAGGGCACAGGCAACCCCTGTGTGCAAGCCAGCCCCAGTGCCCTTGAACCGCAGACATCTTTAAGCTCTGCTCCCCACACCATGCTGAGCCCTGCCTGGTGACCAAATGAGAGGATCATCTTCCTCTAGGTTTTCCCTCTAGGCAAGTACGTACCTACTTGTGATGGTGTAGCCTTCATCTGGATTTCCTAAGTGAGATTCACAAGCACTGGTTCTCCTGGGATAGTACCTGTTACATAAAAAAGAGCTGGGGCCTCCGGTGGTCCAATAGGTTCGGAAAATTGTGAGATAAGAAGGGTGAAAAAGGTCTCTTTACCGCAGGATTTCCCAGAGCCTTGAAAATGCCCAGTGTGCCCTATGACTCCTCAAAGGAAGGACGGCGGAATGCAGAGTTTCCCAAGCCTTTATAACCCGAAGTGACACGGAGCCCGTGGCCTTGCAGACTGTCATGAGCATGCAGAGCGGTGCAGACAGAATGTTCTGCGTTCCCCTCCCAGTGGTCCTATCTACTGTTTCTCCCTAGCCCTTCCTCACAGAATGAGGTTGCACAGGAAGGACTCTTTCCCTCAAACAGCACCAATGACTCCCCAGGATGCTTTTCTGAGGGCCAGCGGACTCTTGACCACGGCTAAGGCTGACTGCTTCGAGATGCTGACAAGAGCTGATACTAACTGAAGACTTACTATGGGGCACGATCTAGAGCTATGAGCGACAACGTTGGCTGAGCATTGTAACAACACATACTTATTTCCTAGGGCTGCGATAACAAAGCATCCACAAACTGGATGGCTAAAAACAGAAATGTGTTGTCTCTCAATTTGGAGAGCAGTGAGTCCAACATCGGAGTGTCCTTCTGGAGGGCTCTGAGGGAGGGTCTGCTCCAGACCGTCCCCCTAGCTTCCGGTGGTTGTTGGCCATCCTTGGCATGTGGCTTATGGATGTGCTGAGCCAACTCTGTCTCCTGTGTGATGTGCCACTGTCCCCTGTGTCTCTTCACATTGTTCCGTCTCCACACATGTCTGTCTCTGTGCCTCTTCTCTTCTTACAAGGATATCAGTCTTCTTGGATGAAGGGCTCATCCAAGGGTTATATTGGATGCCAATATAACCTCATCTTAACTAATTACATCTGCAGAGACATTTTTTACAAATAAGATTACAGCCTGAGGTTCCAGTAAGGGCATCAATTTGGAAGGGGACACAGTTCAACCCAGTACATCACCTAAGGACTTTATTATAATCCACACTAACGGCCAGTTGTAATGATCCTAATCTTTGGGAATGTGACCCAAGCGCCAATATTCTTTTATTATTATTACTATTGTTATGTTTGTCACCATACAGTACATCAGTAGTTTTTGATGTAATGTTCCAAGATTCATTGTTTGCGTATAATACCCAGTGTTCTGTGTGATGTGTGCCCTCCTTAATACCCATCACTGGGCTAACCCATCCCCCCACCCTCACTATTCTAAGGAATTTACATATTTTGTCCCCCTTTGTCTTCATAATAAACCTGAGAGGTTCTATTACATGTCCATGTCACAGAGGAGATTCCTGAGACTTGGAGGGGTTAGAATAAGCTTGGCTAAGGTTACACGGTTAGTAAATGATCAAGCTGGGATTGGACCGAGGCATTCGGCCCCAGGCTTAAGCATATAAGCCTTGCAGACCCATAGCTGAGCTTTATAACACCAGCTAAGCTGGGCTAGAAGGCACCCCCGCCACCCCGGCGATTGAAGGGTTCTACTCACTTGCATGGCGCTTTCTTGGGGAAACGTCCTCCTTCCTGGCTTTGATCTGAGCCCCTCTCTTCCCTCTCCACACTGACATAACTCCTCCATCTGGCTCCACTCAGGAAGGGGGAACGTGAAAGTTTCTCTGAATCACCACTTCCAGCCTACCGTGTGACTGTGGCTTTTAATAGTAACTACTATGCTCGAACAAAAAAAGAGACTCTGGTTTCCACAATGGGAAGAGTAGCCCAAATCCCAGATAGCAGGTTGGCCCTGAGCAATGGATGTGAAGGATCCACGAGAGAGAGCAGGCCTCTCTTACAGCTCTCCCACGAAGGGGGTTGGTGGTCAGTCGTGGCCAGTTCCCGGTACCGCGGCACCAAGCCCCGTCAGACCCGCTCTCAGCCCTGCAGAGCCAGCAGCCTTGGCACGGGTTGGGCATGTCAAACTTGCTATTGTTATAGCAAGGCCAGAGTGGCATCTCCTAGAAGACGCCATCAAAATGCAACTTTATTTTTATCTCCCACCATCTCTTTAAAACACAATTTACAGGTGTGTCTGGGTGGCTCAGTCGGTTAAGGTCTGCCTTCAGGTCGGGTCATGATCCCGGGATCCTGGGATCAAGCCCTGCATCGGGCTCCTTGCTCAGCGGAGAGCCTGCTTCTCCCTCCCCCTCCGCCTGCTGGTCCTCCTGCTTGTGTGCTCTATCTCTGTGTGTGTGTGTGTCAAATAAATCAATAAAATCTTTAAAAAAAACATATTTACAGAGAAATTGGATCACTCATACTCTGCTGTTGGAAATGGAAAATGGTCAGCCACTCTGGAAAAAGTTTAGCAGTTTCTTAAAAAAACTAAACGTGCCCCTACCATATGACCTAGGAATTACGCTCCTGGGCATTTATCCCAGAGAAATGTAGAAAGGTTCCCACAAAAACATGGACACAGATATTGATAGCTACGTTATTTGTAATAGCCGCAAACGGACAATAGCTCAGATGTCCTTCAACAGGTGAACGGCTTAAACAAACTGTGGTACAGCCATACCATGGAATATATTCTCAGCAGTAAAAGGAAAGAACTTCTTATCTGTGCTAAGAAAAGGAGGACAGGAGGAATCCTTGTGCTGTTGCAAATGGTCTGCTTCAATGTCACAATCCTACCTGACACTGTACTATCGTTTTACAAGATGCTACCTTTGGGAGGAACTGGGGAAAAGGTACAAAGAATCTCTCTGTATAATTTTTTTTTTCCTTACAACTACATGTGAATCCACAATTACCTCAAAAAGTAAATTTTTTTAAGTTGTAAAACTCCATTCAGGGAGGAAAGTTTCCCTTGACCCTGGATGAAAGCCCCAGTAGGCCGCAAGATTTTCCTGCTGATCTTCAGTCCTAAAGACATTATGTCAAGAAACACGGTCCCCATTTCATAATCAGAATGCCCACACTGATGTAATAATCAAATCTCCCTCACTAATTTTAGAGTAAATAGTCTCTCTTCCTCAGGTAGAGCCGGTTGAAAAAGGCCCCTGCCACATGGGGGGGAGGCGTGATCAGCTTCCCCTCTGTCACTCACCTCTTCCTCACAGTTGGGAGGGAGGAAGAGGGAAGGGATAGCAGAAGGTTGATATCTGAAGGAATGGTTTTGAGATGGTTCCTCTTCTCTCTCAAGGGTACTTTCACTGGTTCTTTGTAGACTTCCCTGCTGGTCAGATGACAACTCCCATAACGTGGGCATGTATTCATTCCTTTGTCAGCCTTGGTTTGCCGTGGTGCCCTTCACAGACGGGAGTCTTCTGTCCTGTCAGACTCTGAGAGTGCAGGCCCATCTCAACCAGAAGCAAGTCTCTCCCATCAAAGCAGTGAGCCCATTTCTCAGTCTCTAGATGTCCCCAGGGGAGTCACCCACACAGACGTACTCGGCCTCCACTGAAGGGGACTCCTAGGGAGCCCTCTCTCTAAGCCTGAGTGACATGCCCTCACAGGCTTGAGATGAGAGTGGACACCCCTGGGGGTGGGAGGGAGTCAGCACAACTTTCCCTGAAGAAAACCTCTTTGCAACATCCTTACACCATTCCCACATTCAACTTTCTGTCCCTTTTATAGGTTTCAGAGTCAGCTGTGGAGCAATCAGTCACTTCCTTTCAGAGTCTACTACGGTGACTTGATCCACGCTTCCAAGATGGCATCCCGTCACCTCAGCCATACTGGAAGGGATGGGGACACAGACAGAGGAGAGGTTGGAAGAGAAGGAAATCCCTAAGCATCAAAAGAGAAAATCGGTAAATAAAGTCTAAAATTGATAAAAAGAAAGGAGAGTAATAGGTGATGATAAGTACCAAAAACGAAACAAAAACCTGACCATAGAGCTAAAAGTAACTGTGCAGTGGGATTGGAGGTTGGGAGGGTGTGGTCGGGTCTGAGGTTTTGTTCATCATAAGCCTTCTAGCTCTACAACTGTTTTCCTCTATGTATGTGTCTATGACTATGAGGTAAATAAAACTTTGCTTACTTTTCAAATTGGGGACAAAATTATGTAACCCCACGATGATGAAATGAGATCATATACATAAGAAGCATCGAACATTCCCTGTCAAAAATAGACACTCTCGTGAACACCTCACCCTCATGGCTTACAACATCGCAGTCATTTCCGATTACTGTCTTTCCCTTTCACAGACCCTCCATGAGGAGGTAGCGGAGAAAAGAGCCGGTATCTCCTAAGCTTCTCACTTTCTTTTCTATTTCCCCTCTAATCCATATATATTACTTTCTTGTGGCTACTGTAACAAATTAGCACAAAGTAGGAGGCTTAAAACAATCGAAATGTATTGTCTTGCAGTTCTGGCAACTCAAAGTCCAAAGTCAAGATGTCAGCAGGACCATGGTCCCTCCAGAGTCCCCCCTCAGAGAATCCTTCCTTGCCCCTTCCAGCTAGTGATGACTCCATGAAGGCCTTAGCTTGTGGCCAACATCACTCTGCTCTCTCCAGGCCACACTGTCTCCTCTTCGGCATCAAAACTTTCTTTGCCTATTAGGGGAGTAATTGTGACTGCTTTTAGGGCCCACCCAGCTGCTCTAGGATAATCTCCCCATCTCATGATCTCATTTAATCCCATTTATAAAGTCCTATCTTGCCAGCTAAGGAAACACTCACAGATTCCAGGGATGAAGACCTACATATTTCTTTGGGGAGGCCACCATTCAGCCCATTACAGTACGTCTACCTCACTGCATGCCTGGCTCAGCGCCCCCCGGGGCTCTGGTGTAGTCCACCTACAGCGGCCGGAAGGATCCATGTCAACAACTTTGTCATCACATTCCAGCTCAAAACCTAGATCAGGCTCCCTCTGCCACGGAATGAGAGCCGGCTCCAGCCAGATGGGACCTAGAAACCCTCTGGTCCGTCTTGCACCTGCGGAAGAACCCAGGCTGAGGGGTTCGGGAGCTCACCCAGGGTCACACGGCTCATCAGGACTGGTTGGAGGGGAGTCTCCTCATTCCTCCGCAGATCCTGTTCTCACGAACACCATTCCCTTCACTGAGCTCACCAGCCACATCTCTTTCTTGGGAACTTCAGCACCCTTCACCCAATCTTTGTGTTTAGAGCCCAACTTGTTTCTCTATGTGTAAATAACTTTGCCTTGTAGTCTGAGCCCAAATTCACATCTTTTAGGAGTCTTTCTCTGGTGAAAAATGTCCAACTCTAATTGCCTCTTTGTCCCCTATTCCCTCGGAACTACTGTATTAATTAGGGGCTGTATTAATCTCTCTCACCTATTTGTGGCCTCTTAAATATTTTAATTTTTATGTTCTGTTTGCAAGTTCAATCCTGGATTTTTTATCTTTGATGTCCCTCCCCATACTACTCAATCCATAACTGCCCACCTTTCTTCTCCCTATCCCTTGCTCCCTCTCTCCCTCTGTCTCCCTCCTTCCCTCTCCATCCCTCCCTGTTCCTCTCACCCCCTCCCCTCCTCTCCCGCTCTCTCCTCTCCCTCTCTCTCTCTCTCTCTCTCACACACACACACACACGTCTGTGCTGACATGTACAGGTTGCTGTTGATGTTTCTATAATGCTATTGACTAAGGCTCCCCATTCTATGAACTTTAGTCAGATGAGAACATGTCACAAAACCTCACACAGTACTACTTTAATGAAGGTGAAATTTTGTTTAAAATCATGCAGTTTTTTTCTTCTGGATTTCTGAATATGTTGCCATCGCCCTAGAATTACCAAAGGCACCTAGAGACTCCCATCTACCTGAAAAGGCAGAATTTTTACAGAAAGAATACAAACAGAATGGCAAGAGTAATTATCAATTTATGGCATTCAGAAACTAGGTTAAAGAGCAAAATATTAGCTTTAAGCCCAGACTGCTGTCTTTAAAAGATTTTCCCAATTCTGCCCCATCCCCTTAACCCCTTTTTACCCCTCCCCCCC
>CM052899.1:14144428-14184093 GCA_028534135.1 Potos flavus | reverse complement strand
AGTTCAGGGTTCAGAGTGTGAAGGGTATCTATCACCAAGCTTTGGAATCCCACCGGCTTGGCTCTCCCGCTCTGCAGTTGGGTACCCTCAGCCAAATTTCTCCACCTTAAAGTCAATAACCTGGCAAGTTGGAGTCAGACTAATTTGGATAAATCCCAAGGGAGCCATTTACTAGCTGTTCACCTTGCATAAGTTATTAGCCTTTCCTTACTGGTAAAGCAAGGGAATCCTAGGGCTCCCAGATGGCTCAGTCGGTTAAGAGTCTGCCTTTGGCTCAGGTCATGATCCCAGGGTCCAGGGATCGAACCCTGCATCAGGGTCCCTGCTCAGTGGCAAGTCTGCTTCTCCCTCTCCCTCTGCCCGTCCCCCACCTTGTGCTCTCTCTCTCCTTCTCTCAAATAAATAAATAAAATCTTAAAAAAACACACACAAGGGAATCCTAATGGCAGTTTCATAAGTTTGCTGTGAATATGCAGTGATAACACGGAGTGTATCCCTTGGCACGCTGCCCAGAATGGAGACTCAATTCAGGTAGTTCTGTTGTTGTTGTTGTTGATTAAAAAGCAGCTTATGGGGAGAATGGTTAGTTGGCATCAGGACCGATACTTATAGATGCTAAGTAATTACCTATTTTCTTTCATCAGCAGGAAACTCCAAGGAGCAAAGGGTACAACTCTTAAAGAGACATTAAAATGTGGTTAAGTATATGGATAGGCTCCTAAAGTGCCATGGGGCACAAAGAAGGGGTGACTCCATCGGGAAGAGACAACGAAGCTTTGAGAAGGAGGTAACATTGGACTGAGGAGTCTGACCAGGATCACAGGAAGTGTAACAGAGGAAAAATTCTCCTCCACCCTCCATTTTCAGTAGCCTGTGAATTAAACTAACAAAAGACAGCTTAATAAGAAAAAGGTCTGTTTCCTGTGCACATGGGGGGAGCCTCATGAAAAGAAGTGAGGCCCCAAGAGGTGGTTAGGCCTATAAGCTTGTATACCATTTTAACAAAGGACAATAAATTCTGGAGAAATGACAAGACAAGAAAAAGGGGGTTGCGCTTCTAAGGGCAGTAAATTGTGGGAAGGTAACTGCATGAGTAAATCTAATGGAACATAAGGGTCATTTAGCAAGGTTTGTAAGTAAGACTCAAGTCTGCATAACAAACCTTACTAAATCTTCCTACAATCTTAAATTAAATCTTAAAAATTAAATTTAAATGAAATATTACTAAATCTTATCTCCAGTGATATGAGTCTAGTCCTCTCTGGTGACTGAGTCACTCCCTTCTTCCTGATATGGGAAAGAGGAGGGGGGACATCTTCACAAAGGGAAATTTCTGCTCTGCTTTTAGGCAGAGAGGGGAGGGCAGAGAATTCCTTCCATATCTGCTGTTTCTTCATAGCCTTCAGCCAAAATAATCTTGATGCCAAAGTGGCCTATTTTCAGGTGACGTATCCTGATCTCCTTCAAGAGCAAGGTCACTTCAGACCAAGGCAGTTAGAGCAAAGGCTGTGAACTTGAGTTGTGTATAGCATGCATGGGGGAAAAATGAAGAATCTGATATGGTTAGAACCCCAGGCATACATGGGTGGAAGATCTGAGGAAGGATCATTACTAGAAGAGAAGTTAAAAAGGCAGAAATCGACTGGTATCAAATCGCCATGGGCTTTGGATGCCTTGCTAAGAATTTATGCTTCATCTTTGGGCTGGTGTTTCTCAAGATGGGGTCCATGGATTGTCTGCACTGGAATAACCTAGAGTGTTTGTTAGAAAATCAGGCCCCTGGTTCTACCCTGGACTTATACACCCTGGACTCACCCTGGATCATCACTTCTGGGAGAGGTGCCCAGGGATCGCATATTTCACAGGCGATCCAAATGCACACTGATGTCTGAGGACATTGCTAGAGCCAATGTGGCCCTTTGAAGGGTGACAGTAAAGACTGGGATTTAGAAAGAGACAGCTGTGTGGAGAATGTCTTGGAGGGGGCAGGGCCTGGAGGCAGGAAAGCAAGCAAGGTGAGGAGACCTGAAGGACAGCACGGGTGCTAAGGACCTCAGGCCAACGCGTGAGGCACCCGTGTGAGGAGGAAGGGGTGGGCAAAGGTCGTGGGATCCTGGATATTTTTAGACTTTTCTGAGAAACTAAAGGAGTGAACAAATACAGTTCGATATCAAACAGAGGTGTGTAATCAGTGGGCAGATTTGCAAGGGCAGTGAAGAAATCTTGTTAGAACTATTGCTCTCTGGGAAATTCTACGTGGGCAGGTGACAGATATGATTTTTTGAGAGGTGGAAGCTGCCAGTGGTGTAAGTGACAAAGCCCCACTTCCTTTATTTGACCTACAGAGAATCCATCAGAAATCGCACCAGCAGAGCTGTCAGGCTAAACAATAGAAGAAAATCAATGTGCCCCTCACTTTCTGAACCAGAAAAAAAAAAAAAGAGAGAGAGAGAAGAACCTGGCCCTAAGGCAGGAAAAGCCCATGTTACCCAGTAATACTTATTCCGGGCCCTGGAACAGCCAGGCATTAAAAATCAGGGGGGAAAGGTTAGAAAAAAAAATAGAAATTAGGGAAAGGTATAAAGAAAAATAAAGATATGCTTCCTAACGGAAGGCAGTTTGAGGCTGAAGCCAGAGAGGGGAGGACTTTGAGACAAAGCAGACTTTTCCTCTTTCCTCTTCCATTCTTCTTGAATTCTCCTGACCACTTTTTCCAGCCACCCAGCTCTGTGCCTGTATTTCATTAGAATATGAATGAGGAGCCCTTCGGGAGAATTTTATGCCGACATGGCAACAGTCGCTATGGCAACTGTTAATTAATTGGATGCTGATGAAGTGGAGGAAGAAAAAAAGCCAACCAGAACGGATACAACTCCAGAGGAAGTCATGGTGTGTAGTAATTATATGAATTTCATTCAGCAAAGGCATGCAGCAGGTCAGAAATGCAAATATCTCCCCCGCAGCCACCACCTACTTGGAGAGGCCTGCTTTCAGATCATCGGGTGCCTGTGAATGAGGGGCGCAGGCCTTAGCAATTAAAAACAAAAAACAAAAAACAAAACAAAACAAAAAAGAACACATATGGCTCCCCCAACATGGGCCGATTCTCCCGGGAGAGAAACTCATTCGAATATGGGGAGTTGGTTGATTCTACGAAGAGTGGCCACGATTAGCAGCTGTAATATGCAATAATCGCGGCCTTCGTGCAAAATGGAAAATGACTTGTGAGCCCGCAGCGCTGTTCAACTATGAAGTGTCCTCTGGTGGGGGGAGAGGAAGTTTGGTTTGCCACCACCATCTCGCGATGGCCCTGGAGCTCCTACGCACGCAGATGGTTCACGGTTCGAAAAGAACGTTAATCTGCAGGTGGGCGAGGAGGACCAAAGGAGGAGGGTCCCGAAAGAAACCCTCACAAGTCAGCTTTCTATTAAGAAAGCGAGGTGGAGAGGGGAGGGGAGGCAGTTGCTTGGGGATTTCCTTAGTCTTGTCCTCCTGCTCCCGCCCCACCTCGATTATTCAAATTATATTCAGACTCCGAGGAATAGACATTTTCTTAAAATTTCCATTTCGCTTGACTGTTGAGGTTAAACCAGTGCACATAGTGAGGAAATGTTGAGCAGAGTTAGGAAGCCCTCCACCACACCCCTCCCTCCCAGCTCAAAGCAAGCAACCTTAGCAAACGGCACCCTAAGGCCATGACCCTTCCACCTGCCGACAAGCTCGGCTCCCCAACTCCCGACTCTGCTGAGCTTTCTACAACCTTTCCCTAACGACCAGGTTTTGCAACTTTTGTGAGTAAAAGGGTTTGGAGTATTTGCACATAGGACTCTGAAAGCAACTCCTAAAGCTACAAATTCAGCTACACTAGACTGGTGGACACGGAATCCCACCTCATAAAGCAACGTCATTGCCTCGCCTTGACAATCACCTGAAAACCCCATGTCCTCTCCCACTCATGTTGGTGCTCCGAAAGCGTGACCTATTAACTGTTTTTATTCACATCATCGCTATTATTATCCAAAAGCATCTCATCACGTAGAGCACTGGACCAGGTGCCATGCAGTTATGTCCCTTTCTTCTGCCTTCCAAAATTGCACAAAGACGAAAATGACCTGATGAACAAATACTTCCTATTCATAAAGACGTTTTAAAGAGGGGGAAAAAAAAAAAAGACACCTAACCTGTCCAAGCCTGAGAGGCTTAACGCAGAAATTCTAACTCACAAAAGTACATTCAAATCCTCTTCTAATCTGCACCTCCATCGTGCTATGGACAGAAGCTAATTATTTTCGGTCAGAGCCTAGAACAACGCACACACATGGTCATCTAAAGGAGGAGGGGCACCTTTTCATGTACGCAGGCAGCCATTTCAAGAAAGTCAACTTCCCTTTTTTCCAGATAGCCAATTACTGGTTTTGCTGATAGAACTGAAGACAGAGTGGAGGAAGGGGAAAAGGAGAAAGGCATGCATGAATCAATGATCTGCTCCCAATAATAATCCATGCCATCTGGTCTGACTTTCCTGCCTTCCTGACTGATACCCAGAGCACCCAGAAGGAACACCGAAACCAGATTCCTATGTGATAATATATATAATAGATGCAATTTGTTGCTTAAATGATTAACTGAAGGAGTCAATTCGGTCTGTGATTAAGGAAACCATAAATGCCCCCTTGACCTCTGCAATATTTTAAATGGCTGTGAAGATTACCTCATTCTTATTTCAGAAATCATTAAAGGTTCACCATACAATTTGCAGAATGTCAGCGTTTCCGAGTAGCAATAAAATCTCCAGTAGATTCAGGGAGGGGATTGAATTGGAATTTGAGTGAACACGGTAGTGGGTATCCTGTTCCATCAGCTTGTGAATCATTTCACAAAATATTCAGAACCCAACGGCAATGCACTCTGGGGTCCTTGGAGGAAAAGATGTCATTTCCCTGAAAATTGAAGCCGTTTATATAGGATGTGCTCAAAAGAGGGCACCTTACGGAACTTTTCCTTTTATTAATATCACAGTGATTAATTCAAATCGAACCACTTTTGTATGTCGGAAAGTGGCAAAGTGGCCCTATTAATTTGTAATGATTGCAGTATGGTTTAAGTGTTCATATCAATTTACAGCAGCCTCAGGTCAGTAAATTTATGATAAGTCAGGGGGAAACTGATTTCTCTCATTTCCTCACAGTCAAGTGCAAATACCCATAGAGCTACCAAGAAGAGAAAAAATATATAGGCTGTTAGGTTTTGGGTTTCGTTGTGGTTTGTTTTTTTTTCCACTTTCCGGCCACTTTAAAATATCTTGCACTGTAGTCTAAAAAGTAATAAGGTCCTATGCCACATAAAATAAAACCCACTAAAGCAATGTATTTCTTCTGAATGTATGTAAGTCAGCCTTTTGTTAGTGCTTTTATTCTGGTTGAGTGAGAAGACCCAGGTTCAAATCCTAGTCTTACCACTCCCTCCAAACTCATACAAGATACTTAACCTAGCTAAGCCTCAGTTTCTGTACCTCTAAAGGGGGTACAATACTTAGACAATTTATGTGATGTTCAGAAATTCGAAAGAGATGTGTATGATATGTGCATAATCATGTACAGACATATATACACCCAGTCACATATGTGTATATACACATATATAAACACACACACACACACAGACATTCATATGTGTGCCCCAAGAGCTGCAATGGACAGGGGGAGATAAAGCACGGTCCCTGTCTACACAGAGCTTACAGCCTAGTGTGACCTTCTTTGGGGTACTGTTTTTCTTGCCCATTCTTCTGTGAACTGCACCGAGCAACTGATGATTCGAAGTCCAACACCTTCCTCCGAGGCCAGGTGCCAGCATGATTATGAGATTGCTCTGGAAAATTCTTAGGGACAAGAATTCTCTCAAGTGCAGCCTCTTCTTTTTTCCCGAATCTCTTCACACACGTGGTTAGCAATAGATTCTGCTTTATTCCTTCTCCCTACACCTCTTCAAGACTTTCCTCTTTTATCCACATGTGAAAATACTCCCTCCTCCAGAACCCATGCTTCCCGGTTCCAGCACCCCTGAGCCTCTCTTGCACCCTCCTCCCCGGCCGCCTGGTCACTAGCCCTAATTCCACTGGGAACATTAGCATCCTTCTCCTGGCCTTCCTCTCCTGTCCTGCTGCCGCCATCGACCTGGTCTTGGTGCCCAAGAGTACAGCCCTTACTATCAGTCACCCATTATCACAGCCATACGGGACCTCATCATTGTGGGAAAACAAAGGCCAAAAAGCCCCTGTCTGAGCAAAATCCTTCTAGCCAGCTCATTCCCTCAGGTCTGGCTCTCTCCTCGTTACCACATCGCATCAAGACCTTCGGTTTCTCCACTGCTCTCTTCTCCAGCAGCCCGCCACCTCTCTCACTACTTCTCATCCCTTCTTTTTATCCCACCTCGTTTCCGGAAATCACATCTTCGGCTCCTTCTGCCAACAAGCACAGCTCACTTGAATACCTCTCTGTGGGACCCTCGGCCACTGAGTTGTCCTCAAGGAAGATATGGAGGACTGTCCCCTGATTCCCTGGCAAGTGTACGTTCTCCCACCACAGCTGAGTGCTGGAAGCCACTTACCAGTCCTACTGTCCCTCACCATCTCTCTCCCCCATTCCCATGGGGCGGTTCCAAAAGTTCAGCCCCCAACTTAACCCCTCGTCCATCTCACTTTGCAAATTAACTAGCATCTTACTTCACCAAGAAAGTAGAAGCTATCCATAGAAAACTCCCCCCACACAGTACCACGCAGACAGCATACCCACATCTACATTAATTCTTACATTTTTTCCTAAATTAGGGTGGGAGGGGGTAACTTAAAATCTCCTCTTGTGGGGATACCTGGGTGGCTCATTCGGTTAAGCATCTGCTTTCAGCTCTGGTCATGATCCCGGGGTCCCAGGATCGAGTCCTGCATCAGGCTCCCTGCTCATCAGGGAGTCTGTTTCTCCCTCCTCCTCTGCTCTTCTGCCCCATTGGTGCTCTCTCTTTCTCTCTGTCCCTCAAATAAATAAATAAAATCTTTTAAAAAGTCTCTTCTCATTTGGGGATTGAATTCATAAATTAATCCTCATCTCTCCTATATTTTTAACCCCTATTCTTGATCATCTCTCTCTTACAAAATCTCTCCCTTAACCTCGAGTTGCCCTCTTGCTCTGCCGTCTCTCCCACCTGAAAAGCCAAAAGAATAGTCTGCACTTTCCATCTGCATTTCCTTTTCTCCCTAGTTACTCCTCATTCAACCCTTACAATGGATCATCTGTTGGGTGTGTGAGTTCAATCTACCTCGGATTGAAATTTCTGGATCAGAGTTCAGTGTTTTTTCAGTTAATAGTACTAAGCAGCTTTCCAAAACAATTTCCAAATTACACCCCCAGGAACAGCATATGAGAGTGCTAGCTATTCTACATCCTTATCAATTTTAAATGTCTTTGTTTCATTTTAGCCATTTTGGTGTATATGTACTAGTATTTCATTGTGGTTTTAATTGATTTTTTCCTGATGACTAATGACGTTGAGCATATTTTCCCACATTTATTGGCTTTTTAGATATCCTCTTTTGTGAGTTGCCTATACAAGTACTTTGCAGATTTTTCTATTGAATTTCTGTCTTCTTTTCTTATTGGTTTATAAGAGATCTTTATAAATTCTGAATATGAGTCCTTAGGGGGATATATGTATGGCAAGTATCTTTTTCACCTACCTTTTCACTCACGGTGTCTTTTGGTGAACAGAATTTCTTAACAGAATCCTTTTTTTATCAGTTGGTCTATTCTTTTTCCTCTTTGTGTCCTGTTTTTTAAAAATCTTTGTCTAGGGACACCTGCATGGCACAGTCAGTTAAGTCTTCGACTCTTGGTTTCAGCTCAGGTCATGATCTCGAGGTCCTGGGCTTGAGCCCACAGCAGGCTCCGTACTCAGTGTGAAGTTGGCTTGAGATTCTCTTTCCCTCCCCCTCTGCCTCTCCCGCTCATGCTGTCAATCTCTTTCTGAAATAAATAAATGTTTTAAAAAAAATCTTTGCCTACTCTAGACAGTCTCTTTAACAAATAGTGTCAGGAAATTGGACAGCAACATGCAGAAGAATGAAACTAGACCACTTTCTCACACCATACATAAAAATGAATTCAAAATGGATGAAAGACCTCAGTGTGAGAGAGGAAACCATCAAAGTCCTAGAGGAGAACACAGGCAGCAACCTCTTTGACCTTGGCCGTAGCAACTTCTTTCTAGACATGTCACCACAGGCAGCAGAAAAAAAGCAAAAATGAACTATTGGGACGTCATCAAGATAAAAAGCTTCTGCACAACAAACGAAACAATCAACAAAACTAAAAGGCAACTTACAGCATGGGAGAAGATATTTGCAAATGACCTATCAAATAAAGGGCTAGTATCCAAAATCTGTAAAGAACTTATCAAACTCAACACCCAAAAAATAAATAATCCAGTTAAGAAATGGGCAGAAGACATGAAAGACATTTCTCCAAAGAAGACATACAAATGGCCAACAGACACATGAAAAAGTGCTCAACATCACTCATCATCAGGGAAATACGAATCAAAACCACAAAGAGATACCACCTCACACCTGTCAGAATGACTAAAATGAACGGCTCAGGAAACAACAGATGTTGGCAAGGATGTGGAGAAGGGGAACCCTGTTACACTGTTGGTGGGAATGTAAACTGGTGCAGCCACTCTGGAAAACAGCATGGAGTTTCCTCAAAAAGTTAAACATAGAACTACCCTATGACCCAGGAATTATACTACTAGGTATTTATCCAAAGGATACAAAATACTGACTCAAAGGGACACATACACCCAGATGTTTATAGCAGCATTATCAACAATAGCCAAATTATAGGAAGAGCCCAAAAGTCCTCTCTCTCTCTCTCTCTCTCTCTCTCTCTCTCTCTCTCTCTCACACACACACACACACACACACACTGGAATATTACTCAGCCATAAAAAGAATGAAATCTTGCCTCTTGCAATGACACGGATGGAGCTAGAGTGTATTATGCTAAGCAAAATAAGTCAGTCAGGGAAAGACAAATACCATATGATTTCACTCATATGTGGAATTTAAGAAACAAAACAGATGAACATAGGGGAAGGGAAGGAAAAATAAAATAAAATGAAAACAGAGAGGGAGGCAAACCATAAGAGACTCTTAACTATAGAGAACAAACTGAGGGTTGCTGGAGGGGAGGGGGGTGGGGGATGGGCTAAATGGGTGACAGGCATTAAGAAGGGCGCTTGTTGGGATGGATGTTGTATGTAAATGATGAATCACTAAATTATACTCCTGAAACTAATACTACACGACACGTTAACTAACTTGAATTTAAATAAAATCTTGGAAGCAAACAAACTCTTTCCCTATTCTAAGGTCATAAAATAGTTACCTATACCCTAAAAGCTGCATTATCTTTCATAACTAAATCTGCAATCCATCTGAAACTGATTTGTGTTCACAGCGTAAGGTAGGATATTATTCGATATTCAATCCCTAGCACCTAGTAACAGAATCCAGTGATCCTTAATAAATATTGTCAGAATTAATTGATGAGATAGCATTTTGGAGATATGAAAGGGGAAAGCAAAATTTGATCCCAGGCTGGGGCGCCTGGGTGGCTCAATCAATTAAGCGTCCATCTTTGGCTCAGGTCATGATCCCAGGGTCCTGGGATCGAGCCCCGAGTTGGGCTTGCTGCTCAGCAGGGAGTTTGCTTGTCCCACCACCTCCACCCCTCCCCCCTGCTCCTGCTCTCTCTCTCTCTCCCTGTCTCTCTCTCAATCTGTCTCAAATAAATAAATAAAATATTTTTTAAAAATTGGGGCCAGGGCTGTGTGGCATCCCAAACCTCCCCCGGAGCATATCGTGTGCTGGGTGTCCTCACCCCCAGTTGTAGCCCGCCCACTACATGGCCAGCTACCAACAGCTCTGCACCCACTCCTTCATCTTCAACCAGAAGCCAAAACCTCAGAATTTCCATTTTGACCATTATAATTAAAGAAGTGTCATCTTGGGAAAGGCTTAGCCATTTCACATTCCAACATACATGTCTGGAGACTTAAAAAGCTTCCAGAAATCTAAAAGCATCTTCAGCCACAAAAAAACAGACTGCATGGAGAGTAAAGTGCTACTTCAAATCTTTTTAAAATAAGGCATTTTTTATCAAAACAAAGATGATAAGGTGCCATAAATAGAAAGCTAACTACTTTTCACTCTCTAGAGGTCCCTTTTAAGAAATGTCAAAAAAAAATACAGAATTATATTTCAGTCTTCTGGACTAGAAAAGAAATTCACCAGCCGCTGTGGGTTGAGCTTGCTTTGATATTAACATGCCCACATTTTACTCTCTGTGAGTCCCAAGTGTTTCCATAGATTCATATTTCTAAGACTGAAAGAGATTGAAATTCAATATAAAAGGTGACAAGGAAAGAAAAGGGGTGTGATAAAATCTTACACTTGATCCAAAAGGGAGTGGAAACTCACACTCAAGCCTAATGAAAAAGATGCTATGGCCAGATCCATGACAGAGAAGATTATTTTATACATGGTGATAGAGGTTGCTTAGGAAACACCTCGTTCCTGATCTAAGGCAGTGGCCGAAGACATAGAAGAAAGGGTATTTGGGATGCTGATGCCTAGTTTAAGAAGAATCTGAATTTAACAGTGATTCCACATACAAAATAAAAGACAAACATGCCTGAAAGCTCCCTGGCTGAAGGTTGTGGGAAAGTGGTAGCTCTGATCACTCCTGGAGAAGCAACGTGAGCCCAGGTGAGAGTAAGGAGGGACACTAGCTGCTCAGTTTTCCACATCTGCTCTCTGAGCCGACAGCAGCTTCAAGCCCACTGGGTGCCCAGCAAGGGAGAGGCACACGAATCAAGTCAAATGAGTCAGCTTGGAGATGGAGAGCTTTCTCTGAGAGCCAAGGGAACCAAGACCCAGCTCAGGGTCCTGGCGCACCCGAAAAGAGTAAAGGGCACAGGATGGTACATGGTATTAGCCGCTCTCCTATGGGCAACCTAAGTGTTTGACAAGGTGACAAAGGGACTTAGATGGCAAGGAAACCTGATGCATAGCCTGACATATTTATTGAGGACTTCTTACAGTCAGGTCTATCAATGGGCTAAGCACTGCGATTCATCAAATTGCCTCGAAACCCTTTAATAGTCATTAATAGACTATTATATTATAGACTATTATAGAATAGATAGATTCTATAGAATAGATGTGGGTTCAAGTTCAAACTCGGTCCCTTATTAGCTGGGAGGACCTTTGTCAGGTTGTTTATTCCTTTGAGCCTCATTTTTCTCGGTTGTACAAATGAGCAGAGCTGGATTAAGTGTCCGAACTCTCTCCAGCTCGGAAACTCAGTGGTGCATTGTCTGAGGAGATTTCCCTTCCGATGGGGCTCAAGCTAATCATCTCACACCATCCATCGTTTCTCTGTCTGAGGGTTTATTTCCCTAATCAGATTTGGGTAAATTTTCATCCTGTCTCTGTCTCTTACTTCCAATCCAATAAAACCGGTATGGATTTGTTTTGTATTTCATCTCATGTCATGATTCATTCTAACGGTCACTGCCCAAACATTTCCTTGCTTATAGCGTAATTACCTATTAAAGAGCTTTCATGGCATGGTTTTCAAATTTGCATCCTCTTTTTCTGAGGTAGATTGATCCTAAACTGATTAAAATATCTCAGAATTTCAAATGCAATTTTTAAAATGCAACAGATTTTTCACTCCCTCATGACTACGCCATGCCAAGGGGGTTGCCAACTCTTGCTGACTGCCAAGGAAGACAAATAAATAATCCCTGACAGTGGTTTTGAAATGAGAAGTAAATGCCCAATTACTAGCATGGCAATGTCACCCTGATCCATTGACTACAGGTCGTCCCTGAGGCCCCGGGCTGATGCTTCAGATTTCCCCAGCACAGAGCAGCCCTGGGACTAGTCTTCTCATTCAGCAGGATGGGAACCACTGGCCATTTTCCTTTGCCTCACGTGTGTCCATCCTCTTGATAAAGATATTCCTTCTTTGTTCCAAAACCCTGCTGAAGCTCACCACTCTCTGAAGCCAGGGAAGGCTCTTTCTAGCTATCCACCCAAATTCTAACTCTTAACATTCTAACCTAAGATCCTGGACCCCATGCTTTGAGCATTTACATCCATGGACTTTTGATCTAACCTTGCAGATGTCTCCCCCTTGGATCAGGACCACCATCCCAAGATCTGCTTATGAGATAACCCAAACCTAAAATGGTCAGCATCACCACCCATCATGCCTGCTGACATCCAGATATCTAGCTCACCTATATCTACTCTTGGATATGCCCTATTCATGCCAATAAAATCAGCCAAGGGATTTCTGCAACACAATACCAACTTGAACCCATTACTGTTCTGTGATCCCTTTGGTTTTCGGAAAACTGGGACATCTGTGGAGTCTAACAGCATCACGGGACCAAATGGAGATGGTCTCTGGCTGATGTTCCAGGCACCCAGACCCCACTGACTTGAGTGACCACCTGGCTCAGCCAAGACCAAAGGGCAGAGCATCAAAGCTGGATGGAATTTTTAGTGTTTGTTTTTTTGTTTTCATGCCTTTGAAACATGTGTTTTGTTTTGTTTGCTTGTTTGTGTCTTTTCCCCCTATGAAATTGTAATACTCTGAAGCTAAAAACCATGCGTAGTCTCATTACAATTTATCACGCATCGTTACTCTGCTAACTATGAAAATGCCAACTCAGAGGAAGGTAACCAAATCCCTGTGAGGTTACTAGGTATCGGGGACCTGGAAGACCCTGACATATCACAATCAAGATCACAACGGGACCTACAGGACGAAGGCTCCTGCCTCTATTGACCAAGTCTCAGGAGTAGAACCCCTCTTAGCTGAGAGAATGATCCTCACCCATAGCCACACAGGTCAGTCTAGTGACAAGTGAATCCCAAGTCTATGCATGCAACTTTAGATCTCTGAGTCAAAACCCCTGTTTGGAGGCACTCTCCCTTATCTAATTAGAGGCTTTTATTTTTTCTGACGTAGCATAAAATTAATTGGAATATTTACGTCCTAAAAAAATCAGAAAATAGAAAGCAAGCTTTTTGATATCCCTTCAGGTCATGTCTCCAGACAATGAGATTTTATAATTAGGCTGGTAAATATTCCTCACTTTGAGGATGATGAAATTCAAACTGTGAATCTAGGGGATTTCCTGATAACAGCTCAGCCAGGAAACTCGGAATTGAATTTTCTCTCCTTGGGATCAAAGTGTCCCTCTTCGGTAAACAAGTGGTTATTGAAAATTGCATCAGGCACTTTATGCTCTCCGAGGGACTAAGGGCCCCTGGGGAGCTCACGTTCCACTGTGGAGACTCTGATGGACTTAAAACACTGGAGCACAGTCACATGCTCTACGCTCTATACTCTATGCTTCCTAGCTCCAAGTGCTGCAGGGGCTCAGAGTAAAGTGGGCCTGGCCTTGAAGTACCTCGGATTTCTAAATAAAGCAAGCAGGAGGAGGCATTCCAAGGAAGGAGAGGAGAGAACATGAGCAGAAGGAAGGCAAGGCAATGTGTATTTGGGGATAATGAGTAAATCCAATTCATCTGGAGTATACTATGTGGAGGAACATGGAGGGAATATTGGGGAACTGGAATTCCTGAAGACTCTTTCCATCATGAATGGGTGTTCACTTACCTCTGAGGACAATAATTATGCAACACCATGGACTGTAAGAATGGAGGAAACATGGTTGTTAGAAGGGCTCCTTATGTTCTTCAGAAGCTACTCGATCAATATAGACCTAATAGTAGCACCTTGTCCCTGTTTCTATTAGAAACCATTGCGTTGCCTTCTTTTTTTAATGTGTCTATCTCTCTTTCCTGCTAAACTGTGAGCTCCATGAGGGCAGTGACTGTTTCCTATTCAACTTCTTAGTAATTGGCACAGTGCCTAGAACTTAGTGGGTGCTTGGTAAATGTTGAGTGAATTAATTAATAAGTGAGTTAATGGATATGATCATGCATCCCTCATGGCCACTTGGATTGTGAAAAAGGTACTGGACACCGATATTTCATATGGAGAGACATTGTAATAATGATTAATGTGGTGATGGAACCAACAGTGGAGGAGGCTCCTTTCTAATATCAAGAACTGCTAGGCTGAACATCAAAATCATGAAAAATGCAAGAGCCCCAGTAGAAGGCTTTTTGCCAAAGAGTGCTTGAGGCATAGCTTATCATTCAAGACTGCCTCTCAATGGCTTTGAAGCAAAACCCTGGGTTTTGTAAATTACCATTACAGGTAGATAAATTGATCATCTGGAATTTGTAGCTAGTTTGTTAGACCGTATCCAGAGAAAGGGGTGGGTAGCAGGTTTGGCTCAGCAGTCTATAATTTTAAGCACTTAATGGGATAATAATTTGCTGTTCGGTTTGTTCATTTTGAAAAACATCACTCATTCAGAGGGGAAAATGAATAAAACCAAGCCTTTGCTCTCAATCTGTATGCAAACATCAATACCCTTCAATCAAAAAAACAGGTGGTTAAGAAGACATGGAAGCATGGAAGAGACTGCCAGTATCCTGTAGAAAAATGTGCATCTTGTGTGATTGGTTGTGTGAACATACCATAAGAAGCTTCCTATAATAACTATAATAAGAGCTAAAAGTCTAGATTTTCTGCACATTACATTCCAGTCCATAGCAGTCTTCTCAGAGATTTCATGGAGCCCCACACAAAAAGGAGAGACACAACTGAACAGAGCATGTGTGTTTGTGTGTGTAAGCTTCCATATCTGTGTGTGTCACATTACTAGGGCTGCCATTTTCTGATAAGAGATTATGTGAAATGGCCTAGAGTATTTTCCACTCAGCTTAAATGTAGATGGTTTCTCATGACATTAATTTAGTTGATTTCTTCCTTGATACACCACATGCCTTCACACATTCTTTTCTCTCCTTTCTCTTTTACATCTGAAATTAATTCTGAGGAAATCAAGTTGGTCTTTATATACATTGTAAGTTCCTCAGAGTAGATCATGTTTCTGTGTCACATATTTACAAAGTTCAAACATTATCTCTTTGTAAGGGCTAGAGGTATATGCAGGCTATTAGTCAACATAAAGGAGAAAGGAACACGAGAAAGCAGGGAAAATTATCCTTAGTAAGAGACCAAGATTTTTTTTTATTCTGCAACTCATCAAATATGTAGGGCCCCTATCAGGTACAGTGAAGGATAAAATAATAACAATAATAATAATAAAAACACTCTCTGCCATTCATTCACTATTTCATTGTTTGACTATTTTTTATCTCTAGCTCACATTAGACACTACTATTAGCTACGAATTCAAGATGAATAAGATATGGTGCTACCTCTAAGAACACACCCTCCAGAGACTCACATCTTAAAATGGTGAATCATTTTGTGCTGACCTCTGTCCAGAGAGGGGGGAAGGGATGTGATGGAGAGGTGAAACTAACTTAGTTGTATTTGTAATGTTTTACTTCTTTATAAAATCTAATAAGAAGGATACTAATATTTGCTAAATCTGGATGAAAGGTACATGGGTATTTGCTATATTATTTTTCTGTTTTATTCTGTAAGAAATACTTCATAGTTAAATGTTATCTTGAAAACTAAGACATGGTGGTGATGATGTTGATGATGATGATGATGATGATGATGACAAAAAAAAATGTGGTAAAAGCAATGTTAGGAATCTGCACAGAGTAGTGCAGGAGTACAAAGAAAGGGCATGTGATCCAGTCTGAAAAGAAAGGCAGGAGTTGACACCTCCTCTAGGAAGCCCAGAACTAAAATGCTCCCCCAGGAGTCTGAGTACTTGCCAAAAAAATCCCATGGGGGCAGATCAGCAAGAGAGACAGCCTGGGCAGAGAAATAGAGCAAGACCTCAAGCAGGCAATCTTAGCCCTGCTACCCAGAGTTCCTGGGTGAGCCTCTAAGAACACCAATTTATACTTCTACCCCCTTCCAGATTAACTGACTCTACTTTAGTCAAGTTCTTGGGTTCTTACTGATTTCCAATTCCCTGCTGGAAATCAGTGTCTTTCTAAATTCAGACCACTTATCTGGGCTTTGATTTACAACCTCACCCCTGATTATAAAAACCTACTCCCTCCAGGCCCTTGAATTTTGCTTCATCTAGATGTTCCCCTTCCCCATTTCCCACTCAATCAAGAACCATGACTCGGGAGTGCCTGGCTGGCTCAGTCAGTAGAGCATGCAACTCTTGATCTCAGAGTCACAAGTTCAAGCCCCACATTGGACGTAGAGCTTACAGGAAGGAAGGAAAAGAGAGAGAGAGAGAGAGGGAGAGAGAAAGAAAGAAAGAGAGAGAGAGAGAAAGAAGAGAGGGAAGAAGGAAGGAAGGAAGGCTGGATGGATGGATGAAAGAGAGAGAGAAAGGAAGACATGACTCAGTACCTGCCCACTGATGAGTAATTTTACCCCAGAGAACCCTGAATTTTTGTCTTCATCCACCAGAAGGTAGGTACTAACACCAACCTGGGCTGGGACCTGCTTACTACAGTGTCTGAACATTTTAATTTGAACTATAAGAACCTTTTGGGGAGCCTGCTCTCAGTCTCGGCTGTATGTCTGTGCTGCTCCCATAGGGTTCTAAGAAAGTCTGCAGACTAAGACATGATAGGATCTCCAGATTGTCAACAGATGAGTGACACACTTACAAACAAAAACACTGTGAGCAGAATACACCATAGGGCAGTGTCTTCCAAACTTCCATTCTGGAGTCCACTTGCAAATTAACCATAGCCTTTGCTGGAAAGAGCAGATTCTTGGCTTTAACCCAGAAGGGCAGAGGAGGGCCAAATATGGGCCCACCAAGTTGGGGCACAGTTCCTGTCCAACCTCACAGCTGCCATGTGAGTGGGAGGCAAGACACAAACCAACTGGCCAGAATGGAAGCCCTAAAGCAATGGTTGTTTCAGAGCGAGTGACAGGTGTTGACCCAGACAGTAACCAGGCTGAAGGGCATCCCAGGCAATACAGCTGGAAATCGCTCAAGCTGGCGCTCACCACCAACTACACGGAGCACAGAACTCTGTCTTCATAGATACTTTCCCCTCATAGAGAATACACAGGGAGCACATACGAAAGATACTAAAACCATTTGAGGACTTCAAGCACCCTGTGTAACCAAAAAATGGGAATGAACTGTACTTCAATAGTTCAGAAACTAAATGTTTAATTGCATATATTAAATAATAAAATGAGCCCAAGTTTATTTTTGAAGTTTTTTGTTTGTCAGTTGGCTGAGTGTGGGATCATCAGAACCACTACGAACCGGAACTGAACTTGAATATCAAAATGTTCTCAAAAGTTAGGCAACATTTTGCCAAGTCACAGATAAAAACAAACAATCAAAAAAAAACAAGTTTAAGACAATACAGGATTGATTAAAGGGCTACTCTTAATAAGATAATAAAGGATTTGAAAGCCCACTAAGAATAAGGAAAAAAATGAACTTTTATACAAAAAGAAATAATAAAGATAAAATTAAAAATAATACATTAGAGAACTATTTCTACCAACTGTGACTGATATGTAAAGAGCTCATTTAAATTAATCTGTAAAAATCAACACTGCAATAGACCCCAGCAGGCATAGATATACACAAAAGAAGAAATACGATCAGTAAGTTATGTACGGAAAATTGTTACCTTCGTTAGTAAAAAAAGAAAAGAAAACCACAGTAGAATTTTACTCTATATTCATTATAATTAATACTCAATCTGGCAATGTTCTGGCAGAAATCACATATCTGCATATCGTTTTTGTAATTTATACCAATGCAAATCCTTTAAGGACACAATTAGCAATAAAAAACATAGGGATTAGGGGTGCGAAAGTCGAAAATCCACATACTTCTGACTACCCCCCAAAATTAACTACTAACAGCCTACTGTTGACCAGAAGCCTTACTGAGAACATAAACAGTCGATTAACACATATTTTATTTGTTATACGTATTATGTTACTGTATTCTTACAATAGAGTAAGTCAGAACAAAGAACATGTTAATAAGAAAATCATAAAGAAGAGAAAATCCATTTCCAGGACTGTCCCGTATATTCGGAAGATATCTCCATGTAACCGGACCTGCAGAGTTCAAAGCTGTGCTGTTTGAGGGTCAGCTGCATATCAAGACATTAAAATATTCACGTCCCTTGACTCATTCTCTGGAATTGCTGAAGGAAGTTTTTCAAAAGAGGGAAAAAGCTACTCACAAAAAGACATTCACTGTAGCTCTTTGTTAACAACGAGTACTAGAAATGTTTAACAATGAGGAATGGTTAGCTTCACCAGCGGTACGTCAGCCCTGCAACACCACAATACCGCGGCGATAAAACAGTACTGATGAAGAGAAGCAATAGAAGAGCGTGTTTATCGTAGAACGTTAAGGGGGAAAAATATACAATACAAAACTCTATTCATCCACTGATTATAATTACACTAAAATATATCTGCAGGTGGATAAAAATGAAGAAAACTCAAAACAGTTGTGCTTGGGCTGTGGTCTCTGTAAGAGGGTTATTTGATTCTTTTTCTGTCACAGTCTCTGCGTGCTGGTACCAGAGGCACGACTGGGGCCGGGGGAGCCCACCGTGGAAGCACCGGCAAAAACAGCCCCAGTCCCCGCTCCGGGGACACGCGCTCCACGGTCAAAGCTCCCGCACAAAGCAGCAGAGCGCAGGCAGGCTTCAGTGCCGCCTCGGGGACGCTGGCCTTGGCTCCTGCACTGCAAGGATCTTCCAGTCCCCCCTCAGTCACCTCGCTCACGCTGAAGGGAGAAAGCACAGCTACCAGACGGGGCGGCAACAGATGTCCAGGCGCTGAGCCATCATGTAGCTGTTATTTTTCATTCACGTGGGCACGGGCCGGATCCAGCAGATGAGAACCAGACCTACCCCCTTCCTCGTGTTTTTTTTTTTCCCCTGCTGCTGCTGCTGCTGCAACAGCTAAGTGCCAATTATCTCCCAAGCGTGAAAGCAAATATTGTGATAGTCCAACAAGCTCTACAAATGTTAGAGGACACTGGTGGGGAGGATTGTCTTCCCTGGCCTGCTGCTTCTTTAGTAATTGGAACAATTCTCGTTTTAAAAGAGGATCTAATAGGTGCAAAGCTCTGTGCTAACACACCTTCGGTACTTCCAGTTCTTTCTTTTCTCTTTCATCTCTTGGCATTTTGTCTCTAGCCCTCTTGAACCCAGAGGTAAGTATGCTCTTATTTGCCCAGAATGAAGTCCATCAAACCATCTCAGGACCCAACTTAATGTGGCATGACATGAAGGCCCTCTTCAAATATTTGAAGGCCTGACCTATTGGGTGTATTAGACAGAATTCTCTGAAGAAACACACATATATATGGAGAGAGATGTTTATATATATGTATATATAGTCTGTGTCCATATATATGGAGACAGACAGAAGTTTCAAGATAGTCACAGGTCACACACTATTCACTTCTAGAAGCCATTCCCTTGCCCTGCCCCCTCATCAATCCACCTTCACGGAGGAGCAAGTCCTATATGAGTAAAGCACAAATGGACCCCAAGATCAAAGTGGAGCTACTGTAGGGAAGGATCCAGTGTATGCTGGACTAGCACAAAAGCTCTCCGGGATCAACTCTCTTTTTCGTGGCATGGCATCATGACCGACCTGAAAGACCCACAATGGGGTCCAAGGGAAAGGGACCTGAGGAGGAGAAGCCCACATCACCAGAGAGGAAGTTATGGCAGAATCTGGGAATGAATCCGTGCCGTTCATAACGTGCGGCCTTGGCCGAAAGGAATCTGTGGGTTAGACAGGCATTTCTACCCCTCAGATTTTTCAGAATAAAACACCTACGAGACAAATAAACCTTGTTCTTGCTAATACCGGCCGCCTTTCATTTCGATGGGTAACCATACTAACAAAGCCTCTCTCTTTCTTCTGTCTGGGAGGAGGGGTGGGGGAAAAGAAGATGGCACCGATTGGGGAAGGAAGCCCACTCTGTCCCCCTCTATTTATCCCAATCCCTCAGGCACCCAGTATAGTAATAAGATGGTAGTTGAGAATGTGGGTATTTAGAATGTGGACCTCACTCCTTCACAACAAATGTGATGAATACCAATGACATCACCAGGGATCTGAATCAAGTCTCAGCCTGTGAACACTTTGGTCTCCTCCAGCAGAGAAAATAAAAGCGAGGACTCTTTCTATAAGTGAGGGTTTCACTAAAAGGCATGAATACCATTATCCTACCCACAGCCCCATGTGCCCTCCTTTCTGACCTCCCCTTCCCGCCACAAGCACGCTTCCAACAACCACACTGTGGGTGACAGGCATTGGCACCTCAAGGTTGTCGGCAAAGACATTTTTTTATAACTAATTTATTCACTGCCTTTTTTTTTTTCCAGAAAGGATTTTTTTTTTCCTTTGTGCTTCATGGTGTCTTTAGCCCGTTGAAAGCACTTCTCATACATTTCTCTTTGTAGTCTTTAAAAAGAAATAATTATATAATGGCTGACTTCTTTTGGTTACGTGGGAAATCAACATCTCAGTAGCTTTTTCAGACATACTTAATAAGAAAGCCATTAGAAAAGCAAAAGAGAACCCTATCATTATTTTCTGGTTTCCTCCTTAATTATAGACAATCGTTCTGAAGGAGGGGGGACAGCTTCTGTGACAAAAGTTGTCTGGCATTTAACAGAACAATTTAGAATCAGATTGAATGGATCAACGTTATGTCAACTTGCAGATGCTTGACAAAGCTGTTTAAAGAATGTTTAGATGGAATGAGAAGCTAATTCAGCCTTTTCTCCTTTCCCTTCACTCTGAAAATAGAGCCTTTTCTTTCCCTCTGCTGAGGAAGATTCAGGTAGATCTGTCTCAAAGACTCTTATTAAAGCATGATACATCCCCAAGTTCTTACTCTTTTTTTCCCGAGGTAACACAAATTTTACCACCACCTAAAAGTCACTGACATTTTCCCCAAGTCTGTACACTCTGCTTTGGCTACAGTCCTATCTCCAAAAAACTAACTCTAAAGTTCTCTCACGCTGCCTGAGTTGAGGCTGCTGTAACCAAAAATACCACAGGATGAGTGACTTATAAAACAAAACAAATTTATTTCTCACAGCTCTGACCGTGGGGAAATGCAGGATCAAATTGCCAGAAGATTCGGTATCGGGTGAGAGGGTGCTTCCTGGTTCACGGACGGCCACCTTCTCGTTACAACCTCACGCAGCGGACGGGCAAGGGAACTCCCTGGGTTCTTTTTTATAAAGGTGTTAATCCTATTTATGACAGTTCCATTCTTGTGACCAAACCACCTTCTAAGAGGCCTGCCTTCTAAATCCATCAAACTGGGGGTTAGGTTTCAACAAAGAAATTTAGAGGGGACATAAACAGTGGAGAGCACTGCCCTTACTCCCAAACTTGTCGATAATGCTAACCCCAAGAAATACGGGTCTGAGTCCAGAGTGGACGTTGGTGCCGGGGACGTGGTAGTTTTCACTCAACACAGAATCAGTTTAATCAAATGCCCCTGAATCCAGAAGGAAACAACCTCTGCCGGGGGAAGTTACGGAATGGGAAACTGAAACAAGATGCAAGATACCTACCTGTTTCCCATTCAAGGTGTTCGTCTGTCTGATTTCCCACAGTGCACAAAGCTGAGGGGAAATTGGTAATGGCCTCTATAGGAGACCATCCCGCCCATACCGGAGGAAGGCTGTGCTGGCTTCTAACCACATGAAATTTCTCATTCTCTTAATTTAATGCTGCCCAGTAATGCTCTCTAGGCCTTGAGATGTACAGGAAAGGGTCCAAAATAGGAGTCAGGAATCTGCGATTTGCTCCCTTTATTACCTCCATAACTCACACATGTCCCCTTCCCGTATTCTGTTTTTACCTGTAAAACAAGAAAGACGAATACCTTCCTTACCTACCTAGCTGGACTGTTTCAGGACTCAAGTAAGACAATGCTAGTAAAAAACACCTTGAAAATTATAACATACAAAAATTCTTCACAGTTTTCCACTGAATTAACCCAATTTAGTACAACTCACTTTGCTATCTGTTTCACATGCATCATTCAGGCAGGCTCTATTATTTTCCTCCCTGAAAGGCGAAGTCACTTTTCCAGGCGACGAAGCAAATAAATAGTAGAGCTGAGATTCTATCAAAGCCTCAGTGACGTCAAGAGACTGCTCTCTTAAACACCAGTCTATCCTTCTCCAAAACTGCAAGTGGTGAGGGGATCTACAGGCATTACCCAAAGCCACCAACTTTCCCTTAATAGGTCCCACACAAACAGGAATATCTAATCTATGAGACAGGCATTCATTGTTCTCTTGGTTAGTAATCCCTTCCAATGAAAAACTTATGAGTGTTTTTCAAAATATTTTATAAATTTAAATTTTGAAAATCAAACAGCAGAGAAAGCTATAAAGTGGGAGTGGGTGGGGAGATTCTGCAGTTCTCCAACCTTCCCCCACCCTCCTGCCACGCGGCATCTCAACTCACTGGTCTACACCGCCAAGGCAATCACTGCCAACGCTTCATGTGCTGGGAATATTCTGAATGGTTTTTTTTTTTACACAAGTAAGATCATTCTATACATACTATTCTGCAACTTATTTTTTCATTTAATATATGCTAGACAGCTTTCCATATTAATATATATATCTCTACTTCACTTTGATAGTTGTGAACCACTGCATTAACTTAATTAATACGTATAGCTCTGCTTCATTTTAATGGCTGCGAACCATTGTATTAATGTACTACAATGAATGCACACTGCCACCTTTTGATGGACATTAGGCTATTTCTTACTGTCTATGTGTTTGCTGCTGTTATTATTAGGAAGCAGCAAGGAACATCCTGTACATATAACTTTGCATATTTCTGTGACTTTATCTATGAAATAAATTCATAAAAGTAGAGATGGTGAGTCAAAGGAAGTGAGCATTCTAGGTTTTTATAGATATTGCCAAATTTGTCTTCAAACACTTGTACCAATTTGTTCTCCCACAAACGACAGTGTATAAGGATATCTGTTTCCCTGGAGATCTTCGCCAGCTGAGGAGATTATCAAACATTTTAATCTTGCCAATCCAATGGGGGTAAAATGAACATCTGTCCATTTATTTTGTAGTTCATTTCCAGAGAGCATGAGTCTCTTTTCATCCTTTCTGTGCGATCTCCTTCTTTATGGTGGATGCCCATTTTTCTCTGAATTTTTGTTCTTTGTCTTTTCTGTTTTTAGGAGCTCTTTGGAGATTATGGGAAACGAGTCCTTTTGTTACAAGTGTTGCTGTTATTTCCTTTCCAGGCTGTCTTTTGACTTTCCTTGCAGTACTTTTTTTTCAAGTAGAATTCTCTATTTTTATGTAGGTAAATCTGCTTTTTCTTTTCCCTGAGTTTCTACGTTTCATATCATGTTTAGAAGAGCCATACCTACTCGTTTTTAAATTCATAAAAGCTGCATTCTAGTGTTTACGTTGATCTCTATCTTTACATTTCAACACTTGATCCTTCTTGAGTTTATTTTGGTGTGAGAATGGAAGTAGGTATCAAGCTCTACTAGGCAGAACAGTTACCCTTACCAGGAAACCTTACCACCAAGTTCAAGTAACACAAAATTTGTATTATGCATATCTCACATATTGAGTGTGCCTGGGCCACTTTGACCTTTACCAGCTCTTTGCCTACATGATGACCTTGAATCACGTGCAGCTTGCTGAGTCTGGCCTCAGTTCATCTGCTGGTGTGGGACACAGTGAACGCACTGACATCAGTCACCTACATACTTCTTTATTATTTTCCTGATTCAGGGATTCTTAACCTTTCTTTCTACCTCTTTGGCAGTATAGTGTTATTAAAATACATAGGATTACAAAAGAAACCAATACATGGAAATAGAGCTCTGTGCAAAGACCCTTGGTGCGTAGACCCCAGTTTACTGGGGACTTCCTCCCTTCTCGTGATATTTCAGATGAGATCAGGCACATTTGGGGCGGTACGGCCATAGACTTTCTCCTAACAGTCCAAATACTCTTTGTGGAGGCAAATACAAAAGCTTCCCCAATGGATAGGCTCTTTCTCTACTGCCACAAGATGGTTTCCCAGAATCTCGTGTTTCCCTCTGCCTCGGGGCCTCCTTCCCACTGACATACACACAGTTGACAATTCACTACTTCTTATCAGATGAGCCATCACCAAGTTCCCAAGAAGCAGGCTAAGTTAAGAAAAGTGAACTTACATAAAACAATACCGCCTTCCCTCTTCCTCTTTGTCTCTATCCTTACTCTCACTCTGCCCCGCCCCCCCCATACCTATATCTCCTGCCTTATTGCTTCCTACAAAGTTATTTCTGGTTCCTCAGTCATCCACTTTACATCCATGTGCTACAGACCTGTTACACTTATGCAAAAAAAAAAAAAAAAGAACATCGTCATATATTCTCCCCAGTATGGGTCTATCATAAATTTGGTTGTTTTATTTGTCCCTAAACAAGTATAATCTTCCCCGTGTCAGCATATTAGATGTTCTCCCGATTCTTTCCCTGAGAAATAAGTTGAATCAGAAGATCTTCTGTAATGAACTGTTAACTGAGAATATTTTGAGAGCAGAAGAAAAATGAAAACAGTGGATTTGTGTGATAAGAAGCCTTTGTGAATGAGCTGTGAATTGAGTCGGGCCTCACACAAGGGGAAAAAATATCTCACCTTGCAGACACGGGGAAATCTGAAGACTAATTCCGTCTGGTTTGTCCATGATGTCTAACAATACTAAATCATTAGCCTTTGTGCTTGCTCAAAGCCAAGTCTAGCAGCTGGGTCAATGATATCAGGGACCCCAGGGACATCACCATACCAAGAATTCTGTGGGCCGTGTGGAAGAACAGAGTGTAAAGCACATTTCACCTTTGACTTCGAAAGCCAAAAGAAAATCAATAAGCAACTCTTGGGCTCCTTAGTGATGAGAGAATACAGAAGGTCAAGTGCTCTCTCTCTCTCTGCTGAAAGAATAACTGAAAAGACTGTAAATAATAATAATAATCAGTGATAAAGTGGTGAGTTCCTTGACAAAAGCAAATGGCATTGATAAAAAAAAAATCCAACTTTTCTCTTAGATCAACTACTTGAGACTATAAACACACAGACACAAAGAATTTTAACCCCTAGGCAACAAAATTTTCACAGAACTGCTTGCTACATTAAGAAGAGAATGTAGACATGAAAACATTTTTTTTAAGATTTTATTTATTTGAGAGAAAGAGCATGCACACGAGTGGAGTAGGGGGAAGGGCAGAGGGAAAGTCTCAAGCAAGCTCCCCACTAAGCATGGAGCCCAACGCGGGGCTCAGTCTCAGGACCCTGAGATCAAGACCTGATCCAAAATCAAGAGTTGGACATGCAACCAACTAAGCCACCCAGGCGCCCTAAAAACATTTTCTTTATTTTATAGACCAGTCAAGTAAAGGTACGATTATCAATAGCATTCGTAGTTTTTGTTACTGAACCTGGCTCAAAATCATGAAAGCCTCAAGTTCAAAAATCTCAAAAATTTATTTTAGACCTCTTTTTGTTTGATATAAGAATATTCATTCCTGTACACACAACACAAGGCCGGAAAGGGACCACAAAGGTCATCAGTTCTAACCCCCTCCTACAGATGAGAAAATAGAGAATCGGAAAGGTTTAGTGAAATATTCAAGGCCACAGTGAGTCAGAGCAGAGCTGGGACAAAACCACACACCTGCTATAACTCTGTGATCTTTCCAATGACCCCACACCACCTACCCAAAATAAATGTATAAAGTTACACTGTCTGTCGTACAAAACCCTGGCTGGCTATCTTTTTTAGTCTCTCATGTTTCCCATCCAGACTTCCCCACTCTGCTCTCTACCCCAGGAGGCTGACTTATATGGACTACCTAAACTAGCTCCCTTTGCCCTCTGGCTTCCAGTTGAGTGTAGTCAAAGGGAGCTCCAGCAGGATGAAGGGATAGAAGAGACAGAGGTGAGGGTATTTATCTCTGGGATCTATTCTGTGCGGGTGCAACCCTGACTTTACAACTCCACACAGCTCTTTTTGTCTCCCTCCCTTGCTCCTTCAGGCCTAAGGGTGTGGATTAGTTTCCTAGAGCTGCCATAACAAACTACCATAAATTGAGTGGCTTAAAAGAATAAAAATTTATCTCACAGTCCTAGAGACTAGAAGTTTGAAATGAAGGTGTTAGCTGGATCATGATCTCCCTGATGGGTCTATGAGGATCCTTCCCTGCCTCTCTCCAGCTTCTGGTGTTTTCTGGCAATCCTCGGCATTACTTGGCTTGGAGATATACATCTACTACTTCATTCTCTCCCTTTGTTGTCACATGGCGTTCTCCTGTGTCTCTTACTGTCTCTTCTCTTTTTTTAATAAGAACACCAGTCATATTGGATTAGGGCCCATCTTAGTGACATTATCTTGACTTGGTTACATCTGCAATGATCATCTTTCCAAATAAGATCACACTGGTAAGAACCAAGGATTAGGAGTGCAACATATTTTTTGAGAGACACAATTCAACCTATAACAGGGTGCTAACAGAGCTCTGTTAACTCTGTTAGCTCTGCTAACAGAGCTCTGCTAACAGAGCACCCCAGGGTGCTGTATTATCTCTTGTACTGTCATGTATTCTACATGCTCTCCTATAAATATTTCCTGTACTAAACTCTCCTGGAGTTCCACTTCCACTTAGAATATAGAAAGCCACAAGAAAACACTGATCCCACCCTGACAAGGAGGAAAAGCCAAATAATCTATACGATTATAACTTTCCCTGAG
Organism: Potos flavus; assembly: GCA_028534135.1. Taxonomy (NCBI): domain Eukaryota; kingdom Metazoa; phylum Chordata; class Mammalia; order Carnivora; family Procyonidae; genus Potos; species Potos flavus. The sequence continues at coordinate 14,157,172 of CM052899.1, read as the reverse complement.
CCTATCAGAGAGCTAAGAATACATAGCAACCAAGAGAATGAAATTCCAATGAGTAATAAACCCCTCCAAGGAGAGACAGAATTCACAAACTGTTTCCCTTCTGGCAGAGCAGGAAAGGAAGAGACAGCTGCTGTAAAGTAGCGGGTGGGAGGGGGGAGCTAAAATTTTAACAAATTCTTAAAGGTCAAGTGTGGGTTAATGAAATAGAATTCCATCCTATATATAAGCAGAATCTGTATCCACTTACCAGTTCTTTTTCATGAACCTTTCCCAGGTACTCTTGAGGAAGATTTGGGGCAGAACAGGAAACTTGAGTGAGTGCCCTTCAGTGGTGCCAATGTTCTGGTTATGAACATTTACTAGATTCTTATTCCATGAGAAACAAACCCTAAAGCTGCTGAGAGAAAGGCAGGAAACCCTTTCACTCTCAGAACCCTGGCAAAGATCCCTCCTTCTCAAGAGAAAAGGAACTAAAAGCTCTCTGCTACTGTGGAAGGGATAAGAAACCCTCTCTAGACCAGGATCCTGCATTGATACAAAGCAGTGTTCTCTTACCACTGAAAGCGGGGGGAATATGTCTCACACGAGAGCTCCCACGGATACAAGGCAGAGTTTGGCTGCAATCGGAAAAGGGACAGGAATATTAAAAAAGTGCCACCACTGGGACCCAAGGACACAGGGCCTGCCTAAGACTAAAACTGAACCAAGAGAATGAAGAACCTTCCCTGCCACCACCACCACAAGCCTCACACCAAATAACAAGTAACAACGGTCTATATCTGAGGGAAAAGGGGCCAGAGTGTGAAAAGAGACCCTATCTGTGATGCAGATGTGCAGGGCCTACTAAAAGTTGAAAGTGAAGCATAAACTGAAGAAAATCCTCAGTATGACAAGCCCCATATTAAGCACAAGGTAAATGAAATTCATCACTGAAGTAATTTGAAGTCTATGGTTTACTGAAGTTAACTACAGTGACAACAAAGCCTAAGCTCAGCTTATCTACTGACAATACTAATTCAAGCCTCCAAACTAGCACCATGAAATAAGAAAAGCCATGCTCGTTTCAGAACATAAATACTATTTATCTCAGACTCACTATTCTTCTGCAAATAATGTCTGACGGTCAATCAAAAAACGAGACATACAAAATAACAAGACAAAGCAAACCACTATGAAGGGATAAAACAATCAACAGAACAAGATCCAGGGGTGATCTTGATGCTAGCCCTATTAGTGCCTAAAAATAGTGAGGATTAATATGTTAGTTCATCTAGTAAGATAAGGAAAATGCATGAAAAGATGTAAAATCTCAGCAGAGCAATGAAAACTATAAAAAAGAGTCAAGTGGAAAGCTAGAAGTAGAAAGTGTGATTTGAGTTGAGTTTAGACTTTGTTGTTGTAGTTACCTTCAATAAATCTGAAATTTGAAATACCTGAAATAAAAATTTCAAAATAAATTTGAAAATAAAAAATTCTTGAAATGGGACATAGCTTAGGAAAGAACAAGTAAATGTGAAGATAAGTCTAAAAGAAATTATCCAAATTAAAACACAATAAAGGAAGGGCACCTGGGTGGATCAGTCAGTTAAGCATCAAACTCTTGATTTTGGCTAAGGTCATGATCTTAGGATCGTGAGATCAAGCCCCGTGTGGGCTCCATGCTGAGTGTGGAGCCTGCTTAATATTCTCTCTCTCCCTCTCCTTTGCCTCTCCCTACCCCTCCTTTAAAAACAAAACAAAAACACACACACAGGGGCGCCTGGGTGGCTCAGTGGGTTAAAGCCTCTGCCTTCGGCTCAGGTCATGATCTCAGGGTCCTGGGATTGAGCCCCGCATCGGGCTCTCTGCTCGGCGGGGAGCCTGCTTCCTCCTCTCTGTCTGCCTGCCTCTCTACCTGCTTGTGATCTCTCTGTCAAATAAATAAATAAAATCTTTAAAACACACACACACACACACACACACACACACACACAAACACACACAATAAAAGAAAAAACAGAGCAGAGCATTAAAAAACTGTGGTAGAATATCAGTCTAACATACATATATTTGAAATTTCAGAAGGAAAAGAGTGAAAGAACACTACATAAGAAAATTGGAAGAGATTATGGGCAGATAATATTTCTTAATTAATAAAAGACAACACCAGATCTAAGAAGTTCAAAGAAACACAGGCAGGATAAATACACACACAGACACACACACACGCACATACACACGTGCACATACATCCCTAGACCCATCATATTCAAACTGCTGAAATCAAAAATAAAGAGAAAATCTTGACAGCAGCTAGAGGAAATAGAAATGTTACATACAAAAATACAAAGATAAAAATTACAGTGGTCTTTTGATCAGAAATCATGTAAGACAGAAGAAAATGGAGTAACATTTTTAAAATGCCAAAAGAAAAATGTCAACCCTGAATTCAACACCCAGCAAAAATATCTTTTTATAAATAAAGGCAAAATAAAAACACTTTGAAAAGCCAAAATCTGGAATAATCCATTAGAAGAAGACCTGCACTAAAAGAAGAGTCAAAACAGCATGCCTCGGTGGCTCAGTTAAGCCTTGGACTCTTGATTTTGGCTCAGGTCATGATCTCAGGGTCATGGGACTGAGCCCCACGTCAGGCTCTATGCTGGACATGGCACCTTATAGAGGCACTCTCATTTAAATCTTACAGTAATCCTTACCCTGCTGTTATTACTCCCATTTTATGGATGAAGAAATAAAGGTTCAAAGAGGTTCATGATTTGGCAGAGGCCATGAAGTCTATTAAATAAAAACTCAGGGCTTTGAACACATCTCCTAGGTTTCAAAGCAGATCTTAATCAGTGCATCATATCACCTTGATAAACCAAAACCAGAACCTGGGTTAGGCAACAATGAGAAATGGGCAAATTTATTACCAGTCTCTCCATTCTTTCTCCCATCCACCTCACACCCGCCAGCACACTCTTATGGTCCGTAACTATCCAAGTCCCCCAAACACCACCTGGTATGGGTCTGCCTTTCCCAAACTTGGTTCCCTGCTCCAGACTGAGCCCTCATCCTTGGCCTCCTTCCCCTTGCCTCACTTCTCCATGACCTGGTTGGCTAACCTCTAAAAACTCTATTCATATTTGCTCCAACAGAGCAACATACTTACTCCAACAGAGGTGTAAGGGTCACATTTTAAGAAAAGTTTTTTACTGTGATAGAATGAAGGGAAGTTTGATACCGAAGACAGTAGGACATTTCAATCCCAATGTTTAAAACACAGTGCTCTAACAGGACCACAATGGTGACCCAAACCAAGATCCTTTTCTGTGAAAACATTTCCATCACTTCACATCTGCTTCCCTGGGATGCTCATTCCCATACAAGGTGAATGGAGATTACATGGGACACTGCCAGCACCTTTAAGGCACAAGTCACACCTTACTCATTTTTATATTCCAGATGCTAATACAATTCCCGGCACATAGTAGGGGCTCTAGATCTTTGTTGAGTGAATGAAAGAAGGAATGAACAGAACCACGTGGGTTTGAGCAGGTACGTCCCTGACTCCTGCTCAGTCAAGTCAGCTCATTTATCTCTCTGGCCACTGTCCTAAGGAAGCAATGACATTAGCCATAACAAAAATATGCACTGCCATGTCTCCTTCATAGGAAAACAGTCTGAATAAACAGGATAGGAACTCCCGATAACAAGGAGACCTCATTCCAATGAGGGAAACGATCCAACTCTAAATGCTCAGGGATTCCGAACATTCATAACTTAAGAAAAAGTACATCTAGACTTCTAGGGTGATTAAATCTTCAAAGCCATGTCCTTTTTTCACTGTTTTGTCTCAGGTTTGGCGGCTTTGGCACCCAGTACTATATAACCTATATGAATACAAACCCAGGATACAATAGCGATTTTACCTATCATTTTTTCAATTTTACCTCAAGCCCATTAACTCAACTTTGAGGTCCCTTGCATCCCAAATCCTCATGGATTTATCCAGTGATGTGCTGAAGCTAGCTCTCATCAGTTCATAAGGGCTAACTGTTATGTTTTCAAGAATTTTTCAAGGCTGCTGTCAAATATAGCCATTATTCAAAATTAATTTACATACATTAAGAAGTAAATGACAACTGAGCCTGGAACAACACGGGTTTGAATTGCACAGATCCACTTACCTGTGGATTTTTTTCTAATATATGCAGTACAGTCCTATAAATGTATTTTTTCTTCCTTACAATATTCTTAATAACATTTTCTTTCCTCTAGCTTACCTGATTAGAGGAAGACAGTATATATATATGTATAACATACGAAATATGTGTTAATCAGCTCTTTATGTTATCAGTAAGGCTTCTGGTCAACAGTAGGCTACTGGTAATTAAGTTTTGGGGGATTCAAAAGCTATATGTGGATTTTGAACTGCATGGGGAAGGGGAAGGAGCATAGTGCCCCTAACCCCTGTGGTGTCCAAGGGTCAACTGTATGTTAAAAACAAAGGTAAGAGGGGCACCTGGGTGGCTCAGTGGGTTAAAGCCTCTGCCTTCGGCTCGGGTCATGATCTCGGTGTCCTGGGATAGAACCCCGCATCGGGCTCTCTGCTCAGCAGGGAGCCTGCTTTCCCTCCCTTTCTCTCTGCCTGCCTCTCTGCCTACTTGTGATCTCTCTCTGTCAAATAAATAAATAAATAAAAATCTTTCTAAAAAATTTAAAAAAAAATAACAAAGGTAATAAATATTCAAAACTCATCACTTCCTAATTATTGTACTGCATTTCACTGTTCTATAAATGATTTTGAGGTTATTTCTGTCTATGGTGGAAATACTACATAATGGTGGACTGTGTCACATCCCTTCCTAACAGCGTGTTCAGTGACACCACATTGGTACCTTGAAATCTGCCATGGTGGGAGTATTTATATGATGAAGACTGGCAATATTATAAATAAGGGCTTTCTCTTCCCACAAAGCCAGTTCTTAAACATTTATCAGCACATCAATGGATTTATGCTATATCAAAACTTTTAGGGTCAGAGGAAATGGTCTAGCCACAGAGGCAGGCAAGAAAAGAATGGACACAGTCCAACGAACTGACGCCATTACTTCTTGCTGTCACAGTGTCACTGTTGAAGACTGAGTCTTCGTGGTCACTGGGGATGCTAATTTACTTGGTGGTGATTCCTCTCTGATCCAAATTCCAGCATAAGGCACATGGCTCTTCAACAGAAAATAACCCCATAGTCTGAGGCCTGGATTGGCCAGAGGCCCCATCTTTGGACCATACAGGTGTGGTTCTACATGCTCAGCTCTTGTGATCCACACCCACAGCTATCTTGGTGTGCCGGCTGATTCCAGGACCTCCATTTTCCAACTTGATTCCCAAGGATTTAACATAAGTATTGGGCAGGTTTTTTTAATCTGCAAAATGCAAACAGCTCTATTGCATTGCACTTCCCTCGATAGGGAGGCTACTTGTCATACCCCTACCTTTGATAACTCTTGGGGAGGCCTCACCCACCCTTCTAAAAAAGACTAAGCTCTATGACCCAAAATTGAATTACTTTCCCAAGAGAAACACTAAGTATTTTCAAGCTGCTTATACTCACTGTCCTCAGTCAGGGGAGGGGTTAATATAGAGTATTCTAGAGTAATATGATTTCTTAGCTCTTCATTTACTAAAGAAGAAAAGAAGCAGAGAAAAGAGAATTTTAATCTTTGCAAGCACTTTGCTGTAATCAGATACACCAAGAAAATACCTGTCTTCAAACAAGACTCAAAAGCTTACTCATTTTTAAAAAAGTAAATCATTTTGCATACATTTTATTGTAGATATAAAACCAGAAGTTAAGAAAAATAAATCATGCACCATAGTATAGTTAGTTGCCAAAGTTCTTTAACTCATATTTTAAACATTGTTTTCCACACATATCCTGTGAAGTGTGTTCTATTATTTGTTTTTTACAGACGAGAACATTGAGGCCCAGAGATAGCTAAGTGGCTTTCCAAGGTTACATAACCAATGAATCCAAAATCTCCTTGCCCCTGTTCCAAATCAGAATTTCCTTTCTAACATCCTTTCTCAAGAGATGGGAGTACAACCAATAGAGTCCTCTCCTCAGCATTCGTTATCCCTGCTTCTGCCATGTTTATTTCTGTACCATGCCTTTGCCCATGATAATATCTTTACATGAGATATCTTCTTTCCTTCTCTCTAGCCTTCCAAATCTAATCCATCCTCAAGACTCAGTTAAGGCTCAGTGACCCAACTATACATGAAACATGCATAAAAGAGGTGACCAGAGGGATTATTCATTTATGAACCCCTTTTACTGATTAAAATTATAGGCTTACATTCCACATTATGATATAAACAAGGTGTTTCTAGTATTTATATGAAGTTAAGTCTCTTCCAACTGGGGTTTAAGACCCCATAGCTCAGGTGATGTTTGAGTTGAGGCTAAGGTGAGAAGGTGCAGATAGAATATGTAGAAGAGAAAATATTAAGAATGGGATTTTTCTAAAAAAAAAAAAATGACATTCTTCTGAATACATGAGCAGAGGTAGAAATTTAAAAACTTGTTGGCAAGGATGTGGAGAAAGGGAAAACCTCTTACACTGTTGGTGGGAATGCAAGCTCTGGTGGGAATACAGCCACTCTGGCAAACAGTATGGAGGTTCCTCAAGATGTTAAGAATAGGGACACCTAAGTGGCTCAGTCTGTTAAGCATCTGCCTTTGGCTCAGGTTGTGATCTCAGGGTCCTGGGATGGAGTCCCACATCAGGGTCCCTGCTCAGCAGGGAATCTGTTTCTCCCTCTGCCTGCCACTCCTCCTGCTTGTGCTTTCTCACTCTCTCTCTCTGATTGATTGATTGATAAATAAATAAATAAACAAACAAACAAACAAATAAATAAATAACGTTAAGAATAGAGCTACCCTACGACCCAGCAATTGCACTACTAGGTATCTACCCTAAAGATACAGACATATTGAAAAGAAGGGGCATGTGCACCCCAATGTTCATAAGCAGCAATGTCCACAAAAGCCAAACTGTGGAAGGAGCCAAGATGCCCTTCAACAGACGAATGGATAAAGAAGATGTGGTCCATATATACAATGGAATATTACTCAGCCATCAGAAACAATGAATACCCAGCATTTGTATTGACATGGATGGAACTGGACGTGATCATGCTCAGTGAAACAAGCCAAGCAGATAAAGACAATTATCATATGGTTTCACTCATATGTGGAACATAAGCAATAGCACGGAGGACCACAGGGGAAGGGACAGAAATCCAAAGGGGGAGAAATCAGAGAGGGAGATAAACCATGAGAGACTATGGACCCCAAAAAACAATCTGGGAGTTTCAGAGGAGAGGAGGGTGGGGGAAGGGGATATCAGGGTGATGGGTATTGAGAAGGACACGTGCTGTGATGAGCACTGGGTGTTATTCTTAACTAATGAATCATTAAACACTACGTCAAAAATTAATTACATACTATACAGTGGCCAACTGAACATAATACAATAAATAAATAAAAAGAAATTTAAAAACCTAATGTCCAATTATAAGTCTTAATGGAAGACTAATATGCAATAGACTTAAAAATGAAAAGATAAAAAGAATCTAAGTGCTTTAAATAACTTTAAAAGTATTAGCTGAAACACCTCATTTTTAAATACTTTTAATTTTTTATTTCTAATTTAGACTTACAGAAAAGTTACAAAAGTGGTACAGAAAATTTCTGTGTACCCTTCACCTAGCTTTCCCTGATGTTAACATCTTAAATAGCCACAGTATAATTCCCAAAGCCAGAAAATTAACATTGGAATAATACAAGAAGCAACAGTTTTCAAGACACTGGACATCAGGCAATGAATGACAGTGATCTCCAAGAAACAGGAAACAAATGAGGTGAGCCCTACAACTGCCTGGGCTTACTGCCTTGAGAGGATTTTCTGGCCAAGGTACGGGAAAGGGTGACTGAGGCAGAGCCAGGGGATGCCCTGAGTTGAGACAGGACTGAGAGTTTGGAGGATCAAAGCAGCTGGAGCTCATTGGATAGAATGCTAGAGCAGAGAGAGCTACACAGAGAGAGAACCCTAGAAGTCTGCAGAGGGTCCCCCCAAGCCGTTCGGCAGAGTAATGAACAGGGCATGCATAATGAAGAACCAACCACCCAAGACAAGAAAAAAGATCATCCAAAAGATTAGGACAGGAAGTGCTCATACAGAGCAGAGGGGAGAGCCCATTCCCACCAGCCAAACCAGACAAAATCCCCGGGGACAAACTCTAGGGAGACTTCTCAGAAAGGGCTAGCCTCAGGGTTGGGAAATTAACGAGCCCTGCACTAAACACTACGCCAGACCCACCTACCAAATTATAAAAGCAAGATTGGAAAGATCAAGTGTTTCTAATCAACTTTAACTGAATCCCAGCACAAAGCTGAAAGAGATGTATATAGGAATACAAAAATATCCATTGTTGCCTTGCTCTGTACTTTGGTTTTGGAAGTCTGTGCTAGTCTTGGGGTGCCTGCCTGGGTGGCTCAGTCGGTTGAGTGTCTGCCTACAGCTCAGGTCATGATCCCCAGGGTCCTGGGATCAAGCTCAAGCCCCATGTCAGAGCTACCTGCTCGGTGGGGAGTCTGCTTCTCCCTCTTCCTCTGCCTCTCCCACCCCTCCACCCCCCTCCCCTACTTGTGTTCTCTCCCTGGTAAATAAATAAAATCTTTAGAAAAAAAAAAGTTGATGCTACTCTAATTCTTTTGTCTTTGTAAGTAATTTGATCTTTTTGTCTAGAGAGAGACCTTGAGGATTTTATCTTTATTGCTGAGAACTATTAATGGGACAAGGCTGTGTCTGAGAATTGATAGTTCTGGGTTAATTTTTCCAGATGAGTCCTCCCATGTGTTGATTTAGGTCTTTTTCTACTTCTAGAAGCTTTCTTGGATTATAATTTTAAATATTAGATCTGTTACATTGTTTTATTTTTCTTCCTTGGGGTCTCAGATAATATGAATATTATTCTTTCTTTGCCTGTCTTCCATTTCTATGCCTTTCTGAATCTTTTTACTTTTTTCTTTATTCATTACTATTCCCTTGGTTGTTTTCCTGCCTTTAATTAAATGTTCATTTGGTCCATTTTCCCTTGTGCATCTTGTAACTTATTCTTCATTTCTGAGATAATTTTTTTCTTCCATTTCTTTCCTGAGTTTAATGAACTCTTTTTCTCTCTCTCTTTCCTTTTTTTCTTCTCTCTTTTTTTTTTTTTTGTCCATTTCTGCTTTTAGTTTTTGGGTTTCCGATTTTAAGTGGTTTTTCATATCCGCAAATGCTTGTTCTGTATATTTCATTCATTACGGGAGTGTAGACTTACAATTTTCTTCTGCTTCATGGCTATTTTTCAGGAGGGGAATTTTCCTCCATTGATTTGCATGCAAATTCATTTCCTGATTTTCTGAAATATTTCTCTGTAAACGTTCCTTTTGTTCATTTTTATGATATTGCAGCATTTTAGGAGATTCCTAGTTTAATTCCTTTTCAACTTAGAAATGTCCAAATACTTTAGCTTTTTTGCTTTAGTTTTGTCAGACTGTTTTAGTGGTGGGGGGGAGGTTGCGAGGCTTCCAGGTTTTTTATTCTCTTTTCTTTCATCGGATATGAAATTTTTCCCTTTTTCATCTTTTCCCCTTTACCACTTGATTTCCCAAGGGTGATTCTTCCTTTGCTTTTGGCTTTTTCTCCCCCAGAAGCTTCCCCCCCCCAGAAGACTATGCTTTGAAATCGGGTTTTTCCTTTTTTCTTTTAAGCTTTTATTTGTTTATTTGTCAGAGAGAGAGAGCAGGGAGAGCAGTAGGCTCCCTGCTGAGCAAGGAGCCTGATGCAGGACTCGATCCCAGGACCCCGGGATCATGACCTGAGCCGAAGGTAGAGGCTTAACGGACTGAGCCACCCAGGCATCCCAAGTTTTTCCTTTAAAATAGAGTCTATCCATCAGTGCCTGGGTGGCTCCGTTGGTTAAGCACCTGACTTTAGCTCAGGTCAGGATCTCAGAGTTCTGAGACTGAGCCCCATGTCAGGCTCCCCACTCAGGGAGATGTCTGCTTCTCTCTCTCCCTCAGCCCCTCCCCCTGCTTGTGCTCTCTTTCCCCCTCAAATAAACTTTTTTAAAAAATCTTTAAAAACAAAAAAATAGAGTCTATCCCTTTTAATTGCATGTCTGGTCTTTTTTTTTTTTTTTTTTAAGTCTATCTGGTCCTCTAAGGGCTGAATATTTTAAATCCCTTCTCTGCTCTCATGCTCTCTGATCTGCCTGGTTACCTTTTTAGGATTTTCAGATTTAGGGTGGATACAATCTTTCTGGTGGTCGCTCCAACCCACCCACAGGTCCCTCCACTAGAGTCCCTCCTGTGGGCCCTTCGGCCTCTCTCCATCTGCCTTTCTCACCATGAATACCCACGGTGTAAGAAGAGACCACATGGGCCACAGCACTGGGACTTGTTGGCTTTTCTCTTTTTATTCACAGTTACTTTACAGTTTCAGCATTATTTACATTAACGTTGAGAGGTGGTTTTCATCAAATTTTTGTAGATATAAAGTTATTTCACATCATTTAGGAAGGAGACTTGGGGAAGTTGTTTACCTCATCACCACCATTGTTCACAGCTCCCCTGAGTCATCATTTTAAAATCTTTTATTAAAAGATAATATACATACCAGGAGTAACATAGCATAGGTATGAAGCTCAATAAATTTTCACAAACTGAACACATCCATGTATCCAGACACAGGACCAAGGAAAAGACCTTACCAATACCCCAGAACCAATGTGGGCTCCCTCCAGCTGGTATCCTACCCCCAAGGGTAACCACAGCACAGATGAGTTTTCCCTGTTTTTGCACATTCTAGAAATGAAATCACATGGCAGGTACTCTTATGTGTTTGGCTGCTGGGATCCTGTTTATGAGATTCATCATGTTTCTCCATTCGTGCCACAATTTATTTACCCCATCCTTGATTTGCAGGCACTTTCAAGTCTTTGGCTAATTAGCATAGTACTGTTGTGAACATGCTTATACATGCCCTTTGGTGAATACATGCAAACATTTCTGTTCAGTCTATACCTAGGAATAGAATCGCTTGTTAGTGAACCAGCAGCGTATAAAAATTCCTGTTGCTGCCCTTGCATCCTTGTCGAAATATGGTATTGTCTGCCTTTTTTATTTGATCTGTCCTGGTGGTGGGTAGTCATATCTCATTGTGATTGAATATCTATTCATCTTTTATTGGCCATTTGGTTCTCCTCTTCTGGAAAAGTCTCTTTTGGCTAGTTTTCTTTTGCTAGTGCTTCCTTTTAGAGGAAAGAGACGTTTCACCTGGTGGCTAGTGATTTCACCATGTTCACAAAACTAATTAGTCATAGACCAAAAGTCAGGCTCAGCACAACAGCCCTGGATTCTCCAGGCTTTTTTTTTCTTTTTTTTAAATCACCGGAATAAGGAGTTTGGGGTTAATCCTGTTAAGTATCTGGTAATCATTGAAGGTTTTTAAGCTGGGTGATGGCAAGGCATTGGTGAATTAAATAGGTGAATCTCAACCTACTTGGATTATAGGATGGTGGAAAGGATTATAGAAAAGTGAGTGGATGCACAGACAAACCACATAGAAGACAAATAGTACAGAGTGAAACACACAGGGAGAGATACAATAAGATTGGCAAATAAGGGATAAATCAGAGAGAAATTGGAAAAGAAAAATTTGACAGGAATGGAAGATTTCTCTAATCATTTTTTAAGCTCAGGAGACAAAAATAATAACCCAGATAGAATTAGGTAAATCGCAAGGCTATTGGGGATGGGGAGAGCATGAGCTTGGTTTTAAATCCAATGATTTTGGCATGTCAGCAGGACATTCAGGGGAAATATCTGAGGGACAACTGAAAAATAAGAATTTTAGGTTAAAGGTAGAGATTTGTGAATCATCTGCAAAAAAAAATGACATGAGAATAAAGAAATAAAGATAATGTAAAGAAAGAACACGATAGAATCAAGAGGCGAAAAGCCACCCCTATTTAATGGATGGGAAGAAGAATTCAAGGAAGAAGTTACAGAAGAGAGGGCCAGATAGATAAGAGGAAGAAAGAGGAGAATTAGAACAATATTATGGCATGAGGCTCAAAGAAATAAAGTTTAAAGCAGGAGATGGTCAACACAAAAACCTCAGAGAAGCCAGTGTGAGATCTGACAGAGCAGAAAAGTCTGCTGGGTGTAACACGTATGTTGTCCCAGGTGACAGTAGAGAGAACAGTGTCAGTACCATGCTAGAGATGAAAGCCGTATCATAAGACATTCAGAAATGAGTTGATAATCAGACAGTACAAATCACAATATATTTTTTAAGATTTATTTAATTATTTGAGAGAGAGAGAGAATGAGCAGGGCAGGGGGAGGGAAGGTGGGGAAGACAGAGGGAGGGAGGGAGGGAGAGTCTTAAGCAGACACCATGCTGAACATCGAGCCCAACACAGGGCTCTAGATCTCATAATCCTGAGATCACTACCTGAGCTGAAACCAAGAGCCAGATGCTTAACCAACTGCACCACCCAGGCGCCCCGAATCGCAATATATTCATGGAACTCTATTAATGGCTTCAACTGTAAAAAGCAGAAAAGAATTAATAGGGGAAAAAAAGGCAGTCAAGCAAAAGCTTTTTCCAAATGGAGGAGATCCATGCTTATTTTGGGGAGACA
>CM052899.1:14030784-14143928 GCA_028534135.1 Potos flavus | reverse complement strand
AAAGAAAACACCTCAAAAAAAGTTGTCTTGTTCAGGCCTAACCTTGAATAGAAAAAATAGCCTCTCCTATAAATGCATATATCTGGGTCTAGGCCATACACAGATATCTGGTTTGAGTTTATACTAGCCACATCATGTGCTAACTCCTTGATCCAACAAATCAACATAGAAATATGTCCCAGGTTATTAATACCCTGGAATACTAATGTCAAACAACTCTAAAAGGCTATGCTTCCAATCCCGGCCACACAGGAGTCCTACAGATAAAGTACCAATGAAAATACACTTGAGCCCACTAATTGGAAAATACATGAGCAATATTTTATAAATACAAATCATTCCACAATGGGAACAATAACAATAAACTAGGATTAGCTCTTCAATAAATTCAGATAATTAAACAATCTGAATAAGACTAGAAAACAAATATGTTTAAAATGGTTAAGGACAAAACAAGTAAAATTTTTATATGGTGAAAGACATAAAAGAAGATATGCAAAAAGCTTAAGAGCAGTATACTGTTTAAAAATTAAAATCAGGAAAGAAAACTCAGAAAGAAGACACACTGAATACAAATAAGCAAAATTTCTAGGAATAAAAAAACATATATAGCCATTGAAATTATGAAATTCAGCAAATGCATTAAATAGCAGAGTCGACATAGAAAAAGCCAGAATGGATGTACACAAAGATAGATCTGAGGAAATGAATCTCAAAGAGACAAAAAAAGATGACAATATCAGGCAGAGGTTAAGAGACAGAGGATTAAAAAAAAAAAAAAAAAAAGAGAGACAGAGGATAAAATAAGAAGGATGAACATATACCTAAATGGAATTCTAGAAGGGGATTTAACCAAAGGAAATATGGAATGGATTTTACTTTTTGAAGACCCAAACGAATCTAAAAAAGCTTGAATTTTAAATTGTTCGAGTTGGAACAACTGTATGCTAACTCTTCTCTGATTATCCCGATCTACATTCTTCTCTCTTTTCTCTGAAGTTCTTTGGTAATTACAATCCATACATCACGATGTACCATCTAATTACATACTGTCTTGCTGACAGTGACAATGGCTTCACACATGCTGGTCATATCTCCCTAACTAAACTGTAGGATTCCAAACAAAGAGGCCACGTCTTATACTTCTCTTGTATTTCCTGCAGTACTTGGTATCACTTAGTCTAAATTAGAATTTAATGAGGGAAGTAATAGAATTAAAGGTAAAAAAAAAACCCTATATTTTAATTCTTTAATATAGAATATTTTATTTTAATAAAGGCATATTCACTTATCTTTTTTGTAGACAAGACATATCCCAGAACACACTCATTTCCACCAAGCCTGTCTAAGTAAGAGTTCAGCTTAAACTTTATCTTTAGTTAAAAATTCCTTTAAGTATTCATTCATTTAGTATGCATCCAGCAAGTTTGCACGCTGAGCATATTTTGTAAATCAAACTATAAATAGCTATAATAAATGTCATATGTAAATTGATCTATTTTCAAGGTTTCTGAGTACAACAGAGGATCTGAATAATTTTTTGAATGGCTGACAAACACTTTTTCTGCTTTTGCATTTGGATATCTCCCAAAGAACTGAGCAAATTTTCCTAAAACTCCATCCACAATTCTCTGGAAGATTAAAAATGGACAGGGGAGAATTCGCTTCTTAAAATTATAATTAATTAAGAAGGTCAATAGCAATGAAAATTAATAGCTTGAGCTGGATATGTTCCTACATTCATATAACTTTATCCCAAGGACATGATAAAGCATGTGTGACTGTTACATAAAAGAATAACCAGTGGAAAATGTGCATAAGTCCACAATTCATAATGGCACATCACTGCTGACCATTTCGGCACAAAAATTCATTATTAGAACAGAACTTGAGGGGCACCTGGGTGGCTCAGTCAGTTAAACATCTGCCTTCGGCTCAGGTCATGATCCCAGGGTCCTGGGATGGAGCCACTCGTCAGGCTCCCTGCTCAGCAGGGAGTCTGCTTGTCCCTCTCCCTCTACCCCTGCTCGTGCTCTCTCTCTCACTCGCTCCCTCTCAAACAAATAAAATCTTTAAAAAACAGGACAAAAAAAAAGGACACGACTTGAGGGTATCCTCCAAAAATCTACGTTTTCTTCACAACCTGTACAATGACTTAACGAAAGCAAGTCAGGTCTTAAAAAAGGCTTCCGCACCATTAAAATAACTGGATTTCTTCCTAACGTGGCTTTATTCCCTGCGTCGTGTAAAGATTAATTACTGAACAGGAATAATACATTGGCCAAGAAAAAAATGGAGGTTGAAGCCAGCAAGCTCAGGAGAAAAACACAGAAAGATCTCCTCTTGGTCTTTGTCTTCCACCAATAGCATGTGTGCACGCAAGCGCGCGCGCGCGCACACACACACACACACACAGAGGTATGCACACACATGTACACATACATACATACACACACACACACGTGACTCAAGCCAAAAGAGAGAACTTCAGAGTCCAAGACAGGAAATGACAAAGCTGCAATGTCTCACCTACCTTGGTTTAGGTCGCTTGCTCCTCACAAAAACAAAAACAAAAACAAAAAAACACAACAGGAGACATAAGGCTAAATCCCACATGTCGTTTGCTTATCTCAGTAATTAATTCTCTTCACTTAAAGGCATCCATTTTTATGGGTAGAGCAGTTGAATGGGGTAAAGTCATACTGGACCTACAAGTTGTCTTTGGCCAAAATCTAAAATAAAATCCTAAGTTCTACATGAAGCTACACTAATATGAAGACCCTCAGCTATGTATGCACCCGGCTCCTCGGGCAACCAAACTACATGTCAAGGAAGAGGTAAAAACACAAATCAAGCCATGCATGTGAAATCAATTTGCTCCCTGCTCTGTTTATCAAGAACAGATTGCTATGCTTACAGCCTCCCATTGAGTAAGGATTTTTAGCCATGAAATTTCCAAGTGAAATCTGCCTAACTCCTGAGTAACAACCAAAGGCTCTCTCACCAAAACTCTTCCTTGGGGATCTCTGGGACTTAATTCCGTCAAAGAGTTCAGTCTTCTCCATCTGTTCACCATCTTATTTGTTAAATGCCCAGACTTCTAACTCAAGAGAGGAAGTCTAATTAGTCAAGAGAGCAGCGGGACCTTGAACAAGTCAGCCTGGAGGCTGGGGGCCTTGAGTTCACCTTGAGTGGGGAAAGCCTCAGCCCCACTGTGCCCTCCACAGGAAACTGACAATTATGTGCTCTGGATCCTTGGGGGAAAGGGGCCTATGCACTCATTCTCTCTTGAAAGCATTCTCCTTTGAAAACCAAATCCCAGAAATGTCACCTTCAAAGCCAGCAGAAATTGTAAGTGCTGTCAAGTCTTACAGACCCTGAGGGAACTTGTTTAGGGCTACCCCAGAGGCATTTAGAGGCACAGGAACAGAGTTTCTTATCCCCGGAAACCTAAATATGTCCCACATATGCAAACTTTTCATTACGCTTAACTCTTCTCTGTAAAACCAAGACCCTCAAAGGTACTTAAGGAAAAATTTATCTTTTACATAAAATCATCCCTGGTTCATTGGGTTTTTCCAACCTTATAATTTAAAAAAAAAATCAAATATTGCATTCATGGTATCACAATCCAGGTAAGACCCTAAACAGATTTCTCTTCTGATTTTTTAATAGTATCAATTCCACTTTCATCACTTTGAGATGGAGTGGGATGGGAGAAGCATCTCCACATTTAAAATTCATAGTCATTGTTCACCTCCCCCAATGAAATGTTCCCCAAACAGATGATTCTCAGATCTGATGGATTAAAGTGTGCATGCTAAATAAATAAAAAGGAAAAAGAAAACCTGGGAATTGGAAAGCAACTTAAAAGTCACTAGTGAAACCCTCCTATTGAGGCCCAGAATCTCATGGTGAGGGCCTGAACCACCAAGCACCCAGAATTCAGATGGGGGTGACCAGCAGACCAGAATCCTTTCTATGCACCATACTCCTTAACCCTGTAGAACTAAAGAACCTCAGGACTCATGTGATGTACCAATTGGGGAATTCAAAGTTACATGCTATTCACTTTTGTCCAGAATTCCCTACATGTAATTTATGCTCAGATGATCGTTCAAGTGCTCCTCCAGAGGTTATCATGATGCCCTAAGCCATGAACAGCCACTGCCCTAGGTTACGGGAAAAGTAATGTCTCTTTGGGTTCACCTCTCCATTCCACATCTATTTTCCTTTAAAGTCATCTGACTCAATAGGCACATGAGCCATGTAAATGCAAATTTTAATTACTTAAAATTAAATAAAATCAAAAATTCAGTTCCTCGGTTACATTAGCCACATGTCTACGATGACTACAATAGTGGACGGTGCAGATATTGAACATTTACGGCATCACAGAAAGTTCCATTGCACAGCAGTGCTCTAGGAGATGCAGATTTCGTCCCAACTAGACAGTGAATTCCTTAGTCTTCTAAAACCCTGCAACTCCGAAACCTAACTGCTTATTATCATTAAGCCCAGCCAAAATGGGATGCCATTTGCATTTGATTTGTAGTGGAGTTTACAACCTGGCTCAGACCTTTCTGTTTTTTTTTTTTACTCTTTGTTTTGAGATCATTGTAGATGCCAATGCAAGTCTAAGAAATGATACAGAGAGATCCCACATCCCCCCACCTGGTTTCCCCCAAAAAGTTGCACCTTAAATAGCTATAGTGCGATATCATAACCAGGAAATCGCTATTGATATAATCCACTGACTTTATTCAGATTTCAGCAGTTTTGCATGCACTCATTTGTGTTTATGTCTGTGCATATGCAACTTTACCACATGTGTAGATTTGTGGACAACCATCACAGTCAATATTAAGAAGAGTTCCATCACAAGAATCTCTTATGTTACCATCTTATAGTTACAACTACCATACCTCCTCCCCTCTCCCTAACTCCTGGCAACATGTAATCTGTTTTCCATCTCTATAACTGTGTCATTTTAAGGAATATCATCTAAATGGAATCATACAGTATGTAATGTTTTGAGATTGGCTTCTTTTTACTCAGTATAATTTCCTCGAGATTTGTCCAAGCTGTTGGCTGTATCAGTGGTTCGTTGCTTTTTAGTGCTGAGTACCAATCCATGGTATGGATGTACCATTTTGCCTAACCATTCACCCACTTAAGGACATGAGTTGGTTCCAGTTTGGGGCTATTACAAATAAAGCTGCTATAAACACTTGTTTGCGTGTGAACATAAGTTTTCCTTTCTCTGGGGTAAATACCCAAGAGTGCAATTGCTGGGCCATATGGTAAATGCATGTATAGTCTTGTGTGAAACTGCCATATGCTTTTCCAGAGTGGCTGTCCATTTTACATCTTTATTTGCAATGTATGAGTGATGCAGTTTCTCTGCATCCTCATCCACCTTTGGTCTTGGCACTACTCTTTATTTTGCCATTCTCATAGGTGTGTAGTAGTATCTTCCTGTGGTTTTAATTTGCATTTCCTAATGGCTAATGGCGCTCATCACATTTTCATGTGCATGTTTGCCAGGTGCTCTTCAGTGAAATGTCTGTCCATGTCTTTTGCCCATTTTCTGTTGGATTGTGTGTGTTTTTTACAGTTGACATTTGAGGGTCTTTATGTATATTCTACATACTAATTTTTGTGAGATATGCTATTAGCATATATTTTCCCCAACCCATAGCTTTTTTTTTTTTTTTAAGTTTTTATTGACATTCTAGTTAGTTAACATACAGTGTAATATTGGTTCTAGGAGTAGAATTTAGTGATTCATCACTTACATACAACACCCAGTGTTCATCACAAGTGCCCTCCTTAATACCCATCACCCATTTAGCCCATCCCCCACCCACCTTGTCCTCCATCAACCCTCAGTTTGTTCTCTATAGTTAAGAGTCTGTTTGCCTCCCTCTCTTTTTTTTTTCCCTTCCCCTATTTCATCTGTTTTGTTTCTTAAATTCCATATGTGAGTGAAATCGTCTGATATTTTCTTTCTCCAACTGACTTATTTCACTTAGCATAATACACTCTAGCTCTATCCATGTCATTGCAAATGGCAAGATTTCCTTCCTTTTTAAGGCTGAGTGATATTCCATCGTATGTGTATACCACTTCTTCTTTATCCATTTAGCAGTTGATGGATGTTTGGGTTCTCTCCATAGTTTGGCTATCGTTGATAATGCTGCTATAAACATCGGTGTGCATGTGCCCCTTCAAATCAGTATTTTGCATCCTTTGGGTAAATACTTAGTAGGGCAGTTGCTAAGTTGTAGGGTAGTTCTATGTTTAACCTTTTGAGGAACCTCCATATTATCTTCCAGAGTGGATGCACCCATTTGCATTCCCACCAACAATGTAAGAGGTTTCCCTATTTCTGCCCTTGCCAACACCTATTCTTTCCTATGTTGTTAATTTTACCCATTCTGACAGGTGTGAGGTGTTATCTCATTATGGTTTTGATTTGTATTTCCCTGATGATGAGCAATGTTGAGCATCTTTTCATGTGTCTCTTAGCCATCTGGATGTCTTCTTTGAAAAAATGTCTATTCATGTCTTCTGCCCATTTCCTACCTGGATTATTTGTTTTCTGGGTGATGAGCTTGGTAAGTTCTTTATAGATTTTGAATGCTAACCCTTTATTTGATATGCCATTTGCAAATATCTTCTCCCATTCCATAGGTTGCCTTTTAGTTTTGTTGATTGTTCCCTTTGCTGTGCAGAAGCTTTTTATCTTGATGAAGTCCCAACAGTTCCTTTTTGCTTTTGTTTCCCTCGCTTCTGGAGACGTGTCTAGTAAGAAGCTGCCAGCCTGTAGCTTTTAATCCTCTTCACAGGGTCTTTCAAAGTTCTTAATTCTTATGAAGTCAATTTATCAATTTTTCCTTTTATAGATCATTATTTTGGGTGCTAAATATATGAAATCCTCACCCAGTCTTACATCCCGAAGAGTTTCTCCTATTTTTCTAACTGAATTTAATACTTCAACATTTTGCATTTAAGTCCATGATCCATTTTGAACTAATTATAAGATGTGAGGTTTAGGTCGAGTTCATTTTTTTGCCTATGAATGTCCAATTGCTCTAGTACCATCGGTTGAAAAGGTTAAATTTCCTCCAATGAATTGCTTTTGCATCTCTGTCAAATATTAGTTGGGCAGAAAGTTCTGGAGATCTGTTGTACAATATGAATGTACTTAACACTATTGGACTGTACATTTAAAAATAGTTAAGGTGGTAAATCTTACGTGTTTTTTACACAATTAAGAAATTTTTAAAATAATTTTAAAATTAGTTGGGCATATCCATGTGGGTCAAACTCTGGATTCTCTATTCCATTGACCCATATGTTTATTTTTTTCAACAATATCACATTGCCTTGATTATAATAGATACTTAATATGTGTTAAAAATAGGTATAGTGATTCCTCCCACCTTATTCTTCTTTTCTGAATTTGTCCTGTGCAGACATTTGTGATTATTGCTTTATCCTTCACAAAAAAAATACAAAAGAATGTTTCATATATGGAAAAACTGAGGCATTGGCCTCTATTTTTATTCATCAAAAATTTACTCATCAAATAAATTATCATTTAATTGAGGATTTTTTCTATGTTGGCACATTACAGACAAGATTTCATTCAATTTTCATATAAACCCATGCAATATGTGCTATCCTCATTTCTATATACAAGGTAACTAAAGATCAGGTAAGTTATTTTCCCAAGAACACACAGATGATGAGTGGTAGAACCAAGATTTAAGCATGGATCTATTTGATCCAAAGCCCAAGACTTTCTACTGTACCATTGCATCCATCTTTCACAATGTCTACTATCCGCTTAATAATCTCTGCTTAATCTCAGGGATACAAAGGTGAGCAAAACATGGCCGTGATTTTGAGAATCTCTTAGGTTATTTCCAGCAGTCTCAGAACTCAAGGTAACAGGATAAGAATAGGTACAACCAAGCCAAGCTATTAAGCCTTTCTCCGTCTTCCTTTATCGAAATTGCTTCTCTCACCTCAGTCTTTTATTTTTTAACAACGGCTAGCCACTTAATCCACCCAAATTTCCCAATCTGAAAGATCCTAACCATTCTCCCCTACTAATCCTACCATCAAGTCTCAGGTCAGAGTAATGCTATATCACTCTACTCAGTTGGTAGAGGAGAGAGGAGATGGACACAGCTATTCCAAACCCAAGACTTAGGGTAAATAGCTTCAATCCTCAATAAAAGTAATCTTTACTGGTTGGCACAGGCCAGCTGATAACTGGAATACTACTTATACTAAGGTCCACTTCGTGTCTGTGCAGGGACTACTCTGCAGTTACCATGACTCTTCATGACCTCCAACACTTAACCATATGCAGTCATCCAGCACAACAAAGAACTACTCTTTAGAAACACAATAGTTGCATCTTAGTAATATCTGCTTTTAAGGTATCAGTCAGGACAGGGAAGACCTCTATGCAACTGTCTACCTTTCCCACTGCAAACACATGATTTCATTAGTATTCCTCTGGGGTTCTCATACGAGCAGTGAAATTTCTTGGTTTTCTAAAAGGTTAAAGAAGGTCAAATCTGGTTTTTATTGTCTATCAAAAAATAACTGTTCGTTTCTAAAATGGGACCTCATATATATGGTAATCCCTTACACGAAAAGGAAAGTTCCAGAATAAATTAATCACTAGGGGAAGGTCACATTAAGGAACTCTATGTCCAAACACCATGCAAGGCAACAGGCTTACAGAGATGAAAAAGGATTGGCCCCTGACCTTAAGGATCTCACAATAGCAAATATCTATAATGCACTCTAAAATAAAGGTTTGCATGAAGCTTCCTTCCTCTGAAGGAAGAAAATTATGCTCAATCAGAAGAGGTCAGGAAAAACTTTGCAGAAAATCTGAGATTTGAGTTAGTTTTGAAAGTTCTAAAACCATGGATAGAAGTGAAGAAAAGAGCTGTCTTGGAAAAAAATTTTTTTTTAATTTTTTTCCTCAATGAGAAGTTTGACTTCAGAAGTCTCCTTCGATATAAATATCTGTCAGCGACTTATCTGTAAAACAGGCCTGACATCACCTCCCCTCACATAGATATTGTGAGAAGTGATTGTGACACTCTTGATAAAATGGAAATCATTACCAACCCAGGAGCGTAACATATGTCTCCACGCTCCCTGCCTCCCACCCACTCCTACAGGCTGCACTTGGCAGCAGAGCACCAGAGCACAGATTTCCACCAGACAACTAGCCCTCCTCTGATGACTGCCCTGTCATCAAGGAGGATCCACCGACCACATGACCTGAGCCCCTAAAAAGGGTGAGGAAATATTTTAAGTAGGCAGCCTGTTTGATGACCAGATCCCCAGAGATACGTCACAAAGACAAAGAACATATAATATTCAACTAAATGCAAGAGCAAGCTCATCAACATTGCTACAAAGGGGCAGTCTGTCTGAATGTGAGAGATACTCAAACGGATGAAGGACTCTCTGTTGTCCAATGTGGTCTTGTTTCATCGTTGGACAAATCACTTATTTTTCACCCCAAAACCTAAAACAGCAGAGAGAGGTTAAGCCCTTATCACATTAAGAGATGTATATTTAAGTGATGTTGTGTCCAATTAGACCTAACGTGTCCTCCCAGAGCAAACTCCAGGGTAGCCCAATTCTCACCAAAAATTCATTTGGGAAAAACCATATTTGTGGAAGATAGCTTCAAAGATGAGGGGCCCTCCACTTACACAGGGAATGTGACCATCAGAGAGCTGAAAAGGCAACATTGGAAGATTCTTGCTAAAAGATACAGCCCTAAAAAGTCCTTCCTGCCCATATACCAGGCATGTCATGGAAAGTGTTAATTGACTGATCATACAATACTCACCTTTTCCATGGAATGTCCAGAGAAATTTTTCTTAGATCTTGGTAGAAGACAGGTGAATCTCCTGGAAAGAAGGTAAAAAAATTTTATGGACACTGTGACTATCATTACTTATCCTATTCATACTTTTGCTTTGGCTACCAGGAAGCACACATACAACTGAAATGCCCTTGTAGTCATTGCCCAGGACCTATGGCATGTATTTGGTGTTATATTTTTACTATCATTTTTTTCTTCACCCTTATTTCATTGTTCATCTATTCCTTAGCCTCTTTTACTATTTTCATAGGATATAAAAAAACAAAAGCCCAGCCAGAGAGAATAAATGTTGAGATATATCTGTCTATAATTTATGTGGGTCATTAGATGGCATCACCATAAACTGCAAAACAAGTGACCTGAGAAAGAAATTCTATGACGGGGGGGTGGGGGGATGGGTGAGCCTGGTGGTAGGTATTGAGGAGGGCACGTATTGCATGGAGCACTGGGTATGGTGCATAAACAATGAATCTTGGAACACTGAAAAAAATAAAATTAAGATGTTAAAAAAAAAAAAAAAGAAAAGAAAAATAAATAAATAAATCCATTTTGGTTTTGAATGTAAAAAAAAAAAAAGAAATTCTATGACAGCACCCAATGAGTCTAGTACCAGGATCCACATGCTGGGGTCACTCACTGAATCTGAGTTTTACCACATGTCTTAAAGGTATATCCTTAGAATGGTCTTAAAGACCAGGCATGGAAGAAAGAGCTAATGGATACAGCTTTGAAGCAGTCCTACTTCTTGGAAAAGAAAATTTTTAAATGTAAAAATAAATTCAATTCAACATGTATAGCTCTCTAAACTTATTTCAGAAATAAGCTTGGAAATATAAAATTATTATTGTTTTTATTAACCCAAATTTTTTTGTGAAATACGGTAACCAAAACTAAACCTTGGTCACTATCTTAACATGGGTTCCCCTGAAAGCAGAGCTGGAGAAAAAGACTCGTGTGTCAGTCCTTTAGGAAGATATATGAAACCAAGGAAAAGGTATGAGTGACAGTGTCAGCAAAGCAGGCCAGGAGGAACAGCCATTACAAATACCCATCATCAAGTTGGCCTCCGCTGTTGACAATTTGTTATTGATTCTCCAGTTCTTTAAGGTATAAAGATAGCTTGTGTATTTGGGATTTTTCCATTTTTTTGAGTGAGGGTTGGATGGCTATGTATTTCCGCCTTAGGGTATGTGGTCTATTCTGGAGAAAGTTCCATGTACGCTCGAGAAGAATGAGTATTCTGTTGTTTTAGAGTGGAATGTTCTGTATATATTTGTGAGGTCCATCTGGTCCAGTGTGTTATTCAAAGCTCTTGTTCCTTTGTTGATTTTCTGCTTAGATGGTCTGTCTATTGCTGAGAATGGAGTGCTAAGGTCCCCTACAATTAATGTATTATTATCAATATGTCTCTTTATTTTGGTTAACAATTGATTATGTAGTTGGCTGCTCCCATGTTGGGGGCATAGATATTTACAATTGTTAGATCTTCTTGTTGAATAGACCCTTTAAGAATGATATAGTGTCCTTCTGTATCTCTGACGACAGTCTTTAGCTTAAAATCTAATTTGTCTGATATGAGAATTTCTACCCCAGCTTTCTTTCGGGGTCCGTTGGCATGAAAGATGGTTCTCCATCCCTTCACTTTCAGTCTGGATGTATCTTTAGGTTCAGAATGAGTCTCTTGTAGACAGCACATGGGTGGGTCCTTTCTTTTTATCCAATCTGCAACCCTGTGCCATTTTATGGGAGCATTTAAGCCATTCACAGTGAGAATGATTATTGAAAGATATGATTTTATTGTCATCATGTTGCCTGTGAGGTCCTTGTTTCTACAGATTGTCTCTGTAAATTTCTGTTCTATATCACTCTTGGGGTCTTTTTTCTTTTATAGAACCCCCCTTAATATTTCTTGCAGGGTCGGCTTAGTGGTCACATACTCTTTCAGTTTTTGCCAGTCTTGGAAGCTCTTTATCTCTCCATCTATTCTAAATGACAGCCTTACTGGATAAAGTATTCTTGGCTGCAGGCAAAGACCCCATCAAAAAGAAGAATTTCAGACCAATATCCCTGATGAATATGAATGCCAAGATTCTCAAAAAGATACTAGCTAGTAGGATCCAACAGTACATTAAAAGGATTATCCACCACAACTAGGTGGGATTTATCCCTTGGACACAAGGGTGGTTCAACATTCACAAATCAATCAATGTGACAGAACAAATTAATAAGAGAAGAGAGAAGAACAACATGGTCCTCTCAATTGATGCAGACATTGACAAAATACAGCATCCTTTCCTGATTAAAACTCTTTAGAGTATAAGGATAGAGGGAACATTCCTCAATTTCATAAAATCCATCTATGAAAAACCCACAGTGAATATCATTCTTAATGGGGAAAAGCTGAGAGCATTTCCCTTTAGATCAGGAACATGACAAGGATGCCCACTCTCGCGACTATTGTTCAACATAGTCCTAGCAACAATAATCAGACAACAAAAAGAAATAAAAGGTATTCAAATTGGCTAAGAAGTCAAACTGTCTCTCTTTACAAATGAGATGATACTTTGTGTGGAAAACCCAGAAGACTCCACCCCCAAATTACTAGAACTCATACAACAATTCGGTAATGCAGCACAATACAAAATCAATGCACAGAAATCAGTTGCTTTCCTATACGCTAACAATGTAACTTATAAAGAGAAATTAGGGAATTGATTCCATTTACAATAGCACCAAAACCCATAAGATACCTTGGAATAAACCTAACTAAACAGGTAAAGGATCTATACTCTAGGAACTACAGAACATTCATGAAAGAAACTGAAGAAGACACAAAAAGATGGAAAAACCTTCCATGTTCATGGATCGGAAGAATGAACATTGTGAAAATGTCTATGCTTCCCATAGCTAACTATACTTTCAATGCCATCCCAATCAAAATACCATCAGCATTTTTCAAAGTGCTGGAACAAATAATCCTAAAATGTGTACGGGGAACCAAAAAAGACCCCAAATCACCAAGGAAATGTTGAAAAAGAAAAACAAAGCTTGGGGCATCACATTGACTGATTTCGAGCTATATTACAAAGCTGTGATCATCAAGACATCACGGTACTGGTACAAAAACAGACATATAGACCAATGGAGCAGAATACAGAGCCCAGATATGGATCCTCAACTCTGTGGTCAAATAATCTTCGACAAAGCAGGAAAAAATATCCAATGGAAAAGACAGTCTCTTCAATAAATGGTCCTGGGAAAACTGGACAACTATATACAGGAGAATGAAACTCGACCATTCGCTTACACCATCCACAAAGATAAACTTTAAATGGATGAAAGACCTCAATGAGAGACGGGAATCCATCAAAATCCTAGAGGAGAACATAGGCAGTAACCTCTTCAACATTGGCCACAGCAGCTTCTTTCAAGATACATCTCAAAAGGCAAGGGAAACAAAAACAAAAATGAACCTATGGGACTTCATCAAGATAAAAGGCTTCTGCACAGCAAAGGAAACAGTCAACGAAACAAAGAGGCAACCCAAGGAATGGGAGAAGATATTTGCAAATGACACTACAGACAAAGGGCTGATATCCAAGATCTATAAAGAACTTCTCAAACTCAACACCCCCCCCAAAAAATAATAATAATAATAAAGTCCAAAAATGGGCAGAAGACATGGACAGTTCTTCAAAGAAGACATACAAATGGTTAACAGACACATGAAAAATATTCATCATCATTATCCATCAGGGAAATTCAAATCCAAACCACATTGAGATACCACCTTACACCAGTTAGAATGACAGAAATTGACAAGGTAAGAAACAACAAATGTTGGAGAGGATGTGGAGAAAGGGGAACCCTCTTACATTGTTGGTGGGAATTCAAGTTTGGAAAACAGTGTGGAGGTTCCTCAAAAAATTAAAAATAGAGCTACGCTATGATCCAGCAATTGCACTACTGGGTATCTACCCCAAGGATACAGATGTAGTGAAAAGAAGGGCCATATACACCCCAATGTTCACAGCAGCAATGTCCACAATAGCCAAACTGTGGAAAGAGCCGAGATGCCCTTCAACAGATGAATGGATAAAAAAGATGTGGTCCATATATACAATGGAATATTTCTCAGCCATCAGAAAGGATGAATACCCAGCTTTTGCATCAACATGGATGGAACTGGAGGAGATTATGCTGAGTTAAATAAGTTAAGCAGAGAAAGTCAATTATCATATGGTTTCACTTA
The DNA here is from genome assembly GCA_028534135.1 of Potos flavus. NCBI lineage: Eukaryota > Metazoa > Chordata > Mammalia > Carnivora > Procyonidae > Potos > Potos flavus. The sequence goes on along the minus strand of CM052899.1, from coordinate 14,129,742 downwards.
TTTTTGGAACATAAGGAATAGCATGAAGGACATTAGGAGAAGGAAGGGGAAAATGAAGGGTGGAAATCCGAGGGAGAGATTAACCATGAGAGACTATGGACTCTGAGAAACAAACTGACGGTTTTAGAGGGGAGGTGGGAGGGGGGATGGGTTAGCCCGGTGATGGGTATTAAGGAGGGCACATACTGCATGGAGCACTGGGTATTATAGGCACACAATGAATCTTGGAACACTACATCACAAATGAATGACATGCTATATGGTGACTAACATATCATAATAAAAATAATAATAAATAATAAAGAAATAAACCAAAAAACAACTATATTTGTTTTTCCTCATCTGTCTATAATCCTTTTAAAACTTGAGAGACAGAAAAAAAGGCAGTCTGTGCACAAAGCATTGGTGAGATTAAAAATCAAGCACTAAAGTTGACATTAGCACTAGAGAACAGCTGGAACAGAAGTATCCCATTGCGTTTGCTGTAAGCATGAAATGAAATTAATGAATAACATCGCTGCAGGTATGACAAGGATTCAAGTGACTAAGAATCTTCTATCTGAAAGAGATCATCATGAGGGACCCACCCCACAGCCAATCTAAACACTGTGTGCTCAAAACTCTGTACCTTCCAAATTAATGCCAAGTTGAAAGAAACAGACAGCAGCTGTTTGAATGGAAAATCAGTTCCCACACATCCAAAAAATATTCAGAAAGTTTGGCAGCTTAAGAGTATCAGAATATAAGATTAGAATCTTTTGCTATTTCCATTAGAATCTGCATCAGAGACATTTAACTCTAGCAACAGAACATAGTGGCAAGAATAAGTCAGGAGCTGTGAATAAGGTTTAGGGCCTTTTTACACCTTGAATAAATGAGTGACTATTAAACATTTCTCCTTAGAGCAAAATACAATTTTAAATACATTATTAAAATATGTAATACAAAATTAAGGTAGTGACAATAAATAGTTTTAATGTAATGAGAAATATACCACAATATTTCTATAAAGGCTATATTCCTTTAAATGCAAATTTTTATATTAATCATTTATGATTACCAAATTTTTGTAAAGAACACAAGTGAATAGACTTTATGGGGTTCTAGCTCTGTTTCACATTAGCGGATCGTCTTAGACAATATTTCTCAAAGTGGATTACATGGATATTAAAGGGCCTCTGTGAGAAAAGAGTTTCCCGGTAAGATGTGATTACATCTTAAAAATAAAATCTTAAAAACTCTAGATTAAACAAGGTAAACCACTGGGGATCAGAGAGAAATGGAGCAGAGGGTGGAGTTTACAGCAACCAGCATTCAAATCTTGGTAGACCGAGTTCTTGCTTGAAGCAGCGCCCAAGCAAACACCGGCCAGTGGTTCTGCCTATCTGCAGACCTGAGCCAGTGGCCCCATCTAGCCAGGGAGCTTTGTGGTCAGTTCTGCCAGATTTGGATCCCAAGCCAACAGGCTATATCAGTGTGAACCCAATTCTAAGGCCCTGCCTGAGCAGGGGAACAAATTCACTGCCTTGCCCAATTGCTGAGCATAACCTCCAACCCCATTCCTCCAGGAAGCTTGGTCACAGATGCCTGGAAGCCACAGAGCACAACTCACAGCCTGTTCAGGCAGAGAGCTAAGCCAGGAGTCCTGCACACTGTTGAGCATAGCCTCTAGCCCCACATAAGTAAGAAACCTGAACAGTCGGCCTGAGCATCCTCAGAGGCCGGCCTAGGACAGCAGAGCTGCGAGAACAGCTCTGCCCAATTGCTGAACACAACCTGTGGCCTTGCATAGGGAGGCAGCCCAGCAGATGACTGTGCCCAATCCTGGAGCCTAATCTGCAGCCCCACCCAACAAGGGAGCTCTAGACAGCAACCCTGCCCGAGTGTGAAGTACAGTCTCCAGTCTGAGCCAATTGCAGGATAAAGCTAGAGGAATTGCCCAACTGGATAGCCGAACCAGCAACCCTTCCCAATAGCAGGGCACAGCCAACAGCCTGCTGGACTATAAAGCTCAGCCAGCAGCCCAGCCCAACTTCAGGGTATGACCTGTGGCCCCACCTGATCACAAAGCCCAGCCTGAGGCCATCTTACCAGGAGCAACTGTGGAGCAGTAGCCCACAGTCCTGTCCAACTGTGCAGACAGTGGGACTGCCCTGACAGTGAACACAACCTGTGGTTAACCCTGCCTGACCAGAAGTGATTGCAGAGCCCAGCTAGTGGCCCTGTCTGATCACAGACAACTAGCAGCCCCACCAGACCAGGAAGCCTACCCAGGGCCTCCCCCACCATTCGACATGGAGCCCAGCCAGCAACACCCTCTTCCTCCAACCTCAGAGCTCATGCAATGGCTTTGCCCAACCAGAAATCCTAATAATAAGCCCACCTGCCACCATGTGCTATCAATTGACCTAACCAGTGCCCCAAGCTGAGCTGAATAAGACAAATGAAAATGGCAATACATACCAAAACTTATGGGGTGCAGCAAAAGAAGTTCTAAGAGGAAAGTTTATAACTATAAATGCATAAATCAAGAAAAAAGAAAGATCTCACATGAACAACCTAATATTGCACCTCAAGGAACCAGAAAAAGAACAAACTAATCCCAAATTTAGCATAAGGAAATAAAAAATGAACATTCGAGCAGAAATAAATAAAAAAGAGAATAGGAAATATTAACAAAACTAAGAGCTGATTCTTTGAAAAATAAACAAACTGGCAAACCTTTAGCTGGACTAAGCCAGAAAAAAATGAGAAAGGGATCAAATAAATAAAATTATAAATGAAAGAGAAGACATTGTCACAGTTACCACAGAAATACAAAGGATTATAAGAAACTATCATGAAACTAGAAATGGACAAATTCCTAGAAACACACAAGCTACCAAGACTGAATCATGAAGAAATAGAAAATCTAAACAGACCAATAGCAAGTAAGAAGACTGCATCGGTCACCAAAATCCTCCCAAAAAGAAAATCCCAGGCCCAGATGGTTTCACTAGCAAGTTCTACCAGATATTTAAAGAAGAATCAACACCAATCTCTCCCAAAAAGGTGAAGAGGAGGGAATACTTTCAAACTCACTTTATGAGTCCAGCATTACCTTGACACCAAAGCCAGATAAGAAAACTACAGACCAATTATCTCTGATGAATATAAATGCAAAAATTTTCAACAAAATAATAGCAAACTGAATTAAACAGCACATTGAAAGGCTCATACACCATGATCAGGTGGGATTTAGCTCTAAGATGAAAAGGTGGTTCAAAATATGTAAATCAACCAATGTGATATATCACATTAGTAGAAAGATAAAAATCATACTATCATCTCAATACATACAGAAAAAACACTGACAAAATTCAACATTCTTTCATAATAAAAATTCTCAACAAATTGGGCATAGAATAAATCTACTTCAACATAATAAAGGCCATCTTTGGCAAGCCCATAGCTAACATTATACTCAACAGTGAGCGGTTGTAAGTTTTCCTTCTAAGATCTGGAATGAGACGAGGGTACCCATACTTGCCATTTTTATTCAAAATAGTATTGAAAGTCCTAGCCAGAACAACTAGGCAAGAAAAAGAAATCAAAAGCATCCAAATCAGATAGGACATAAAATTGTCTCTTTTACAGATGACATATTATATACAGAAAACCCTAAAGACTCCATCCAAAAAAACTGGTAGAACTAATAAATGACTTTAGTAAAATTGTAGGATACAAAATCAACATACAGAAGTCGGTTGTGGGGCTCCTGGGTGGCTCAGTCAGTTAAGCATCCAACTCTTGATATAAGCTCAGGTCATGATCTCAGGAATATAAGATTGAGCCCCACATTGAACCCCGCTTCACATTGGTCTTGACAATGATTTTTTAATTTGATACCATAAGTATAAGCAACAAAAGCAAAAATGAACAGGTGGGACCACATAAAACTAAAAAGCACCTGCACAAGAAAAGAAGCAATCAACAAAATGAGGAGACAGCCTACGGAATGGAAGGAAATATTTGCAAACCATATCTCTGATAAGGGGCAAAATACAGAAGGAACTCATATAACTCAATGGCGAAAAAAAAAATCTGATTTTAAAATGGGCAAAGGACCTGAGCAGATAGTTTTCCAGAGAAGATATACAAATAGCCATCAGGTACATGAAAAGGAATTCAATATCACTCATCAGATTAGTATACATTAGCATACACCACAATGAGATACCACCTCACATCTGTTAGAATGGTTATTATCAAAAAGGCAACAGATAATGTGTTGGTGAGGATATGGGAGAAAGGAAACCTTTGTACACTGTTGGTGAGAAAGTAAGTTGGTACCGTCACTATGAAAAATAGTATGGAATTTCCTCAAAAAATTAAAAATAGATTTATCATATGTTCCAGCAATCTCACTTCTGGGTACACATCCAAAGGAAACAAAACCGTTATCTCAAAGAGATATCTGCATGCCCATATTCACTATAAAACTATTCACAATAGCCAACAGTGTCTGTTGATGGATGAACAGATAGACAAAAAGGATAAATAAAATACATATAGGTATATTTGATAGTTGCTAAGCAAGTGAATCTTAAGAGTTCTCACAAAAAAAAAAGAAAAAAGATAATTATGTGAAGTGATAGGTGTGTTAACTAACCTTATTGTGGTCATTTTGCAATATATACATATATCAAAACACTCTGTGGTACATGACTTTCAATGGAGTATTTTAACAAGGAAGGAAATCCTGCCATTTGTGATAACATGAATGAACTTTGAGGGCATTATGCTAAGTGAAATAAGTCAGACAGAGAAAGACAGATCTTCTTATATCTGGAATCTAAAAAAAACAAATTCTCAGAAACAGAGAGTAGACTGATGGTTGCCAGGGGCAGTGGAGTGGGAGACATGAGTGAAGGTGATCAAAGGGTACAAACTCCACTTACAAGACGAATAATTTCTGGAGATCCAAATTACAGCATGGTGACTATAGTCAGCAATCCTGTATGGTATACTTGGAAGTTGCCAAGAGAGTAGATCTTAAAAGTTCTCACCACACAAACACACACCAACAGATAACTATGGGAGGTGATGGAGGTGGTAACTAACATTACTGTGGTCATGATGTCACAATATATATGTGGATCAAAGCATCATCTCATACGCCTGACACCTGCACAATGTTGTATCCCAACAAGCTGGGGAACAGAAAGAAATTTCATGTTGCTGTGCACTGTGATTGCCAAAGAGGTCTAACAGTGCCTTGCTTTTCCCAAACTTGTTTGATTATGTAGTAGTGTTTCAAGGTAGGTTCACAGAGCGTAAGTGTGCCCAACACCAGTGTTAAGAAGCCATAATTTTCAGACTATCTCTCTGTGAAATCCTGGAGTTCCAAAGCCATGCCTCAAGGCACCCTGAGGGAGGCAGGGGAGGGGGAGGAAGTCACTGAGTCAACAGAGTTCTGAGCTTTTATTCTTGTTGCAGACAGAATAATCCTACATCTCTATATTTGTATGCTGAGGTTCCAGATAGAACTTCATTTATCTAAAAATTCAGTTTAATTTCTTGATCTTCTATTTTAAAAAAAAAATTGTGAACACTTCATTTAGAGTCAGTGAGGCCATACAGACATAAGTCTAAGGCAGTAGCACTATTAATACAATTTCAGAACCAAGCTCACCCCTAATATTTATAGAGCTTTGGCCAGAGTACAAATGAAAGCCCACATATACCATACATGTAAATGTTTAAAAATATACCAGGGGCACTCGAATGGCTCAGTCAGTTAAGCATCTGACTCTTGATTTTGGCTCAGATCATGGTCTCAGGGTCGTGGAACTGAGCCCCATGTTGGGCTCTGTGCTCAGCATCAAGTCTGTTTGAAGATTCTCTCCCTCTCCCACTGTCCCTCCCCCCTGCATGCTCTCTCTCAAATAAATAAAATCTTTTTTTAAGTTATATATCAAACCAACATCATTAGTGAAAACATCTATACTTTCACCTTAACAAATATACTTAAACTCAGAATCCTCGGGTTCCCAGAAATCCATGCCTGAAAGTGGCCCTCTCCTCCTCCTCTTTCCACCTCAGTCTCTTCCTGCACCACCAGCAGCCTAGAGCACACACACAGAGACAATCCAGGCCCCACATGAAAGCTCCATCTAGCCCTGAAACAGTCAACACTAAACCATCCTTGGCCAAGCGCAAAGTCCACCCTAGCGAGAAAACACCCAGGAAAGGGCCCGCCCACCCTAGAAGTTGACTTGTGACCACTTGGGTAGGAAATTCTGAAGTCTCATGTATACCAAAAATATGTGCCAGAAATAAATACAAGTTACAGGTGGTTATATCCTCTTGATCCCAAGGACTCCTTATTCCAGGAGGAGGAGAAGGACCAAAGGAGGACCAGAGCGGAGCCCTCTAAAGCACAAAAGCCAGAGCAAGAGTCCCACTCGCCAGAGATTCAGGGCAGTACTAGTGGGAACTCAATGCAAGGCATCAGGCAGAAAGGAAAAGATGGAGCTGGCCCATGGGGGCGGCTTGCAAAACCCAGTCGTGATAGTGGTAGCAAACACCACGGGGCCAGCCTTGGCAAAACTGAGCTTTCTTTTTTCTGATGAGGAGACCCAAATAGTTGCATTTAACTTGCTATGAAAAGAAAATCCCAGCCTCAGTTTATAGAATTTTTTTATTCAGGAGAAAATTTCTAAATGGAGAAATTCGAGATAACATTCATAAGCAAGACATGTAAATATCAAACCACTTTGTGGGTGATGAACTATGGTTCACCATAAATGTAGGTTTCAATCAAATACTTATTCATTCATTCAACAAATATTTAATTGCATCTCTGTTATAGGAACTGGGGATATGATACAAAATGGGCAATTCAGACAAAATTCTTGCTCTCAAGAAACATATTCTTGGGATACCTGGGTGACTCAGTCAGTTAAGTGACTGACTCTTGGTTTCAGCCCAGGCTGTGATCTCAGGGTTGTGAGATTGAACTCCACATCAGGAACCACGCTCAGCACAGAGTCTGCTTGAGATTCTCTCTGCCCCTCTCCTTCCCCCTTGTGTCCCTCCCGCCCCCAAAATAAACAAATATATAAAATCTTTAAAAAAAAAAAAAGAAAGAAGCATATTTTTTTAGGGTCAGGACACACAGACACACACAGAGGCTCACTGCTGAATAATGATAAATTCTATGACAAAATCTAAATAGGGGAGGGAGCTGTGAATGAAGATCTTTTCAAGGTAGTGACATATATGCAGAGACACAAATGCAGTAAGGAAAGGAGCACTGTACACTTTTAAGGGAAGAGCATTCTAGGCAGAAGGGATAGCAAGTGCAATGGCCCTGAGGTGGAAATAAGCTTAGTATGATCAAAGAACAGATAGAAGGCAAGTATAGATAAATCAGATTGAGCAAAGGGGAGGGCAGTAGTAATATGAGAGTGGAAAGGTAAGTATTGGGCAGGTTGTGCATGAATCTGTACACCATACTAAGGAATTTGATTTTGTCCTGCATATGTTGACTCATGGAAGATGTCTGAACAAAGGAGTGCTATGAGCCAACTGACTTAAAAAAAAAATTCCTCTGGCTGCTCTATGAACAACAGTCTCTGCAGAAACCAGTGACAAGACTACTGCATGTTCTACATGAGACACAGTATTGCTTTAGGCAAGTGTAGTAGCTGTGGAAATGGTGGAAGTGTTCAAAAGTATTATGTATATATTTAATCAATTCTAAGATGCTTGTGTTTTCATATTTTATACCCATGCAATCGAGATGCATTCTATAGTCATGGCACGCCACAGTTTCACTAGCAGCATTTTCTCTTAGTAGTACTGTAATACCACAGTAGATATATAGCATACACAATATATAATATATAATACCATTATAGTATATATATATATAATATCTTGCAACATAATACTATGTCTTATAATCAACATCATCCTAGATTCAATGAAATAGGTTATTTGAAGTTAGAGCCAAAAGAACTTGCTGATGGTGTAATATCAAGTATGAGAGAGGGGCGCCTGGGTGGCTCAGTGGGTTAAGCCTCTGCCTTCAGCCCAAGTCATGATCTCAGGGTCCTGGGATTGAGCCCCGCATCGGGCTCTCTGCTCAGCAGGGAGCCTGCTTCCCCTTCTCTCTCTGCCTGCCTCTCTGCCTACTTGTGATCTCTCTCTCTGTGTCAAATAAATAAAATCTTAAAAAAAAAAAAAAAGTATGAGAGAAAGGAAAAATCCAAGGATGACCTTAGTCACTACACACAACAATATCTGAAGAAAGTACCTCTTATGACTGCTATTCTTCACCTATTATGTACATGGTTGGAGGCTAATAATAGACGACTGATTCACTGATTTGACAAATATTTTTGAACTCCATAAAATGTCAGGCAAAGATATATGAAGGTGAATAAGGCATAGTCCCTGATTTCACAGAGCTTATAAAATACGCAAAGAGAGACCACATAAAGACGTCATTGAACCCAGGGAGAGGGGCGCCATCTTTGAAGTATGTGTGAGAGACATGGCAATATAGAGGAGGGGAGCATTAACTCTGCTCCAGGGAACAGAGAAGACCTCACCAAAGAGTGTGATTCAAGCCAATTCTTAGAGGATGAGAAAAAATACACCTGGGCAGAAAAAAGGAAGGGAAGAACACTGTAGGCAGAGGGAACCAAGTGTGCAAGACACAGATGTCTTATTCAACAGGGCATATTCAAGGAATAGGATATTGTCTGATTCCTCTATCGGAAACAAAGCTATTTGCAGAGGGTGAGAAAGTTAAGGACTTGAGGTCTTGAGAGGATGAAATACCCCCTTGAAGGAATGAGAAGGAGGGGATCGAGGACAAGTAAACGTGAAGAAAGTCCCACAGCTCACCGTGCCAATGTGGTCACGATGAAACTGCTCTGTCTCTGGAACAAAGCCAGGAGGAAAACATGGCTACATAATTAGCTCACAGTTATGACTACGACCAACCCTCAAGATTTCTCTGGGGTAGACTCTTCGGGAAAGAGCAAGGACTCAGAAACCTGGATTTATATCCCAGGTCTGCCTGATAAAGATTATGACAGGTGGTACTAGGCAGCTGCTGACACGGCCTTCAGTGGCCCTCCCTACTGATTATCACTCCCTTGTGTAATTCCTTCCTCTTGTGTGGGGGCTGAACTTAATGACTCACTTCCAATAAACAGAACACAGCAAAAGTAATGGGATGTCGCTTCTGAAATTAGGTTCTAAAAGACTGTTAACTTCTGCCTGGTTCACACTCTCGAATTCTTCCCACATGCTTGCTCTGAGGAAGCAAGCTGAAGAGGCACACACGACCAAGAACAGAGGTGACCTCCCCCTGATGGCCAACAAGAAACTGAGGCCCTCAATTCAACAAACTTTCAGGAGCCGATTCGTGTCATTAACCACATCAGTTGGCTTGAAAAAGATTCCTTCCCAGTCAACCTTTCAGATTAGAATCAACACCTTGACTGCCGCCCCCTAAGAAATCCTAAAGCAGAGGACCCAGGGAAGCTATGCTTGATTCCTGACCCACGGAAACTATGGGGGGGAAATAGAAGTGTCTCATTTTAAGCTGCTAAGTTTGGGGGTAATTTGTAATACAACAATAAATAAGATTCCCATGGTATGAAAATTGGCTAATAAGACCAGTAGCAGCTGACTGGTGGTTCAATGGCAGCAAGGGAGGGCTCTTTAATGGAATATCACAGTTTTCTGTCCTTGCCTATGTCTGTCCAAAAAGAAGATGAAGGAAGCAGGACAGAAGTAAAGACAACTAATGCATACCAAGTGTCTCCTATCTGCCAGGCACTGTAATAAATACATAATTTTTTTAAATTATGTAAGTTAAATAAATATTTATTCTCCAAAACTCCTTGAGATGAGAATTTTTTTTCTCCTAGTGTTATGATCATATATGGTTATTATGAAGATTAAGTAATAAAATATGCATAATGTACTGGCATGGTACCTGGCAAACAGTAGATAGTAAGTAAATGTTAGTCAGTTCCTACTCTTTCCTCTTACAGAGAGGCATAGTCGGGTTGAGAAATAAAGAAATCAGAAGGTTGCATACTACGTCTGCCATTATTGCCATACGAGAAGAGAGTTGGAAGAATAAATGAGTCAAGAGTCAAAATTAATCCCAACAGTCAAAAGTACTGGGCCCAAACTACCAAGATGAAATGAAACAGGGTTAATGTAAAAATCTACATTTAGGTTTGAAAAATTAATCCTGCTTGATTAATTTAAACTTAAGAGAAAACCTGACTAGACAGTAAGCAATAGCAAGCAGATCTGGGGTTAACCACAAGCTTAATATGAGCCAAAATGATGCATGGATCCTGGAAAAATAATTATCTTGTTCTTGGTCTTCATTAACTCAATAGTCTACCAGCAGTAATCCAAGAATACAGACATCCCAGGTACACTGCAATGGTCAAAGCACACTTGAAGAATCAGGACTAGATCTGGGCTCCATGTTTTAAGAGGAAACATGACATCTAGACATCTAGATCCAGGTGACCAGAATGGTAAGAAATGTATGCTATGTACTAAGACATACATAATTGAAGGAATGGAGATATCCCCCAAACACTGATCCAGCCCATCCCCACTGCTCACTCACCAATGTCTACTCCACTGGCTGAATCACAGTGTTCCCCTACAATCCACCACACCTACTGAGGCAGTACGGTTGGCTCTGAGAATCAGAGGACTGAGGTGGTAGTGTCAGCTCCCCACTAAGTAGGGTACAACCACGAATAAGCTCCTTAACCTATCTGGGCCTCAGTTCCTTGACTTATAAAATGACCTCAGTCCTCGGACCAAGATCTCTATGGATTATCTGGGTTGAAAAGAGAAATGATTCTGTGCCTGATAATGGCCCAGTCTCACAGATTAGATTATTAACAGTGTGGTCACATAGCCTCTGCATGCTCGTTACAACACAGCCTGCAACTTCTGTATCACCTGGATCAGTGTGACCCAAGGGTTTTCTCTAGGGTATTCTTTTTGTGAGATGCTCACTTAACAACAGGTCTTGGAATCAAAGTTTGGGAATGTTCTCCTCTTAAAGACTCACAATGTCACCATATCAAGGACCCTGAAAAGTCCTGCAACCAAGAGACCAATATCACTTTGTTCAGATTAACATTCTTTTAAACTTGCCATAATACCTTGTGTTAAATATCTGTCAACATATATTTGTCCATCAATGACTTGAATTTACAACACCAGTTAGTTTACTGAGGTTTCCCTTCTTTACAAGCCCCAAAGCATTATTGGCATAGAATAGTAGCCATCAGATAGCCATTCTGAGGTTATGCATGTTTTCAAAGACAGTAAGACTTTCAGAGTCATGCCATCCACTACCCGCAATTCTAGACAGACAGGAGCATCGCCCACTTACGATTTCAAGCTCAGGCACACAGCAGAGTCAGATTTCAGATTTCGGCTCTACCTGACACACAGCTACTCTCAGGTCTCTAAAAATCAGTTCTTTAAGAAGCCATCTCAGAAATAAATAAATAAATAAATAGAAGCCATCTCAGGAGAAATAGCCAATTTTTTAAATGCTCTTTCCAAAAGTAATTCCTTACATTTCAAAAAGTTAGCCAAAGCCTCAGCATCAGTATCTGTAGTAGTATTTAAAGCCAAAAACAAGAACTATAGACACAAATGAAATAAGGTACGAAAAAAATATTTTTATTTATTTTTTTAAGATTTTATTTATTCATTTATCAGAGAGAGAGAGAGAGAGCACAAGCAGTGGGAGAGGCAAAGAGAGAGGGAGAAGCAGGCTCCCCACTGAGCAGGGAGCCCGATGTGGGACTCAATCCCACGACCCTGGGATCATGACCTGAGCCAAAAGCAGATGCCTAACCAACTGAGCCACCCAAGCATCCCCAAAAAAATATTTTTAAATCAGCAATTCATATCAGCACTCCTCTGTTGTCCATTTTAGGAAGAAATTAGTTGCAAGGGCAAACTTCGGAATATCCTACAGCAATAATCTATGCTGTCTCTATAACGTTTAAAATGGCTTACTAAAGACAAATTTAAGTCTTGAAAGGTTTCATTACTCTTAAAGGAGTGGCCTATTCCCAGTCTCTTTCATAATGGTGACATGGTCTCCCTAGCACATAAAACTTAACTACTGAGAGACATAATAGATTGCCTAGGGACCCACTTCAGATGGGAAATTGATAGAACCACCATGTCTTTTCTCCTGTTGCCAACCTCCATTCATGACTTCCTGTTTATCTTTAAATCCAAGTTCTGGCTCTGTCTCTTTTGCTTGAAATATTTCTGTCTTTCAATGATTTTTTTCATTCTTGAACTCCTAGTGCTTTGGAGTGAGCCTAGAAGCATAAGTCAGACTGGTATGAATGAGGAGGGGATGTAAGGAGGCCAGACTAAATGAAGATCCATATGTTACAGACTGCAGGGGAAATGTTGGATAGATGAGTAAGGGGGGATTAAAGGAGCCCTAAAAACCAACTAAGTAAGTTGGCTTGGTATGTACAATACAGCAGTTCCCTTATACCAAATACTCACCTAGTTATTATTACATAAATGTAAAGCACTAGCTTCAACTCTTTGCCTTGTACCAAATATAGTACTTTTTGGGCAAGTTACATAATCTTTCTGAGCCTTAATATTTAGTTAGGATTAGATTTGACTGCAGATTTTAGGAGGAAATTCTTTTTGCTAAATAGCAATAGACCTTAACAGGATTGAAGTATACTCTTCTCTAGTATAGGAGAGTTCCAGGAATATACAGTCCAAGGCCGGTATGAAGGTCCAGCCAAAGTCTTCAGGGACATAACGCTGTCCATTCTCAATTTGTTTGAGAGTGTAGCCTCACCATTGTGGTCCTAAGCAGTATATACATTCTAAGTAGCAGGATGGAAGAACAGATAAGTAGCAGGAATAAAAGGTATACACCAGCTGTCTCTTAGGAAGTTTGCCAAGAGCTGCCACTTGATACCCACTCTAAATCCCACTGGTCAGAACTTAATGATGGCCACACTTAATTACAGGGGAGGATAGAAAATGTCATCTTTAGGACAAGCACTAAGGTGCCCAGCAAAATTATCTACTGCTATTGAAGAATAGAAAGAAAAAAAAAAATAGGAGACAACCAAACTACAGTTTACCTTAAAATAAAGATAATATCTACTACATGGAATTTATTTGGGAGAGGATCAGAATTAAACAAGAACATATATACAAAGCACCTTACACAAAGCTTCATGAATGAGAGTCCCAATCTTCCTTCTCCTCTTTATACACAAAAATCAGCTTATCCACATATACCTGCTGTCTACCTTGCATCTTCAGACCCAGATACAATCATTAACCTTTCCAAGCAGAAAATTAATATACCATGATTTCTCCCTATTTTGACTTGCAGATATCAGCAACCAAATACAAAACACTGCCTACTGCACTTCTCAACCTTGCACAACTGTTTACACTATACATTGCAAAGGTGCCCTTAGAACAGTGGGATACTAGTTATAAGGTTCTGAGCTTACACTCTCCTCTGGGATGTGAGCACAAGGGTGGTGATCTTGTCTGATCCATTCACACTGAAGCCCTGAGTGTACCTAGCACATGGTCAAGACAAATCAGTACTTGTTGAAGGAACTGGAACTATCAAATATACACTACAAAATAAAAATGTTTAATATTTAAAAGAGAGAAAGAGAAGGAGGGAGTGAATGGAATACATCCCATTGTTGCAAAACAACATTGGAGCCTTAAGTGGCAACATTGTGGATCAAGTGTTTAGAGAAAACTCTCGTAGCATAATACGCTAACAATGCTTGAATCCATAAAAAAATAATAAAATAAATTTTTTTAAAGATTTTGTTTATTTATTTGGCAGAGGAGAGAGAGAACGCACGCACAAGCAAGGGGAGCAGCAGGCAGAGAGAGAAGCAGACTTCCTGCTGAGCAAGGAGCCCAATGTGGGGCTCGATCCCAGGACCCTGGGAGATCATGACCTGAGCCGAAAGCAGATTAACCAACTGAGCCATCCAGTCATCCCAATAAAAATGTTTTAAACACATGAATGAGCTAGCAAGAAATTTAATACTATCTCTGGAGGCCAGAAAAATAAGGAAACTCAAATAAGAAAAATAAATAGTTGTGAAGTGAGGGACTGGTTCTGGGATCTAAGAAAATAAAGCCCATGGCCTCACCAGAGTGGAAGGTTAAACTAAAGATGTTCATATTTCAAAGCAGGAATCCATGAGGGCAAACATCCTTTTCTAAGTGGATGTACTACAAAGAACCACCCCACGGTAAGTGTCAGTAGGATACATTATTATCTCAATCTTGGGTCTAGGTGAAGCTGAAGAAAGAAGGGAAAGGAGGGAGGGAGGGAGGGTGGGGAAAGGAAAGGAAATGAGAAAAAAGGGAGAATTCACCCCTAAGAATTCCTAACCATAAATCTATATTTAAGAGAGTTTGGAGTCAGAATTCAAACAATCTGTATAACTCAGAAAACCTCAAGCCAAAAATGGAATTTAAAGTAGTCTCAGGGAGGTAGTGTCCTCAGCCACCTAGCAGACCTAAATGCACATCTTATCTGAAGGAATGAATTTTTAGACCAGGCCTCGAATAAGTCTTAAAAATAAAACAATCAAAAGTCACTAAAAGCAACAGGAAAGAAACCACGATTAGTAAGAGTTGGCAGAAACAACAAGCCATAAAGATGGCAAAGAGAACATTATCAGAATGATAATGTTGGAATTATCAAATATAGACTATAAAATAAGAATGTTCAATTTAAAAAAGGGATGGATAAAGAGAAATTGAAAGAGTAAAAGAGAATCAGAGACTATCAAAGTTGGCCAAGCAAATTTATAAAGAAACCAAATAGAACGTCTAGAAATGAAAATAAAATAATTGAAATTAGAAACTTAATGAAAAGTTAAACAGCAGGTTAGACCAGAGAAAGAGTGAATTAGTGAACTGGAAGACATATCTTAGAGTTCCCCTTGAAGTCAACCTTGAAAGGCAAGGATTTAAATGCAAATATAGTTAATTTAAGAGGTGAGAGAAACACCAATAAAGACCAGGCCAGTTACCAGGTTACCATTGTGGACAAATGGAGCTTACTATCACTGGAAGCCAATCTAGAACACATACCTCAGAGATATTCCACCCAAAGGCAAGGGAGCTAGTATTCACTCATCAACCATTGTTCCCATGAAGACATTGTCAGACACACCTGACCTGCCACATGGGTATGTTCAATCTAGTAGTAAAGCCTAACAATTGTAAGACTAGCAATAGAGAGCCATAATTAAATGAGAGAGAGAGAGAGAGAGACCTGGAGAAAAATACAGCAAAATGTTTGCTCGTGCTTAGATTGCAGGCTCTGTGTGATTTTCTTCCCTTCCTTTTTAAGATCACAGACAGACTCTAGAGTTAGACAGACATGAGTTTGAATTGAGCATCTGTAATTCACTGGTTGCAAAACCTCAGAAAATTTTTTTAATCTCTCTGAGCCTTAATTTCCACCCATTTAAAATGAGGATAATAATACCTCAAAAGTGTTTTGTGAGGTTTTAATGAAATAATATATGTAGTAGCACACAGCACCTAGCTTGCAGTAACACCAAGAAAAGTTGGTATCACTATTTGTAGGGACCATTGACCACTTTAGCTGCTTTCCTCTCATTTTTTTAAAGATTTATTTATTTATTTTAGAGAGAACAAACATAGAGGAGGAATAGAGGAAGAGGGAGAGAGAAAGAATCTCAAGCAGACTCCCCACTGAGCACAGACCCCCCCACACGAGGCTTGATCCCAGGACCCTGAGATCGTGACCTGAGCTGAAATCAGGAGTTGGTCACTCAACCGACTAGGCCACCCAGGTGACCCATGCCTTCCCCTCACTTTTTAATTTTGGAGCACCCTCTCTTGATCAGGAAAGGCTGACCCACTCCCCTCTTGAAAGAGCCTAGAACCCAGGCTGGGATCATGAGAATCATCCCTGTGCCTTTGGATGGTGTTGCAGAGAAAGAAGCGCATCACCAGCTCTAAAGTTGTAAACCTAGAGGGGCCTAGAGCCTAGGTGGTGGCTGTCTTTAGAATGACAAAGTTGGAGGTTGCCTGTTAATACAGTTAACTAAAGGAAAACAATGAAGAGACAGAGACTGAGAGAGACAGAGAAGATTGAGTCTAGATGACAACATTGAAGCCCCCTGAACTCAGCTACATGTACAGACAGATCCATACTCTGAACTTTTCTGTTAAGTGAACCAACGAATTCCTTTGCTTAAATTAATTTGAGTGGGGGCGTCTGGGTGGCTCAGTCAGTTAAGTGTCCAACTCTTGATTTCGGCTCATGTCAGAGGATTGAGCCCTCCATCAGGCTCTATGCTCAGCACACTGTCTGCTTATCTCTCTCCCTCTGCTCCTCTCCTGGCTTATGCACTCTCTCTCTCTAAGATAAATAAATAAATAAAATCTTTAAAAATTTTTGAGTTGTTTCTGTCACTTACAATCCAAAAATCCTAACAATAAATTGATACATAAAAAACAGCTCGAGCAATGTATCCCAGCTATTGTACCATCAATACATCATTTCTTTGTTTTTCCTCTACTTCCCAAGTTCAGTTAGCATGTATTTTTATTACTTATTTTCCCATGATATAAACTTCATCACTTTTTTGTTCTTAACCACACGGATTATTTCTTTGAAAGGTATTTTCGAATTATTGTTTACATTTATTACCTATATATGTTTAACTTTTTCCATGCTTACCCATAAGATTTTTGCCAGTATGTGTTTTAACCTTTTTATCAATGTAGAACTTTATTTGGTAATTTAATTTTCAATTTAATTATCAACTTAGAACTTTATCTGCAGATGACTACTGCCCCAATACACAGCTTGACTAATCCTAGAATCAACCAATCACTCCGAGTCCTGACCTTAAGAAACTAAGAGAGACAATGAATGCTTGTTGTTTTAAGCTGCTAAATATGGGAGTAATATGTTATATGGCAACAGATAATTAACATAATCTCTTGTCATAAATTTTGTTGCATTTTTAAACTAAAACTTTTCATTGGATAAAGACATTTTTCTGCTTTATTTCGGATTGTGCTGTGGTCTTTTTGTTGTTGTTTTTTTCCTCAGAAACAATTATTATTCAAAGAATTTGGATCTCTATGACATGCCATCCAACTTTTAGCTTCCCATCTGTAATCTTTTATTCTTTGAAGCTATGTTTTTGAACTCGTTCTCAAATTTGCCCTCTACTAGAAGAAGTCCATTTTCCACGAGTCCAGGTATTCTATTCACTCCCTCTTCCATCATCATTTAGCTGTTATATTTAATTTTACAGCAGTATTTTCTTGCTGGGAATTTTTCACATTATCTTTCCATAATAGCCTACTCTTGATTCTGAGGCAACGTTCCCTTATATATTTTTGTGCAAACTGAGCAGTTATTTTCTAAAATTGTCCTCTGTTTCTTATAGTAAATCTATTTCAGATGCAGGGAATTTTCCTGAATCATCAGGACAGAATAGCATCATGGTTAAAAGTGTGAATCCGAAATCAGTCTGCCTGGATTCAAATCCCAACTCTGTCACCTATTAGCTCCAAGACCTCAGATAAGTTTCTTTAAATCTCTGTGCCAAGTGCACCCAAAAAATTGGGGCAAAATAGTTAACCTGCCTCACAGAGTTACTAAGCTAACATGTGAAGTGCTTAGAACCACCTCAACACATGGTATGCGCTCACGATTTTTAGCTATGGGGCACCTGAATGGCATAGTGTGTTAAGTATCTGCCTTCGGCTCAGATCATGATCTCAGGGTCCTGGGATCGAGTTCCACAACAGGCTCCTTGCTCAGCAGGGAGCCTGTTTCTCCTTCTGTCTCTGCCCTCCCCCTGCTTGTGCTCTCTCTCTCTCTCTCTCTCTCTGACAAATAAATAAATAAAATCAATAAATAAAATCTTTAAAAAAAATTATTAGCTATGCTTATCAGGACAATACTCAACTTGTGCCAGAGGACATTATTGGCTCCCTAACCACTTCCCTTAGAATTTTCTCTGGTTACTCATCTCCTCACAAACCTAACTCAGAAGGAAAAATCAAGATACAGAGTTTACCTTGGGCTCAGTAAGAGACTGATGAGACCCCATCCTAATACTTGATGAAAAACTATGATTGTTGTACATTTGCAGCTAGGATAACACTGGATGTTTAACGATACTGGAATTAAATTTTTAAAAAAGAAATATTTCATAATAATCATTTTTTTAAAAAACTATGTTTGTCACTTCTTGGTTGAGACTGAGATTTTTTTAATTTAACAATTTTGTTTTAATCAGCAAATTACCTGTTTGGGCATCAGGCAAGTATAGATGAGGGACAGTATTATTATTGCTTATAATTCTTCCCCAGCACAGATTCCAGAAGGGTGAGACTTTAGGAATAGGATCCCTTGTGTGTTCACATAATAGAAAAAATACACTCAAGATAGATGCAGGTTTATGCAATGTTAAATAGTACTTTTTACCCAAACTGCCTTTTCTTTTTTATTAAATAATGTGATGGCTTTAATGACTAATTAAATAATATGTGTACACGTATTTATATGTGTGCACAGAATAAAAGTGACTCTGTAAGCTAATGTTTAAACGCTGACCATGCTCAATGTCTGAAAAAACTACATATTCCATAAAAGTTTACAATCATAATTATCTAGATACGATTTAATAAAATCAGCAAATAATAACAAAAGGATACATGGAATTATCTATTTGAAAAATTAATAAACGCTTGTGAAAATCATTACACTCTGTCTAAATGTAAAAGTGCAACTAAATAGAGGGAGAGGAATAGAACATGAATTCATCAAACTTCTTTTTCTCATCTCAAGAACCTCAAAATCTCATCCCACCATGGCTTCAGGCTTGAAGTCTAGAATCTTATGATCTATCTCAAGTTTGGTTGACTCCTCTTGTTTTGGAAACTTATGGACTAAAAAATTATATTATCTACCTTACTACTCCCAACATACAATGGTGAAACAGGGTAACTGCAATTCACTTTCCTTTCTGAAATAGTGAAGAACTATAGGCACATAGCAGTCATATTAAAATCCTCTTGTCAAATGTTACTGGGTCTTCCCTATTCTGGGAATGCTCTTTCTTCATCCTAGTTCTGCTCCCTGATGTAACTCCTCATCAGGTATGCTCTATGCCTGTTGGTTTTGCCCTCTGCAATGTCCTTCCTTTTCCCATCATTTGGTGGACATTTCTGAGAGGTCATTGGAAAATACACCATTTTTGGTGACTCAGCAAATTTCTCAGCCTATCTCCTGTCTATGAAATGTTGAGATAAAGGTGAGCATATCTCGAATGTGGAGGAATGGGAATAATTGTGGCCAAGAGGACACGCTAGTAAGGTTCCGTGATCAGTCTCATTTCATCCATCCCGGAATCTATACTCTTTGCCAAGTAACTCCGCAGTCCTCTAAAAACAGAACCTACTTTCCCACACCTTGACTTTGGGCTTGGCCATATGGTTTGCTTTGGCCAATGGGATGTTAGTAGGTGAGTTCTATGCAGGGCTTGAGCTTTGTGCAGTGATGATTCTGCCTTCACCCCTACCACAACAAGCCTGGGCTAGCCTGCTAGTCCCAGGAGAAGGATGAGAGGCATCTGGAGTTGAGCTTTCCCAGCTGCCTGAGTCTGAAGCAGACTGAGGAGCAGACCAGCTGAACCCCGGCTGATGCACAGACACATGAGAGCTAACAAATTATTATTGTTTTAAGCCACTGAGTTTGGGAATAGTTATTATGCAGCAATAGTAAGCCAATATATCTGGTAAAGAAATCACCAACATATAAGCCAGTCTACACTTGGGAGGCTTTGGTAGTGTTATGAACTAAATTGTGTCCCCCAACATTCATATGTTGAAGCTCTAACTCCCTATGTGACTGGGTTTGGAGATAAGGGTGGAGCTCTAATCTGAAAGGACTGGTGTCCTCCTGAGAAGAGGAAGAGACACCAGAGACTGCTCTCTCCTCATCCGTATACAGTGAGAAGACACCCATCTGCAAGCCAGGAAAAGAGGTTCACTATAATACTAACCCTGCCAGCAACTTGATCTTGGACTTCCAGCCAATACATGTCCATTAGTGAAGCCACATGGTCTGTGATATTTTGTTACAGCAGCCAGAGGAGACTAATACAGGTAGGTTGAAAACAGTAGAAGGTATGTTAATTGCTATCAGTATCCTACATCTGAGGAGAGAGGCTGGCGTTTGCTCCTGAGTGCTTCTAATTCTACTGAACTTCTCATTTGTAGGAACAAGGACCAACTCAGGTCATGCTGAGAGACTCTGGGTACAAAATGCGAGAACTGGCAAATAAAAGCAGGTAAGAATGTCTTCAACTGGCAATTGGTGGGAAAGGAAAGTTAATTTATTGACAAAGCCCAAGGGTAGAGCACATCTTCTGTGGGCAAATCTGAAGACAGAATCCCTTAATCAGCAAGTTTAGATGGGCATCCAAATTTGAACTTGAGCTATTTGCCCGCATTTCTTTCAGTCTATTACACACAGGGTCCCTAAGTGAATTAAGTTCAGCTACTTTAGGTAATTACAGTAACGGTTTTCCTCTTAGCCAGAGAGGTCAGGGAGAAGGAGAGGTGATTATGCCATGTCCCTTTCATATGAAGCCGTCCTTCTTCCCTTCGATCTCATTTGTCTGATAAATAACTGCATTAAATGTAATCTTGAGCTGCTCTACCACAGCTTCTCTCTTCTGAAAAAGATCCGCTAGGACTTTTTACTCATTAAGAGAGTAGTCACCAGGAAGGAAGGAGGTTAGTTTGCCCTCACTGGTCAAACTTACATCAACCTAGAGACAAGACCAGTAATCAAACAGCAACATTTGTTGAGTGTGTGTCATGGGTCATGCACTGTGTTAAGAATTTTACACATAACGATCTCTACTGTCTTAGGACAAGTCCTCTCCCCCCCGATAGTGACATCTCCCTTCCTATATTTGGGGGTAGAATGTGTCACCTCCGTTTCCACGTAGGTGGTTCTCAATCCTGATGAGAGCAAGAGATAGGTGTGGAGTGCAAAGTGGGAAGCATGCTGCATGCTTTGTCCCCTTTGGACCTAACAGTGCCATATTAATGTTAACAGCAACTTGGAAGACAGGAGGATGGGAGATGAAATGCTAAAAATAAAGGCAGCATTAGTGTTTTGCAGGCATGCTAGTGGTGGTGGGATGAGGCGAATGAACATGTGGGTCTAACATAGGGTCTCTCACATAGCGTATATCCAATAAATATACTCAATAAATATTTGTTACCTGCATGTACGAGCAAATATTTTTAAATTTAAAAATAAAAGTCTTTTCAATATAAGATAATATCTCCCCATTTGCTTACAGAGTCAGAGCTGCTAGAACCCAAAATTTCAGTACCATAGCCCAGAAATCATTTTTACTAAGGGAATTTCCAACTTTTTTAATCCTATTAAGCATGTTTCAGAGTCTACATGTCTGCCATTGAATCTGACTTTACCAGTAGGAATTCAAAAAAGTTGATTATAGTTACATACGTCTGATATGAAGAGCATCTACCACATACTAAGTTTGAATCTGGCCAATTATTTTTCCTCCCAGAGGACATGCTGGAATGACTCCAATATTCTGAGTATTATAATCACCAGGTTGTTCTAACTCTTGACCAAAAGTGAAGCTGTCTTAGAGAAGACCATCAGAAGGTGATCACCACGTTTCACTGATGGTTCAGAGAAACCAAATGTCCAGGGGGATGCCTTGAGATACTGCACAGGTGTCTTCCATGGACTCAGGTCCTGGGTCAGCATTCAGATAAGATGCATGAGCTTCTCAAGGGTCCTAGCTAACAACTGGCCAAATGCATCCTGGGAAGGCAGACATTTCTCAATTTAGAAATACCAACACCCAGAACTGCCATGCGAAATCCTGCTATTTGTAGAAAACCACTTACACAAAGTGTAAGGTTTTCTTACAGGTTACACTTAACCTCTTCCAGGGGACCTCAGAGGGTGTAATGTTCCCAGCACTACAGCATTCTTCTCCTCTATTTGGGGAAGACGTTAAGAGCCAGTCAATTCGTGCTGGAAGAGAAAAAAAGCAGGACTTCGATGTGGATTTAAATCCCCTTGGGGAAGGGGCCTGGGTGGTGATGCCCCATTGGAGCATTCGCTGTAGTAACAAAAAAAACATACAGAGACAAGAAAATGCCATTTGAACACATTATGAAATGTCATAATACTTGGGAACAGGGGTGCCTGGGTGGCTCACTCGGTTAAGTGTCTGACTTTGGCTCAGGTCACAATCACGGGGTCCTGGGACCGCACCCATTCTCCCCCCAACCCCCAGGTCAGGCTCCGTGCTCAGTATTCTCCCTCTCCCTCTGCTCCTCCCCCCAGTCGTGCACACACACGTGTACCCTCTCTCTCAAAATAAATAAATAATAAAATCTTTAAAAAATAATAATTGCAAGCAAAGAATCAAAAGAATGAGTTTGGTTTACATGCAGTGACATGGAACTGCCTCTGAAATATACAATTAAATAAAAAACAGCCAAAGTTCAGAAAGGCTGACTATTGACACTATGAGTATTTTTGCAAAGAATAGACAACTGGCATACTATCTTACTAGTGGTATGATCTTTGCTCCTGATATTTCCTCTCACTCTGTGACCTTTTCCACTGTTTAGGCAGCAGTTAGAATCCCCTACACAGAACAAGGATGTCAATTCCTCGCTTTTGAGTTTTTAAATAGGCTTTTGATACTCCTGGCAGAAATAATAGCTTTGCGGGGTTCAAAAGTGAAGGCTTTTGAGTTTGAAGAAGTTGGGCTTGTGAGATGCACATCGTCTTATGCCACAAACCACAGATTTGGAAGAACGTATGCTCAGTTGGCACCATTTTTGCTTACTCTCAGACTAAATGAGGATTCCATGGACTAGTTGAGAACAGTGAGTTAAATGCTGTTGGGTCTCTAAAAAAAGGGTGAGCTAGGCCCCACCACAGGGAAGGGGACACCCAGGGAGGTGGCAAGCATGCCAGAGTCCCATGACTTGGAGGCAGAAGAGTAGATAACCAAGTGGGGTAGCCCTAAGACATGGCAAATTTCCCCTTGCGTAACACCCATGAAGGAATGGGAAGAATCACATATTTTCTGAATTACTCAAAAGGGACCCAGAAGTAGCTGAGAGGCCAGGCCTCAGACACCTGGAAGCCAGAATAAGAAAGGCTGCCACAGCTATCTGCACGAGCCAGTGATTAGACACTGAAGGGTTGCAAGATGCAGGGTGGGAAGCGACACCAAGGAAAGGAACACACTATCATCCACCTAATACTGTGGCTCTCCACCATCTTCCGTCCACCAACCCCGCAAAGCTTAGTCACAACTCCAGAAAAGGGAAGGATAAACCCTGAAATGTCTCTACCTTAAGTTCATACCTCCCGATGACAGCTTAAAAATAGAATTAGTCTCTGTTATAGAAAAAAACTATTCATTATATTTCCTACCACCTGTTTGGCCTGAAGTTTGCCACCAATTATATTCATCTCTATGTACACATATGTGTTAAAATTTTCTGAAATGGCTAACAGTAATGGAATGGAACCAGAAAAGAGAGGATGGAGAACTGTATTTTCGCTTTTCCTCCCTCTCTATAATTAGTTTTCAACCATGTGCAATAACATAAATGCCTCCTTTTCCTTGGCAGAGGTAGTGGGGCTGGGGACCACATTCGGGGAATGTGGAATATTGACTCCTTAACAGCTCACTAGGTTGTGGTGGCATCCCCTAGGTTAGGATGTGTCCCCAGAATTGTCCACTGGCAGTCACAGATTATTCCCTTCAAATCCTCTAAAGTCAAAACAGGCCTTTCTCCAATCTGACCAGTTTCTCTTGACCTCCATTCATTCCATTGCCACCCATCATTCCCAAGTTGTCATCATTTTTATGATGTCATTCCTAATGTCAAAGGATGCCCACCAATCCCTAACTGTTTACTGAACGTACCCCCTGCTTCCTCAGTGATGTGCTTGAATAAATTCCAGGCACCACAGAACTCAAACTTTAATATCTGCCATGACACTCTCCTTTGGTTCCTGGCAGGCGAGCACCATCATCAATACCCTTTTGACAACTGTTTATGGGTCAAGACAATTCACCAGAATAGAAAATAATTGGCAGAAAGAGAGACCAAGTAAACAACATTACAAAATACTCTCAACTCAAGATAGAGTGATAGAGCAGCCATTGGCTGAAAATATTTGCAGAGTGGTACATTAATGACCATTGGGCTAAAACATAAAAACTGATATATAGAGAGAAGAAAGTAGTCTGAAGAGTTAGCTTTCATTGGCTGAGAGCATACTGCGTCAGAATGAAACTCTGCCCCATGTTTGGGTCAAAATTCATGGGAGGCACCCATTATTCCAAACAGGCCTACAGGGAGAAAACTAGATTACAATCAGTTGCTTTCTGACTACCAAGAGATACACACAGTATATCTAGCGGAAAGTCAATTAACATAAAGCTGATGAATTCATTACAAGAGTGGTGAGTTAATTAACATAGGATTGAGGAGTTCATATACAGCTTAAGGAAGCACATTCAATTTTCTATACAAATAATTTATGGCTTAAGAAAAGGACTACAGTTTTCTACAACAAACACATGTTTTAACATTTTTGGTTATCCTAAGCTTTCCAGTTAAAACATTACTTTCCCATGAAATGAAATTTTAAAAGTATATAATTTAAAAAATAGAATGACTTAGAACGCATTTTGCTTTTTCTTGAATGTCAGCAAGCATGAAGAAAGGAACTACAACTCTGAAAACAAGAAACAAAGCACTTCTAGTTTTGGAGGGAGAAGGGATTTAAGTTTTTTTTTTAAGATTTATTTATTTATTTGAAAGAGAGAGCACATGCAGCGTGGGAGGTGGGGCACAGCAGCGGGAGAGGGAGAAGCAGACTCCCCACCAAGCAGGGGAGCCTTGATCCCAGGACCCCAAGGTCATGACCTGAGCCAAAGGCAGATGTTTAACCAACTGAGCCACCCTGGTGCCCCAAAGCACATCTGGTTTTAAATTTGAACAGGACCTCTGCCCCACCAGGCTTGTATCTAACAGAGGTCTTTGTTCACTGTGCTCTGTGGTTAACAAAATGTAAGATACTCCAACCTACTCTAGTTTACCTACCCCACCAAGACACAAAATAGAGCAATCTGCACTTAAATTTTCAAAAGACTTCCCTCAATAAGATACACCCGACCAAGGCTTCCCATAAATTAGAATTGGTACGCATAATTTTTTTCTAATTTTATGTAAGGTTGATTCAAAGCTATATTTTTTAGCTTCTTTCCAAGCTTATAATGTTGCTTCCATCATTCAATAACGATCAGAGAGTGAAACTTTTATATTAAAAATATATATATTATATGGCGTTTTCTTTATTTTACATATTCACACACACATATCTATTTTAGAAAAATGTTCCAGAGACACACAGCACTATCACAAATCAGACTACAGGGAGCAGCATTAAACTGTTATCTGGGGGCACCTGGTGGGCTCAATTGGTTAAGTGTCTGCCTTTGACTCAGGTCATGATCTCGGGGTCCTGGGAACGAGCCCCCTTTCAGGCTCCTCGCTCAGCGGGGAGCCTGCTTCTCCCTCTGCCTACCGCTCCCCCTGTTCATGCACGCGCGCGCTCTCTCTCTAATAAATAAAAACTTTAAAAAAACCTGTTACTTATATATTACTTTTCTAATAAAAAACGGCACCCAATAAATGCAACAATAAGTATTTTTTTCTAAAACGGGAGGCCATTTTCAACATCACTGAAGAGGTTTTCAATAACACTCACAGCCTCTCTTCAACAGCCGTTCACGTTTGTCCAGCCATCTTAGCTTTGATTCTTTGTTCTCCCGTGATCGGCTGAGGTCCTGCCACAGGGGCAAAGGCACCTTTCAGATGCGACATGGCAGGATTTGTCTTATCTACTCCCTCCTGAGGACCCCAGGGAAAGGGGTTAGGTTGCGGTGCCAAGAGAGCAGAGGGCAAAATGGCTCCGGGCCTACACACGCGGGGTCCTAATTACCCACAATACTCTGGAGAAACGCTCCCAGGGACCTGAGAATGCTGGGCCCGGAAGAAGACCCGGTTCGGGCTGCTAAACCAAGGAAGGGAAACGAGCGGTTCAGGCAAGGCCTCAGAGGGAGCGTTCCCACCCTGTGATTCCCACACACTGCCCTCTCCACCAAAGGCTCAGAAGAATGATTGCACGAGCCCTCGCTACCAGCCCTGCTCCACAGGCCGGCCGGCTAGAACCAATGCTCTAGTACACGGAAACGGACACCCGGCGCTGGGTTCTCTTTAAGAGCCCCTGCAGTGTGGTCTCGGAGAAAACCTCACCGCAGGCCTCTGGCAGGGAAGCTAAGCATCTACCTCAATCACACTTCCCCTCACAGGAGCTGTGGAGTCATGACTACCGAGAAGTGGCCGCTCAGCCAAAACTACTCTTCCAACTTCCTCATGTGCAGTGGGGCCAAGTGTCCAATCTCCGGGAAGGTGCAGCGGGAGCAGCCTGGTGTGTGCCTTCTCTACACTCTCCTCCTCCTTCGCGGGCTTGAGGGAACCCTGCTCAGGGACTTTGGGGGCTGTGTGTTAGATCTGGGGGGGGGGGGGCTTAAAAGAGGAGCCTGCTCCCTTAGTCACTGCCCAGAAGAAAGCTTCCCACTGAGAAGGAACACCTGTTTGGGACCACAGAGAGGAAGAAATGAACTTCTACTGTGTTGAGTCATCATACATCTTGAAGTTTGTAACGGCAGCTCACTGACCCTAGTAACACGCTAGCCTACATGCAAAACCTGCTCCAATGTTCTGGAAAGGGGCTCTTTCGGGTCCACAGTGTCTCCCCCATCTTTCAGACAACCCATGGTCTCTAACCATTTTTCTGCTCAGGACTCCAACATAACAAGCCCCAGTTCATCCCTAGGTTCTTTGTTTTCAGCTATATTGAGGTCTAATTGACAAATGATTGTCATATAAAGTGTACAACATGATTTTTTAATGTACATTATGAAAGGATCCCCATGATAGAGTAAATTAACACACCTATCATCTCAAAAATTTACCGTTTTTTTTTTTGGGGGTGACAACACTTAAGTTCTACTCTCAGCAAATTTCAATCATATGATATAGTATTATCAGCTATACTCACCATGTTATACATTAGATCCTCAGATCTTATTCATCTTATAATTCAAAGCTTATAACCTTTTACCAACCTCTCCCTATTTCCCCCACTCCTAGTCCCTGGCAACCACCATTCTACTCTCTGCTTCTGTAAGCTTGACTTCCCTTTTTTTTTTTTTCGGATTCCACATATTAGTGATACCATGCACCATTTGTCTTTCTCTGTCTGGCTTATTTCACTTAGTACAAAGTTCTCCAGGTTCATCCATGTTGTCATAAATGGCAGGGTTTCCTCTTTATGGCCAAATAGTATTCCATTATATATCTACATAGATCACATTTTCTTTATCCATTCTTCTTTTGATGGGCACTAAGGTTGTTTCCATACCTTATCTATCATAAATAATGCTGCAATGAACATAGTAGTATAAATATCTCTTCAAGATAGTGATTCAGTCTCCTTTGGTTATATACCCAAAGGCAGGAGTTCTGGATCGTGGTAGTTCTATTTTTAATTTTTCAAGGAACCTCCATACTGTTTTCCATAGTGATTGTATCAGTATATGTTCTCACGAATAGTGCACAAGGCTTCTTTTCCCTAAATTCTTGCCAGCACTCTCATGTCTTTTGATAACAGCCCTCCTAACAGGTGTGAGGTGGAATTTATTGTGGTTTTGATTTGCTTTTCCCTGATGATTAGTGATGTGGAGCACCTTTTCGTGTACTTGTGGCCATTTGTATATGTTTTTTGGAAAAATGTGCATTTAGGTCCTTTGCTCATTTTTTAATCAGATTATTTGGTTTTAAGCTATTGTGTTGTATATTTTGGTTCCTTGTATATTTTTGATATTAACCCCTTATCAGATATATGGTTTTCAAATATTTTCTCCCATTCCATAGGTTACATTTTCCTTTTGTTGATTATTTCCTTTGGTGTACAGAAGCTTTTTAGTTTGATGTACTCCCATTTATTTATTTTTGCTTTTGTTGCTTGTACTTTTTGGTGTCAAATCCAAAAAATCTTTGCCAAGACCAATGTCAAGGGGTTTATCCCTGATGTCTTCTTCTAGAAGTTTTATAGTTTCCAATCTGATATTCCAGCCTTTAATCCATTTAGAGTTGATTTTCATGCATGGTGTGAGATAGGGGTCCAGAACTCACACTCAGTATGGGGCTTGAACTCAGACCCCAAGATCAAGAATCACATGTTCTACAGACCAAGTCAGCCAGGCACCCCTTTGGGGTCTAGGATTCAAAGAAGATCTCTAGGCCAATAGATTTTCAGAGGTGATCCTTGAGTGGATGCAAATCATGGTGTTTTCATAAAAGAATAAGTTAGTTTTGTAATATGGTTGCTTTTGCTGCTGGAATGAATTAATCTTCCATATGACGTCACAAACACTGACACAATGTGTACTCACTCATGAATTTTAGTAAATGAGTTCAAGAATTTTTTAATGTTTACATCAGTGAGGGGAGGGGAGCAAGGTGAGAGGGTGGCTTTGACTTTTGCATTGCACGCTGGTGAACTAAAGACCTACTTTCTCCACAGACCACAGAAGTTCGCACCCATTCGTTCTGGAAATAATTTAGTCCAATTATCTATGGCACTTCTCTTCTGAAAGATTTATCCAACAAGTCGATACTATTTTTTTAAAAAAGAAGGAGGAAAAAGATTTACCGAACATAGAATATATATTGTCATCACACGTAGAAAGAATTTAAGAGGCAGGGGCACCTGGGTGGCTCAGTTGATTAAGCACTGACTCTTGATTTCGGCTCAGGTCATGATCTCAGGGTCGTGAGATTGAGCCCCGACTTAGACTCTGTGCTAAACGTGGAGCCTGCTTAAGAGTCTCTCTCTCCCTCTGCCCCTCCCCTACCCCACTCATGCATGTGCTCTCCCTCTTTAATTAAAAAACTTTAAAAATAAGTAATTTAAGAGGTCATGGTATCCAGAGGTTAAGTCAAACAAACCTAGATCTAAACCTGGGTTGCCTTTTTTGTTAGCTTGTACAGGTCCTTGTCACCCAGGACAGGTAAGACAGTTAAGGTACAAAGAAGTAAAGTCCCACAGTTTCAGAATAGAAACTAGAGGCCCCACGGGGCAGACCAGCTGGACACTCAGCCTGGGAGAACGGCATTGACCTGTTCATCAATGATGAGGTCACTGATGAACTTTGGCCTGCCGTTTGGCCATGCCCTTGGCTGTGCTCTCTCTCAAGAAGCACTCAAACTTCCCTCCACCTTGGATTCCTGGTCCCCACTCTGTATAAACAGCTGGGTGTTCAGATGAAAGGAACATGGCTGGCCCTGTCTATGGGGATGCTGGCCTGCTCTCTCAGCCAATCCCAACTGAACCTTCCATTTGTTCTACTGCCGTCTCTCTTGCCAATGACAGCTGCCAGATATCAAGGCTCTCTCTCAACCTGTTCTCCACCTGACATCCTGGACACCATCCTACCACCCTCCCCCCCAGAGTATACCATGAAAGGCATCTTGCTGCCACAGTACCATGAATCGTCATGCATTGGTCTAAACCAAGTTGATTAAGAAATACTGGACTTGTGGAGTGAAAAGAAGTCAAATCTGGGTAGAAAATGCTTCTTTGGCCAGTGAACTGTTGGTCAGATGATCTTATTTCTGATGCTCCCAACCTTGTTTGCCATTGTTCCCCAAGTAGGGAATGTACATTTGATCATGTCTGAATGTAAAGGAGATCTGTTTCCAAATTGAGATTTGTGGCCCTGAGATGAGAGTATTTACACTAACTACTAACCATGGCTGTGTGATCCAAGCACAGCCTCTTTGTTATTTACCAGGAAGGGGGAGCCTTGAGACGTTGGGCCCCTAAGACTCACTGTCGGTTCCTGCAGAGCTTCTAGGGACCGTGGTTTGCCAGCCCCCTCTGTCCCCAAGTGCTCAGATCTACATAGGACCTGAGCCCTGTAGGTCCCGTGGCCAGTGCGTCACTGCCCTTGTGGCCCTGCAACTTGCTTTGAAGTTTTACGGTCGTTCACCAACAAACACAGCCCGAAGAGGGACAGGAGCCAGGTCTGCTGGCTTCCAACCAGTGAAGCTCTCACAGAAAAACACTGTCTTTGAGGCTTTATCAAAATAGAATGAGTGGATAAAGAATGCATGGGGGCAAGATAAACATCTCACGTCTTTATCTGTAAAGTGAGGACAGACCTATCTGATAGGTTCATATAAAGATTAGAGGAGTTAATGCATGTAAAGCACTTCACGTAGACCCAAAAGCATAGAAAATGCTGGCTTCTTTTTTTTTTTTTCCATCCAGAGAACATAAAATGGCCTACTGGGAAAGCTCAGGCCACAAATTCAAAATCCGTAGAATAACTACACCATCCCGTCCTCCCCCGATTGGTGTATCTCTAATGTGGCAGTAGACTTGTTCTCCTTCCTTGGTTGACTTTACCTTCTCATACTGACAGCCATCTCCAGGAGACCTCGCCCCCCTTTGCAGCCCGGCCCTCCAAGCCATAGCTACCAAGTAATGGGGCCCCTCTCTTTGGCCACCAGCCTGTCCTCTAACCTCGCTAATGCTCAGAGGCGCTAAGAAATAAATAACATGATATGAGTTGATTATAGATTGTGGGAGTTTGGGCACAAGTGCGGAGCTTGAATTATGAGAATCTGGTTGATTAGGTGGCTCGTGTTGGGAGGACTGGTAAGTGGTTGTGCACGAGTACCTCGTCCTCCCCGGGTGATCCTGGACACTCCCAGGTTAACCCCATAAAAGGACGGTCTTCTAGCCTCTCAGCCAGTGCATTGTGAAAGTGCCACTCTCTGCTCTGTGTCGCCGCTGTTACCTCTGCTGGACCCCACAGTCTGAGCCCTCCCCTGACCAGAGGAAGCTGGCACAGCAGTCACCTGCCCCCTCTGTCCCCAGCCTGCGCGGTAAGAGCTGTGACCCTTACCTTCCCGTGGGCTGGAATGCTGGGTTACACAAAGGGATAAAGTACACCGAGTCCGTGCTCTCCGTGTCCAAAGGAAAAAACCTGACCTCCGTGTCCAAAGGAAAAAACCTGACCTCCGGCCTAGGAATTCAGCCTTTCCCAAGAGGTGATACAAATCAGTTGTTTACGGGTTTATATTCCAGAGGAAAAGTGCCCAGAGACAACCGTAGAGTAGATCTGGGTCTGGATTGGCTCTTAGGATGAGCTTGGCTCCCAGGAAGCAAAATGTGGCCTTCCATTCCTGAGGGTAGACGGCTCTTGACTGTGCCTGCTGTGGGCTGAAGAGAGGTTGGGATGGCACCAACCTTTCCTGCATGCATTAGATGCCTGCCATCCTTTCAGTAACCAGTTTTAAATCATGACAGCTGATAACTTTAAATAATTTATTTTTGTATATAGGTCATATAAGCAATCTCAGGGATGCGCTCGCAGAGGGCACTTTTCCTTTTCCCTTCGGGCACTCTTTATCTCTGGCGGTCATCAAGAACAAAGTCTCTGGCTTCACGAATCAGGACACTCACGGGCAAAAGCTGGCCCTAACGTGGAGGCCGCCCTCTGGGGAACCATCTAGCCCAGGGGCAACTGAAAAGAAAAGCAGGCCTTCCCGCTAATGTCTTCATCTATTTGCAATTCCAAACAAGGCGCCCTAGCGCTGGCAGTCCTAATGGAGACGTCCACACCTCCAAGTTCAGATGCCAGCAACTGCCTTCCTCAGAAATGCTCGTACCAAGGCCAGTTACCGAATTTCTGCCAGAACCGCTACCATAGTCATATTTCATATTCGTCTAGAAGAAAGTGGTCAAACTCATTTATAGAAGTCATTTTCCCGAAATCTGCCAGATTGCTGAGCAGGCAAAGGCACAACACAATCATCACAGCAAGGGTCAACTTCTCAGCCGCCTTTCTTTCCAGCCTCAACTCCCAGAAACCAGTTCTCAAGCGCAGGAAGTCTGCGGCCCTGAAACTAAATTAGACTCTGAGATCTGCCTGGGCCTTTTGTTGACCCGTGAAGCTCTGGAAATCGCCAGGAGGAAGCAGTAAGAATCCCTCAGCGGGCCATCGTTCCCCATACACCCTCTCGCTCCCACAAAGGCAAACCACGCCCTCCCACAAAGGCAAACCACGCCCTCCCAGCCAATGGGATGCCTACACCTTGCATCTTACACATATGTCTATATGAACTGCGAATTCTGAATGGGAGGTAAAGCACGGGGCTGGGAAGAAAGGGAGAACTCTTTCGTGTTCAACAAAATATCAGCCCTCGACTTCACAAGTGTCTTTCTCTCTCCTTTCAGAAGGGAAGAGATCTTCCTCTCCTTCATTCATACACATTCCTTTTGAGCATAAAGTCACTCAACTGGAGACAATTTCCACACCCCAAGAGTCCTCTCTCAGCCACATAAGACACCGTGGTGTTATTCAAATAACACACGCATCCTAAGTGTTAAGGCTTACAAAAAAGCTGGCTACCCCAAGAGCTGTGATTGTTGAGGTCCAAATCATATCGAGAAAATATTGCTTTGAAGGCCCTACATCCTAAGCGGTCAAAGACCAAAAATAAAAATAAGTTCTGTCACTTACTGAAACTCAGGATGATATAACTTGTAGAGGAAAAAAAAAATGTGTTATGTCAAACTCAATGGAAGGAATATAACTAATATAATACATATTGGGACACCTTAAATACTAGAACTACCAAAACATGCGTTCATACTTTGTTATAGTATTTTCTAAACTCCGTCTGCATCAGTCTCTTGTGGCTGTTGTAACAAATTACCACAAATTCAGTGGCTTAAAACAACAAAAATGTATTCCCGCAGTTCTGGAGGCCAGAAGTCCAAAATAAAGGAGCTTTCAGGGGCCCCCTCAACTGGCTCAGTTGGGTAAGCGTCTGCCTTCAGCTCAGGTCATGATCCCAAGGTCCTGGGATCAAGTCCCAAATCGGGCTCCCTGCTCAGTGGGGAGCCTGCTTCTCCCTCTGCCTGCCCCTCCCTCACTTGTGTTCTCTCTCTCTTTCTCTCTCTCTCCCCCTCTCTCTCTCACAAATAAATAAAATATTTTTTAAAAAATAAAGGCACTTTCAGGGCCATGCTCCTTCCCAAGGCTCTAAAGAAGATTCACTCCTGCTTCTTCCAGCTGCCAGTGGCACCAACATTCCTTGGCTTATCACCACATCTCTCTGATCTTGCTCCTGTCTGTCTTCACGTGGCCTTGTTCTCTGTGTTTGTTTCAAATCTCTGCCTTTCTCTTACAAGGACGCTTGTCTCTTGGTTTAGGGCCAACCCGGATAACCTGGGATGACTGCCTCATCTTAAGATCCTTGACTCCATGTGTAAATTCCTTTTTGCCTCATAAGGTGACACTCACAGGTTCCGGGCTTATGTGGACATATCTTTGGGGGGACTACCATTCAGTCCACTCCACTGCCTCATTAACATGCCTTGTTCTTTGTCTTACAGTAGGTTAAAGCAGACACTTGGCTTGCACACGCTGGCATTGCCCGCAGCGCCCACAACAGGACATGGTCCAGTAGGCCGCTGAACTTGTGTTTCGTAAATTCATCCGGAAGTCTAAGATTGGACCAGCAGGAAAACAAAACCACTTCCCACAGCACTGCCTAACACTGTCTCCTGCTTTCCCTCCTTTCTCCAAAAGTCGCTTTCAGAGGAGACTTGAGACCACTGGGGGGTGGAGGGGTAAAAGTGTGCTCATAAAATATATAATAATGTTATATAATAATAATGATCTCTGTGATGGACAAATACTCTGAATTATGTGTGAGAAGGAAGAGGAACTATGGCAAAGTTGCGGAAAAGTGACTTTTAAAAACATCGTATTTAGAGCAACTCCTCCCAGTAGGAAAACCCACCTACCCTCCATTATAACGGAGGTGCCAAGAGAGACCAGCGTCAGGAACTTACAGCTTACAGCGAGTGATGAACCAGGTGCGAGGTACACAGAGCACACGGCCGTAAAGAGAGGGGGGCATTTAACGACAGTGCCCACGGCCATGTCCGAGGCCAGGGGAAGCTGTGACAGGTGTTAAGGCTGAGAGATCCTTCAAAGTCAGTCCCTAAGCTGAAAACATTTATGATCTTAAACGTATCAACTCTAGAAGGTGAAGCCCCACGGGAATGAGCGAAGACGACAGTGACAAGGCAACCGGGGTAGCAGGGTGCTGACTGTCCCCACCCAGCAGTGAGGGGGGGAGGAGGCCAGTCAGTCACAGGCTGAGTGGGAAGTGAGCTCTGCAGCTGGAGGGCAACGCAGTGTTAGAAAGGACAATATCCTCAGCCCACCATCAGGAAAGAATTTCCCAAAGCAGGCTCCAGCCCACCTAATCATACTGCTATCCCCCTAGAAACAGTATCAGAATTCCCTGCTTCGGACGAGCTCGCCTTGGAATACATCATGCTCTCTCACAGCTCTGAGCCTTTGCTCAGGCCTCTCCTCACCGTGCCAGGAATAACATCGCTTCACCAATTCCAGCCCCTCTTGCTTCAGAACCCCCAAGCCTGCCTTCTCCAGGAAGGATCCCATGAGAGACCACCCACACCCACCTCCCCCTGTTCTAAATTGCCTGAGTGGTGTGTGTCTGCACCCCTCATTTTCTCTCATTATCTACTGCACAGCTGAGACGAAGTCTTCTATTTTGTTTGTATTCCTGCTTGACTTCTAACAAGGCGCTTTTGATGCAGCAGGTGTTCAGTAAACACCTGTTGAATTAAAGGCATTGTCCTGAAAGTTCGATCGAATCCAAGATTGCTGGCGACTCAGGAACCCAAAAAAAGTGTCGAAAGTTGGTCTGAGGGAAATTTCTGACCAACTCATCTTTCAAGACTCAGCTCCTCATCACTTCTGTTGATCTTGACTCAATATCCCTATTACATAGAATTGAGCATGCCCTTCTTTGTACCGCAATGATCCCTGGGCTTATTTCCATCACAGTACCCATCACTGTTATTTAAATTTCCTTCATGAATCCCACCTCCCCCCATTCAATTCGTAAGACTCTTGAGGGCAGGTGCCATTTTGTTCATGTCTGTATTGCTAGCATTTAGAGCAACAGTTAGGAGCTCAGAGTTTGGGATCAGATAGGACAATGGTCCAGCTCTCCCACTTATGAGCTGCGTGACCTTGGAAAGTTTTCATTACTTAACCTCTCTAAGTTGATTTGGTTGATGGGCAGGGGGATTATTGAGAAGCATTATTCTCAAAAATTATTGAGATCATCATAATCAGTATTATTAATGCAAGTAGAGCATTTAATTCAGCATCTGACGCCATCAATCATAGCTCAATAAATGGTTGAAAGTTCATAAATGCTGATGTTTCACCCTCGTCCTGCCTGTGCTACTGCTTTTCTAGGAAACTGTTCCCCAAAAATGATATGTATACCGCTGCTAATTCCAAAATTCTCCTTCCCTGCCTTCAGAGTCCGGACATGGACATCCCAAGTCCCAGTGCTCTAAATAAGCGGGTCCTTGATTACAGAATATTTCTGGCTTCTCCCGCCCACAGCAACACTCTCTGTGACAATGGTGGGTTGTCAGCAACCTCTGCAGCACCAACTGGCTCACTGCCCCAGCGTCGGCACTGGCGTGACGTCACTCATCCCTTTGCCCCTTACATATATGTCATTTGTGCCCAGGTCTCCTCTCTTCCTCTGATCAAAAACAGAAGAATCCATTTTAGAGGATATTAAAAGTGCAGAAATCAAACTAGGAGATTTTGAAGTGAAATTTCAATTCTGAGAAATAACGGCTGTAGCCCGGATTTTTAAAAGATCACTCAAGCCGCCATGGAAAAAAAAATAACCCACTCCAAAAATGGAAGATACATGAAAGCTTGTAAGGTTGTGTTTTACCAATGTGTAGAGTCCTAAGTTAGACACACACACACACACACACACACACACACAGGCCAATTTTCCAGGAAAAAATATATATATATAATTTCCTATCAAGAAATAAAATCAAGGTACTACATGAGGAAAGTAGTGAATTGATGAGAAGATTTAAAAATAAAATTTTTAAATAACCAGAATAACATAAAAAAGAGAAAAGTCAAACCACAAAATGAAAAGGAAAAATGTTTAGGTCAGCATTTAGTAATTCAACCAAGGAAATAAGGTCATTAATATTCTGTACATCTGTGTATGTGTGCTAAAGTGTCAATGCCATCACAGCAGTTAGGGCAGACAATAATCCAAACCCCAAAAACTCTGCTTTATACATCTAATGACCCAGGTGAGCTAGCCCTGCTTCAGCACTCCCTTCCCCTACTTGATCCCAGCCATGATACACTGCTGGTGGGCGCTTGACGACTTCACGCCCCCAGAGATGAAGCCCACTGACTCTCAGACCTGGCCGCATCACTCTCTTTGCTCCCTACTCCCCACCCCGGTCAGGTACTTGGGAACCCCACGAGCCCCCACTGCAGGTGAACGCCGCTAACGATCTCAGTTATTGGGGACGTTTATCACTGCAAATGCTAAAAGTCATTCGAATGGGTCCAGTTTTGACTGCTACCAATGCAGGGTCTGATTTCTGCCTTGAAAGGCCACACACCGTGGTAATGACAAACGTGAACATTCTGCAGATGGTAAAAGCGCCGTGTCAGGTTCTGAGTCATTTAACATTTTTATTAGTGATCCAGGAGAGTGTAAATGGCATGTTAATAGTATCTGCAAATGGCACCATATGGGACAATGAGTGCATAACAAGGTAACGTGGCAGACGGTTTGGGGGCTCGAACAAAGGAAGAAAACCGAAAGTCAACTTGGCAAAAAGAGATGAGCTAATAGGCTTAGGGAGGATGAGACAAACCACAGATAATGGATGGGCTGGCCAGCCTCACAGATGATGGAAACCCTGAGAGTGAGTCACACGGTCTGTTACGCTCTTCACCACTCCGAGACGAACCCGTCACTGTGGGGCCACTGCGTCTCTCTGAAGCTCAAACCACCGTCTGGGAGGAGCGTGTGCTCTCAGAGTAAAAATAACTAGAATGATGAGTCTGAGCGGATGGGCATGAAGACAGGAGACTCTGGGGAGTTAAGGGAGGAAAAAGTCAAGTCCTTCCGCAAAGGTCGCGGGTAGAGAGAGAACATTCCCTCCCCCTCTTTGCTGTGCCTGCTTCTCAGTCGCAAGGTGAATGGAACCTCAAACTCTCACTCTCAAGTTGGTACATGGAAAGCATGCTTTGGGGGGCACAGCTATTAAACCAAGGCACAGCATTAATATAGCTTCTCTACCTGGCTCTCAAT
This sequence comes from Potos flavus, assembly GCA_028534135.1. Lineage (NCBI taxonomy): Eukaryota > Metazoa > Chordata > Mammalia > Carnivora > Procyonidae > Potos > Potos flavus. The sequence goes on along the minus strand of CM052899.1, from coordinate 14,092,200 downwards.
TTCTCAATTATAGGCTCTCCGGCAGAGCGAAGCCCCCTAAACGAAGAAATACACCTCCGAGATTACCCAGAAGTCTCTTTGCCCTTGATAATGACCCTCTAGAGAACCCAGAGCTTTCTTCTCTTGTTCTCTTGGGGGGGGGGGGGGCTCTGTGAGGAAAATGCCAGCACTACCGTAAAAACTCTACAGAGAGAATGGGGTGCGGTGAGGTGGGGGCCAGGGGCAGAGCAAGTCCCCTCTTATCTGTTTAATTTGAGGGTCCACCAGTAGCACTGATAATTTGCTATTTAACAGTTTTTGAAATGCCCTGTTGTCATTCGTTTCCTGCCTTTATTCTTCCTCCTTTGTCAGCAAGCCCATCCTTAAGCAATTAATGGTTCATTACCACCTTCAGGGGAAATAAAAGGAATAGAACTGAAAAGGGGTGGGAGTGAAATGCTAGGAGTCCCAACCTGACCTGAGACAGAGCAATGGTTGAGTTGATGTCTTAGGCATCATCTAAGATGATCTATAAAAGAAGAATGCTATAGTTCTAACTATAGAATCCTCCCTAGAATTAAGGCCAGAAGTAACATTCCCTACTTTTTGCTTTTCTTTCTATTTTCTTTCTCTTTTTTCTTAAATATTTGTGTTATGACCCTTGATACTCAGAATCTTGGGGTACCATGTATCTTTATCAGAATCTATTCCCGAATTTACAGAAAAGAACATGAATGGGATACATCTTCTGTTCTTGAGACTTTGGGTTTGTTTAAAGAGGTCTCTCTATGGGAAACCTGCAGTGTTTGGCTTCTTGTGGGCAATGGAAAGGGGTGGAGAGATGGGGTGGATACTCTTCTGAGTCACCACAGAAAACATGGGGAAGTGGTTACTTCTGGAAAGATACCCAGCCCATGGTATCTTAGTCATCTCCACTCTGCAAATAAAGTAGCGGCTCAGTCCCCCTCTACGGGGAAATAAGAACTTAGCGGGCAGGCAAAGCCTCCAGTTCTGAATTAGGAAAAAGCCCCGAAGTCTTCCATCGGCCATCAGATTGGCCCAGCCTATGCCAGGAATGCCCGTGATAGAAACTAGTTCATAAAAATCCCAGGCGAAGAAAGTCAGGCTTCTCCAAAGTGAAGACCAGCTTTAGCAAGTAGTAAATGAGGATATTTATGCAAAATGAAGGAGACACACTGAATAGACAAGGCCAAGGGTGGAGCTCAGGTCCTGGGGATATGGAGACATGTATGTTTAGTTTTGAAGCACCCCTTTTCGAGATAACAATCCTTCTTGACATGGCAAATAGAATGGCTTCTATTTTTCAAACAGCTTCCTGACTCATTGGGATGTTGAAAAGTCCTCTCAAACTTAACATGTCCACAATCAAATTCATGGTCACCACCCCCAGACCTTCCCTTCTCAACAAATGGCAACCCTGCCATTCCAGTTGCCCAGATGTAAAATCTTGGGAGTCTCTCTGTTGACTCCCACCTCTCCCCACTCCACACACACACACACACACACACACACCCTACATCTAATCCACCAGCACCTCCTGCTAGCTGACCTTCCAAGTTGCCTGACATTCCCAATCTGAACAGTTTCACCGCCTCGTCACCACCCCCCAACCCAGCTGGTCTCCCTTCTTCCATACTTGCCCAATAGAGTCTATTGACTGCACAGCCACCAGATGATCCTTTAAAAACCTAAGTCATAATATCATGTTATTTCTCTATTCAAAGACTCTCCAATGGCTTCTCATTTCATTCAGTAAAATCCAAAATCTCTACCATAGACAACGAGGCATGGGCCTAGCATGGCCCCCCAACTGCCTCGTCTATCTTATCTCCCACCAAGTTAGTCACCTTCCCCTTCCCAAGCCTCCTAGCTGCTCCTAGACCTCATGCTCCTGCCTCAAGGCCTTTGCTCTCCCCCAACACTCCTTTGCGTCCTCCAGATCTCTGTTTACATGTCAGCTTAGTAGAGAGACCATTCTTTAACACATGATATAAAATAGTAATCCCCATCTACCCTCCCTATCCCCTTTACCAGACTTTATTTTTCTCCAAAGCATTTTCACCACCTAGTATCTGATGATGAGTTTCTTATCTGTCTCCCCCTCTATAGAAGAGTGGGCTTCATGAGGACAAGTACTTTGTTTTCCTGCTATATCCTCAGGACCAGGAACAATGATCGATACAAGACCTTGATGAGTGAATAGTATTCCCATTTCTCTGTCTATATAGTTTCCTTGTTATTTTCTTAGGGTTATTTGTTTTTATCCATTAGAAAAGTCATCTTGAAAATTTTTTTCCCAACCCAGGCTGGTCTAGTGGAACAGGTGACCTGTCTATACTAGACATGAGAGCAGGGAAATTCTGCCCTGGGCAGCAGGGATGGTGATAGCAGGGGCCACACCGGACTGAGATTCTAGAAGGAATGACTGGAACTGGGGGCAGGTCCAAAGAGAAAAATAGAAGAGGACTCAGATTAGCTAAGAGCACTAATCTCTCCTCTCTGTGGTTTTCCGCTTAAAGTTAGACCCAGAAAGAGTAACTTGCCCCAGGTCACAGATAATATGTATTAGCAGAGCTGGAAATACAAATGAAATCTCCTCTCTGTGTCCCGGTGTTATTCCCCTCTAAATGCATTTGTGAAGGGAAAAAAAAATGTTGTTAAAAAAAACATAAGCTTATTTTATTTCTGGGTGTTAATTGATGAATCCATTTCAATCCTAACCCTTTTATGTTGAATATGTTTTTAAACAACCTGCATGAAGAAAAAGAAGGCAAGCTTATCTAATTTGCATGTGACACAAATCTGGGGGAACATAGCTAATATCATGAATAACAGAACCATGATCAAAAAGATGTTGATGAGAAAAAGAAAAAAAAAAGATGTTGATGAGCAAGAGCAATGAGCCAAAATTGACAAGATAAAATTGAGCAAAAAATTTAGCTACAAAAACATAGGAAGGAAATATGACGTCGCAGCAATGCTTATAAAAACTATGTCCATGGGGCGCCTGGGTGGCTCAGTGGGTTGGGCCTCTGCCTTCGGCTCGGGTGTGATCTCAGGGTCCTGGGATCGAGCCCCGCGTCGGGCTCTCTGCTCGGCGGGGAGCCTGCTTCCCCCTCTCTCTCTGCCTGCCTTTCTGCCTACTTGTGATCTCTCTCCTCTCTGTCAAATGAATAAATAAAATCTTTAAAAACAAAACAAAACAAAACAAAAAAAAAAAAAACAAAAAACTATGTCCGTACTTCAGGCCATAGCAGAAGTTTAGCCAGAGGAACCCAGTGGAATATATAATACTAAGCCCCAACCTCTCATTCAGGAGATTCTGATTCAGTAGACCCAGATATCTGTACACTTTTTAAATGTCACAAGTGATTCAGAAATACACCCCACTTTGAGGACCATAGTCTAGAGCAATATCAGGGTCAGTCACACACATAATGTGGTCTTAGGCTGCATTAATAGAGATATAGATTCTAAAATAAAGGTGATCATACTTTCTATTGTACATAGATTCAACTCCTTGTCCATTCATTCATTCATCAAATTTTGATGAAGTGCCTATTAAGAGTCAGGCTTACTAAAATTAAAAAACAGACATAGCCTGTCCTAGGATTGGGCTGATTTTCCTAGGAATCCTTGCCCTAAATATTTCCAAGTCTCCAGAAGTGTTTATAATTGTCTGCAGTTCACTCTGATTTCTTCTCACTTCTTGGCAGGAAAATGGGAACTTATACTTAGCCAAATAAGACAGACTATACAGCCATTGGCTTTAGCACTAATTGCAAAGGAAATTTCCACCGCAGCCAGTCTCTCATCTTTATGGTACTATGTTCCTTTTTTTTTTTTTCAGTGAAACAGAGAATGCTCCCTTCCTCTGCATAGGGTACCCCCACAGTAAAGCTGCCTGTGCCTGGAAATATTACCACTCCTGGACCTCTCATCTATATACCAAGAACCACCAGCTCCCACACCACCACCACCACCCACCCTAACCTGGTTAAGTCAGGATGGGTTCCCTATCTCGTATTATCAAAATGCCCCAAGTATCAGACAGGGAACATCTGAACTAGATAAGGCACAATGAGAACAACAACAACAACAACAACAACAACAAAAAGAATTTGATGAAAGAGATATTACAGAAATAGGATTCTGAACACCCAGCAACTAAATGGATGGGGGAAGGGAACCAGGAAGAGGAAGGAGTCGGGACAGGACCTGCTACTTCAATTCTGGGTCTATGGTAGCAAGGTAATGTCATCATGAGAAATTTCAAAATCAGAAAGAGAATTAGGTTGGGGAAGGAGAGTAGGGAGGAACTGAAACAGGTAAATAAAGAATGCTAATTCCATTTTGGGCATTCTGAGATTGAGGTCCTGGTAGACACCCAGCTGAAAATGTCTAACAGATGGTAAAGAGTGTAGAAGTGATCTCCACTAGAGTAGGTTGAAGTTAAGGCAGGGGTGGGGGGGACCTCTAAATAAATAATCAGATGATCATTGTGACCCTGGAGAGAACGACTTCAGGAGAGATAAGGGGATAGAAGATGAAATTCAAGCATTAGTTAAGAAGGTAGTCAGTTAGAGGAAGTGGGAAAAACAAGACAAATAACAATATAGTTCTTTTTCTGATTATGAAAATTAACACCATTTTTTTAAATTTTAAGAATGTATAAAGAAGAAAATTTAAATTCCTCATACTCTCAGCCCAGGGATAACCACCACCACCATTAACATCTTGGGACAGTTCCGTCCAGACATTTTTCTACGCCTATATTAGGGAGGTTCATATTTTTTATTTGGAATCATACCTTATATGCAAGTTTTGTACACCAGATTATTTCATTTACATTATATCTGAAGCTTTTTCCTATGTAATTAAGTAGTTTTCAAATTCTGTTTTTAATTTGGGGGATAAAAATCCACTTTTTGCCTAAACCAAAGTGTATGTCAACAGCTTGGATAGCTGGGGTGGTTTCAAATCTCTTACTGTTCTAAAGATCCATCTTTTTTGATGAAGGAAAGCAAAATAAAGACAGGAAGTTTCCTCCGGGGAGGGAAGAGTGATTTGAGGGGTTTTGTTTGTTTTTAACATAGGAGAAACCTAAATTTGTTTGAAGACCTATCCAAGAAAACTTGAGACCAAAGGCTTTAAGAGGAAGTCTCTGGAGAAGGCGTGAGTTTAAGGGAAGGTGGTGCTCGTGAGCCTTTCCCCAGCCCATGGATGACAGCCCAGGAAGACCCACAGAATCATGGTCACCTGGCTACAGAGGAAGGAAACACAGCCCTGCTTCCCTCCAGCCTCCCTGCCCTTCCCTCTTGAGGACGAGGTATCCTGCTCAGGAAACTAGGTGGCACCGGAGGACTTATCCTCACATAGCTGCCCTTAGGGCCAATGAGATCACATCTTCTGAGCTCCTCAGAGAAAGAAACTACCTGGATTCAGGAAAAAATACTGTTCTAATTATTTCGATAGGAGCAAAATAATTGAGGGCCATGTTGCTTCCTCACTTCCTGTAGGAGGATCAGTCCAGGCTCGAGGGGCTTGAGGCTAGTTTCCTTTTCCCTCATTTTTCCATCCCTCCTAGGAGCCGTGGGTCTGTTCCTTCCTCGCCAGCCTGGCCTTCCTTTAGTCCCCTCCCCGTCCAGTTCCCACCCCGTTTCAAAGCACCGATCAAGACCTCCAAATGCCGGCTTCTGAGTTCAACTCACACACACCAGAGCAACCCTTGCTGTGTGGCTCGAGGCCCAGATCCCTCTTGCAGAGGTTCTGTGTGAGCAAACCCCACCTGGGGTTTTATCTGAGCATCAGCCTATCTTCTGCCAAAATCCCTCGATGTCTCTGTCCTTAGAACCAACCAAGTAGTGCATTACCAGAAGAAAAGGCAAACAAATCTCCAAAGGGTAAACATCCCTTTGCATATCTGGTTGTCTGAGACTGTCATGCCAGGGAGTAAATGAGGCAGCATTTATGAGACCACGTGCACTGGTGCCCTTGCCAGTTTCCCCGGAGACAATGCTAAAGAAAAATGAATGGGAAGGTTAGGCAGGGCCATTCGGCAGCCACGAGCGCCCTCTAGTGTTCCATCGGAGGCCTTAACTCCCCCCACAACCTGACAAGAGGAATAAAAACAATATGAAGCTACAACTGAAACTCATGTAATCCTGTATGTCAACGATACTACCACAATTTTTAAAAACCTAGGAAGTTATTTATCGCTGACAGTGGATATTCATCTCACAATATCTTAATTTTGTATTGCGTTACTGTTACCAGTCTAGGTCTCACAGGGAAACGCTGTGTGTTCTTTTGACAAATTATTCAGAGTGAATACAAGATCTTTTTAAAGGAAACGTGGGTCAGGGGAGCCTGGGTGGCTCAGTTGGTTGGGAGTCTGCCTTCGGCTAGGGTGGTGATCCCCGGGGTCCTGGGATCGAGCCCCAGGGCGGGCTCCTTGCTCAGCGGGGAGTCTGCTTCTCCCACCCCCTCTGGCACCCCCCGCCCTTGTGTGTGCACGCACTCTCTCTCTCTCAAATAAAGAAAATCTTAAAAAAGAAAAAAAAAGAGGAAATGTAGGTCACTTAATTCACTATCCAATAGCAATAGTTACCATGTTTAAACCCTGAGTAATCATTCTACATAAACCCAGAAAATGTTTCTATGGTAATACCCAGTACGGTCAAAATGGTGGAAAACCATAAACTCACCCTGAGCTGACATCACTGTATACTGGAAAGCAAGGTGACAATAAGTTTAAGCATCATGAAATATATTACCTTTTGATCCTTACTCCAGGAAATAACACAACAGGAGTCTTTTAATTATATAGACGGGAATGTAGACCACAAGTTTATGTGCAATAGCTTTTCACTATTACATTACCCACTTAAAATAATGACTTTAAAACCTCTATCTGTGTTGGATGTGAAATGAAAAGAGCTGATTATAAATTGCACGTACAGGATAATTACAAGTTGTAAACTGCGGCTCTTGTGTGGCTATGTACTATTTCTGGATTAGAATACGAAGTCATGAAACTTGAACATAGTCATGTTGATGTAAGGAATGATTGCTAGGGAGTTTTTTATGTTTTGTTGTTTGCTTTTAATTTTTTAAACTTTTTTTTTTAGCTGCTTGTTAACAGATACCTAGCTTAGAATAAATTTTTCAGGTCTACAATATCCTTCTTCAGTCAAGGCGAAGTTGTTAACAAACTCTCAGCTTGTAGCCTGAGGCCAAATGATCATTTCAAGGCTTTTGTTTCTAAAGGCCAAGAGGCCTATGAATTGAAAATAAAACAATAAATACACAATTAAAAAAAAGAAAAACTAAAAATAAAATGGCTTATCAATAAAGCCACATTATAGGAATTATATGAACGTCACAATGACTGTAAGGTTGATACAAATAAATTGGAATAAGAATCTCAAGAAAAATATTAGAACACAAAATTGTACATTCACATCTCTTAACAACAGTTTAATCACCGCTGTAGGTACATGGATCAGAGGTAAATCTGAAGGGCTTTGTGTTGAGGAAATTGTTAATTCTTGCTATAAAGTTCCTGTGGTTTAGGGGCGCCTGGCTGGCTCAGTGAGAGGAGCATGTGACTCTTGATCTCAGGGCTGTGAGTTCAAGCCCCATGTTGGGTGTAGAGATTACTTAAATAAATAAAACTTTAAAAAAAAAAAGTTCCTGTGGTTCAGAATTTTTTACAACAACTAAGCTTAGAGATTAAAAACACTGGGGTCGAGCCAACGTGAGCTTAGTCCAGACTCACCACTCAGTAGAAATTCCTGTGCCCTCAATTTCCCGCATGACCCGGAAGTATTTTCAGAAGCAAGGAAGCAGTAGCCAAAGCGAGGCCGTTGTCTAAAAGGCAACTTTGCGATGGGCCTTTTGGAGAACAGTTGTAACATCTAGTTCAGGATTTATGACAAAGATAAAAATCCCAGACAAGTGTTCGTCTTTCCCTGAAGGTTCAGTTTAAGCCACAGGAATGGTCATAGGACAGATATGAAATCACAAGTCATGCTCAGGGTCATACAATCTAAAACAAATGACACAGCTATCCAAATAGCTCTAGAAACATGAAATGGGGACCGAGATCCAGCCCAGGGAATGCTTCAGAAACAGCCAAATCATTTAAACCCAGACAAAAAAAAAAAAAAAAAAAAAAGGAAGGTATGTCCTTAAAGCTGGTCCGACTATGATTCAGGGACAAAGAAATCAATCTTGGCACATAAAATTAATGTTCTTCTAGATATTTTCCTGGCTGAAACTCATATGCAAGTCAATTTAAGAGTAGAAAGATAAGGGGAAAAAATAGAGATTGTTCAAAGTAAACAAAAGCCTTCACAAAGATAAACTTATTCTACTAACAAAGAAAGCCCTGGAGGAATATGAATGGTTCAGCCCGTACGAATATGCATTCCACACGTGTCACCGTTGTGGCAAATGCAATATGCAACTATCATTGCAGAGTGGGTTAATATCTGAGCTGGAGTTCCCTTATTTTCATGGTGTCAAATTCCATGTGAGTTAGACTTTGGGGGAAACAGAGCTTTATTTTCTTTTGCTGGAATAAATTCCACTATTCTACTTCAGAACCACTGTTCAGAGTTCTAGGCTGTTTCTCATACCTTCCAACTCCAGCTTCCTCTTTTTGACCTCTTTCCTCCTTCTGACATATCAACCTTTAAAAGGAGAGAAGAGCAGATGGGGGTGTTTCTGGGCATACCCCAGTATTATGCAAGGGCCTATATCTTTTCTTTTCAGAGCTGTTTTCATGGCCCTTAAATACACCACTGAAAGCTCACTGGGATCCCAAAACTCACTTTAAATGGCTTACCTAGAAAGTGGATAGCAACAGGGGAGGAGGGGGTAAATGGGGAAGCAGGTGGCCCCAAGCTGAAACACAAGTGTTAATCAGAGAGAGAATTTAAAAGGGAATCTTTTTTTTTTTTTTTTGTAGGAAAAGAAAAAGGCATCAAGGTAGGCAGCAGAAATAAATTGGGTTAAATTAGCAAATTTAGAAGAAATCGAACAGAACAGCCAGACCTTGTAGCAAGAGACAGGGAGTGGGGAAAAGGAAAAGATAAAAAAGCAGAGCTGTGGGATGCTTTGCATCTGTGACTTCAAAAGTGAGAATAATATCCAACTAAGTCTGAGCCACATAATATCCAACTAATTCTGAGCCACATATGCCCACTACTAATTGACCTGGTGGTGCACCCCCCCCTTGCTTTTGGAAGTGGCTTTATGGTAAGGAAAGAATACACTCCAAACAAAAAAACAGTAAAGTAAGTCTACATGCAGACTATATGCTCATTAACTGGCTACATGCAGACAATTAGCTCCATCTTGGAACAGGGAGGTCAAAAGAGAAGTTCGGGGGAACTTATACTTTGGGCAAAGAATGAACATGAAGACTGATTTTGAACTAAAAGCAGAAGTGAGAATTCTGGGGCTGTTGACTTGTTGCTTCTCCCACTGGTCAACCAGAGAATAAATCGTGTAATTATGCACCCACATCCTATCCCTGTTCTGCATATCATCATCAGCCTCGAAGGAACCATAGTCTGGGAAATGGTGGAAGATCATTCTCCCAGGGTCCTATATAATTGGCCTGGGTTAGAAGCAATCTATATAGGCTGTTGTCAGATTACACTCTATTTGTTAGAAGTTAGCTTAGAGTAATCAACAAAGAAATCAACAAATTTTTTGAAAACATTAACAGAGACTTCACCAAATCCAGGCAAACAACCAAATTTCATAAAGTTGCTTCACAGGGACAGGAAACCTGGCTCCTTCTCTCTTGTTGCTCCGCCAGGTAGAGCCTTGACCCCATGATCCAAGATGGCAGCCTCTTCCTCCCAAGCAAGAAGATGGGCTTGAAATGTTCTCAAAATCTACTGCACAATATTCCCACTTACATTCCTTTGGCTAGAATTTAGTCACAAGGCCATACCCAAAGTCAAATGCAGTATTTATTCCAGACAACCATATGCTGAACTAAAAATCAGGAGTTCTACTACTACAGAAGAAGGAAAGAACAAATAATGGGAGAAAATTAGCCGTCAGGGCCTTCCTGTCCTTGACTTACCATTATCCAGATGGAATAGGGAAGGGAGAACAGAAATAAGTGTACAGCAGCATATGTGTTAACTTTAGAAATATCAGTGCCCAAACAGATGCTTTGAGGTTTGATCTGATGTATATTGTGATCTTAATAGCTAAGTAGACCAAAAATGGACTTTTTACAAGAAAAATGTTTCTTGGATGACTACTACCATAGCAGCAGGAGAGGGGTGAGGGGAAGGGTGAACAGGAAGGGGACAGCAGTGAGATACTGGAACCTGAGAAGACAGGCTTCCAGAAGATAAAGAGGAGCAAGGAGGGGACATTAGCCGATTTCAAAAGCAAACACCATCTCCATGTTTGTACCATAAAACCTCCATAAAACCTCTCCGAGTGTCTTGGGTTGCTGATACCCACCCCACCCCCCCCACCACCAATTTTAAGCTCCACCTGTGGCATCCTTACTTAGCTCCCAGAAGCTACATCCTGCAAGACCTTACGGCTCCCGCAACGCACCTTGTAGACGAGCACCACGGCGTTGGGAGGGACAGAGTGCACCGATTCCACTCCGCTGTCTGGCCTGCGCCAACTCCTTCGCCAGGCCCGCTGTCCCCACAGGCCAGCCACGACCCAGGCGTGTCGCCGCCTCTGGTGGGTTTGTCTCACCCACCCTCCGGGCCTATGACCACGCGGAGCAATGCAATCCCCGAAGCTGGTGGTCGCCCCCTCCTGCCCCCACGGACTGCACTATGCACTAGCCGGGCCTCCCCGAGACCCTCCTGGCTGGTTCCCACCTCGCTGCCGCCACCTGAGCACGCATGCCACCTGAGCGCGCATGCGCCGCGTACCGGCCGCCCACCCCTCGCTCCCCCGCCCCCCAGGCCGCCCCTGCCTCAGAGCTCTGCCCCGCTTGCCTGTCCAGCCGTCCTTTCTCCCTCACCCAGAAGTCCCCACCGCCTCCAGTGGCTAACGCCCCTTCCTCGGCCACGCGCAGAGCGGAGGACTCACCCCATAGCGCGACAGTCTCTCAGCAAGCCTGTGCATCCAGCAGCCACTCAGCTCCTTTCCCCACAGGCTGAGGCTCCCTGGCGCGCCGCGTTTTCCCGCCTCCTCGGCCTCCTGACCTCCGCCGGGTCTCCGAGCTCACCTTCAACCGCATCACCTCTCGGTGAAGAGCCTCATCCGGCGCCCACTGGTCCCCTGCCCGGGGACTTGTCGGAGAAGGTCACGAAGAGGATGTGACCTCCAGCTGACCCGCAGGCTGGCCCCGGGAAGTTGAGGGTTCCTCCCCACCCCCTGAATCCCTGGAACAGAACTTGGGGCCACCATCCCCGCAGCCAGAGCCGTTTTTCAGGGTGCAGCCCTGAAAGAGCAGTTCGTTGTTGAGATCGTCTGATGGCGTGGCCATGACCGACCCAAGTGAAGGCGTCCTCATAGACTCAAGAGGCTGGCGGGCAGGTGCGGACAGCTACTCAGCTTGCGGTACCCAGCACGAGCCTCCTAGGTAAGTTCCCTCGCTGATTGTATCTGCCACCGACCGGTCTGAAGCGGTCTTCCCCTTTCTTGGGTCTCCCTTTGTCTCCCCTGTGCGGGGGCCAGGTGTCCCCTAGGAAACTCGGAGCCAAGAGGGCTGCAATGTCCTGTACTAAGCATTTCCACCCCAGCCCTCCTCCACACTCATGTGCCCCCAGAATTTGGTCCTCACAGACCTTTAATCTGGTGCCAAAACACCTATGACCCACAGTTCCGGGAGAGGCAGAATCTCTTATACCAGAAACTTTCCATGAAAGGAAGGAGAATGTGCAGATCCCTCTAGAGCAGTCAAGCCTGACCTCCCCTTCCTCCCGTCCTGTCCTCCTTCCCAGAACCAGCAGCTACTCCCCAAATCCTGAGTGTGCCAAACCTTTGGGTCACAAATTACAGAGTTTGACTTAAATCTCATAGATGAATGGACAAATATGTGCTAAACACTAAATAAAAAGGAATCGCCTTCTAAAAATCTTACCATCAAGTTAAAGAGGCAAGAGTAGCACACATAACATCAAGAAAGAATGAATAGCATAATGACATGTGACAGGGCAGAACTGCCTGGCATGGTCTGTCAATCAGAGTTTCTTTAGGACACATCAGACCACTTGAAAAAACTTATTTAAAAATTTATTAAAACTTTTATTTACAAAAAAATAAAATAAAACAAAAAGCAAATCCATGGGACGCCTGGGTGGCTCAGTGGGTTAAGCATCTGCCTTCGGCTCAGGTCATGATCTCAGGGTCCTGGGATTGAGTCCAGCATGGGATCCCTGCTCAGCGGGGAGTCTGCTTCTCCCTCTCCCTCTGCCACTTCCCGCCCCCCTACTCATGCTCTCTGTTTGAAATAAGTGAAAAAAATCCTTAAAAAAAAAATCAATAGAGGCAAAAAAGTAAAAAGCAAATCTAAGCCATTAAAAAATTTTCTATTTAGTAGGTCTGGAGTAGGCTTATGTTCTTTAAAAAAAGAAGAAAAAAAAAAAAAAAGTCAGTTGATTTTGATGCTAGGAGGCCAAAGATACAGCACAGAGATATACCACAATAGGTATTACAGATTACTTAGGGTTTTTCTTGCCATAATCAAATTACAACTAAAATGATTTAAAACTATCTGTTTTCTATACTAGCCAGTTCCATCACTGCACCAATCTCCACTCTTAGCAAAACTGACTACTCTGTTTCAAAAAGGAAAATCAAAGACTAGAGAAGCTTCTGTCTGCAAAATCGCAAACATGCTCCTTGACTTAAAATAAACAAACAAGAAACCTATTGTGTACCTCTGTGAACATGAGGCAAAAAATATATTCCCCTTTTCTATTGAGAGATTACTAAATTCTGTTGCCGTGGGTTGAATTGGGTATTGTGGGAAGCTACTGTAGTTGGTACTGTGAAAACTCAAATATTTTGAACTTATTCAAGCCTTCAAACCTGAAAGCCTTGGGACCACCCCACCAAACCACCACTACCATGTGTCCCCCAGGACCTTCAGCCCTTCACCAGCAGGGTCCAGGTCAGCATCACTAGGAGGAGAAACAAGAAAACCATAATTTGTTTTCTGTCTGTATTTCCAGCTCAAAACAGGTTCTCAATAAATGGTTGTTGTTTTTTTACTATAATAATGAAAAAAAACCTCTAAGTTGCCCAAATTATTTTTCTGTAACTGAAAGACCTCTGAAAAGGAAAGAAAATAATGAGCCATTTTAGGGAGATTTATATGAATTTTTCAGTTGACATAGAGTTAGAGGACACCTCAGCCTTTTGATCAATAGCCTCAGCCTTCAGGCCAGAAACACTCATTCCCCAGGCCAGACTTGCCCCAGCCACACCCGCAGCGGCACACTTGATGACCTCTCCTAAGTCATGGACAGTCCCATCTGCTAGGAGAGGGCCGTAAAATTCTAAAATGGAAGAGATTGCGGTCAGCCTTTCACCTTTTATAAAGCTCCTCGTTTTACAAGTAGAGAAACAGACAGCCAGAAATTTAAGGTCACAGAGCTAAGGCCACCCCTTCTGGAAATGAGATAGGAGAAGCCCCCATGCCCGCTGCAGCCCAAACTCGGTCTCTCCAACTTTCCTTTGTTTGGAAAGGAGGTTACGGAAATGAGACTGAACTCGCCAGCCTTGTTATGACACTATTTTTAGCCCACCTGGGGGCCCAATAAAACTCATTCACTAGTGGAAAGGGGACTAAATGCCTTCCAGTGAGTGAAAATCACTTCTCAAGGAGACAGAGGACGGCACGTAAGAAACCTGCCCTCGTGGGGTCACTGTCTCCGTACACAGAGCCCAGAGCTAAGGGGCAAAGGGAAGGCACCCTCCAAGCAAAGGAGCAGGCCAGGCTTTGGTTCAAGGTTTCCTTTCTGCAGACTGTAGGGAAGAGGAGCTCCCAGAAAAGAGGAGGGTTTGGGAATGCTCCATCTACACTTGCAAGGTCTGGCAGGGCCAAGTGCGTAAGCACACGGAAGAGCATCTCAGCATTCCAGGCAACCCGTGAGTGGGTCTGGGCAGTCAAGTGCTGGCAGGGGCAGGACCAGGAGGTCGCCTCTGGGTTCCAGTGCCAGAGGTGTGGGCAGGCAATGAAGGAGGAGGCTCTTTCCGCTGACTCACCTCCTCCCCCTGCAGCTGCTCTCCCTCTCCCACTCTGCCCGCTCCACTCCCACCTTTTCCCGGTTTGGGTTCAAACCTTAGCAACTAGCTCCAACAGCTAACAACACCTGCCCACTCAAAAACCTGGCGCACCATCCAGGGACCAGCGCAGAATCTACTATTTTGACACAGCACCTTCCGTTGAAGCCAAGATGTTTGAAAGAAAGAGCTCAGCGGGCTGGCTCCTGGCAACATGGTCGCCTCATAAATTCGCATTTGCATTTGCTTTCCCGGGTCCCCACCCCCTGCCCCAGTCAGTGGAGCACACGGAAACAGGTGGCAAGCATGGACTCTGGCAGATGCACCAGGCGCCCACGGCAGATACAACGTCACTCTCCTTGCAGGTTTCTTGGCACCTTCTGGCCCTTCATGAGCCAACACCTCACAGGAGCCTGCTTCCTGGTGTGGGATCCAGCCCCTTCGGTGTCATCATCCAGGATGTGTCACTCACCCCGACGAGAACTAGGGGCCTGCGTTTTCTGGGTCATAGGAGCCTCTGCCTGCAGCCCCTGCTGAGTCACAGAGACATGAAGGACAGGAGACAGAGACACAGGTCATGGAGGCCCTGAGGAGGAAAATGAACGTTCCTAAGCAATGGCAACGGCCAAAAGGAGGACTATGCATCCCTCTGAAAAATAGGGCTCCACATCTAACCACTTACTGTCCCACCCTGGAGAAGCCAAATGATGCCCCATTTTCACACAGCTCTCCCCACACTCATCAGCTGTCTGGTTTAAAAAACAAAAAACAAAATAAAAAATTTTTTGAGAAGAATAGAAATTGAGCATGCAGAGAAGAGGAACCCACAAAAACAAACCTGGCTCAAAAGGAGGCTGTGGATAGGAGTTTACATTAAGAGACTAGAGCCATCTGGTGGAGAATATTGAAAGTAACTAAGAATAATAATCAGTGAAAATCTGCTAATGAAATCATATCCCAGAAATGGGGACTGGAAGAAACCCTTGATTTTCACATATGATGAAATCGAGACCCAGAAAATTTAAGTGCCTTGCCTAAGCTGAAAGAATTAGATAATGGCATCATTAAAGTGGTCATCCTTGGATATGATTTAAGTACAGTATGAACTGAAAAGTGGAGAAACTGGTTTTGAAGAGGCTCAACTATCAAGAGATTTGTACATGACCTTAAAACTTTCCAACACTTACCTCTCCCTTCAGCCAGGAATCTATAAAGGATCAATCATGATCTCTCAGTCGATCTTGATTCTTGACCCGGTTGACCTCCAAGATCACACAACCAGATTCCCAGCTTTGCATCACAGCCTCATCACCCAGCCTGAAGGACTCCCAACAGGGAGGGAAGCAGAAGTGACAGCAACCCATCTAGTTTAGGTTTGCACCGTCCACACCATCTCCTGTCATTAGTGGCAATGACGAGATTCCAAATGAGGCAGTCCTACCTCAACTTCAGAATTATGAATATTTATCTCGTTCTCGTTTAGTTCAGGAAGGTTCTTATTCAGTTTAGTTTAGATGTCTTTGGGCCTGAAACTTGCAAAATGGGTCCATTGTGAACATGCTTTTGTACACATGTGGTCATAGGTTCGTTGTTAACACAAGTAGGGCATACAGACTACTGGGCAGAAAGGAGTAAACACTATTACTTATCTCAGGTGAGATACTCTCTGAGGCCCAGTCTCAAAGACAAATACAAATCACCAAAAGAAAAAGACAATAAGAAACTAAAACACTCAGGATTCTTAGCTGCAACCCATGAATTCCACTTAGGCCTGTCTAAGCAGTAAAGGAATTTGCCGAAGGATGTTAGACAGCCAGCGGAATTACTGGGAGGGTTGGAAGGCCAAGCACTGAAGCTACATGAACAGAAACAACACACAACTGTGTTGTGGAGGCTTCAGCGAAGTACCATTGCCACACTGCTCTGAGATTTAAAAACTCCACTACCACTTTCCCTAAGGAACCAGCCAACTGTCACCACACTAGCCAAAAGATGGCTATACCATGTAGCAGAGCTACCATGCATTGACCAAAACTCATGACTAGATTATATTTCTGATACCATTAGGTGTGGCGTGTGCCTGAGTTCTGGCCCATAGAATGTGGGCAAGAAGTGCACCGCTTCCAGAAAAAGCCTGTAAAAACCTCCTAGAAATGGTCCTCTCTGGCCTCTTCCATTGCCCACGTCCCTAAGAGACCACATGGAAGGCTGCTCCACCAAGAACTGTCACATCAGACGTTGATATGAGTGAGAAGTAAATGTATATTGTTTCAGTGCTGAGAATGAGATTTATCTGATAGAGCAGCTACTGTTACCCTAAAGATACCACTCACATTGCTCATGTCCAAAGTAAGTCTTACATCCGGCCCTCTGATTGGAAGAATCTAGGTTATGTGCTACACCCTAGCTGCAAAAGAGCCTGGGCTTGCAAGTTTTCTGACATTATTCTTGTGGGAAGCAGGGTTCTGGATGTGCACAGTTACCAAGAGGTAGAGAGATTGCTTAGAGAAATTATAAATGAAGCATGATCCCTACAGAAAGGAACAAACAGTCCACAGAAAATGAAGCCCAAATGGCCAGTAAATGTATGAAAGGATTGTCAGTTTCACTAGTCATTATGGAAATGCAATTTTATACCAAAAATAGACCATTGTATAGCCATTAGATTACAAAAATCTTTTAATTGTTTACAAGTTGGGTAATGACATGGAGGAATGGATTCTTATCAAAGTGTAAATTATCGCAAGCAAAGCAGACATTAGATAATATAGTTGAAGATGTACATAACAGCACAACCCAGCAAGTCTGCTTCTAGACATATATCTTAGCAATGGAGTGCCTCACATCAAGAGATAAGTGCTTCAACTCAGAAATGACACGTATTGCTTTTACTCATATCCCATTGGCCAGAACTAGTCACATGCATGGGGCAAGGAAAAGTATTCCTCCCACGTGTGCAGAGGAGGAAGAAAACTGGAGATCACTTAGTACTAGAAAGCTCTACCACACTTTTCAAAGAACATCAATGTTGAAGCCTTTCTTGCATGCATCAGCAAAGAAAGCCGAACGACAAGACCTTCTCACAATACTGAGACTTGTTGTTATTGAAGGGTTGCAAGAACTTTTAATTGAAACAGAACCTATAGTTGATGAAAAGGAAATTTTTGTAGAACTAAATTTAAGGAAGGTAAAAAGTAAATTCCAGTGATGAGATCAGAGTGATTCATCCCTTGCCCATCCTATAAATCCAGTCTATGATGACGTCCTGCCATCTGCTGCATCTGAGTGTCCCAGTAACCTACATGTAAAACCAATTCTCAAGCACCCTTGATCAATAGTAACAGTGTCTTTTTTCTTTACTGTGGTCCATCCCAGGAAGGCATCTTGGTATCCCTATGTTGAAAAGCAGCCAACAGGTAGCAGTGATTAGGCCTATGAAGAGTACAGATAACAATCATCTAGATAGTCCAAGTTCAGACAGGTCTGTAATATTGAATCCACACAATCTCCTAGACAATTTTAGCAAAAAAAACCAGCAAAATCCACTGCCTTCCATCTCAATTACAATTCAAATTAAGGTGATGTTTTCATACTTGGTTCTCACACCAGCACCTAGTTTAATACCCACCTGGCACACAGATTTGTTAAATGAATGGATCAATCCATCAATCAACCTGGATAATCGTATGCATGCCATCCGTATCTGCTCTACAAACTAAATTCCAGGATAAACGAACAGCCAATAAATTCACTACCAGAGCTAAATGGTTGTATATGTACAAGGATTTTTGTCCAAATGCCAAGGGGAGATGGAGGAGGAAGATGGGAAATATCCCAGCTGGCACAGCTCGACATATCCCACTGCCAAAGGAAGCAGAGGCAGAAATGAATCTTTGTGCCAATTCGGTGAATTCAGAGGCTGAGAGATCTCATCCCAACACTCCTCATGAATGACTGAGGTGAATCATTTATTCTACGTTCCTGTTTTGCCGTCTTTAAAAGCAGTGTGAGACAGAGGGCACTGAAGTTCTCATCAGCTTCCCAGGCATGCAGAAAGGAAGACCTTATCTGACTGAATACTAGGCTCCCAGATTTAAAAGCCCAATTTTCCTGCTTGACTTAGAAATTGAGATAAAAATCCATGCAGATGAGAAATTACAAATTTATCTGTGTAAAGCATATATACCGCCCCCCTCCAGGCCTCAGTGATTTAAGTCAAAATCCATCTTGATCTTTGGAGGCGGTGGTCTCTGAACAAAGTTTTCAGAAGACTGTGGAAGGATCATAGCCAAGCAGAACTACCTAGATATTAACGAGTCACTGCCCTAGGAGGATGCGGGCAAGAAAAGAGATGCCGTTGCTATGATAAACAGCAAAGGAAGGATCCTAGGAACATCCTCACTCAATTCTGATGGCACCTTCACAGTGTCTGAGTAACACAAATTTCTTCTCAGATGCCGCCTTCTCACCTTTTCTCCTCTCAGTCTAGTTTGCTATTTTGATTCCCCTTCTCCTGGCTCTAGATGTTATGCTATTAGAGTTTTCCCCACTAAAAACAATTTAAAAACTAAATCGTTTTTAGTCAGCTAAAAACAATTCATATTATTATACTTACCACCTACGAAGGACTTACCATGTGCCGGGAACTGTGCTAGTGCTCCACGGTACATTTCTGTCTTCACACACCCCCATTCCAAGAGAAGCATCATTGTTGCCTTTTAACAAATGAGCGAGCTGAGGCTCAAAGGTGTTTACTGGAGGACTCGAGGACTCGATCTCACAGATCCAGGGAGGTGTATAGCTACACCTCTGCTGTTCTCTTTTAAAGGTCATATCAAGTGCTCTCTTCATTCTCATCCCCAAGTTCAGGAATTGACTATTATCCTTCCCGAGTGCATTTGCCCTTTGAAAGACCACCACCCCATGATGGGGGTTTTGTTTTCTAAAATGAGCCCTTGTCTTTTAAGCCACTAAAATATTTCCAGATGAAAAAATATGATGCCTGCATAATCTTGAGGGTGACAGATGAAGCAGCATTGGCCAAAGTAGATAGAACTACTGAAGTTGGAGGGTTATAGGATTTTAAAACATATTGCTTTATAATATACTGGAATTCTTCCAAAATAAATTGCTGAAAGAGAGAAAGAAGAAAGAATGAAGCTGAGTGGAAACTACTAGCACACAAAATTTAAAACAGAATCAGAGAACATTGTGTTCCGAAAATTGAGCTAGCAAACATTCACCAAAAAATGGATGATAGTAGTTATCACCTGAAATACCCCAAGCTTATAGATTGCAAAAACATTTTTTCCCTGGCCCGCGGAAGGGCATCATACAAAGATAACTGAAGTATTCATCACATACAAGTGATGCACATTTATCACTGGTTGAGTTGTGGTCTGCAGAACGTTCAGCAAAGGGGCTGAAACATTAAGAACGTGTCTGTCTGATCTTCGAGGAATAGAGGTTCCTTCCTGAACAAGAGTCTGTATAACACAGGAATGACCAAGTTCTCACAGTTCAGTGACAGAATCCCCCAAGTCATTCAAATCCTGACTCTGACTTTACAGATGAAGTAACCATCTGGTATTAATTTAGTTTCATGAAAGAGGCAACATACCATAAGATTCAATTACTGAGTGACATCAGCGAAAATGGCGAAGAAGGGAAATCTCTAAGTCCTTCTCTCTCTAAAAGCAAATGAATAAACTGGCAAAATTTGTCAGAATCAAATTTTTCAGAATGCTGGGATTTAATCAGCACACGGCAAATAGAGGATGTTTAATTGAGGAAAAAACAGCTGAATCCTGGGAAGAGTATGTTGCGGCATTTGTAACTTACCCTGGCCCCATCCTCCACCCCAGCTTCGCAGCCGTCTTGAAGACAACAGCCCCCATTCCCAGTGCAGTCACCTACCACTAGAGGGAGCCGGGCAGACCTTTTTCTTAAGGACGGTGGTTGTTTATTTTGACCAGTCTGGTGGTGCCCTGAAGGACTAGCTTAAAGGGCTTGCCACTATTTCCCAGAAATCGAAACTTTCCCAGAACTGAGATAGCTACCTAGAGGGAGGAGGCTGCGGTTGGCGAGGTGGAGGGGGGTGGGGGGTTGTTGTTAAAAATATTTAAAGGAGGGGACCCTGGGTGGCTCAGTGGGTTGGTTAAAGCCTCTGCCTTCAGCTCAGGTCATGATCTCAGGGTCCTGGGATCAAGCCCTGCATCGGGCTCTCTGCTCAGCAGGGAGCCTGCTTCCCCCTCTCTGCCTGACTGCCTCTCTGCCTACTTGTGATCTC
This sequence comes from Potos flavus, assembly GCA_028534135.1. Lineage (NCBI taxonomy): Eukaryota > Metazoa > Chordata > Mammalia > Carnivora > Procyonidae > Potos > Potos flavus. The sequence continues at coordinate 14,071,679 of CM052899.1, read as the reverse complement.
TCTCTCTCTCTGTCAAATAAATAAATAAAATCTTTAAAAAAAATTTTTTAAAGGAAAACATATTAGCTGATGCTACCTAGAGTAAAGGATAAAATGTGGAATGAAAATAGACAAACTGAAAAAATTGGGAGCAAAGTCTAGAATATAAAATTCTTTGGGGAATAAGGGCTTTGAAAAGGCCCCACAGGGGTGCCTAGGTGACTCTGTCGGTTAAGTGTCCCAACTCTCGATTTCGGCTCAGGTCATAATCTCAGGGCTGTGAGAATGAGCCCCATGTCGGGCTCCACCCTCAGCAGGGCGTCTGCTTGAGATTCTTTCTCTCCCTCTTCCTCTTGCTCTGCCCCTGCCCCGGCTCACTCACGCTCTCTCTCTCAAATAAATAAATAAATCTTAAAAAGAAAGAGAAAGAAAGAGAGGAAGGAGGGAGGGAGGGAGGACGGGAGGAAAGAAGGAAGGACAGAGGAAGGGAAGGGTCTCCCATATGCTCACAGAAGACCTGAGAAAGCTCCCAGCGCTCACCTCTGGCTGATGTTCAGGCTCCGCACAAGCAGGAAACGAAGGCTAAAGCAGAGTTGTAAACCCTCTGGCTGAGTGTTGAAGGCATGCCCAACACATGCAAAGCCCATCTCCAAAGAAAGGGAGATTTTTGTTCAGGTTCTAGGCATTTAAAGACATCTCTGTAGCATCGCTGATGGACCACTGAACTAACAGAGTAGAGATTTCAGTAGCCGTGCATAACAAAGAACGCTGACTCTACAAAATTAGTTCAGGAAAGTCACTAAGCAAACAACAGCCGCTACAACAAGCAGCGACAAAATACCCTAGGGGAGAACAGGGAGAAGAGTGGGGAGCATCTGCTGAGTGGAGTTGCCATGCTAGAATATTCAACATGTTCGGGGTTCAATAAAAAATTACAAGGCATGAAAAGAAGTAAGAAAGTCAGAAAATAAGATATAAGGAAACTAATAGAAACTGTCCCTGAGGAAGCCCAAGCATTGGACTTATCAGACAGACATTTAACATTAGCTATTTTAAATATATTTAAACAGACAAAGGAAATAACGTACAGAGAAGTGAAGGAAACCATGAGAATGATATAGAAAATATCAATAAAGAGCCAGAATTTTTTTTTAAATATTTATTCATTTATTTGAGAGAGAGAGTGCATGAGTTGTGGGGAGGGACAAAAGGAGAGAGAGAATCCTCCAGCTGAATTCCCACTGAGCATGGAGCCCCGACATGCAGGGGGCTCAATCCCAGGACCCTGAGATCATGACCTGAGCTGAAACCAAGAGCTGGACACTTAACCAACTGAGCCACCCACCCAGCTACCCAGTCTCCCAGTAAACAACCAGAAATTATAAAAAGGAGATGAATAGAAATTCTGGAGTTAAAAAATAAAGTAGAATAATGAAATGAAAAATCCAGTATCATTACTAAGGACATGCAGATCAAAACCACAATGAGATACTATTTATCCCCACTAAGATAGCTCTGTTTTGTTTTGGTTTCTGTTTTTGTTTTTAAGATTTTATTTATTTATTTGACAGAGAGAGCACAAGCAGGCAGAGTGGCAGGCAGAGGCAGAGGGAGAAGCAGGCTCCCCGCCCAGCAAGGAGCCCGATGCGGGACTCGATCCCAGGACCCTGGGCCCATGACCCGAGCCGAAGGCAGCCGCTTAACCAACCGAGCCTCCCAGGCATCCCTGTTTTTTGTTTTGTTTTGTTTTGTTTTTAAAGAAGGAAAATGACAAGTTTTGGCAAGAACGTAGAGAAAGTGGAACCCACATATATCGATGGTAGAAATGTAAAATTGGGGGGGTGGCGCCTGGGTGACTCAGTCAGTTAAATGCAGCTAACTCAGCTCTAGTTCATGGTCATGATCTCAGGGTCATGAGATCAAGTCCCATGTTGGATTCCACACTCAGCACAGAGTCTGCTTGAGATTCTCTCTCTCCGCCCTTCCCCCTGCTCATGCTCTCTCTCTCTCTTTCTAAAATAAATAAATATCTTTTAAAAGAAATGTAAAATGGTGCAGCCACTGTGTATAAGTTTGGCAGTTCTTCAAAATTACCACAAAACCCAACAATTCCTCCCTTACATATATACCTAAAAGAATTAAAAATGTATGTTGAATAAAAATTATACACTAGTGTTCATAGCAGCATTATTCATAATAACCAAAAGGTGGAAACAATTCAAATGTCATTAATCAATGAATGGATAAACAAAATGTGGTATATCCATACAACAGAGTTTTATTTAGCCCTACGAAGACATAAAGTACTGATGCATGCTACAACATGATAAGCCTTGAAAACTAATGAAAGAAACCAGACATAAAAGACCACATATTACGTGATTCCATTTATATGAAATGTTCAGAATAGGGAAATCCACAGACAGAAAGCCAATTAGTGGTTACCAGAGACTGGTGGGAAGGGAAAGTAGGAAGTGACTAATGGGTATGGAGGGTTTTTCTGGAGTGATGAAAATGTTCAGAATTAGATTGTGGTGATGGTTGCACCACCTTGTAGATGTACTCAAAGCCACTGAACTGTATACTTGAAAATGGTTAAAGTGGTGAATTTATGTTATATGTATTTTACCTCAATTTTAAGACAGTGTGTTGTGTGTGTGTGTGTATGTGTGTGTGTGTACCATAATATTAAGCTATCGAAGCTATGGTTAGTCCATAGACCAGATGTGAAGCCCAGCTCCACAAGCTAGATGAATGAGCAAAAAACTTAACCTAAGTCTCAGTTTCCTATGTAAAAAATGGAATAATCATAATAATGCCTGCCTCAAAGAGATTTTAAGAGCCTTCAATGAGCTAATGAAAGTAAAGAACATGTCTAGGGCCCTAGAACATAGTAAGCTCTCGGGAAATAGCGCAAAACACAAATAAATGCTCAGATATCAGATACCTATCAGGTAGAGGCAGTGAGAGAGAAGGTAGGCAAACAGACTCCTAGTGGGAAGAATGCGCTCATCAACTCGCAGGAACTTTCTTGTCTTGATACTTAACTAGTAGGAATTTGTAATTTTTCAACCATTCTTTTATATTTGCCTAGAAGGACTCAGTCCTCTAAAGGCATAACACCTGATAAAAATGACAAAATTGGGGGGCGCCTGGGTGGCTCAGTGGGTTAAAGCCTCCGCCTTCGGCTCAGGTCATGATTTCAGGGTCCTGGGATCGAGCTCCGCATCAGGCTCTCTGCTCAGCAGGGAGCCTGCTTCCCCCTCTCTCTCTGCCTGCTTCTCTGCCTACTTGTGATCTCTCTCTCTGTCAAATAAATAAATAAAATCTTAAAAAGAAAATGACAAAATTGGGACATCTGGGTGGCTCAGTTGGTTAAGCCGCTGCCTTCAGCTCAGGTCATGATCCCAGGGTGCTGGGATCAAGTCCTGCATCGGGCTCCTTGCTCAGCGGGGAGCCTGCTTCTCTCTCTGTCTCTGCCTGCCACTCTGCCTGCTTGTGCTCTCTCTCTCTCTCTGACAAATAAATAAATAAAATCTTTTTTTAAATGGCAAAATTAAGTTATGGAATTAAAATGTTGAGAGCCTGTACACATACACACACACACACACACACACACACACACACACACACACACAGGAGAGCCTGATATAACATAGTAGTTCATCTTTAATTAAACAGCATCAGGAATGACTGAGGAAAGCTATTCATTGCAAGGCAAGAGAAGTGTTGTGAATTTCCATTTTGTGCAATTCACCAAAATTACAGTTCTGCATAACTTTCTTATCTTTGCCCATACATATCTTTCCAATGGCCAACTCAAGTTAACTCAGTTGAGCCTTTCCAATCACCCCAGCTTAAGATACGACCTCTTCCACTGAGCTTCTCAGGGAAAGAAGGGAGGGAGGAAGGAAAAGGCATTAATTCAAAAATCCCAATCTCCTATCATAACCTTTCCTTTCACATCACTTTCTCAAGTTCCTCCCATCCCAGTTGTCTTCAGTGTCCCCAGTACATTGACACCTCTGTCATTGTATCCGGCACGTCCCTCCTCATCCAACTTCAATTTCAGTGTCTAACACTGCATTTGCCCTCTTGCAAATACCTTCAATTCCTTGACCTTCTCCTTCCAAATTGAAACCCTAACTGTGCATGGATCCAATATCACTTACCTTCTCTGTGCCTCAACCTGAACCATTAGTTACTGCTAGAGAAAAACACCCAACTAGGCAGAATGGTCACAAGTCAGATTCGTAGTGACCAACTTCAGATTTGCTCCACCATGCCAAAAATCTTCCTAATTTTCTCCACTAAAGCCCTCTCCCATTTTCCAATACAATTTCATACCTTTCCACTCCACTAAAACTCTGACTTCCTCCTTGCCTTCTGCCATCAGCTGGTGATCATTCCTCATACTTCATGAGGAATATAGAACCCACCATGCCAAGTCTCATGTTTCAACCACCAGTCCTCCATTTGCAACTATTATCTTCTTTTTCCTTCTATTACGCAAAGGAATAGCCTTTCCCTTGATGAAATGCCTATTTCTCCATTTCTGCTCTAGACTGAATCTTCTCTCTACTCAGAGCCTTATTCTATACCTAGATGTTAATACGGCTAGTTCTGAGTGATCATGGGTGATCTGGTTTCGTTTTCTTTTTTTCTTTTGTTTATCTTTAGTACATCCGTTATCACAAATGACATATAATTGTTTCAAGAAGAATTTCAGAGAAATTGTCATCTAAAAGTTCTGACAGGCTTGGAGATGTGGTAATGCCCTTTTGTGCTTGGAGTCGTGTTCAGCCACCATTCAGTGTTGGGGGAGGAAGAGAAACTAAATCCCGCCAGCCAAGAAGCTAGATGAGCCCGTCTTGAGATCACATTAAGTGCTACCGAATATGATAACTATGTCTTGACAGGCCATATATTTCAAGCCTCTCCCATAGCCGATTTAATTGTCACTAATTTTCTAATTTACCTTAATCATAAAAACTGAGTTGAAGAGGTTACCTAATCACTGATCTCTGAGAGAGGAGTGAATTTAAAAGGAGGCAGACAGCATTTGAGAGGCTGTGGTGTGGGAGGGTTTACCTCCGCAGAGCCGCTTTTCTTGTCAGTGAATCACACAGTCAAATTACAGGAGAAAGTGACAGAAATTAGGCTAAATTCCAACTCCCAGTGTCGGGAGATTATTCATCAACCCTACAGCATCAGCTCTCTGTTTGGCAAGGGATGCAGCTTCTAATTACGCACAACTCCCTGTGGGCCACCCCACAGGACCTTTATTTTCTCCACAGTTACTAATCAGCTATCCCCAGTTAACAAGAAGATCAGATCTAGAAGTATGTAAATTCACTCTCAATTCTTTCTCCTAATCACACAGCGGGACACCTTAGGAGCTCGCTAACGAGGTGCCCGGCCAACTAACTAACAAGCTGGCTGGCTGCTATTCTCAATGATCACTTCCAAAATGGGATTCTTTTTTTATTTTAGATACACAGGGCCAGTTCAATACACTGAAATGTGTAACTTTCCTGCAACTTCCTTGTAAAACTTTAACTAAATTAGGCAAAGTTAAAATTGAGTAAATTTTTTTAAAAAATATTGAAGAAATGCCCAACCAATGGGGCATTCAGAGGGGCACAATTCAACACCTGGGGACTTTTAGGAATGTCCCCAGAGAGTGAGCCCTCATCGTATTTCTGTTATTAAAAGGCCTTCCTTCTGATGTTTCTTCCTCTAACTTCAAATTAGTATTCATACTCTGAACCATGTGAAATTACCGATCTTTGATGATTTTTGACCTAAAATCGTGGCAATTTCATATAGTTCAGCCTCATGCACAGGCCCTCAGAGGCTGTTTGGAGGCAGTTGAGTATTTTCAAGCATAAAGATAAATAATGATAATAATAATGGTAATAACTAACATATTCTTGAGATCTTTCTATATGACAAGAACTATACTCAATTCATTCAGTGCTCACGACATTGGAACACTCCCATTTCACAGATGTGAAGACTGAAGCATAAGGAGATCAAGTAAGTTGCTCAGTGTCAGAGACTGGCAAAGGCTAGATTCAAACACAGGCTTTCTGACTGTGCAGGTATTCACCACCACACGGTCTTCCTGAAAAGTTTCTATTGATAAATGGGGAAATAAAGTAAAAAGCTCCCACTGGTTTCCTATACTTTTCTAGCCATTCAAACTTCTCCTTTTTCACTTAGACCCTCTAAAGGATAACGTGACACATAGATGCTAATGGGGGAGTTTATCGCTTGCAACGGACTTCTTAAATTCTGGATTTGCAGATTTGATAAGCTCAGTTATGCAGTATTGCTTATAATTAACAAGCTACTGAGCTCTCCATAGGGTTAAGAGACCAGAAAATAGAAGACAGAGAGAAAGTGAGAGCACATGCGTAACCACATGTGTCGTGCACATGCATCTCTGTGAGTGTGTGCTGTTGATGTAAATTAGACTGCAATGAATGGTATAAAGTCCTTTGACAAATTAAATAGAACACTGAAAATTTCTAGTTTTATTAGTAGGACAGATTTTATTAAGTCTTTATTTTCTGAAAACACCTCCCACCATTAATGCAGGGGAATGCCAGGTGAAACGTCCTTTTCAATGCATAGCTAAGCTCATGGGAAAGTAATAGAAATTCCCAAAGGCCAGAACGGAAGAGGTTACTAAAACCCAGAGCAGTAGATGATTGAGCTGATGGGGCAGCTAATCTAGATGGGTAGGCTTTATTTCCACATTGACTCATCTAGGGAATTGGGTTTTAATGTGCACTCGGTGACAAAGCAAAAGGTCTTAAGACTGTCAAATAGGGAGTTGAAACTGGGGTCCTGCCTACTCTCCCTCCCTTAAATTTTACCAGCATGAGGAGATGGTGTGAAAGCTTGTCTCTTTTGGCCTAGATTCTAAGTAGGGGAACAAAAGGATTTCCTTTTGTCCAATTATGGATCAATGCTACATGAAAGTCCAGGAACTCTCAAGCCAAAATTAACGCATAAAGAGCTCCCAGGATGGACAAATATGTAATATGTGTGTATGTATGTAACAAATATGTAATAAAGTTCAGGTGGAGGGAAATCAGGCCCTCAGAACTTCAGATGCTTAAATAATGAGCAAATGACTATAAAATGATTAATGACATTTCAGAAAGGAATTAAAACATGAGAAAATAAGACAATGGAAAAAACTTCTAGAAATGAAAATGTAATCGCTGAAACCAAAAACCCATTAGTCAAATTAGGCAGCAGATTAGACACAGATGAAAAAAGAAACAGAACTAAGGAAATTACACAAAACGTAACAGAGATAGAAGATGGAAAATATTAGAGTTTAAGAGACACAGAAGATAAAATGAGAAGATAAACATATGTCTAATAGGAATTTCAGAAAAAATAGATGTAAGAGATAATATTCAGAGAGAGATGGCTGAGAATTTTCTAGAATTAGTGAAACACTTGCATCCTTAGACTCAGGAACCACAAAAAAGTACCAAGCAATTAATACGGAAATAAATCTTAATACCTCCTCACGTTATAGTAAACTGCAATACACCAAGACAAAATATTTTAAACACCAAGAAAAAGAATAGATTACCTACAAAGGAATGAGGAAGAGCAGACTTCTCAACAACAAAAGAAACAAAAGCGTAGAATATCTCCAAAGTGAAAAAGAAAATCATTGTCACCTAGAATTCAACACAGAGAGAGAAGCTAAACTATCAATAAAAAAAATGAGGGCAAATGAAAGACATTTTAAGACAAACAAAGAATGAGAGAGTTGACCTCTGCCAAACTTTGACTGAAACGAATTCCAACGGATGTAATTTAGAAAAAAGGAAACGGAACTAGAGGAAAGAAGTAAAATGCAAAATGTGGTCAAATGTGGATAAATCTAAACAGCATTTACCGTATATAATGCTTAATTTTATGTGTCAGCTTGACTGGCCAGGGGGTGCCCAGGTTCATCACTGTTTCTGGGTGTGTCTGTGAGGGTGTTTCTGGATGAGATTATCATTTGAATGTAGACTGCCTTGCCGGCTCAGGTGCGGGCACCACCCAATCCACTGAAGGCCTGAATAGAACAGAGGCAAAGGAAAGAGGAATTTGCCCCTTTTTGCTTCCGGCCTGCTTGGGTGAGTTGGGAATTTTCATCTCATCTTTTCCAGCCCTACGACTGAGATTTAAACCATCTGCTCCCTTGGCTCTCAGGCCTTCAGATTCAGACTGAATTACACAAATGGCTTTCCTGGGTCTCCAGCTTGCAGACAGATCTTGGGACTTCTCAGCGTCCATAATTGTGTGGGCCAATTCCTCATAATTGTGTGAGCCAAAAGAAGCCAATTCCTCAATTCTTCAATTTTTCTAGCAGGAAAAAAAATGCATAAGCCCCCAAAACTGGAAACTAAAAGAAATCTGTGTCCTCAAAACATATGCAATAGTGAAAGATATATAGATATACATAGATACAGGCACACATATATACATGTATTTATGTGTATGTGTATAATATATTTACATTTATATTTACATTTATATATTTTTATATATAGGTACACATAAATACATATATTTGTGTGTGTATATATATATTATATATTTACATATATACATATATATCCTGGTTCTGTTTCTCTGGAGAAACTTGACTAAGTAATCTACCATATAAAACAATAATGAAAAGTGATAAATTTACAAGGGAACAAAACATTGTAGAACTAGAATACTAAGTATAACATATTACTGGGAGTAATTTAAGATTAAAGGTTTTTTTTACATACATAGTTCTGGAGGAGGTTGATTTTATCGATTAATTTCTAACTTTCTTTTTTTTTTAAGTTTTATTTAAGTTTTTTTTTTAAGTTTTATTTATTTACACCCAGTGTAGAACTCACAACCCTGAGGTCAAGAGTCATATGCTCTTCTGACCGAGCCAGCCAGGGGCCCCAATTTCAGATTTTCTGAAATCAAGATGCAAGCTAAACGTAAGAGAAATTGAACGCATAACTTCTTAGTTGGCTAAGAAGAAAAATGTGAACGCCTACTATAACACCGTCACTGTTCTAAGCAATCTGGATATAGTATAGTACAATATAGAAAATATATAATGGAAAAAATAATAATAAGGTAAATTAATAAGTTAGAAAATAATACATGCTCTGGGGGGGAAATGCAAAAGTAAGTAAGATGCAAAGTCCTAGGGCAAAAATAGGGACTTAGAAATTTTAAGTAGAGTAGTTTAGCTTCATTATTATTGATCACCAAATATATTTTGTTTTCCATTTCCATACCCAGGCTAGCATCATACTTCCTTACCATATAAACATTAAGCATAGCCACGTGACTCGTTTTGGCCAATGAAGAGCAGAAATGGCATGTGTCATTCCTAGACAGAAGCTTTAAGAATAGTGCATGATTCCCCACATGCCTTTCCCTCTGCTGCAGCAATTGCAGAAGAACATGCCAAATGGAAGCTCCCATCAGCCAGAATCCCCGAGGAACTGTGATGAGCAGAAGCCCTGCCAACCTGTGTAAGACACTCAGTGTGAGCTATGTGTTGATTAAGCAAATGAGCTGTGGGGATTGTTACTGCAGAACCCGCTAGCCTAACTGACGCAAGTAGCTGGCGTAGACCTCACTGAGGTGACAGACGATGGTAGCTTGAACCTGCGTGGCAATCATGGAAAAGATGAGAAGTCATCAGAATCTGGATATATTTTTACACAGAGAAGAGTTAAGTCATCTGTGACTGAAAATGGGAGACCAGTGGCAGCACATTGGTTCTGATGGGATGTCAGAGACATCGTGTGGGAAAAACTACTCTAATACAAGCAACCCTTACATTCTGGTAACAGTCTGGGAGGAAATAAATAATCTATCTAGCAGGTCTGCAACAACACAAACAACCCGCTAAATAGTAAAAGTTAAGAAAACTAGAGTGATTTCACCGCCCAGTCAACTTCGATTAGTGGAACATGATCGCCCTCTAGTGATGAACGAAAAAAATGAACTTGGAAAAAGCCAGACAGTGGCAACCAAAGCTGGTGGAAAATACACATTTTAAAATTATGGGCTCTCTTTGTGCCATGACAGGCTACTTTATAACAACTTTTAATTAGGAAATACCATGAGCAGTTCTATATCAGGGAAGATAAAATCTGGCATTGCTTTGCAAAGTTATGCATAATATTCAAGAAAGCAAGAATCCTGAAACCCGTTAAAGTACAGGACTCTTTGCGGGTATACAAAGTAGTAGTATTTATAGTGATAACAACCGTACAAATCTTTTCTTGTCTTCCATAAAGAAAGATTTAGTCTTTTTGTTTTTGTTTTTTTAGTCAATTGCAAAAGTGCAAAATGGTGGAACAGCGTGGCATTTTTTTTCTTATCCTCCTCATAAGCTGAATATGAAGTAGTAGAGAGATCTAGCTGCCAAAAAGGCTGCAATAATAAAATGTTCATTCACATTAAGGACGTAGCATATCCACTAAACTTTGTACTTGTATAACCAGCATGATTTATTTAATCCACTTGAGGAACAAATATGGTTGCCTCTCTTAACTTTCCTAATTAAACTGGGCCGGAACCCCAATATTTTAGATTATTTTTTAAGTAATCTCTATACCCAATGTGGGGCTCAAACTCACGACTCCAAGATCAAGAGTCACATGCTCTACCAAGCCATCCAGGAGCCCCTCCAGTATTTTAGATTAGCTGGAGGCATAATACCTTTCGAGGGACCTCAATTCCTCCCCCACCACCAACCCCCACTTATTCAAGAATCCCAAGGACGTTGACCAGAGTGGCTGAACATATTTCTCAAATGCTTTCTGGAGAGCAATGTGGAAAATCTGATCCATCCACCAGCCGACCAGATTGTCAGGTACATTCTGAAAACTGCCCAGGCTGATGTATTCTTTTCCACTGCTCTTTTCAGTCCCTATTCCTGTGGAGGCCACAGGGCACCCTAATCCTCGATTTCCCAGGTTACAGCTCTCTGGTTTACGCCTGCACCTTCAGGTGTAACCAGCAGGTGCTTTCCGAAGCACACTCGTGCCCTGGTTTAAGTTAAGATCTGGGGCAATTCCAGTTCCAGACATAACCACAAGTTAATTCAGAACCCAATTTCCTCCAAGACTATCTAGAATTTCATAATAAGCCAGAATCCCCAGTCTAAACTTATTCTTCGCTACCTCAGTAAGAGCTATCTCTAATCATCCAGGAGATATGATTCATGAAGAACTCCAAAAGAGAGGGGTGAAAAAGATGGCTACATTCTTTTCCGATAGTCACCTTGGTCTCCAAGAAAATTACTTCTTCTTAAGCAACTTTTAATCTCTGCATATTAAAAAATCTTAAAAGAAGTAGCCTTCACCAAGCCATTTTTTTAAGTCCTATTATATACTTCCTCAAGAGCAATGGCTCGCCTACTTGCCCTATATTTATTTACTTAAGAAAAGCCACAAAGAGCATCTTAGAACAAAGATCTGCTTCAGAGTGACACTTTACCCACCCATGCAGAAAGATAGAAGGCCATGTTTAAATAGCACTCCTCTTAAATCCAATTCCTGAGTTCAGTCTGGGTGCCACATTTAAGCATGGATAGTATCACTCTAGAAATATGTCTTACAAATCTAAACACACACACATATATGAAAGATCTAAACTACAATAAGGAGTGATTCTATCGTTTGAGTGGGGGTCCATCCTCTCTTTGCAGAGTGATCACAACATAAACATATATGCTAAAGATATCTCTGTGTGTTCATTATTGCATTGTTGAAAATAGGAAAAAATTTTAAAGTGTGGTAAACGTTTAAAAATAAAGGAATGAGCAGATTTATATCCATGTGATGGAACACTACGCAGCTGTTAAAAGAAAATAGATCTATTCTTTAGGGAAAAAAATTCTTGATATCATGTATTATTTCTAGAACAAAAACCAAATGCTTTTAACAGAGATACCTCTGGGTAAAGAGGCCACATTGAGGGGAGCAGAGGAAGGGCTGTGTGGAATAGGGCAGATGCAGACTTCTTTTGCTTTTCTCTTTATATCCTTCTGAAAACCAAATGTTTCACAAAGATTTTGTGTTACTTTTATTTCTTAATTATGGAATATAATGATTATAACCTAAATTATGTTATGATTATAACGTATTTATGTTATCATGGTAACCTAAAAGTATTCATTGCAAATTAATTTAACTATATAATTTAACCTAAATAAATATAACGTTATTTAAATAATTAGCTTAATAAATATTCATACTAATGAATGTTTTCTCTTCTGGTATCATAAGGAAACTAGGAAAGATTGTGCTGGGGAGAAAAGATAAATATTATTGAACTAACTTAGAATGGTGACCACATGGCCAGGGAACCTAAAAACTAGGTAAAGTAAGAAATAATTGAATGTGTTTGGGATGTTTACCTTGGTCAAAGGTAGAGCTACCTTCAAATATGTAAAGTAGGGGAATTCTGCTTTCAAGTAATTAAACAATAGATGATTTGGACCAATGTTATCACACAGGGAAACTAGCAATACTGAACAAAATATGAAAAGACATTTTCCTGAAGGCATCATAGAGCTAAGAAAACCATGAGGATTTACGGCTTCTGGATCCAGGAGAGGACACAGGCCTCTATAAATCATGTGGCTATAGTTCTATTGTTGTACTTCATTCACTATAAGATGCGTTCCTTAGAAACAATGCAGTGTGGACTGCTGGGATGCTTAATACAGCATTTTCTAAGCCTGTAAGCATTCTGTATTGTGGTTTTTCCAAGACACATTGTGAGTGGCAAAGGCAAACCCAAACCTAGAGTAAATGTCTATTCCAATGACAAACCATGACAGAGGTGGTCTAATATAATCAAGATGCCACCAAGTGGCTGGCTGGTCCCCCCAGGAAATGGTACCATATCTAGAGCTCTGGGTTGATCTCTGCTTTTGGAGACTGGGGACTCAGCAGTGACTGTAGCCAGATGAATTTTGGTGAGTGAAAGCCTCTGTTGCTAAGTCTATACTTATCCCTTTATACTATACTCATCCCTCTCCCCACACTTTGTTCATGAACCCTTTTAGCGAGAGTAGGGCTTGCTGAAGAAAGAGGCTGAGTAATAGCCATAGAAAACGTCATGTAAGAGTCTCCACTGCTCAGGTTGCTCTCTTGTGAGCCTTTATATGGAACCAAAAGATTGCTTTTGTTGCTGCTGTTGTCTGTTCAGAAAGGACTATCCACCATGGAGCTAATTCTCTGAACTTCTGAGTTCCATGAACTGGCCCCTTGCAGTCACTCAGGAAGCTATATCCATGCCTAGCAGTATTGTGTTTCATCCATCTCAAAGTAGAATGACCTTGGGTGAGACACTAACCAAGTAAAAGAGGACAGGAGAGCAAATCTGAGAAGGTGCACAAGATGGTACCAATCCAGTGGTTTGGGCATGCTGGTGCCCAAGGAAGGAATGCTTCTACCAGAAAACACTGTCATGGTGAATTGGAAACCTGAAACTGTTCTCTGGCCTGTTTGGGCTCCTCATGCTACTGAACAACAGGCAAAGGAAAGGATCACTATACTGACTCGGGCAATTCATCCAAACTACCAAGGGAAAAAATGGGTTGCTGCTACTCACTGATGATGAGGGGCACTACGCCTCTGCACTCCTTACTCAATAGTTCTTCAGGCCGCCCAATTGTTACTTGCCCTGTTGTGTGATGCCATTCTTGTGGTTTCCCTCCATTTGTCTGCACCTTTATAAATAATCCATCTATTAAACCCATCTATTTCCTGCTGGGACTATCTACTATTCTAGGCACTGGAGATATAGCCATAACAAAATAGAGGGGAAAAAAAAACCTCCAAAAAAAATTCCTGCCCTCTTAGAGCCAATAATCAAGTGAAGGAGACCAACCAGCAGCTTTCCACACCAGTGGACCCCCAGAAACTCCACTGTCAGATTTATTTCCCACCCCCTGACACATACCTCTTACTTAAACATCTAAAATACTTGCTACTTCTTACTTACCGGGTCCAATCAGCATAATATCGTCATTGTCATGGACTAATGTGGTATCTTATGGAAGGGAAAAGTGACCAGGGATCCTGCAGACTAAATTGTGACATGGGGCTGGAGCGTTGATATGCCTCGGAGGCAGGACAGTGCAGATGTACCGCTGGCCTTGCAAACTGCTTCTGGTGGCCACTATCAAGGTCTCAAGGGCAAGTATTTGCTGGACCAAGTGCTGCATATCAGGTACCAGGAAATGTATTAATGTACTCAAGTAATGAAACCACATCTGGAACAGCAATTGCAATTGGAGTCATCACCTAATGATAAGTATGATAACTCACTCTTATTCTCCAAGAGCCATCTGTTTTCTGCACAGGCCAAAAATGCACGTTGAATGGGAATGTGGTAGGAATCACCAGACCAGCATCGTTCAAATCCTTGATGGTGGCGCTCATCCCTGCAGTCCCTCCAGAAATGCCGTTATTTGTTTGGTTTATTTTTATTTATTTTTTTCTTGACCAATAGGAATTTGTCTCACAGTTCTAAAGCCTACGAGCCCGAGATCAAGGTGTTGGCAGGGCCGAGCCGCCTCCAAAGGCGCTAGGGAAGACTCATTCTCAGGCCTCCTTCCTCCTTCTGGTGCTTTACTGGCGATCTCTGGTGTCCGTGGCTTATGGCAGCACGACTCCAGTCTTCACTGGCATCTCCCCAGGTGCGCGACTCTGTCCACATTTCTCCTTTTTATGATGACACGAGTCAGATTAGGGACTCACCTAATCCAGTATAACCTAATCTTAATTTAACTAATTATATCTGCAACAACACTATCAAGTTCTGAGGTACTGGGGGTTAGGGTTTCAACATATAAAATTTGAGGAAATGCAATTCAGCTCATAACACATGTTAAACGCATTTTTCTAGGAGCTTTCTGTGTCCCTCCATTTCATTTCCCCATTTCCACTTTATTCCTAGCCACTATTCTCTCTTAGATGTTTTCCTTCCCACTAGGGTCCCCACAACACCCTCTCGGGCCCTTGAATCCAATGTCCATATTGCAGCCACCATTGGTTTTCCATTTTTTAGGTAGAGGCAGTTCTATAACTTCCATTTAGGTCTTTCTTATCATAACATTCCTCACTCCACAGTTCAGAGAACCAATGTGGAGATTCTGCCAGCTACTGATGTGTCTGTTTCAACTATGCATTCCAGAGTTGGGGAAGTAGTCACAGGATACACTTGGGGACCCACGGGACTCACTGAGAGATCTAAGCTAAAACTCCACTAATTACCTGCTCTGGCTGGTGGGCCACAGTAGCATTTTGGACCTCCTAGAATTAGTGTCAACTCAGAGACAGTGTCCAGTAATCCCCCAAATATCTGATTATCTCCCTTTCCGCAATGTACAGTCTCCCTAGTAAAGAGCCATTGGTCCTTTGGGGTAAGGTTGGGGAAAAGATTAATAATATAAATTTTGATAGTGTGGTCGAGTTAGGCTTCTGTTCACTCAGCCCAGAACTCTTCCACTTACGCAGATCGAGCAAGAATTTAGTAGACTGCCCACCTATTTCTTTCTAGGTACACCATAATCAATGCCAATGCCCTAAATCTCTGTTGTGAGTTAGGGACTCTGGTACTCTATGCTGTTTATTACTGTAACCAGACCATGTTGTCTTTGGCGACCAAGTGTCACCACTTGGCCCCTGTACCCTGGGATCACATTAACCTCACTTCATTTGGGGATCCCAGTTTGATGGAAGCAGTCCCCGCTGCATTTTCTGACCTACAAAGAGCAACCACAGACCTCAAGGATTCTGGGGCCCCATACCCAAATTTATTTCGGAAAGTAAAATTCTGAAAGGTGTCTTCCTCTAGACTCTCCCAGAGTGGGTGAATAGGTCTTCATGATAAATCCACCCTAACATTCCGATCCCGTTAAGCCTTTGGATCCCTTTCTATACAATATATCTACCAAGGCAGTTGTGGCATTTTGTCTTTAGGATGGGCCACCTTTGAGTCCATGTTTAGCCAACTAACCAAACTGTTAGAGCCCTTTCAAATCCCTTGAACTAAGATACTGAATCCAGAATCCGTTTAGTGGGCCCATATCAATAAATGTGGCCTGATTCAACTTCATATTTTTCCACAATTGTCCTACACCCTTAAGATCCATTCCCACATAGTCCTCAGATTTCTGTCTGTATAGATTTGAAAAATTATGCAGTTCTTTTGGTATGCAGTGCACCTCGTGGGTTGTACTTTGTCCTTCACCCTTTGGTACCTGCTGGGACATGAGTCTATGTACAGTTGAAGAAGCGAAGTACGATGGTGAGAAGAATCAGTAATGCCTTGCAAGGAATACCTCGAGAGAGATCATAACAGGTGCTTCAGGCAAAGTCAGATTAACATTCTCAGGGGTGGAAGGGCTACTTCTACTAGCAAGAAAGACTCAGCAGAACTTAAGGGTTCAATGGCCTAAACTTTATTGGGATCTTCCTATATGTCCCTATTCCACTTTTTAAGTTCCCATTCTTTCCCACTTGATGCCCTCACTTTAACAGTAGAGACTGCTTGAGGTTGGGAATTCATTTGTGTTGTAATTCAGCCACTTGTGGGATGAGACTCTGGGTTTGGTTTTCAGAAGTCTCAGTTGTATGGCTAAGGAGGTAAGGGCTTCTTTCAGAGAAAATATAAAAAGCTTTCAGGGGTCATTAATATGAAGCTTTAGCTGGAAATTTGAAGCACTGAACTCATCCTTTTCTTTTTCAACTTTGTGCAGCTCAGTTAAGAGAAACCAGCCAGTCCCATACACAACAAAAAGTTTCTTTTTTTAAGATTTTATGTATTTATTTGACAGAGAGAGAGTGAGAGAGAGAGCAAGCATGGGCAGGGGGAGGGGCAGAGGGAGAGGGAGCAGCAGACTCCCTGCTGAGCAGAGAGCCTGATGTGGGGCTTGATCCCAGGACCCTGGGATCATGACCTGAGCTGAAGGCAGACGCTTAATGACTGAGCCACACAGGCGCCCTACACTCCTTGTTTGACTAAAATATACTAAGGTCAGATTTCAAGGGGTACATGCACCCCAATGTTTATAGCAGCATTATGAACAATAACCAAACTATGGAAAGAGCACAAATGTCCATTGACTAAGGAATGGATAAAGATGTAGTATATTGGGGGCACCTGGGTGGCTCAGACAGTTTATCATCTGACTTGATTTTGGCTCAAATCATGACCTCAGGGTCATGGGATCAGCCCCATATTGGGCTCTCTGTGCTCAGCAGGTAGTCTGCTTATCCCTCTCCCTCTGCTCCTCCCCCCACTTATGCTTTCTCTCTAAAATAAATAACTTTTTAACTGTGGTATATATATATATATATTATATATATATATATATATATAATGGAATATTATTCAGCCATCAAAAAATGAAATCTTGCCATTGACAACAACATGGATGGAACTGAAGTACTACACTAGGTGAAATAAGTCAGTCAGAAAAAGACAAATACCATATGATCTCAGTTATATGTGGAATTTAAGAAAGAAAACAGATGAACATACAGGAAGCAAGGGAGAAGGAAAGAGGGAAACAAACCATAAGAGACTCTTAAAGACATAGAACAAATGGAGGGTTGATGAAGGGAGGTGGGTGGTGGAATGGGCTAGATGAGTGATGGGTATTTAAAGAGGGCCCTTGTTGTGAGGAGCACTGGGTGTTATAAGTGACGAATCACTTAATTCTAATTCTGGAATTCTACTCCAGAAACCAATATTGCACTCTATGTTAAATAAAATTTAAATAAAAACGTTCTAAGTTATCATATGCATGGTCATCCAGAATCTTGCTTTTCATATGTTATCAAAATGTGGTACTTTGTGTATCTCCATTGCTGCAACACACCATGAACTACCAGTGTCCTCTTTACCACTGGAAATAGTCATTAGTGTCTTTCAATTTAATCAGATTAGAAGAAATAATCCAGAAAACCCAGAACGAATATTTTAAAAACTCATCCTTAAGATTCTGTTTCTTTAGAGTCACTTCTGCTACAGAAATCTGTGTCGGGGCGCCTGGGTGGCTCAGTGGGTTAAAGCCTTTGCCTTCGGCTCAGGTCATGATCTCAGGGTCCTGGGGTCGAGCCCTGGATCGGGCTCTCTGCTCAGTGGGGAGCCTGCTTCCCCCTCTCTCTGCCTGCCTCTCTGCCTACTTGTGATCTCTGTCAAATAAATAAAATCTTTAAAAAAAAAAAATCTGTGTCAGTCAAGGTTCAGCCAGAGAAACTGAACCAGTAGCAGATGTATATGGAGAGATTTACTGAAAGGAACTGGCTTACACGATTGTTAGGGCTAGTTAAGCAAGTCCGAAGTCCAGAGGATAATTACCAACAGGAAGGGAAGATACCATCTCTGGAGCTGCAGCTGCAATCCACAGGCAGAATCCTTCTTCCAGGAAATCTTAGTTCTGTTCCCTAGACTTTCAACTGATTGGATCAGGCCCACCCAGATCGCCAAGGATAATCTCCTTTACTTAAAATCAACTGACTGTACGTATTAATCACATCTACAAAATATCTTCACAGCAACACCTTGAAGAGTGTTTAAAAATTATTACCTGACCAAGGTGACACATAAAACTGACCATTACAGCTGCCAAATCAGAAACTCTGAGGGTAGAGCCAAACAATCTGTATTTAAAGCCCTCTACTGATTCAGATGCTCCTTCGAGGTTGAGAACCACTGGTTTAGAGAACAAATCAACAGGGAGGAAAGGCGCTGGGAGTCAACCACAAGGTTTTATTACAATTAGCCAGTATCTGTTGCTTACAATTAAAGAATCTTTGGAGATTCATCATACATAAAAGGTATCTTAGTAGCAAACAACAGAAAATGACTCTACTAAATTGGGCAGAAAAGGAATTCATTAACATTTGTATTAAACAGTTCAAAGAACCGATGGGAAGGCTGGAAAACCAGGCTCAGGAAGTGGCAGGTTTTCAGGCATGGGCATCCAGACAGCACACAACCCAGCCAACACATACCACAGCAATCATCCAGTTAATATGTCTCCCTAGGAAGTACCACCAGACACTCACCAATACCTCCGCTAAATCTTTGACTACTCTAGCACTGCTGGGAATAATCTCTCAACTGTCCTGGGGTATTTGTGCCATTGTCTCCATAGACCTGGAGGGAACATGGGACAGAAATATTGACAGAATTTAGTCACATGACCATGCTCTATCTGCAAGGGGCAGGAAGAAGTAATATTTGGCCTCCTTCCCTGAAGAGCTCAGAGTTGTAAGAAAGGTCTACACTAGCTACAGTAGGGGCGCCTGGGTGGCTCAGTGGGTTAAAGCCTCTGCCTTCGGCTCAGGTCATGATCTCAGGGTGCTGGGATCGAGCCCCGTATCGGGCTCTCTGCTCAGCAGGGAGCCTGCTTCCCCCTCTCTCTCTGCCTGCCTCTCTGCCTACTTGTGATCTCTCTCTCTGTCAAATAAATAAATAAAATCTTAAAAAAAAAAAAAAGAAATAGTTACAGTGAAACATACTAAGTACTATAGAAGTGTGTACAATGTGTTATTGAAAAACATAGTTAACACAGATAAACTTGAGCCAGTCTTGGAGGACAGGGGTCAGAATCCAAGAGATCAAGGAGCTTCAGAGAGAAACATTCATCAAACTACAGAAACACACCTAACTGGTTAAATTACCAGCAATCCCATCCTAACTTCTAAAGTTCTGCTGAACCCTCAATCTGGTGAAACTCTAAAGTCCCCTCTCACCTCTCTCCTTCCTCCTTTTTCATACCTACCCAGCCAGGTCCACCAAGTTCCCAACTTCAAGACCTACTTTCCCTTGATGCCATCCCCTACTGGGCCATCACCCCACTAATGAGACCCAGTTGTACTGTCTTTCATTCTGAGTCTTAGATTTTGAAGGTGATACCTCAGATCCTTACCACAAATAACAAGGAAATGTAAACATACAACAAATAGAGGAGGGTGGGCAGAGGGGCAGAGGATCTTGAGCCCTACACACCCAGTTTCTTTCCCTTCCTTCCCTCCAGGCAGTCTTTGAAAAAGCCTCAAACAACACCCCTAGCTCCTGAGAGTAATCTAAAGCCACCAGTTTAGTCGACTCTATATTCACTCATTATTTTCTTAAAATTCCAATGACCTGAAATAATGCATCCCAAAACAGAAATCCGACTTGAAAAAACGTTAACATTGTATGGCAACTATACTTCAATTTAAAAAAAAAAATCACTTCATTAAAAAAAGAATAGCAAATTTTATATGCAGATCACTATCACTGGCACAATCCGCAGCAGTTTTAAATTAACATTTTTTTTTTACTTGCTCTCCAAGTAAAACATACTCAGTTCAAGATTATCAACTCCTGTAGCAAAAAGTAAATTAAAACCCAAACGCTAAGCAAATAGGGAAAAAGGCAATAAACTGCATTTTCTTTTATTCCATCTCCTTTTACTAAGGAGAAATGAGTAAGGATTTAGTGCAACATACTTAAAGAAAAACCGTTTCCTCTGTGACATAAATTAAGATTTCTACCAAGTTTTACTGATGAGAGGAGAGGGCAGTTGTTTTCGCAATAGTCCTTCAACTAGTCCCTAAATCACATTTTAAAGAATAAACAAACGTTTGTTTTTAAATAATTCCTAAAAGGTAAAAATAAGACTCTCGGGTTATAGAGCTTAACTAAGACCAATGATGCAATCTTTGAGAGTTCAGAGACTTGGAGATTTTTTTTTTTTTTTTTGTAAGCCATTTTTTTAGCAGAGGCTTCCTTCCAAACCATTTCTGAATTACTTTTTTGAAAACATTTACCGAGGGACTGGTAGCTAAGGCAAGACTACCATGGGAAATTAGGGAGACAGAGCTTCTGCATGAACCTCTTTTCCTTTGGGAAAAAGGGTCAAAAAAAGTAACACCAATTTGCATCAAGGCTGGTAGAAAGAATAAGAATGAAACCCCTTGTTTGTTTTTATTCTTCCTGTCATTTTAATGTAAGAGAGAAACAGACTGCTACAACAAGGCTGGAGATCCCACAGAGAACTGCATGCTTTTGCTAGTAAAACACCTTTGCTGAAGCATTTAAACTCTACTTCTTAAGAAATGAATATGGAGGTTTCAAGTCATCTTTGTCAGCACAATCATTCGCAACAACCTTCTAGATACTTATTCTCTACCTTTTCCAAAAAAAGGTCATTCTCACTTAACTGAACCCCACCACCGCTGAAGGATTCAAAGCTCCTGAGCTCAAAAGTGATCAGAACACACAGATAAGTATAATTGGTAGTCCAAAGCTCAGTTTAAATGTTTGAAGAACAATAAACATCACACAGTAAATACCACATAGATTATTATGGTTTTTATAAGGTAATGACTCATCAATTAAAACCACGTAAGACTGACATTTTCTGTACCCAGTGTCTAATGGTCATAAAGCCTTCACTCTTAATGATGTCACAGGTTTAAAAAATTTATACATTTCCAGCTTTCCACAGTAATCATCACTTTCAGAAACTGTAAAACATAACTGCACGTTACACTAACATACAATTCTCTACAGAAGCATTTTCTCATCTATCAACTGTTAGTCTCAAGTAGTAGAGCACAAAAAGCAATACAGGACCAAAAAAACCACACAACTTTTACATATTCCCCTTCCCCAGTTGTTAGCAGGTAGCACTTTTTTTTTTTTTTTTTTTAAGAAAATGATGACAAATCAGAGATTTTGCATCCAGTGTTTGACTTCAACTCTTTACTCTCTTATCGTCTTCTGGTACCACCATATCCTAAAATGAGAAGAGTAAAATTTATATTGGTTTTTAAAAATGCATTGGCATTGCTTATAAAACTACAACAGGAACACATTTATTGTTAACAAACGAATAAAGAGACACAAGGGAAGGAGGGAAGAAGACAGTGCTTCGCCACCCACAACAGCCTTCCCGGTCACACAGCCGTCAAGTTGACTAGACTCAGACGTGCTGCTTGCGAATCATTTGTCATCAGGAAGCCAAAGAACATGTGTTCTATGGTGGGGCCAAACGTGGTATGGGCAATACTCAAAGTCTAAGCCAAAGAGCAGAGAGGCCAATGGAGCCAGCAATGCCCTGCTACCTGTCACAATTCCAGCGGCAACAGAAATCCTGTAGGGGCAAGTTTCAGGCTCTCAATAGTAAATGTTACATAGTCAACTCCCCCCCACCCCTTCCACACACACACACACACACACACACACACACACGTACACAAAAACACACTGTTTACAAGATGACAAGCGTTCCCATTTGAAAAGTCAATTTTTCTTCAGGTTTTCCTTTAGGTTATTTGGTAATGTTTAATAATTTACTTCATATAAGTCCCAAAGATTTCTAGTTGATATTTATGGGTTTTTTTTTTACAATTTTTGTTTCCACTGAGTTTTCTTATTATGTTATATCCTATGTGGCTATATTTTTATATACCTTCCCAATCATTACTACTCCTTTTCCTCCCAAAAAGTAAACACTACCTTACATCTAACACCACAGGTTAGCTTTGCTTGTTTTTAAACATATGTATTTATAAAATATGAATGTTGTAATCATATTTATATATATTATTTTGTGTCTGGTTTCTTTCTTTTCTTTTTATATTTGGTACATCTACCCACATTACTGCATACAGCTGTTTATTCTCTCTCCCTGTTGCACAGCATTCCATTGTATGGCCATAACTCAATTTATTCATCTCACTTACTGCTGCTGGATACATGGGTTTTTTTCCAGTTGGTGGCTATTAGGAATAAAGATGCCAAGAACATTCTCGTGCTTATCTTTCAGTGTACAAGTGCATGCATTTCTGCTGCTATATATCTGAGAGTGAAATTGCTGGGTCTTGAGTATGTTTATGCTTTATTTTAGTTGGTAATATCAAACAGTCTTTCAAAGTGATCGTGTCAATTTATATTCACACTAGTACTTTGAGAAATTCACTCTTACACTTCAAAACATATTTATACAAGTCTTCTATCAATATCAAGAATTAACCTCTGTTCCATAACTTCCCCCTGGTGCAGAAGACGAATCTAATCCACAGCAATCTATTACTATTTCATTACCCATGTCCCCCCATCGTCTGCTAATTAGCTGGATGTTTAAAAACAAATAGCTATTTTCTAATTTCTTCTATCTTTGCTTTTTACAAAATTTCCTCTTAACAATAGCAATAAACATGACCACCATATTTTTGACAATTATTTAAAGTACAGATTTACTGAGTTATTTACTGAGTTTGACTGAACTTTAAAAAGTCCAAACTTCTACCTAGAAAATTCCATTTTAGATAAGCTTAAAAGCAGCCTAGAGGTCACAGAATTAAACACATGTGGAAACCAATGTTCAGGAAGGTTTAAAGTAAAACCCTGGTCAGTGGTAGAAGTGAGTCTAAACCAAATCCCTGTTTGATTTTTAAAGAATGTTTAAAAGTAAAAGGAAAGAATGAATCTGAACTATATTTTAATCTGTTAATTATGATATTGATATTTCTGATGAGTATGCCAAATAAAATTATGATTGCTAATATATAGTAAATAACTATCTTCTAAAGTTCCAAAACTATTTCTATACTTCGCTGCTACATAATAGGAACTTCTATGTTTTCAGTCTTACCTGATGCTGTTCTGGTTCTTGTCTCTGAGCTTGAATATGCCGAATAGCTACCTGAGGCTCCACGAAGGGGGGAGTAAGCACGGCTATTCCATGTGCTAGAGTATGAAGGAGATGGGTAGTACCACGAGTCTGAAAAGGGTGTTGCTGTTCTATTAAGATATAAAAGCATATCAGGCATTTTTCTTGTGACTTTTAAATATCCTCCTATTCCTACACTCTCAGAAAAAAATACCTTTATCAAATGTTTTTCCTCAGTGTTCTGGTATAACATGAAATAAATACTATTTTGTATTTCTGATATTGTATAGTCACTGCCATGGCGGGGGGGGGGGGGCAGAGTGACAGGAAGAAGAGACTCTTTCTTCCAGAATTCACACTCAGATAAAATCTAAAATTAAACTACCAATAATATGAAGACATCCCAAAATCTGGCACCAAGCCTTTTTCAGCCTTGCTTCTCTATCATTCTCCTACCAAACCAGACTAACTATTCCTCAAATGCCGTGTTCTTTCCTGTCTTCTCATTTTCTCAGATGTTAAGTAAACAGTTTTTCTTATCTCATGATCTCTATAAGGATGACACTGGAAGAAGAAATACAATGAAAGAAAACAACATATACAATACTGATGAAAGCCCATATAGCAGAGAATCTGATTTAATAGGGTAATGTCACCACAATTTTTTTTCCTTAACAAAACCAAATCCAGTCAAATTGCAAACCAAACAAAGAAGCCTCTAAAGAAAAGTGGAATTAAAGGGCAAGTGAGATCAAAGCCTACCTACTGCTGCCAAACAAATATCCTAATATTCCTCCAGTCCCCAAGCCAGTCCAGAACCCTGGTCCTGAATTGTCATATCCTTGTTGTCCTGTGAAAGCACTGCCGAAACCAGAAGCTGCACCATGTGGTCCTAGAAATAAAAATGATTTATTATGTATTCTCACTTAAACCATAGCCCACAAAACCAAAAATAACATGGCATTTTAATTACTTCATTTGTCCTATACAGCACTAAATACTCAGGCCTCAGCTCCTAAGAGTTTATACTAAAAAAAGGGAGGGGGGGCGCCTGGGTGGCTCAGTCGGATGAGCGTCTGACTCTTGATTTCTGCTCAGGTCATGATCTCGGTGTTGTGGGATCAAGCCCCATTTCAGGCTCTCCACTCAGCAGGGGATCTACTTGAAGTCCCCTCTCCCTCGCCCTCTCCCCCTCCCCCACCTCCCCACATACGTACTCACTCTCTCTCTCTCTCTCTGAAATAAATCTTTTTTAAAAAAGTGTATTCATAAAATACTGATTTATAACTAAGGAGCACCTTTCCCACAGATATGAAAAAAAGGGATATATTTTAGAAGGGGCGTAGTTCCCTCGTATAAAGTCACATTTGCTCTGCTGAGGATCAGCTACTGGAAGATGACCCCACTTGGGAGTTCCTTCTTTTGTTTTATGAACGTCTGTAAGAGCTCCAGGTGATAGCCATACTTGAGTATGTAATGGAGGAATCCAAGCGGAAGCAACAGCTAGATATTTGTATCAATTGGGAAGTCAGATCTTAAAGAGACCAAAAAAAGTATCTTCTGCTCAGAGGAAATTTTTTTTTTTAATTGATATATAGCACACATAAAGGAAAGTGTGCTAATCTCACATGAACAACATAATAAATCTGTACGTAGGTACCCATTCGCACATCAGTGAAACATTTCTAGCACCCCAGAAGGCTCCCTCATCACAATTCCCAACAGATACTCACCCAATCAGAGATAAGCATTACCCTGACTTCTCTCACCATACTTTAGTTTTAACCATTCCTGAACTTTGTATAAACATAATCATACATAGGTACTTTTCCGTGTCTGGCACATTATGTGTCTATGAGTCAACCCCCATTATTGCATTATATCAGTTTTTGGTTTTGTTTTTTTGAACTGATCTATAGTATTACATTGTGTGAAAAAAATCACAATTTGTCCCATTCTTATGTTTATGTACATTCTATTTCCAGTTTTTTACTGTTACAAATAAAACTGTAAAAATATTCTGCGCATTTCCTTTTGTGTATAAATGCATGAATTTCTCTTAGGTATGTATTGAAGAATGGAACTGCTGGGTCATGGGGAGGCAGTGACAGTTTTCAAAGTGTTTTTTATTTTTACTCCTACCATCAAGTTGCAGTTGACTACATCCTTACCATTACCTGGTACTCTCCCTTTTTATTTTTTTATTTTTTTTCTTTAAAATTTTTTTTTATTTATTTGACAGAGAGAGACACAGCAAGAGAGGGAACACAAGCAGGGGGAGTGGGAGAGAGAGAAGCAGGCTTCCCGCTGAGCAGAGAGCCCGATGCGGGGCTCCATCCCAGGATGCCGGGATCATGACCTGAGCCGAAGGCAGACACTTAACAACTGAGCCACCCAGGTGCCCCTGTACTCTCCCTTTTCAATGTTAGCCATTATAGTGGTTATACAGTGGTTAATAATGAACTCAGTGTGGTTTTAATGTGCATTTTCCCGAAAATGGAATGATGCTATGCACCTTTTCATATTGTTACTAGACATCTGGATATCTTCTATTATAAAATGGCTTTCAAGTCTCTGTCCATTTTAAAAACTGGGTTGTGTGTCTTTCCTCAGATTTGTGGGTGAGTTCTTTACATAGTCTAGGCCTCACTTGGGCAGCACATATACATATTCTAGATACACACCCTGTGTTGGAAATAACATTTTACAAATATTTTCTCCCAGTCTGTGGCTTGCCTTTCCACTCTGTTAATGTGGTCTTTTGATGGCTAAACATTCTTAATTTAAATAAAGTCAAATTTATCCATCTTTTATGGCTGGAACTTTTTATATTCTAAGAAATTTTTACCTATTGCATGATCATGACAAATATTTTCCTATGTTTCTGGAAACCTGTTTTACCTCTATGCTCAGATCTATAATATTTAATGAATAAATTTCTGTGTACGGTATGAGTTAGAGTTCAAGGTAAATGCTTATTACCAAATCTGATCAAGTTTTTCTGATTAAGATGATTTATAATTTAATCATGCAACCTTAAAATAGTAATCACAATTACCCTTACCCAGAATAAGAGGTAAAGAAGTTGAAAAAGTAAAATATAAGATGAGAAGACAAATCTGCTTTGGTTTCACAATTTGACCACTTTCTATTTCAGAAACCAGCACAAGATTCACTACCTGGCATATACCCTACTTATTGCCATTAGGGAAACATACCTGTGAATTCAGACTTAAAGCCTGCAGGAGGGGGTCCTGCTGAGTTGGTGAATCTCTGATAACGATGGGAATTTGGAGGATACTCAGAATATGGTGGAGGAGAATCTTGACCATCACTAAGGAACACTTTATAAACTCCAAAAGCAATAGCAAGTAGTACTACGATGGTAATCAATCCACTGATGCCACTAGAATCCGGGGAGTACAGCTTGTTATAATAATCAGAGAAAGAGTTAAAGCCATGGTTTTTTCCAGACTCTCTCAATTTCTTCAGGCCAAGCTCTGTGTAATCTAAGTTATACTCCAAGCCACAGGAACCTCTTAGTACATACTGGTCTTCAGAGGACTCATAGCCCTCACAGCTCACCACAGTTTTTCCAAATTTATATGCAATATCTAAATCAGTCTTACATTCCCACTGTGAAGAAAAACAGAAATAGGTTATTAGAATCAAAAATTTTTTTTCATTTACTATGGACTATCTGGGCTATACAGCTGTCATAAAACTGCAAAATGAAGTCAGGGTACAATAAACAAAATTCAAAACAATGAGTATTTCTGTGTTGGGGGAAGGTAACCTAGGGACTAAAGCTAGGTACTAGGTACCTGAGTGTTTGTTTTATTACTATTCCTTATTCCTTACATATACATGTAAGCAATTCTTTTGTACATATTAAATATCCCACAATTGTAAATGTTAAGCAAAATTTTTAAATGTCAGCTTTTTGCCACTGCTGTTCAAGATGTTTTAAAAATAGAGATTTTGGGAGCACTGAGGTGGCACAGTCAGTTAAGCGACCAACTCTTGGTTTGCGCTCAGGTCGTGATCTCCGGGTGGTGAGATGGAGACCCACCACAGGTTCTGCACTCAGCACAGAGTCCGCTTAAAACTCTCTCTCCCTCTCTCTCTCTCTCTGCCCTACCACCCACCCCCCAAGACCCCGCGTGCTCACTCTTTCTCTCTTTAAAGTAAATCTTTTAAAAATAAATAAATAATAGGGATGCCTAGGTGGCTCTGTCGGTTAAGTGTCTGCCTTCAGCTCAGGTCATAATCCCAGGGCCCTGGGATCGAGTCCCGTGTTGGGCTCCTTGCTCAGCGGGGAGCCTGCTTCTCCCTCTGCCTCTGCCCTCCCCGTGCTTGTGCTCTCCCTCTGACAAACAAATAAAATATTTAAAATAAATAAATAAATAATAAAAATAGAGTTTTTTTTTTTTTTTAAGTTAAGGCTCAAAAGTCAGCATCACATAGGAGTATCTGGTAACTACATATAGCATCAGAGATGGTATACAACCTTCTGAGAAAAACTTCTGCACAAATTTTACAATATTATAGACTAACTTTCCAGGGTCCAATCCTATAAGTAATTGTCTTATTTTTTTTTTTAAAGATTTTATTTATTTGACAGAAAGAGATCACAAGTGGGCAGAGATGCAGTCAGAGAGGGGGAAGCAGGCTCCCCGCTGAGCAGAGAGCCCCACGCGGGGCTCGATCCCAGGACCCTGAGATCGTGACCCGAGCCGAAGGCAGAGGCTTTAACCCACTGAGCCACCCAGGCGCCCCATAGGTAATTGTCTTAAAAAATTTTTTTTTAAGTAATCTCTACACCCAGCACAGGGCCTGAACTCACAAACCCAAGATCAAGAATCACATGTTGCACTGACTGAGCCAGCCAGGCACCCCCATCTCTTAAAAATTTTTTGAGATATTTAGAAAAATAGAAAAAGAATTAAAAAAAAAGAATTCATGCTAGCCTCAAAAATTTCCACCTTAAAAAAAAAGTCCACTCCCCTCACCTGCTCATGCTCTTTCTCTCTCAAATAAATAAAATCTTTTTTTAAAAAAAGCCCGAGTTTAGTTTAAATTCCATAACTATATTTTGAGCAAAATAGGTAATATGCTTCTTTAACAGCATTTAAAGAGACACAAGCTAAAATAGATCTTATTTGTTCTTCTGTGTTTCTGTAAGTTTTTGGCCAATTTTATCTTCCTCTCCCAAATTTCAGATATGCTATTTTATTTTTTATAACAGCTTTACTGAAATATGATTCACCTATCATACATTCCACCCATTTCGATGGTTTTTAGTATATTCACAGTTGTGCAACCATCACCACAACCAATTTTAGCATATTTCATCACCCCGAAAAGAAATCTCATATCCATCAGCAGTCACTCACTTCCTCCCAAATCTCTCAACCCTGGGCAACTACCAATCCATCTTTACAGGATTTCCCTATCCCGGACATTTCATATAAATGCAATCATACAATACGTGACTGGCTTCTCTGATTTAGCATAATGTTTTCACACATGTTGTAGCAAGTATCTGTTCTTCATTCTTCTTTATGGCAGAAGAATATTGCATTATATGGATATACCACATTTTGTTTATTCATTCATCAGTAATGGACATTTAGGATGTTTCTACTTTTTGGCTATTACGAAAAATGCAGCTACAACCATTTATGTACAAATTTTTGTGTGGACATACACTTTTAATTATCTTAGGTATATACCTACTAATGGAATGACTGGGGCATATAGTAACTCTATGTTTAACCTTCTGAGGAACTGCCAGGCAGTCTTCCAAAGCAGCTGCACCATTTTACATTCCTAACAGCCTACGATTCCTGATCATGTTAACATTATTTAACATGTTAGGGTAGGTTGGTATTCTTTGAGGAATGACAGTAAAATGATAACCAGCAGAGATCCTCTACCCCTACCCCAAGTTTACAAAGTTTTGAAAATTTACTAATGTCTTAGAAGAAAATTAAAATGAATGTTTCCAGGCTTTAAAATTAGTTCATTTCTTTTGGAGGATGTTCTTCCAGAAAATGAATAACCGATTTATATTTATATATTTAACTTGAGATTTTCTATATGTCTTTCCCAAAAATACTGAATAATATCCCAATAAACACTTTATTGAATAAAAATTCCAGTTAAACTGTCATCAACATAACAAATATTACCTGTACATCATACCCATCCCAACCTTTGTTCTGACACTGTATGACTTTTGGGGTGTAAGAATCACATCCAGCTGTGCCTCCAACACATTTCAGTTGTGGAATCGGATCCAGCCTACGAGAGGTGGTATAGCGGTCATGGTGGAGGGTAAGAGCTTTTATGTCCCGCAACAATATTCTGTCTAAAACAAGAGGAACACAGATGAACAGGTAGTAAATATATCGTCAAACATAGAAAGAGTCATCCTAATAAAACTCTTGTCATAGGAAATACTTTCAAAGTAAGTGGGTGTATAATTCTAGATTGTCACTCAAGCAAGACGGTAGATTTTTCAGACATCTGAAAGGTTTCAAAATATTTACCTCCCAGGTATCAATTCTCACTAAGATAAAGAAGGATATTCGCCACCAAGAGAAAAAAACAAAGCAAAGAGAAAAACAGAAAAACCAGAGGTCTAGAGAAAGAATAGTGGCATACAGAGGGACAAAGGGAATCCCAAGGAGAACGATAAGTGAAGATAGCAGGATGACAACCATGGGTCAGGCAGAGGGTAACAAATCCACACTGCAAGAGTACTGCTCAAAAGGGCTACCAGCAAAATTCCCTGCTGCTACTGTACTATCTTTTTTAAACCTAAGGAAAGAATGTCCAGTGAACGTGGCTTTGGTTTTTATCTGTATTTGGTCTGTCTTGACCTTGAGTTGATGGCTGTTCCTCCTCTTTCCCCATGTCCTGCTACCTGGGTTAGCTGAGGACATTCATGTCACCCCACAGAAGCATTCTGGCTCTAACCTATTCCTGAGTGCAACAAAGAGACCACAGTAACCTCAGAAGCAAAAGATAAAGAGCAACCTACTCTTTCTGACCATATTTCTGCCAGATGGTCAATACTGGACCACTAGAGCTTTCAACAGATACCCTAATTACAGCGAGTCCTATTTTCCTGTCTTTCCCCAGTCATCTCCCCAGAAGGGGCACTTAAAATCTCAGGAAACTTGAAGCCAGAGACTTTTTTTACACTACTAAGAAAACGGCTAGTCAGTTTTTCAAAAACTTTTAGTGTTCTACCACATACATGGGTCAAAAAACTAGACTAAAAAAATTTATTCAAAAATCATTTAAGTAGTTACCTCTAGGAAAGGAAATATGCTTAGAAAGGAACAGGCAGAATTGTTCTAAAGTTCTTTCTCTTAACTGAAAGGGGCTGCATTGATATTTGTTTTATTCTTCTTTATTCACGTATGTTTTATTTATTCATCTATACATATTTCATGTTTTTTTTATTATTTATTTATTTTTTAAAGATTTTATTTATTTATTTGACAGAGAGGAGAGAGATCACAAGTAGGCAGAGAGGCAGGCAGAGAGACAGGGGGAAGCAGGCTCCCTGCTGAGCAGAGAACCCGATGCGGGGCTTGATCCCAGGCCCCTGAGATCATGACCTGAGCTGAAGGCAGAGGCTTTAACCCACTGAGCCACCCAGGCGCCCTTCATGATTTTTTTTTAATACTGAAACCCACTCTTCCTCCAATTTCACATTTCTGTGATAACCCAAATTAACAACCTGGTAAGTACCTTTTTCTTGCTTACCCAGACACAGATTCAGGACTTGTTTTGGATTTTGTTAGTTTATTGTTATAAAAAACTGAAATATACAGTTCACATTATTCTTCACATGGTTTTTCCACTTAATTATACATCATGGAAATTCCCTCATATCAGCAGATACAGATCGTATTTATACTTATTCACCAAAAAAAGAACTTAATAAATGAGACTAAGCTTAGATATATCAGCCACATTCTCCCCAAAATGCAATAAAACTAACTAAATATAACATAAAAAATATAATAATATATAAAATCAATAATGAAAAGACTGTGAGAACCAGTAATATCAAAGAAATTAAATTTGGACTACATATATCAAAATATATTATTAAACCTATGGTACCATAAACAGTATAATATTGGCAGAGGATTAGAAAAATTGATCATCATACACCATGTACAAAAATTAATCCATGATGGCTAAAAACTTACCAACAACATACAAATAAAAAATACCGGAAGAAAGCACAACAAAATGTTTATGATCTTGGTATGGAGAATTCTTCTTAAGACACCAAAAGAAAAAAACTGACCAGCAAGATAAAGACTGTAATTGATCAAATTATGTTCAATCTATGAAAATCCGGAGTCCATAATGATACTCAAAGAGAATGCTAAAAACTCATTTGTCACTAAAAGTTGCTACCTACCTCTTTACTCTGGAAGTTGGTAATTAAAGATTAAAAATTAAATTTTTATTCTGACTTTCTACCAGGAACTGTAATCTGAAATAGCCTCAGGTGATAATGGAAATGTCAACTTTACTGAAGAATGACAGCTAATAAATGCCGAAGAAATGACAGAATTAGAAAAAATGATCATTTTATAACACCCGAAGACACCGATTCAGACACAGATTTATTAGTTTTAAAATCATTAAGAGACTGGATATTGGCATGGTGCCAAGTAACATTACACAGAGTTCTTTCTGGAAAAATGTTACTTCATAAGGGTTACAAAGCCACTTTTAATCTAGTAGTTAATCTTAGCATCAATAATGGTAGAACAAATTGGTATTACACCATCTACTATGATGTAATCCCCAAAAGTATTTAATATGAAGTTTATCAATCCTTTGGACTTAACATCCAGTCTACAAGAAAAACAGGGAAGAAAAAAGGCAAGCTAAAACACCATGAGAGAACGGTAGGATACTCTAAAGGACAACTGGCCCAATCCCTTCAGCAAAGCAGTAGCACAAAAAAAGGACTGTTTGCTCTCTATATTTTTTAAAAATTTTATTCATTTATTTGTCAGAGAGAGAGACTGCACGAGAGTGCACAGGCAGTGGCACAGGCAGAGGGAGAAGCAGACTTCCCACTGAGCAGGGAGCTGGATTCGGGACTCGATCCCAGAATCCCGGGATCACGACCCAAGCCGAAGGCAGATGCCCAACTGACTGAGCCACCCAGGTGTCCGTTTGTTCTACATTTAAGAAGACTTGAGGGAAAATACAATCAGATGGAATGCACAGACCTGGACTGGGTCTGGTTCTGAACTAACTAGTTTAGACATTTCAGGCACAATTGTGATATCTGAATATGGAGTGGATAATTAGTTGATATTAAGAAATTAAGATTAATTTTGTCAGGGGTAATGTTATTTTTACCTTGTGAAGAAAAGTTCCTTTTTAAAGGGGGGGGGCATATTGAAGGATTTAATGATGGTCTGTCATGATGCCTAAAATTACATTGACATATTTCAACCTTAAACACAGAATTGAAAGAAAACAGGAATATATAAAGATTGCTAACTTTCCACCAAAATTTAAAATATCTTTCCTAGAATATCTCTGGTAGACGGACTAGAACGACTTACGATCCAGTAATTCTAGTAAAATGAGTATTTGGCTTTCCCAGTATCTACACGGAGGTAGACAAGGAGAAAAAGGTAGACAATGGCTTCTGAGTAATCCTCCAGTAGTATCTGTCACACTTGGTACAAACAGAAGAAATAACATTTTATTTAGAGTTTCTGGACCTATGAAATCCAAAAGAACTTCTCTAAAGACAACCGTGCTATAATAAGAGAATTTGATAAAAGAGCTAGATATTTTATCAATTACCAAAGGTCAACGGATTTTTTCTATACGTGTAATAACCAATTAAAAATGAAAATAGGAAGCCTATCTCAAATTAGTGCCAAACTACATAAAACATAAAAACATACATAAAATATCTGGAAATAAACTCAGGATCAATATGTGATCTATATTTTAAAAATACATATATAATAAGACCTAAATAAATGTAATGCATTTCCCACCAGGAACCAAACTGGGATTTTTGGAACCAGGAAGAAATTATGTTAAAGGTCCTGTGGAAAAACTAACGTCTATAAATAGCTAAAAAATTTTTGAAAAAGAATTGCTTTACCAGACCATAAAACTTACCATAAAATAACTATAATCAAGATAGTACGGAATTAGAACAGAAATAGGCAAAGGAGGGGGGATGGAGTAATTGGGTGATGGGCATTAAGAAGGTCACTTGATGTAATGAGCATTGGATGTTATATGCAACTGATGAATCACTAAATTCTAACCCTGAAACTAATAATACACTATATGTTAACTAACTTGAATTTATTTTTTTTAATTAAAAAAATAGGCAAGGAACTATGAAACAGAAAGCCCAGAAGTAAATCCAGCTATATGTGGGAATCCAATAGAAGATAAAGTGGACTTTCTGGGGCACCTGGGTGGCTCAATCGGATGAGCATGTGACTCTTAATTTCATCTCAGGTCATGATCTCTGGGTGATGGGATCAAGTCCCACACTGGGCTCCAAGTGGGGCTCAATGCTCAGCTAGAGTCAGCTTAAGATTCTCTCTCTCCCTCTCCCTCTGCCCACCCCACTGCTCGTGTGTGCGCATGCGCACATGTGTGCACATGCACTCCCCCAAATAAGTAAAAAAAAAAAAAAAAAAAGACAAAGTAGACTTTTTAATTTAGCAAAAGAGTGCCTTCTTTAATGAATGACACCAACATAATTAACTATGCAGCTAGAGAAAATCCACCTACGGCAATATAAAAACTTAATTCTACATGGGCTGAAGACCTAAAATTTCTGAGAACTATATTAAAATAAAATATGGTATATTAACCCCAAACTACCACCTCATACATAAATAACTGTAACAATGAAAATATTCAAAGGTTTTCAAAGGTTTAAAGTCATAAAGTATTATTAAACTAAATAAGGAATAATAATAACTTCAAATTATTGTAGCAGGGTTGAGATAACGCAAAGAACCCTGAACTAAATTCCCATCACCAACTTGCTATATAATTTTAGCCAAGTCACTTAATTTATCTGCATAGACATTTATTTCCTCACTTGTAAAATTATGAAGATAATATCAACTTTAAAATTGGTCATGAAGCTTTGATTTATCAATGTTAAAATAGGTTGTGAAACTTAGATATGATTTACTAGAATTATCCTGCAGAATGCTTGACACATAATAAATGATCAAGTACAATAAATATTACTAAGAATGTTGAAGGAGCTATATACACATTGGGTTTCATTACCATAATCCTACAGCATCTTTCTTCCCTAGATTTCCTAAAGGTCACTCACTATGCTTTGTGATCTTAAAAATTCCTATGTTGAAGCTCTAATTCCAATGTCAGTATATCTGGAAGCAAGGACTTCGGGAAGCGATTAGTTTTAGATGAGGGCTTGAGAATGAAGCCCCTCTGACTGCATTAGACCCTTAGAAGAAGAGGAAAAGACCAGAGCCTTCTCTTTCTCTGCCACGTGAGGACGTAACAAGAACACAGTCACCTGCAAACCAAGAAGAGGATCCTCACCTGCAAACGAGGAAGAGGGTCCTGACCAGACACCGAACATGCTAGCTCCCTGATCTTGGACTTCCCAGCCTCCAGATATGAGAAATAAATGCGTGTTGTTTAAGCCGACCAATCATGGTATTTTGTGGGCGCCTGGGTGGCTCAGTTAGTTAGGTGAATGTCTTTGGCTCAGGTCATGATCCTGGAGTCCCAGAATCCGATCGAGGCCCCCATCAGGCTTCCTACTCTGACCCTCCACACTCTCATGCTCTCTTTCTCTCTCTCTCGAATAAGTAAAATCTTTAAAAAAAAAAAAAAAAAAAAAAAAAATCATGGAATTTTGTTATAGCAGCCCAAAGTGAGACAAGGTGTAAGAACAAAGTGCTCATGCCCATCCACCACTACTTGTACCAGTCTAGGGTCACAGGGAGCTCCCACAAGTACAGGCTCACAAATCAAAATCCATTTACTGGTCTAAAACTTAAGATGAACAAAACCAAACACACTTCTCACAATCTTCCACATCTCAGGTAATGGTAACACCACACTTCTAGTCACTCAGGCCAAAAACCCCGGATCACCTTTGTCCTCTCCTCTCACCCCTACATCTAATCCATCAGAATATGTCAGCTCTACCTTCTGCAACAGGTGAAAATCCAATCACTCTCCCCAACTCCACTGCTTCTCCACTGGCCACACCATCCCTACTCTTGGGATTCACTGTACCAGCAGCCTCTTCACTGGCCTCCGGGCTTCCTCGGACTTCCTACAGTCTGTTCTCCACAGAGAAGACAGAATGAGCCTTTAAAATACAAGTCACAACAGGCCACTTACCCCTTTTCTCCCCTCAGGTTTCTGATCAAATGTGACTTCTTCTCTGACCAATGTATATTTTGAAAGTCCCACTTCTGCCTGCACACCCTGTCTTCCTTCCCCTGTGTTATCATTGCCCATACCACTTTTCACGATGTAACATGCTATTTACCAATTTGTGTCTTGTCTATTTCTCTTTAATAGATGTAAACTCTCTGGAGGCAAGATGCCCACTTTTGTTCACTGCTATATTCCCAACACCAAGAAAACTGACTTAAATATAAAATAATTCCATAAAGAACTTTTAAAAAGTCAGGTAATCTCTTTAGAACTGGTACAATTTTTTTCCAGACAAATTATCACTCTGTGTTAGCTAAAGACAAAGTAAGGGGTGCCTGGGTGGCTCGGTCGTTAAGCAGCTGCCTTGGGCTCAGGTCGTGATCCCAGCGTCCTGGGATGGAGCC
Source organism: Potos flavus (assembly GCA_028534135.1). Classification (NCBI taxonomy): domain Eukaryota; kingdom Metazoa; phylum Chordata; class Mammalia; order Carnivora; family Procyonidae; genus Potos; species Potos flavus. Next base: position 14,035,100 of record CM052899.1, on the reverse strand, counting down.
CCGCATCAGGCTCTCTGCTCAGCAGGAAGCCTGCTTCTTCCTCTCCCACTCCCCCTGCTTGTGTTCTCTCTCTCATGGTCTCTCTCTCTCTGTCAAATAAATAAATAAAATCTTTAAAAAAAAAAAAGACAAGTGCATCCAAAGTTAAAAAAAAAAAAAAATAGGGATTATTGTTTTATTATAAGGCTTGATAAAACTTAACCCAATAAAATACTTTCATAGAACAGTTCCTCAAAGTAAATTTAAGGTAAAGTAGAATCTATAAAAATCAATTGTTTGCTCTCCAAAATAGTTTGGTGCTCTTTGTTCCAGAACAATAGTTTATACAATAGCTAGATTAAGAGCTACCAAGAAGCGGTTCACCATTCATTTAAATTTGGTTCCTTTTTTTTAAATTCCCGACTCTTCATCTGTAAACTTCCTTTTTTTTTTTAATTAAGAATTGAGGGTTTGGGGCGCCTGGATCACTCAGTTGGTTAAGCGTAGGACTCTTGATTTCAGGTCAGGTCATGATCTCACGGTTGTGGGATAGAGCCTCAGGCTGGGCTCCCTGCTCAGCAGGAGTCAGCTTAAGATCCTCACCCTCTCCCTCTCCCTCCGCTCCTCCCCCTGCACATGCGATCACTGGAGCACACACACTCTCCCTCTCAAATAAATAAGTCTTCAAATTAAAAAAAAGAATTGATGCTTCAACTAATGTTTCAATTCAGTTTTTAAATTATAATTCTCATCAAAGTGTCCTCTTTATATACAACTTTCTAGGAATACATAAATAAATGGACATTTAAATCCAACTTGGCTTTTATTACTAATAAAACATACACATCAAATCAGTTACTCAAAGCCAAGTAAACAGCACCTTCTCTCTCATTTTAGCATTTAGGAATAAAATAGGATATTACAGAAGTAAATCTGTTGCTTAAGAAATATGGACATTTTCTATGTCACAAATGCAATGTTGATACTTTTCATGCCTTAACATCTTCATCCTCCTAATAAAAAATGTTTTAACTATTTAAAATTCATTTCTTACATCATTCCAATTTAACAACATGGATCATTAAATAGAAACCTGTATGTTTGTGTATACATACACATATTAATTACATGGAATATTATTTATCCCATAAAAATTCTTTAGAAAATTCTAATAACATAGTAATAAAAAAAATCTTTTCTCCAGAAATCACTTATCATGTACCATCGCACACAACAATAATAATAAAATGTTTTTTTAAATTCTAGAGTGCGGTGAAAAGCAAGAAAAGCTGATGTAACGAGATGAACTTCGCTGTAGTGGTCAGAATAAGAAGCATGGGTTCTGCTCACGTAAGTAGTGCAGTCTACGACTCTGAAAACCTACCTGCAAGCTTTACATCCCTGTCCACTAAGTGTGACTCACGGACTGCCAGTGCTGTGGCAACTGTCCGCCATAGCAACAGGCAGAGAAGATGACATCAGACAGTCATGACAACAAAGCAAGAGGAGCAGGTGATCTTAGGGATGAGGAGTATAGTCCGAGAAAGGAGACGGTAAACAAATTCTGGGAGTCCAGGGAAGGGAGAAAGGGGAACGTAAGACTACAGTCTTACCGCCCCGCCGACTCCCCAACAGTCCCCACTTGTCCCACAGTACCTCTGGGAAGAGCAAAAGGGACAGGCAGGACGCAGGTGAATGGGGAAGAAGATGGCAATGAGAATCAGGGCTAAAAGGCCCAAGCGGTGGTGAACGGAAATGTCGCCCGCTGGGCCTCTGAGCGCTAGCTGTACGCGACAGAAAGGGGCGGGTGACGACAGCACTCACCGGGGTCTCTCCAGCCGAGGGCAGGGCCCGCGATTAGCAGAAGCGAAAGGAGGCTGAGCAGGGGGCAGCGTCCAGCAACTTCCGGCCCACCGGCTGCGGCCATGGCTCTGGGTGAAGGGAGCGGGCGGCTGCCAGGCGCCAGAGGGCCGGACCCCTGCTGCGGAAGTCTGTGCGCGCCCCTCTGCACCGCAACGCCTAGAGCTCGCGCCGCGACGAAGGGAAGTCTGTCCGCAGAGCCGCAGCGAAGGTCGGTGCGCGACTGTTACGTCACTGCCACTGCGTCCCGCGGGAGAACACGAGTGGACGCTGCAGGCCCCGCCCCTGGGGCTTAGAGCGGCTGGGGGCGGGGCCAAGGGCAGGACGCTCCCGCTGGGGGGCGGATCCATGAGCCCGGCACAGGGTGCCGGGGGTGGGACCGAAATGATGCAACCCTGCTGCGTTTAGTCTGCGGCTCAGAGAGGTTCCGAGTGAGGGGGTAAGGGTTAGAGAGATTGAAACCAACGTAAGATCTAAGAAATGTAGTTAGGTTATGTATTTCCGAAATCTCCATAACCCTCCCGAGGGAAGTTACTGTGCATTATAAAATTTTCTGTCTTCAGCTCCTAACATAGAGCCTGGCACGTGGTTCCTTACACTATTGATTGCTAAGATTCAGGTGAAAGGTAGCAAGGGAATATGTGGTCTGGTGTCAGAAGTTCAGAACCTTTACATATTTCCTTGTACGTGGAGGCAGTAAGAACTTACAAAATATCAGGAGAAGAAACTACTACCTAAAGAACCAGTCAGAGAAAACAGTTCTAAGAGTGCAGGAGCATTATCTTTGAGGTCTGACTGTCCTGGGTTTCTCTCATTCATTCATTCATTCATTCAACAAATGCAGGTTGAATGCCTAATAGGTGCCAGCCACTGTTTTAGGCATGGAAGATACAGACAAATTCTCAGTACTCGTGGACCTCACACTGGAGTGGGATAGGAAGAACAACATTAAATAATTAGTAAACAAAGATAATAGGCAGTGATAAATGCATTGATGAAAATAAAACAAGGTGTTACAGTAAGACTCGGAGGCAACTTTAAGGAGGCATCTCCTTGCTGGGGAAGTGATTTTGAAGTTTGAGACCTGAGTGAGAAAGAACCAGCCATACAAGTCGGGGGAAGATTCTCCACAGCTTGGGGAACAGTGGGTGCACAAGTCCTAGCTATGTGTTTTGAGGAAGAGTCATTCATCAATTCAGCCAATAACTTTATATATTGAGCATCCACCAGTACCTAACAGTACCTGCTAGGCAATGTTGTAGGCACCGGGGATACAGTAGTGAATAAAACAAAATTCAGGGGGTGGGAGAGGCAAACAAGTCCAATATAACTGAAGCAAAGTAAATTAGGGGATAAACAGAACAAGAGGAAGCTGAGCATTGCGGGCTTGGAGTGGGACCGAGCGAAATAGGAGGAAAGATAATAGAAAATTCTGTTCTCAACACGTTAAGTTTGCAGTGACTAATAATCTAGATACACATGTCAAACAGACACTTGGATATACAAGTCTGCATTTCAAAGCTAAGGTAAACTTGGTAGTTATGTTATCAAAATGAAGACGGTATTTAATGCCACAGAAAAAGATACAATGTATAGGGAGAGAATTTAGATACGGCAAAGAAGGAGGCCCAGAACTAAACTAAGAGAACACTATTATTTGAATTCTGGGCAGAAGAAGATCCTAGAAAGAGTCCGAAAACTAACCTCTGGGGAGGTATGAGAAAAGCCAGGAAGGAAGCGATATGGTGCTTGAGAGAAAGAGAATGGTCAACAGTGTCCACTGTTGTTGAAAGGCTGAATCCAAAAGCCACCTTTGGATTTTGCAATGTAGAGGTCATTAATTACCTTAACAAGAGAATTGCTGTTATTTGAGATCACATCATTTGCCACGTATAGTTTTAGATAGTGGTAAACAAAACATTAAAGGTTATACTAACTTACATTCTGGTGGGAGAGACAGCCAACAAATAATATAGTTCAGATAAATAATAAGCACGTTCAAGAAGAAAGCAAAGTAATACACACATACACACACACACACACACAACCAGATTCTTAAATACAGAGAACAAACTGATGGTTGCCAGAGGGGAGGTGGCTGGGGGGATGGGTGAAATAAAGAGGATTAAGAGGTTTGCAGTTATAAAATAAATAAGTCACAGAGATGAAAAGTACAGCATAGGGAATATAGTCAATAATATTGTAATAATGTTATTTGGTGGCAGAGAGTCACTACACTAATCATGGTGAGCACTGACTAATGTATAGAATTGTTGAATCAATATATTGTATGCTTGAAAGTAATATAACATTGTATGTTAATTACATTTCAATTTCTAAAGATTTTATTTATGAGAGACAAAGCAAACACGATGGTGGCGGGGCGGGGTGGGGGAGGGGAGAAGCAGAGGGAGAGCCCAGGTAGGGCTCTATCCCAGGACCCTGAGATCATGACCTGAGCTGAAACCAAGAGTCGG